>JAZKLR010000594.1:0-674518 GCA_037103525.1 Ganaspis brasiliensis | reverse complement strand
GAACTTATAATTACTTAGGCTAAATATTTTTTTTTAAATTCTTATTACTTTTTAAAAACAGTTTTTTTTTTAAATTTATTTCTTTGACTTCACAACTATGTTTTTAGTTGGTAATAATTTTTTTCATTTTCTAGTTATTTTTCTTTATCTTTTAGTTCTCATCCTTTTCCAGTAGTTTCTTATTATAATTTAGTGACTTTTCTTTACTATCTAGTTATTTTTATCATTTTCTCATAATTTTTTCACTTTTCACATATCATTTTCATTTTACAGTTATTTTTTGACTTCCTGGTAATTTAAAAAAATTTTCAAATTATATCTCTCTTACACCATTTTTTTTCAATTTCTGGTAATTTTTCCTTTTTTTTAGTTCTTTTTTTACTCTACCTTTTATTTTGTTCACCTTCTACAATTTTCAACATTTTTTTAGAATTTAAATTTTCTTGAATTTAAAAATATTTGTCTAGTTATATTTCTTTCTTTTTAAAAGTTGTTTGTACTTTCTAGTTATTTATTATTAGTTATTTATTTACTTTCAAGTGGTTTTTCTTAATTTTTAGTAACTCCTTTAGTTTCTTTTTTTTCTTTAACCAATTTTTAGCTACCTTCCTCTCCTTCTATAGTAATTTTTCTGATTTTCTAATTATTATGTTTTTCACTTTCTAACTATTTAAGAAAATTTCTTTTGTTATATTTCTGAAATTTCGAAGTATTTTTACACTTTCCAATAATTTCTTCTGTAATTTCAAGTCACATCTTAGAAAAAATCTCTAGTTATTTTTCTTTAATAATAAGTGACCCTCTTAAAAAATCAAGAATTTGTAATTTAAAAATATTTTGTTCTAATTAACTATTTTTTTTTTTCATTAATTTTTAGTTTTATTTTTATTTTTTAGTTGTTTTTATAAACTTCTCTCATCTTTTCACTTCTTAAAGTTTTTATTTCTAAAAAAAGAAAATTCCTATTATTGTTTATAAGTTTTGATTCATTTTCTTTAATTTCTAGTTAATTCGGCACTTTTTAGAAATTTCACCCTATTTTTAAATTCTTTTTTTCAATTTCTTGACAGTTCTTAACTTTTTAGTAATTTTTCTCAACTTCTAGTTACTTTCTTTTTAGGTTAGGTAGTTACGAAACCTTTTGGCTTTAGAGCGAATAAAACTCTCATTTGCTCGTTCACTTGCCCGATTTTAAAATTATTTTTTTCATTTTATCCGAATTTTTTTCAGTTCTAAATATTTTTTAAATTCTATTAACTTTTTTTCTCTTTCCTGCTTAATAGTTAAAATTCTCCATATAGGCAGACGGCCGGCCCTGAAAATCGACGGGGCAATATTGAGAAAGGTAAGGTAAGGTTATGTAACGATTTGTCGAAAATGGAGGTACGTTTCTGATTGGCTCATAATGCAGAAATTTTAACGAGCCAATAAAAAATGTGCCTCAATTCTCGACAAGTTGTTACATAACCTTACTTTACCTTTCTCAATATTACCCTTGTCGATTTTTACCCCAGTCGACTTTAACCCACCATTTTTCTCTACAGTTATTATATTTCTGTCAACTGTTATGAAATCAAGGTATGAACAACTCAGATTTCTTTTATTTCGAAAAAAATGAGCTTTTTATGTCAAACAATGGAGTTTCTTTTGAAATTGTAGAAAAAAAAGTGTCTTTCCTTTCATTGCTTCAAAAATTTCGAATTAATTTGACAATAAATTATATCTTGCACGTGACACGTTTAACGTGGGAGCGCAATTCTTGGGAGCTTATCGACTACGATAAGAGAAGTGGGAAAGGAGGGGAGTAGATGAGAGAAAGAGAGCGAACCTTACATAACATAGTTTCGAGAGACGATACATTGACTTGAAACGGTAAATTTTATATATTGACTTCTTTCCTTTATCTCCACTTAATAAAACTATTATTAGACATTATTATTCTTAAACTTACATTCTAGACACGAATAAAAGAAAAAAAAAATTAAAACATTGAAAAAAATTCTATTTTCTGTCTTTACAATCTCTTATTTCTACTTGGAGTTTGTCAAGTTTTTTTTTTTCTTCTTCAAATTTTCTTTCTTCTTATAAAAAGGAATAATTATTGTTTTGTGGTATTCAGATTGCCTGAGTATTTGGTCTCCGTTTAAGCATAAAAGCAAAAAAGAGTAAACAATAGACAAAGAATGAATTGCTAGACATTCTTTTATATAAGAATGCAGAACGATTTGCAGGTTTGCCATAATTACTAGCGACCTTTGAAGTCTCAGGAAGGCTATGAATATTTCGTAATGAACATACCACTAATTTAAAAATGGCAATATTAGGTAATAGTGTTGGCTAATTATAGTTCTTGATTTTCGAAAGATCTATTTCAATTTTGTTGTTGATTAGTTACGTTCCATTCTAATTTAGTCATTTTTGCGATTATATATTAATTAGTCTTTTCTTCGGGGGGCATTTAAATTTTGATTATGTAACAACGAAAAAGAAGTTTCATAATGAAAAATACGTGTAATAGAAGGGAGCTGTTTATTGGAAAAGGTTAATCATGCATTGTAATGTTCTATTTATATTTTTTTACCTAACACGTTGAAACCTGTTTGTTTAATATACAATTATATTTTTTTCGAAAGTAATCCAAAAATGTATTAGAAAAAAGTTTTATTCTTTACTTTTAATCGACAAAATATTTCTTTTTTTTTTTAAATAAAAAGGTTTTATTACTTTTTGTAATAAAATTGAAACTTTATTAAGTAAAGCTTAAAACTAATTTGAAACAGGTTTAAAATTGATTATGAAGCATCTTAAAGATTATTTAAAATTATTTAAAACTGTTAAGAACTTGTTCAGATTAGTTTCGAAATTGTTAGAAACTGGAATAAGTTTCTAATAAATATAGAGCTGTTTTAAAAATTAGAACTGCTTTAAGTTGAATAACATTTTTCAAAACAAGTTCGAAACTTTTTAAAATTTCTTGAAACTGTTTAGAACTTATTCTAAACTTTTTTATAATTAGTTTAAAACTGTTTCTAACTGATCTTAGATTGTTTAGAACTCGTTCAAAACAGTTTATAACTAGATTGAAACTGTTTATAACTAGTTTTAAACTGTTTAATTTTAGACTATTATCTATATGAGTGCCTGTGTTTATCTGTCTGTCTGTCCATCTGTCTGTCTATTTGTCTGTCAAATCAGTCTGTTTATCAGTTTTTGTAACCGTCTTATTGTCTGTCCGTCTGTTTGTCTGTCCGTCTGTATATATCTGTCTTTCAGTCAATCTATCTGTATCCATCCGTCGGTCTGTCCGTCTGTATATGTGTCTTTATGTCTATCTGACCGTTTGTCTTGTCTGTCTGTCTATCTGTTTATTATATTATTTGGATTTGTGTCTCGATCTGTGTCTTTATGTCGGTGTGTCTGTCCGTCCGTCCGTCTGTTTCATCCGTTTGTCTGTCTGTTTGTCCGTTTGTAACATAAACCTGTTTAAAACTAGTATAATCTTTAGATCTACTACTGTTTTCATTTAGTTAGGAACAGCTTTATACAAAAATTTAATGTGAGCTACAAATGGGGGAAAAGACAAACGGACGGATAGACAGACGGATGAGTAAATAGACAGACGGAAGAACAGACAGGTGGACAGACAGACAGACAGACAGATAAACAAACGGACTCATACAAATACAGACCGACAGACGGACAGACGGCTTGAATCCCTACTTTAAATTAGGATGAGGACTAAACAATTGTAAATTAATGAAGAAGAGGGCATGGAATTGAAGGAAAAATAGAGCAGAAAGTGAAATACAAAATTAGGGAAGAAAGTGGAAATTTTGCCAAAGTAAACAAATCTACTTTGTCGACACGAACTTTGTGTATCTAGTTCAGTATTGGATTATGTAATCCACTCTGGTCTTAATCCGGCAAATCTAGTGCCTTTTACTCGCGCAACGCACTCTGGCAAAACACAATTTCAAGATGCCACGTTAGGAGGTAAAGTCGTTTTAAAATCAGCATTAATTGGTTGAAAGAACAGATGGCCTGACGCAGGTGCAATGCAATGTAATAAACATCAGTCCTATTAAGGTGTCTACAGATTACGCGGATAATGCGTTTATATTGTACTGCAGTACCCATGCATATATTTCTAAATATGTCTAAATAAATAAAATAAATTGCACTCGAAATAGGTTTTTTGCTCAATGTGTTTGTCAATAATAAAAATTGCTGTTAATTAAACTTGTCAGAAATATAAATCAAGGGATAAACTTTCGTATAATGTGTACTCTCGATTTTTCTTAAACTTGGTAAACTTACGTATTTTGATGTGCTGATTACGAAAATCGTAGTGAAAATTGACTACTGAATCATTTCGATGGTGTAAACCATAAAAAAGCCATAAAAAACGTTTAAAAATTGAATTTATTGCAATTATCTCAATAAATTTTATAAATTTTAGAAACTGTGTTTTACAAAAGTTGTAGATCTAAAAATACACATTTTTTGTTGTACACATTTTTTTGATATCTCTAATAGTTTTCGAGAAAATCGCTATTAAAGTTTCTCGTGGAGTGCAAAGAACGGCGAAGAGAAGACAGGAGCTACAGTTTTTTGCAATTATCTCAATAAATATTAAAAATTTCAAAAATTATTTTTTACGAAAAATGTAGGCCTTTTTAAAATACTTATTTTATATCTTGTGCATTTTTTGATATCTCTAATAGTTTTGAAGAAAAACCATCAGGTAAGTTGCTCGTACAGCGCGAAGAGCGGCGATCGTTTTTTTTTACAATTATCTCAATAAATATAGAAAATTTAAAAAAAAATATTTAACAAAAGTTGTAGGCAATTCAAAAATACACATTTTTTGTTGCATTCAATTTTTTGATATCGCTAATAATTTTTGAGAAAATCGATATTAAAGTTGCTCGTGCAGCGCAAAGAGCAGTGAATAGAAAGAAGGAGCGACAAGTTTTTGCAATTATCTCAATAAATATAAAAAATTTTGAAAATTCTTTATTCACAAAAGTTGTAGGCCTTTTTAAAATACTTATTTCATATTTAATGCATTTTTTGATATCTGTAATAGTTTTAAGAGAAACTTTTAGGTAAGTTGCTCGTACAGCGCGAAGAGCGGCGACCGTTTTTTTGCAATTATTTCAATAAATATAGAAAATTTCGGAAATTGTTTTTTACAAAAGTTGTAGGCCATATAAAAATACACATTTTTTGTTGTATGCATTTTTTGATATCTCTAATAGTTTTGGGGAAAACCTTAAGTGAAGTTACCCGCGCAGCGCGAAGAGCGGCGACCGTTTTTTTGCAATTATTTCAATAAATATAGAAAATTTTGAAAATTCGTTTTTACAAAAGTTGTAGGCAATCTAAAAATACAAATTTTTTGTTGCATTCAATTTTTTGATATCGCTAATAGTTTTTGAGAAAATCGATATTAAAGTTGCTCGTGCAGCGCAAAGAGCAGTGAATAGAAGGAAGGAGCGACAAGTTTTTGCAATTATCTCAATAAATATCAAAAATTTCGAAAATTCTTTATTTACAAAAGTTGTAGGCCTTTTTAAAATACTTATTTTATCTTTTGTTCATTTATTGATATCTCTAATAGTTTTAGAGAAAACCTTTAGGTAAGCTGCTCGTACAGCGCGAAGAGCGGCGACCGTTTTTTAGCAATAATTTCAATAAATATAGAAAATTTCAGAAATTGTTTTTTACAAAAGTTGTAGGCCATCTAAAAATACACCTTTTTTGTTGTATGCATTTTTTTGATATCTCTAATAGTTTTGGGGAAAACCTTTAGTGAAGTTACCCGCGCAGCGCGAAGAGCGGCGACTGTTTTTTGCAATTATCTCAATAAATATTAAAAATTTCGAAAACTCTTTTATACAAAAGTTGTATGTTTTTTAAAAATGCATATTTTATGTTGTATATATTTTTTTTATATCTTTAACCATTTTCGAGAAAATCGATGTTGAATTTGCGAGAATCGTTTCAGAACTGCACCCTCTTTTAGAAATTTAAATAATTAAATATTTTAAGTCTATTCTTTTTATCTACCTCCCTCTTTTGCGGGTGAATACAGAGGAGGTCTTTTGAGACCTATAGTGGTTTTTTACCAAAAAATACCCGGGCTCTATGATTTTTATAAAACGAAAGAAAAGTGTTAATCCTGCCTTCTCTTCGACATTCTACGCGTTGTACGAGAAACTTCAGTATCGATTTTCTCAAAAACTATTGGAGATATCAAAAAAATGCATACAACAAAAAATCTTTATTTTTAAATAGCCAACAACTGTTGTTTACAACAATTTCCAATATTTTCAATATTTATTGAGATAATAGCAAAAAACTCTTTTTTTATCGTTTTTACCATGAAACTGATCTAACCGACAATTTTCACTACTATTTTCGTAATCAGTGCATTCAAATACTTTGGTATACCAAGTTTAAAAAATTCGAGGAAGTACATACAAAGTGAAAATACAAATTATTTGTCCTCGAAACAAAATCCGATCGTCAACAGTATTGGAAAGCATTGTGTAAACCAGAAAGTGCAATTGTTTTGTGCAACATTGTAATAGTCGTAATTTTCGAGTTAATTTAATGTTAACTTAAGAGACAAGGGTCACTTTTGTTTTATAACAAGAGCAAGATCTTCCAAGAAGTGTTTCTCTCGATTTCACGTTGAGTTCGACGTACGAATGGAGCTCTGCCAAAATCGGCCTCCACTGAAATCGTCTCTTGTTCGGGACGTGCTCGCAAATTTTGAAGAGAAAAGATCAAGGACGTGAATCGAAAAGTTCGCGAGATTCGCAAAGAGAACAACGAGTCCAAGACGTGTCAAGGCCACGATCACTGGGTGAGGTCGAGGATGCCCCAGGGAAGGGGACAGATCCGGATAAAAGTAGTACTTGGATACTACGAACGAATAAAGTCGTTTGCCATTCCAATCTATATCGAGATATCTTTAGAGTTGTCAATAGACAAGAGAAATACCTCTCGCTCTTCCAAAATATTCTCGCAATTTCTTGACAATTGTTAAATTTGTGTCAAAAAATGCATTTTTGTTTTTTAAATTTTGATTGTTGGGTTAATTTAGATTTATTATTTTTATGCTTCTTACTACAATTAAACGTAATGTTATGATTAGAATAATTTTACGCAATGTGTTAAAAATTATGTGCTGCAATATTGATGTTGCTGTAATGTTACTACAATGTTGTAGTAACAATCAGTGTAACAATATTGCATTTTTAATGTAATCCCCTCTCAATATTCAAAAAGACTTTATTAACATTAGAAAATTTTACATTATCATGTTGCACAGCAGTATTACATATACTATTTGTATATATATTCTAATAAAAATTCACCTTCAAAATAGTAATGAAATAAGGAATAAATTTCACCGATTGCTTTATAATGTCAGAAGGAGAACAGTAAATAACATATCAAAAGTAGAGTTAGTAAATCTTACGTGAAATTGAAATAAGCAATAAAGCAATAAAATTGAAATCGCCTTGACGCAGTGAATAGCACTGCTTCGTGATCATAAATGCCAGAATCCTTTGTCGTCAACGCAATATCGAGATACAGGCTCTACACTCTTGTGGTAACCTTTTCTCACTTTTCCAGCAATTTTTTTTTTCTCTCCCGACAATTTTTACCATTCCTTGCGAATAAAAGAGTTAAAGAATTGCTGCAGATATATCGTCACGCTTGACTGGACTCACCAGTATTACAAATACCACGATCACGTTTGGATTATGTAATTACTTCACGAAATTAATCCAACTCGCATTCTTAAATAGTGTCAAGGCAAAGGTGCCTTCATACATTTCAGTTTTCTCCTCCAAACTGCCAGTTACCTCCGGCAAAATGCAATCTTCTCTGAAAACTGGAGCTCCACTTTCGTCACTCTAGTTTTCCGTGTGTGCTACTCAAAATGCACTTTACATTTCTCAGATGTATATATATGTATGTATTTATATGACACTTAAAGTTCCTGGTGATTGAACAAACATAAAATAAAAAAGATAACGAAAAAAAAAGAAATAAAGCAAGAAAAGAGGTAAAACAAAGTAAGATGTGAGTAAATTACAAATTAGAGTAAAAATTAAAATAAACATTATTGAGACAGAAATGTTTTGTCGATGGGGTTTTAAAGGCGTTGGAATACGGGATTTGAGAATCTAGGATATTTGAAAGTAAGTTGTGAATTACTTAGTATTTGAGTCGGCTTGTTGGCGCGCCCACTCTTTAGAGTTTGCAACAACCACCAAGTCACCCGAGCATAATTACGTAAGGCGTTCCTTACTCATATATACCTCTCTACGAGCGGATACGTCAATGTGATTCACTGTTTAATCCGATGAAGCAGCTCTTTCATCCAGAAGTATCTTGATTATATTCACTTGCTAAAATCCACTTAGACACACACAATGTACCATTTTTTCAGTTTCAAGTGACCTCTATAGACAGTCATGTATTTAGTTGTATATAACTACATCCTACATCGAATGATAACATTAAAACTATACTAGCAATTTAGTTGAATAAGAAACGAATAAAGTTAACGATAACAATTTTATCTGTTCCCACAATATTTGGATCGTCTGCTTTTTCTCCAAAACTCAATTCTTGGAATATCTATTTGACCGAATTTTATTTAACCGAAAGGCAATTAATGAAATGTATAATTTGACGGAAATTTCAATTTTTAGAAATCTCAGTAATCCAAAAGTGTATTTAGCAGAAATCTCATTAATCCAACATTATTTTTATCAGAAATCTCAATTGTCCAGAATTACATTTATCAGAAATTTAATCTATCAGAAATTGCATTTATCAGAAACCTCATTTATCCAAAAAAGCATTTACCAGAAATCTTGTTTGTCCGAAAGGTAAATTATCAGAATCCTAATTTATTCAAAATTGTATTTATCAGAAATTTAATTGATCCGAAATAGCATTTATCTGAATCTTGTTTGTCAAAAAATTGAATTATCAAGAATTTCAATCATTGAAAATTACATTTATCAGTAAACTCAATTGTAAGGATTTTCAATTATCAAAAATCTATAATTTGTTTAAAATTGAATTTATCAGAAATCTCCCATGTACGAAATTTCATTTATCAGAAATCTAATTTGTCCAAAATAGCATTTAATAGAAATCTTGTTCTTAAAAAAATTAAAATATTACGAATTTCATTTATCAAAAATTGTATTTATCAGAAATCTCATTAGTCCGAAATTGCATTTGTCAGAAACCTAATATATTAGACAAAGCATTTAACAGAAATCTCATCTGTCCGAAATAGCATTTATAAGAAATCTAGTTTTCCCAACATTGTAATTATCAAAAAACCCATTTATCCAAAAGTGCATTTTACAGAAATCTCATTTGTCCGAAATATTATTTATCAGAAATTTCGTTTATCAAAAATGTCAATTATCAGTAACCTTATTTATCGAAAATTGCATTTATCAGAAATTGCAATTATCCGAAATCTCATTTGTCCGATATTGCATTTATCAGAAATCTCTTTTATTAGACATAGCATTTAACAGAAATCTCATCTGTCCGAACTAGCATTTATAAGAAATCTAGTTTATCAACATTGTATTTACCAAAAAACACATTTATCCAAAAGTGCATTTTACAGAAATCTCATTTGTCCGAAATATTATTTATCAGAAATTTCGTTTATCAAAAATGTCAATTATCACTTATTTACCGAAAATTGCATTTATCAGAAATTGCAATTATCAGAAATCTCATTTGTCCGATATTGCATTTATTAGAAATCTCTTTTATTAGACATACCATTTAACAGTAATCTCATTTGTCCGAAATATTATTTATCATAAATTTCGTTTATCAAAAATGTCAATTATCAGTAATCTTATTTATCGAAAATTGCAATTATCAGAAATCTCATTTTCCGATATTGCATTTATCAGAAATCTCTTTTATTAGACATAGCATTTAACAGTAATCTCATTTGTCCGAAATATTATTTATCATAAATTTCGTTTATCAAAAATGTCAATTATCAGTAATCTTATTAATCGAAAATTGCATTTATCAAAAATTGAAATTATGAGAAATCTCATTTGTCCGATATTGCATTTATAAGAAATCTCTTTTATTAGGCATAGTATTTAACAGAAATCTCATCTGTCCGAAGTAGCATTTATAAGAAATCTCATTTCTCAGAAATTGCAATTATCAGTAATCTTATTTATCGAAAATTGCATTTATCAGAAATCTCACTTCTCAGAAATTGCATTTATCAGAAATCTCACTTCTTAGAAATTGCAATTATCAGAAATCTCATTTGTTGGATATTGCATTTATTAGAAATATTATTTATCCAAAATATTATTTTTCAGAAATCACTTTTATCGAAAATGTTAATTATCAGTAATCTCATTTGTCAAAAATTGCATTTATCAGAAATCGCATTTCTCAAAAAAAGTTATTTTTAAAGTCTCATTTGTTTGATACTGCATTTATCAAAAATCTAATACGTCCAAAATTGTACTTATCAGAAATTTAATTTATCCGAAATAGCAATTAATGGAAATCTCGTTCTTCAAAAAATTAAATTATTACGAATTTCAATTATCAAAAATTGTATTTATCAGAAATCTCATTAGTCCGAAATTTCATTTGTCAGAAACCTAATTTATTAGACAAAGCATTTAACAGAAATCTCATTTGTCCGAAATATTATTGATCAGAAATTTCATTTGTCAAAAATGTGAATTATGAGTAATCTTATCTATCGAAAATTGCAATTATCAGAAATCTCATTTCTCAGAAATTGAAATTATCAGAATTCTCATTTGTCCGATATTGCATTTATCAGAAATCTCATTTATCCGAAATATTAATTTTTAAGAAATCTCTTTTGTCAAAAATGTTAATTATCAGTAATCTCATTTGTCAAAAATTGCATTCATCAGAAATCGCATTTATCAAAAATTGTTATTATCAGAAGTCTCATTTGTCTGACACTGCATTTATCAAAAATCTCATTTGTCAAAAAAATCAATTATCAAAAACCTCATTTATACAAATTTTAATTTGTCAAAAATCTAATTTATAAAAAATAGAATTTATCAGACTTCTTACTTGTCTGAAATTGCATTAAGCAGAAATATAATTTGTCAGAATTTCCAATTATCAAAAATCTAATTTGTCCTAAATTGCATTTATCAGAAATCTTATTTGTCAAAACTTGCATTTATCAGAAATCGCATTTGTCCGAAATCACACATATTGGAAATCTCATTTATCCAAAAAATTATTCTCCATAACCATATTTTTCTGATAAATGCAATATCGGACAAATGAGATTTCTGATAATTGACATTTTTGAGAAATAAGATATCTGATAAATGCAATTTTTGATAAATAAGATTGCTGATAACTGAGAATTGACAGTTTTTACAAATGAAATTTCTGATAAATAATATTTCGGACAAATGAGATTTCTAAAAAATGCACTTTTGGATAAATGGGGTTTTTGATAAATACAATGTTGGGAAAACTAGATTTCTTACAAATGCTATTTTGGACAGATGAGATTTCTATTAAATGCTTTGTCTAAAAAATTAGGTTTCTGACAAATGCAATTTCGAACCAATGAGATTTCTGATAAATACAATTTTTGATAAATGAAATTCGTAATATTTTAATTTTTTTAAGAACAAGATTTCTATTAAATGCTATTTTGGACAAATTAGATTTCTGATAAATAAAATTTCGGACATGGGAAATTTCTGATAAATTCAATTTTGAACAAATTAGATTTTTGATAATTGAAAATCCTTACAATTGAGTTTACTGATAAATGTAATTTTCAATGATTGAAATTCTTGATAATTCAATTTTTTGACAAACGAGATTCAGATAAATGCTATTTCGGATCAATTAAATTTCTGATAAATACAATTTTGAATAAATTAGATTTGTGATAATTTACCTTTCGGACACACGAGATTTCTGGTAAATGCATTTTCGGAGAAATTAGATTTCTGATAATTTAATTTTCGGACAAAAGAAATTTCTGATAAATGCTTTTTTGGATAAATGAGGTTTCTGTTAAATGCAATTTCTGATTAATTAAATTTCTGATCAATGCAATTCTGGACAAATGAGATTTCTTATAATTTAGTTTTCGGACAAGTTAGTTTTCTGATAAATGTAAGTTTAAATTAATAATATTTCTAGTAATTAATAATTCTGACAAATTATATTTCTGACAAAATCAATTTCGTAGATATTAGATTTTTGAACATTTATCTTTCAAACCAACGAGATTTCTGATATATGCAATTTCTGATAAATAAGACTTCAGATAAATGGAATTTCGAACTAATGAGATTTCTGATAAATGCAATTTCGAATAGATGCGATTTCCTAGAAATTCAATTTCGGAAAAATTAGATTACTTATAAATGCTATTTCGGACAGATGAGACTTCTGATTTCCGATAAATGCAATTTTTGATGAAAGAAGTTTCTGACAATTGAAATTTCTGAAAAATTTGATTTTCGATCAATGCAATCTTGGACAAATGAGATTTCCTAGAAATGCGTATTTGGATAAATGAGATTTGTGATAAATGCAATTTCAGATAAAAAAAATTCGGTGAAATGGATATTCTGACAATTGAGTCGTCTTGGAGATGATGTGCAAAACTGTACAAAATGTTTTTTTTCTCACTTTTGTGAGGGAAAGAACCACTTTTACTACTGCTGTTAAAAATGACAATTTTAAAAATTTCAGCCACTAGAATGGAGAATGATAATTTTATCCCCCATTGTGAAAAATGACCATTTTAGTTATAAGTACGGAAAATTACCATTTTCTCCCCTAGTGTGAATAATGTTCATTAAGTACAAATCCCCATAAGAATTTGTTATTAAAAAAATATTTATCCGCAATTTTAAATCCATTCTGAAATTATATAATCAAAAGATTATTCATTTTATTTTTCTTTTTCATTATTTTTTAATAACAAATTTTAAAAGAGAATTAAACTGATAAGGGTAAAATTTTGTGTAGTTTATGAAACAAAAAAGTGTCAATTTGCTTATTAAGAGTGTGCTAATTTGGTGTTTTAATTGTTAAAGAAAAAAAATCTTGTGCGCTATTCAAAAAGAGAACAAGAAGCTCTTATCTAAAGGTTTATATAAGCATTTTGATAAAAATATATATTCATTAAGGAATTTCTATTTTCTTAGTCAGAATAGTTACTTAGAGGTTATCCAGAGATTGTGTGCGCTAAGCTATGATAATTAAAGGCAAATAAACCATCAAGAGTACTTTACGTAATTTACAACACACTTATACAAACAAATTCCTATTGACTATGTGTCTAATATAAATTTCAAAAAGGGAATCCCTTCCAATATAATAGTTTTGTTGCCTCGTAAAAACCATCTACATTATGTACGTGTCATACGTTGCCAAGAAAATCTTAGACAAAGACTCGAACGTTTTATATAATATTTTATGTAATTCAATTTGCGTCACTTGTTTTTAAAGCAACGATAAAGGAGCATATTTCAACAATTTTATTTTCAAGGGCACTCGTCGATTATTTGTAAGAAATAATATTTAAATTATTTTTTATTATTTCAATTTCATCTAGTATTAACTAAATTTCTATGTATTTTACATTTTTAACTTATCGACTTTCTTTTCAGTACGTTTTTTTGAAAGTATATTTTAAAATTTTTACTTCAAACGACTTTTCGTTATTTAATTGTTATTATGCAAATTAAATATAAAATTAAAACAAATCAATTACAAGTGTATTAATAGAATTAAGATTATTTTTAATATATATCAAAAATGATGAAAGAAATGTAATTTGTTTTGAGTTTTTAACTTAAAAATCGATTACGATTGTTCAAGGAACAAATTAAACGATTTAAATAAATGAATTTTCAATAGCAGATTCTAGTGGGATAAAAATTGATTGATTCGGTCCACTTACGTAAAGGTGATAACTGTGTCGAGATCGTGCCGGCTTATTCGTTGAGATAAGATACGAGTCACGTGTTCGCTCTTCTGTCAAACTCTGGTATAAATGTAAACTGTGCACATTCTTTGGTCAAACGCCATCTGCTTCTGACTTCTTCCTGCTTTTCATCGTATTTCTATTCTTTCTTTCAATTCAATGAAATCTATAAAGCATTTAATTGACAATTATATAACACAATATATTTAATACTAGCCATTTTATATTAATTAAACCGCTCAATACAAAATCTTGCCAACGGACAGACAGACAGACAGACCCAATTTTTAGTTTTTTGCATTTTTGTAATCCTTACCACTCAAACTGAAAAATTATTCATGAAATTGCATGTTCTGAGCAAAAGTCTGATTTTATAAAAAGTATATTTATATATGCGGGTCATTCCATGTCAACTGTACCAACAATGTAACAAAAATGTTTTTTTTTTTTTCACTTCTGTCATTTTTCTTTTAATAATATTTTGTTGTGCTCTTTTCTCTAGTTTAATTCGTTTATAAATATATTTATTTTACAAATTACTAAGAGTTTGTTTTCCATTAATACTTAAAAATTCCAATTATTTAAAACTTGGAAAAATTATTATTAATACGAGATTAAAAATATGAAAATAATAATCTTTTTTCATTTATCGCAATTTTGTATCTCACATTTATAATTAAAAGAATAAATACTAAATTACATACAAGCTAATAGCGAACTCGTAAAAAATCGAGTATTTTTCAACTAGTCAGTTATAACGCGTGACTTTGACAAAATTATATAATTGATGCTTTGTCAATTTTGTTAAGTTCGATGAGTAATAACTTTGTGGGAAAATTATCCAGTGTCTGGAAAATGTAATTTCAAGGTTCAACATTACTATTAATAGACTATATCATCACGTAATATCTAAGTTAGCCTCAAAACGATGTAATTGCTTAGAAAAAAGGAACATGAAAAGTCGTTTATGTTTATTTGATAAGAAACTCCGAAGTATAGAAAAACTTGACCAATCAATGCGACTGTCTCAAAAATAATTTACAATTATTTATGTGTCATTCGAATGATGCAAAACGGGTATATAATTACAATTTAGATTAAAATCTAAAATTGTGGGTCAAAAACAAAAATTTGTCTTACATCTGAATTTTTGTTAAGAACCTCAAAAACTAAAGAAAATTGTGTTTTATTTTAATTCAAAAGTTTTGAATTTAATTGAAAATTGGAAAAATTCATGGAAATAATTGAAAAATGAAAATTAAAGAACGAAATTGAAAAAATTTGAGATGGAAAATTTTAGGAAATATAATTGACAGTTGAAAAACACGTTTGAAATTAACGAAAAAAATTGAGAATTAAAAAAAATATTTGATAAGTGAATAAAATAAATTGAAATGGTTAAAATTTGTTTTAAAAAATTCGGGATGCAATTGAAAATTGAAAAAAAATATTTATAAATATTTAAATAAATGAAAATTTATGAACATGCTTTTTAACAGGAAAGAATATTTTAAAAACACAGGAAAATAATTGAAAATTGAAGAATAATATTTAAACAAATTGCTAGATTAAAAATTGATGAATCTAATTAAAATAAATTTAAGAGTACTTTCTTATTTGTCGACAGTAATTGAAAATTAAAAATGTAAAGTTAAAACAAAATAAAAAAAAGAAGTTGAAATGGGTGAAAAAATATTTTAAAGAAGTTTAGGACACTATTAACAATGAGAGACAAATATTGAAAAATTAAAATAAAATAAATAAAAAATATTGAAACTTTGTTATTAAAACAAATTTTAAATAAATGAAAACAGAAGAATATTTTTTAAATTTATGAAAATAATCAAAAGTTAAGGAAAATAATAATTTTAAGAGTTGAGTAAAGTTGTTCATAAAAAAATAAAATAAAAAAAATTAATAACTAGCCGCAAATAATAATCGAAAAAATAATTCAAAAATGACGAAAGAAGTTAAAAATTAATTAATAAATAATTTAACTAATTTGATATCAAAGAAAATAATTAAAACTTAAACATTTTTTTTTGAAATAATTAAACAAAAGAATTGAAACTTGCGAAATTGAATTTAAAAATTAGAGGAAAATTGAAAAATAATGGAAATAATTAGAAAATGAAGAAATTTTTTGAAAAAAGATAAAAATAGTTAACAACTGTATCAAATAATTAAAATCATAAAAGAAAAGAATTGTTAAAAATTTAAGAAATTTTTTAATAATTTTAAATTTACTATTCTCAAAGATTAAAGATAAGAATTGAAACTTGGGAAATTGAATTTAAAAATAAGGGGAAAAAATAAAAAATAATGAAAATAAAATTGAAGTAAAATGTTGAAAAATGATAAAAATAGTTGAGAATAGTATCAAATAAGATTAAAATCATAAAAAAAAAGAACTCTTAAAAATTAAAGAAATTTTTAAATAATTTTAAATTTACTATTCTCAAAGAGTGGATTAATTAAAAATTGTAATAAATGAAATTTCAAATTAATTGTAGTTTGAAGAATTATATATAATAATTGTAATTGTATTCTTCATTATCTCAAATATATTCTGCATATTTTAAATTATTTTTTAGAAATGTTTATTATTTTCTTTAATATACAATTATTTCAATCAATTGTATTATTATTTAATTTATTTTTCAATTACTTTTTCTCATTTTCTTTAATATACAATTATTTCAATCAATTATATTATTATTTAAATTATTTTTCAATTACTTTTTCTCATTTTCAATTATTTTTTTATTAATTTTCTAATTTTTTAATTATTTATCTCAAATTTTAGTTATTTTTTCAATTTACAATTATTTTCATAATTCTGCAATTAATTTCTTATATTACAAATACTTATAGATTGAAATTTTTTCAATTATTTTTCACAAACTAAAATTATATTCTTCAATTTTAAATTGTTTTTATTACTTTAGAAATATTTTGTACAATTTTATATTATTTTCATTATTCTTCAATTAATTTCCTAGATTTTAAAATATTTTTCTCAACTTTTAATAATTTTCTTCAATTTCAAATATTATAATTATCATTTTGCAATCAACTTTTACAATTTTCAATTATTTATCTCATTTTTCAAACATTTTTTTTAATTTTCATTTTCTTTTATATTTTTGCAATTATTTTCTCCGACTTTTAATTAGATATATTAATTATTTTTCAATTAATTTCCTACATTTTTATTTATTGCCTCAAATGTAAGTTACTGTATCCACGTTTCAATGTAATATCAAAAATTTCAATTATTTATATCTATTTTCCATTATTTTCTTCAATTTGCGATTATTTCTATCATTTTTATCATTCCATTTTTCTAGACTTTAAAATATATTTCTCAAATTTTAATAATTTTCTTCCATTTTTAATTATTAATATTATCGTTTTGCAATCCATGTCTTCAATTTTTAATTATTCTTATTACTTTGCAAATATTGTCTCCAGTTTCTTATTATTTTCATTACTCTTTAATTAATTTCATAGATTTTGAAACACATTTCTCAAATCTGAATAATTTTCTTCAGTTTTTAATTAGTTTTATTACTTTGCAAATATTGTCTCAAATTTTTTATTAGTTTAATTATTCTTCAATTAATTTTCTAGACTTTAAAATATTTTTCTCAAATTTTAATAATTTTCTTCAATTTCAAATATTATAATTATCATTTTGAAATCAACTTTTACAATTTTTAATTATTTATCTTATTTTTCAAACATTTCTATCAATTTTAATTTTCTTTTATATTTTTGCAATTATTTTCTTTCCTTTTTATATAGATATATAATAATTATTTTTCAATTAATTTCCTACATTTTTATTTATTGCGTCAAATGTAAGTTACTATATCCACGTTTCAATGAAATATCGAAAATTTCAATTATTTATATCAAATTTCCATTATTTTCTTCAATTTCCGATTATTTCTACCATTTTTCCATTACTTTTTGTCATATTCAATTATTTTTTAATCAATTTTGAATTGTTTTATAATTTATAACAACTTTCACTTATTTTTACAGTATACAATTATTTTTATAATTCTGAAATTATTTTCTTTCGTTACAAATATATGTTGCAATTTTTAAAATTATTTCTCAAAAAATTAAATTATTTTTTTCAATTTCCAATTATATTTATTACTTTGCAAATTTTGTTTCGAATTTTTTATTATTATCATTACTCTTCAATTAATTTCCTAGATTTTAAAATATATATTTCTTAAATTTTAATAATTTTTTTTCATTTTTAATTATTAATATTATCATTTTGCAATCCATGTCTTCAATTTTTAATTATTTTTATTACTTTGCAAATATTGTCTCGAGTTTCTTATTATTTTCATTACTCTTTAATTAATTTCATAGATTTTGAAACATATTTCTCAAATTTGAATAATTTTCTTCAGTTTTTAGTTAGTTTTATTACTTTGCAAATATTGTCTCCAGTTTCTTATTATTTTCATTACTCTTTAATTAATTTCATAGATTTTGAAACACATTTCTCAAATCTGAATAATTTTCTTCAGTTTTTAATTAGTTTTATTACTTTGCAAATATTGTCTCAAATTTTTTATTAGTTTAATTATTCTTCAATTAATTTTCTAGACTTTAAAATATTTTTCTCAAATTTTAATAATTTTCTTCAATTTCAAATATTATAATTATCATTTTGAAATCAACTTTTACAATTTTTAATTATTTTTCTCATTTTTCAAACATTTCTATCAATTTTCATTTTCTTTTATATTTTTGCAATTATTTTCTTTGCTTTTTATATAGATATATAATAATTATTTTTTAATTAATTTCCTACAATTTTATTTATTGCGTCAAATGTAAGTTACTATATCCACGTTTCAATGAAATATCGAAAATTTCAATTATTTATATCAAATTTCCATTATTTTCTTTAATTTCCGATTATTTCTATCATTTTTCCATTACTTTTTGTCATATTCAATTATTTTTTAATCAATTTTGAATTGTATTATAATTTATAACAACTTTCACTTATTTTTACAGTATACAATTATTTTTATAATTTTTATATGTTTATTCAATTAATTTCCTAGATTTTAAAAAATATTTCTCAAATTTTAATAATTTTCTTCCATTTTTAATTATTAATATTATCATTTTGCAATCCATGTCTTCAATTTTTAATTTTTTTTTTATTACTTTGCAAATATTGTCTCGAATTTTTTATATGTTTCATTACTCTTCAATTAATTTTCTAGACTTTAAAATATTTTTTTTAAATTTTAATAATTTTCTTCAATTTCAAATACTGTAATTATCATTTTGCAATCAACTTTTACAAATTTCAATTATTTATCTCATTTTTCAAAAATTTTTATCAATTTTCATTTTCGTTTTTTATTTTTGCAATTATTTTCTCCGACTTTTAATTATGCATATATTAATTATTTTTCAATTAATTTCCTACATTTTTATTTATTGCCTCAAATGTAAGTTACTATATTCACGTTTCAATGAAATATCGAAAAGTTCAATTATTTAGGTATATCAAATCTCCATTATTTTCTTCAATTTTCGATTATTTCTATCATTTTTCCATTACTTTTTGTCATATTAAATTATTTTTTAGTCAATTTTGAATTTTTTAATAATTTAGAACAACTTCCACTTATTTTTGCAGTATACAATTATGTTTATCATTCTGATATTACTCTTCAATTAATTTCCTAGATTTTAAAACATATTTCTCAAATTTAAATAATTTTGTTCAGTTTTTAATTAGTTTTATTACTTTGCAAATATTGTCTCGAATTTTTTATTAGTTTCATTATTCTTCAATTAATTTTCTAGACTTTTGATATTTTTCTCAAATTTTAATAATTGTCTTTAAATTCCAATTATTTTTGTTATCATTTTGCAATCAATTTCTTCAATTTTTGTATTAATTTTTTTTTCAAATTCATTTTCTCTTATACTTTTGCAGTTATTTTCTCCACCTTTTAAAAAGATATATTAATCATTTTTCAATTTATTTCCTAAATTTTTATTTATTATCTCAAATCTAAGTTATCGTCCCCACTTTTCAATGTTTCAATCAATCTTCAGTTATTTTTCTCAAATTTTATTTGCTTTCGTCAATTTTCAATTATTTTTTTTCATTTGCAATGATTTTCACCAATTTTATATTATTCTAAATATTTTTTAATAATTCCGAAAATTTCAATTATTTCTCTCAAATTTCCATTATTTTCTTAAATTTACAATTATTTCTATAATGTTGTAATTATTTTTCTAAGTTCATATTTTTTTGACATTTTTTAATTATTTTTAAAAATACGATTTTTGTTCTTCGAATTTTCAATGTTTTAATCATTTTTTAATTATTTTTCTCTTTCAATTAAGTTCGTGAATTTTTTTTTTTTTTTTTAACTTGTAATGACTTGATCACAAATTTTATATTATTTTGATTATTTGGTTATTATTTGCGAAAATCTACTCGAAATCAAATAAAATCGTCAACTTTTGAGTTACAATAATTACGCCAATTAAGAAACTCTTTAATTTATTATTGTTTTATTTCTCTCTCCTCCCCCATCCCTCGGTCAATATTAAGTTTGCAGATGGCAAAAATTTGCGCCGTTCTTGGATAAAACATAAACTATAAACATTAATTTCTAATAGTGACCTACTTCTCACTAATTTCTGAATTAGAGAGCAGCGTATATGGAGAAGAAAAAAAAAACCAACAATTTTCTTGCTCGATGTTAGTTGTACAATTTTCATCGATCTTTGCCATTCATGTGGTCGAGCCACCGGTGGCGGTTTCGCGTAACACATACGTTACAGAAACAGGGGGCCCGAATCTGTCTGCTGGTTGCGATCGGCCGCCGATTACGTAAGGTTAGATTTATATAAATGGTTACGTTGACACTAGAGAGCTTCGGATAAAGCAATCTACTAGTCTTTCGTTTCGAGCTGCTACTCGTTATTATCTAACGAGCCTCCTCGACTTACTATATTTTAGTCAAAGGTTCACAAAGTCGGCTTATTCAATATCGTCCATGAAAAAGATGCTGTCTCCTTCCCTCAATTGTAAATGATTATATGAGCTAAATTATTATTTATCTGATAATTTCATTCGAATTCACAGAACCTTTATATATGCATGAATTAATTTGAAAGGGATAATAAACAGATTAAACGATCTTAAATTTAAAGTTGCTATTGTGCGTTCTTTATAATTTACGTCATTTGGATTAACAATATATTAATTGAGAATATCGCCACGTGATTTAAACAATGTGAAAGTTGTTATAATTTTAGAGCAGAGAATCTGTTATAATTAACAACAAAAAAAAAAAAAGGAAAAATTTTTTTGTTCTGCAATTTATATAATGTATTTTCCACAGAAAATGTATTTTCGAGCTCTTTTGATCTTTTTTTGTTTTAACTCAATGGTCAAGAAGTGCCAAAAATTTTCTTTTTTTTTATTAGAAAATATCAATTTTATTTCGGTCACTAGTGGACAAAATGGCAGAAAAAAATGATATATATATATTTATATACCTATTGGTAAAATATAGTAAATTCGAATTTTTACCTAACAGAATTTTTAGGTCACCGAATTCATATTTATCAGAATTTTCATTTAAAAGGATTTCAATTTAAAGAAATTTTAATTTAGAAGAATTTTCATTTTACATAATTTTAAGTTAATAGAATTTTTAAATTGCAGAATATTCAATTGAACGAATCTTCATTTGTCTGAAATTCTATTAGTACGAATTGACATTTGATAGAAAACTTAAAAGGTAGAATGTTCATTTGTTAGAAATTGCAAATGGCCGAAAAAGCATCTGACAGAAATATTTTGAGGCGAATTTTGAAAGTGAAGACAAATATAGATTCGTTCAAATGAATATTCTGTCATTTAAAAATTCGATTAACTTAAAATTCTGTAAAATGAAAATTCTTCTAAATTAAAATTCGTTTAAATTTTAAATTTAAAGATATTTTAATTTCTTCAAATTTCTGTTAATTTGAACTTATACAATTGATTAAAAGCTAAAATTAATCCACAGTTCAAATATAATTCTTTTCTCTTATGATTTCAATTACTTAAACTACAACTTTCAAATATTTTGATTAATTTTCTAATTACTTTCTGCAATTTTTAATCATTTTAATTGTTTTTTACTTTTTTCCCTGAATCGTTAATCTACCTTTCGCAAATTTCAATTATTCTTTTTTAATTTTTTCAATCACTTTTTCACTTTTAATTATTTACTCTTTAACAATAAAACAATTTAATTATTTAGTGCTAAATTTCATATTTCTTATTATTTATCGCAAAAATAAATGCATTTTTTTAATTCACCATTATTATTTTCATTTTGCAATTATTATCTTCAATTTTAAATTATTTTCTCCATCTATTATATAATTTAGATTATTGTCTTTAATTTTCAACTTTTTAAACGATTTTTCAATTTTTTTTTTTTCTCAAAAAAGAATTCTGTAATTTTCCTATTATTTTCTCAAATTTCTAATTATTTTCATTCTTTTTTCGTAATATACAAAAATTTTAATTATTTATCTAAAATTTTAATTACCCAATTTCAACATATTTCACTTATTTATTAAAATTTTCAATTATTTTAATCATAATTCAATTATTTTTTTCAATTTTAAATTATTTTTTACATTTTTCAATTATTTACCAAAGTTCTTAATTATAAAATTTCTAATTTTGTAAAATTATTTTTTAAGATTTTTCTCAAATTTCAATTATGTATTTTTTCAATTTTTAATTATTCATTTTTTTAAAAATTATTTTCAAAGATTTTTAAATATGTTTCACAACTTTACCATGATTTTCTTCAATTTTTAATCATTTTGAATTTTTTTTCATATTTTTCAAATTCTAAACTATTTATCTGATATTTCAATTATTCAATTCAATTGTCTATTTTTATTTTATTTGTTTATTATTTTCTTCAATTTTCAATTATTATACTTAGGTCCTTTTTCATGATTTCCAAAAATCTTTTTAATTACTTCTCTGCAGTTTTCATTTTTCTATTCAAATTTCAATTATATCTACGATTTTCTTGTATTTTAGGACCCTATTTTCTCTATTTTTTGCAATTATTTCTTGTCAATTAAAAATTGTTCTTTTCAATTTTAAATTATTTATATTATTTTTTCATTATTTTTTTAAATTTTAAATTATTTTTATCATTTCTGAATTTATTCTCTAAAATTTTAATTATCTATCTCAATTTCAATAATTTTGTTTAATTTTTAATTATTTTCTCCAATTTTTCATTATTCCAGTTTTTTTCAATTTCTAATATTTTTAAGTATTTTTCTCAAATTTAAATTATTTTCTTTAATTTTAAAACATTTCTATGATTTTTTAAATTACCTTCGACAAAATTTTAATTGTTTTTATGTCACATGTTTGTCATCCCCCCTTTAAATTACGTCACATTTTCTTAACCCCCCCCCCCCTTTTAAAAATCTTGTTGAAAAGTTATAATTAAAATTTTTTTATCTTTTACTTTAAAGAAGTGAAATTTGTGTATTTTTAACTCTTAAAAATTACTTCTTTTTCAAAAAAAGCAAGAGTAAAATTTACTAAAATCTTTTTAAAATTCAAATTATTTCATATTGTCATTTCAATTATTTACAATAATTTTCAACTTTTTAACATATTTTTTAATTATTTTCTTTATTTTTATAATTATTTTTATTATTTTTCAATTTTTTACCCAAATTTAAAGCTCTCTTTCCAAAAATAATAATAACATTCTTCTTAAATTATTTTTTTTACCTTACATTATTTTTCATCAATAATGAGTTAGAATCTTTATTTTATTTGTTAAAATTATTGCTTCCCCAGAGAGGAAGTTTTTTTGTTTATTTTCAGTTTTTTTTTCAGCTATCAATTATTTTTATAAATTGAAAAATAAAAATTCTTTAAATCACAATTATATTCTTTCACACATTTGATTAACGTAATAAAAACTTAATAATTTTGTCAGATTTTAATTACTTCATCATTTTTCGATTATTATTATCAATTTTCAATTAATTTCCTTAATTTTAAATTATTTTAAATTTAATTTCATAAATTGTTGATTATTTTTTTAATTTTGAAATTAGTTTTCCATTTGCGCAATTGTTTTAATCCTTTTTTTCAAATTCAAATCATTTTCATTATTTTTCAATTAATGTCATAAACTTTCAATTATTTATGTTCAATTTCAATTATTTTCTTCAATTTTTATTTTTTAAAAGCATTTTTCAATTATATGCCTTCACTTTTAAGTTTGTTCATAATTTTTTCATTAAAATCATCAATTTATAATTATTTTTATTATTATTCAATTTTTTCTCCAATTTTAAATTATTTTCATTATATTTTTTATTAATTTCTTAAACCTTCAATTATTTATGTCAAATATCAATTATTTACTTCAATTTTCAATTTTAACATAATTTTTCAATTATTTTTTTCAATTTTTAATTTTTTCATTATCTTTCTATTAATTTCGAAGATTGTCATATACTTTCAATAATTTACTTTGAATTTCAGTTAGTTTCTCATTAATTTTCATATTCTAAAATCATTTTTCAATTATTTGCCTTTATTTTAATTTTGTTAATAATTTTCTTATTAATTTCATCAATTCTTAATTATTTTAATTTTTTCAATTTTTTTTAATTTTTCAATTTTTCCATTATTTATATTTTTTAATTAATTTCATAAATTGTTAATTATTTTTATCATTTTTCAATTGTTTTCTCCAATTTTTCATTATTTTCATCATTTTTCAACTATTTACCACAATTTTTAATTATTTTTATCAGATTTCAATTATTTTCTCCAATTTTTTCCATTATTTTATTTATTTTTCAATTATTATCACTAATTTTTAATTATTTTAATTATTTTTTTCATTTTTTTTTATGAAATGTTAACTATTTTTATCATTTTTCAATTACTTTCTACAATTTGAAATTACTTTTCAGGACCATTCTAAAAAAATCGCCTAATCCTGGTTGCTGAATTTTTTAAAATGAATCTAGAATCCACATATATTGTTTTTATAAGCATTTTGTTTATTGTGTGACGTAATTTATGAACGATACCTTAGAAACTAATCGCGCCCAAGCGCACATTGTTTAATCTAGTTAGGTACAAGAAAACACAATTTTTATAATCCTTTATAAGAAATCAGTTAGTTATAAATATAGGTATACTGCTATGCTTTTCAGAAAGTAAGAGAGAATAAGTTATAAAATTTACCTGGGATAGATAAAGACAAGAATAGAGTGAGAAACGTAAAGAGAGATGTACAATATGGAACAGACAAAGCCAACAATATGGTGATGAACAGCAAGAGAGAATGAGGTCTAGAATTTACGAAACGCAAGGAGAGTTTACAGTTTGTGTTTCTAAAAGCAAGAGAGAATAAGTTTACCTAAGATAGATAAGGACAAGAATAAAGTGAGAAACGTAAAGAGAGTTCACAGTTGTGGTTCTAAAAGCAAGAGAGAATAAGGTTACCTGGGATAAATAAAGACAACAATAGCGTGCGAAACGCAAGGAGAGTTTACAGTTGTGGTTCTAGAAGCATAAGAGGATAAGGTTACCTAAGATAGATAAAGACAAGAATAAAGTGAGAAGCGTAAAAAGAGTTCACAGTTTGTGGTTCTAAAAGCAAGAGAGAATAAGGTTACCTAGTATAGGTAAAGACTAGTGTGCGAAACGCAAGGAGAGTTCACAGTTTGCGGTTCTAAAAGCAAGAGAGAATAAGGTTACCTGGGATAGGTAAAGACTAGTGTGCGAAACGCAAGGAGAGTTTACAATTGTAGTTCTAGAAGCAAAAGAGAATAAGGTTACCTAAGATAGATAAAGACAACAATAGCGTGCGAAACGCAAGGAGAGTTCACAGTTTGCGGTTCTAAAATCAAGAGAGAATAAGATTTCACAATTGACTTAAAGTTAATTTGTAACAATAATTATTTTTGTCATTTATCTATTTTTATCTCAATAAATTGTTTGTGTTTCAAAATAGTGGAGCTCATTTAAACATAGAAAATTCTCATAAATTCTGCGGAAGGAGTATTTTTTTTGTTTATATTCTCGAGAGTGTAACAGGATTTTAAATTATCGAGAATTTTGTAACTCTATTCACATATGCCTGTGTTATTAAAATCAAGTTTAATCATTCTATCTTTTTATGCCCAATCCTTAAAAACCAAATATATTCTTTGTGCCAATGCCCTATTTTTATCACACAAGTAGGAAATTAATTTTGCTCCGTGACTATAGTGACAAAATAATATAAGAATTGCGAGAATTTGTTTCGTTTACGTTTTCCGGACACGTGGCTGAAAATCAAATTGCGCTCAAGCCGCAAACTCTTGGCTGAAATACCGAAATACTCGACGACGACGACGAGAGTCGCGGCAAGGCTATTATTGCGACGGTAATGAGAAATACTGATGTAAGTACTGTGATATAAGACGTTGATCTTAATACGGATGAAACAAGAGATTGAGGTCGGAAAAACACCAGTAGTAAATTCACATCTAAAAGTGCGAAACAATTAATTTTCACCTCAAACAACTTACCGAGTAGAAGTTTGTTTGACAATTTTGGCAAGAGTATACAATTAAAAAATTGTACATCAGTTACGCAAACAATTCAAGTTGCAAAAAATAATCTTCCACTCATTAGATGATTTAGTAATTTGCAGGTTACAAAAAAGTACTACAAAAAGACAATATTTGATATGCAGAGAGATATATATAAATTAGTAAAAATAATGATTGTGATTAATTTTAACAATCTTGGCAGAAATTGATAGTAGGATTTGAATAAAGATTCTTTGCATATAAACTCGTCTAATTGGACTCGTAATTGTACAGGGCATTGAACGTTGTAATTTATGCAAGAACCCTTCTGCTGAAAGGCAAAGGCTTTGAAGCGAGGAATCAAAAACGTAATTTAACGTACGATCTCGAGGTCTGGAAATAGGGTTGTAAATGAATGAAGAGTAGGGCCGGTATTTCTGTCAATTACATAATAAAAAGTGTTATGTAAGGACCACGCTGATGCCACGACTTACAAACTTCGCAGTTGCCACTCGTTGTACAATTCAGAAATCAGATTTTCGTGAAGTTGAACATTTTTTGTTAAGAAAGGGGTTTAAAAATTTAGCTTAAAATGTACTGTTTTAATAAACCAAAAGAATTAAAAGCCTAAAGTCATTACCATCAAGAATGATATAAATAATTTTTAAAACCTGAAATGCGTATTAGATTTATAATTTAGTTATTTTGCAAACAAATATTGCGTTAATTCAATACTAACAGGTTGTTTATGTTGAAAAATCATGCTTTTGTACGTGTATCTGGGAAACTATTCACATAAGGAAAATGAAAATTGAAGATAAAAAGTTAAGAGCGTTCTTGGAAAGTGATGAGCAGCGATTTAGTAATCTTCTTATACAGTTATAAAGTAATTAATGTGTGATTGCATGCTTCTGGGGGAGGGAAAAAAAAAAGAACAGAGGCCATCTGTTCCGCTCTTAGAAGTTCTAATTAAATTGATTCGTTCATTGCTGGTTAGTCTCAAGGCGCGACGTTTATTTCTTTTCTGGTTATTCAAGAGATGTGGTAACCTATAGTGACACGCGGGAAATGTTCGCGACCATTACCTACGCTATAATATGTAAGAGTATATTGCCCCACGCTAAATTACATAACCACTTGCTCCGCACTGGTTCACAAGATTTTTTTTTTTCCACAACTCACCAATTAAAAATCACTTATGGTTCATATATTTCAACACCTCTCACTAATGTTTCTCTCGTTTATTTAATCACAATTTGTATTAGAAATCACCTGATAACATTGAACTTGAACATTTACAAATTTAATGGACAATGAATTGCTTCATACTAAATTAGGGTATAGTTGGGCCTAAAGATAGTTAAAATCATATATATTAATTTTTACCTAATAAAGTAGCAGGCGTGGATATAATCAAATATACTGTACCTTATGTTACTAAAATCACTCATCGGAAACATCACGTACTACTTTTAACATAAATGTAGTAAAAAAAACCATCCCTTAAAATCAACCCCGATCTAAAATTTTATTATTTTTATGAGTAATTTTGAGTAGAAAGCATTTCAGGGTATCACGTAATTTTCTTTGGCACAATCCAGAAGTTAAAATACCTAGCGAACAAATTTGATTTTAATATCAATCGATTTTAAGAAATTTAAATGTGACGGATTAACTATATAAAATTTTAAATTTTCGTTGAAGCCATTTTTAATTGTTCGAAACAATTCGATAATTTTTGAAAAAAGTTATTTAGAAAATTGGAATTCATTTTTGAGGTCAACTTGCCCCAATGTCCTGTGTTCGCGCACCTATATATAATGCTGTTTATAAATTTAGATCCGAGAGATATTTTTAACTGTGGAAAGTCATTGAAAGCAGAGACATTTGAGAGAAATGGTAAGGTATAATTTCTAGGCAGTTGAAGAAAATTACTATTACTTTAACCATGAAGGTGCGTCGTGGACGGTAAGAGTAGGTCGCACCGCCAGGAAACTATCGAACGGAAGCGGAGCGAGGTACTTGACCGTGAAAAGCACCGTAACCAGTGACGGCGTCAATCGTTCAAGTTCCCTGAGAAACCTTCCATCAATGAAATCTACTACAATCAAATCTGGAAAATGAAATCAAATCAACGACAAAAAAATGTTAATTCTCTAATATCCTTGTATAGAAGAGCTTTCCCGATAATCAAATAATTATTACCAAAAAAGTTACCTTCCGTTACAAGTTATATAAAATAAATATTTCATATTATTTTAGACAATTGTTTAGTACTAGCAAAATAATACGATTAGTTTTTCATACATTTTAGAAAGTAAACAATAATAATAAATAAAACAAATCGATGTGTGATATTTATCTAAAAAGGAGGGCTACCAGTAGACTTGCAGATTGAAAATAGTGAAAAAAAGACTTTTTAATTTAAAAAAGTGAGTAAATAATGAGTTTTTAAGTAAAGAAAGTGAGTAAATAGTGAGCTTTTAAATAAAATAAGTTATTAAATATTAAGTTTTTAAATAACAATAGTGGATAAGAAATATAGAGTTTGATATTACTGATATTAAATTAGGGGGCGCCAGCAGGAAAAGCGATTCGAATTAAAAAAAAAAAAAAACATTTAAAAAATGTCAATAATAATTGAAATATGTAAAAAATAATTAAATAAAGACAAAAATAATTCAATTTGAAAAAAAAGTTGTAAATGACAAAACTGATTGAAAAATTGATTAAAAATCAAAAAATAATGAAAAAAATTGAAACAAAATAATTGGAATTAGAAGTAAATAATTGAAAAGTTTCAAAAATAATTAAAGTTACAAAAAAATAATTAAAGAATGACAAAAATAATTAAAGTTTGTAACAAAAGTTTTGGTGTGAAAAATTTTAATTTTCGCACTATAATTGAAATATTGAAGAAATAAGTAAAATGTAAAGAAACATT
The DNA here is from genome assembly GCA_037103525.1 of Ganaspis brasiliensis. NCBI lineage: Eukaryota > Metazoa > Arthropoda > Insecta > Hymenoptera > Figitidae > Ganaspis > Ganaspis brasiliensis. The sequence continues at coordinate 644,861 of JAZKLR010000594.1, read as the reverse complement.
GAATAATGACATAAATAATTATAAAAGCTGGTGTAAAAATTATACTTTTTAGACAATATTTTTTTTGCTTTTATTTGTTATTTTATTTTGCCCGTTTATGTATTAAATAAATAAAAAAATAGATAAATATTCGAAAAATTGAAAAAAATAATAGAATTTTCAAGAAAATAATTGAAACTTGAAAAAAATAATTAAAAAATATCATAAAAAACGTATAAGTGTAGAAAATAGTTGAATAATAACAAAAATTACTAAAATTTAAAAGAAATAAAAAAAAATATAAGAAATATATTCAAAAATGAAAAAAAAATTTAATACATTAATTGAAAAATTGTATAAAATAATTAAGAAATTAACGATATAATTGAAAAGTGAAAAAACTAATAAAAGGACATAAATAATTAAAAACTGATCTTTTAAAGTTATTAAATTCATGACAATTATAAAAAGATTGAAGAAAATGATATTTAAAGAAAATAATTCCAAAATGTCAAAAATTTTTGAATATTGACAAAAATAGTTGTAATTTGAAAAAATAATTAAGAAATGACAAAAATAGTTGTAATTTGAGAAAATAATTAAAGAAATGACAATAATAATTGATAACTTAAAAAAAATTTAAGATTTGAAGAAAATACTTGAAAATTTGACAAAACAATTGAAATTTATTGAAATAAATAATTCAAAATTGGTGTAAATATTACGAAATTACAGACAATAATGGTAAAGATAAAAAAAAATATTTTAAGTTTGAGGAAAATAATTGAAAGTTAAAGAAATTAATTGAAGTTTAAAGACAATAATTGATATTTGAAGAGTATAATTCAAAACTGTCAAAAAAAATTCAAATATGTAAAAAATAATTAAAATTTAAAGAAAATAATTGAGAAAGGTGTAAAAAATTAATAAATTCCTGACATTAATAAAAAAATAGTAATGAAAATAATTGAAAACAGGTGTAAGAAATGGAAAAGTTCATGACAATAAAAAAAATTGAATAAAATAATTGCAATTTGTAAAAAATAATTTTAAAATGGCAAAAATAGCAAAAATATGAAAAAAATAATGGGAAAATGACAAAAATAATTGATTAACGACGAAAGTAATTAAAATTTGTTGAAAATAATTGAAATTTGTTGAAAATAATTGAACTTGTGTAGAAAATTTGGATATTCCTGACAATAACAAAAATAATTGTAATTCAAAAAAAATAATTTGTAACTGGTGCATAAAATTAAAAATTTAAAGACAGTACTTGAAAAATTGACCAAACAATTGAAATTTTAAGAAACTGATTGAATAATGACATATATAGCTGGTGTATAAATAAAAAATTTATAGAGAATAGTCGAAGTTTGAAGAAAATAATTGAAATTTGTTGCAATTAATTGAAATCAATGAAAAAATTTAATAAACTCATGACAATAATAAAAATAATAAAGAAAATGATTGAAATTTGTAGAAAATAGTTAAAAAATATAATAAATTTAAAAATTCATGCCAGTAAAAAATATTGAATTTATTTATTTATTAACAGGCAAAAACCCATTAAAATATAAAATTTAAAAATTTTTTTCAATTGCCAATAAAATTAAAATTTGATATAACAATAATAATTACTATTCTCTAAATCTGAATTAGTTAAAAATAACTAATAATTAGTAAAATCGTGCCTGAGTTTTTATTTCAGCAATTAGTTAAAAATAACTAATTATTAGTAAAAATATGACTAATTGTTAGTAAAAACATAACTAAAAAATAGTTAAAATTTGACTAATTGAATTAGTGAAAATAATTTTACTAAATTGACATAACCTAAAAATGACTTTGACTAATAATTAGTGATTTTTTATTAAATGATTAGTAGAAAATAACTATTTAAATTAGTGACTGTGTTTTTGCTTTCAAATTAGTTATTTTTAACTAATTCGGATTTAGAGAGTATATTAAATATTAATAGGTCGCATTCAATAATTTAAATAAAATAATATTTGAAATTTGTAGAAAAAAATTAAAAATTAAAAAAAATAATTGCCTAATGACAAAAGTAATTAAAATGTGAAGAAACTAATTGAATAATGACATAAATAATTAAAAACTGATCTTCAAAAGTTTATAAATTCTTGACAATACTAAAAAGATTGAAGAAAATGACATTTAAAGAAAATAAAATTTTTTAAATACAAAATGTCTAAAATATTTGAATACTGACAAAAATAGTTGTAATTTCAGAAAATAATTGAGAAATGACAAAAGTAATTTATAACTTTAAAAAAATTTAAGATTTGAAGAAAATACTTGAACATTTGACAAAATAATTAAAATATTGAAATAAATAATCCAAAACAGGTGTAAAGATTACAAAATTATAGACAATAATTGTAAAGTTAAAAAAAATATTATAAGTTTGAGGAAAATAATTGAAAGTTAAAGAGAATAATCCAAAAATGGCAATAAATTTCAAATATGAAAAAAATAATAAAAGTTTAAAGTAAATAATTGAAAAAGGTGTAAAAAATTGTTAAATTCGTGACAATAATAAAAATAATTATGAAAATAATTGAAAAAAGATGTAAGAAATTTAAAAGTTTACGACAATAAAGAAAATTAAATAAAATAATTACAATTTGTAAAAAATAATTCTAAAATGGCAAAAATAACAAAAATATGAAAGAAATAATTGGAAAATGACAAAAGTAATTGATTAATGACAAAATTAATTAAAATTTGTTGAAAATAATTGTAATTTGTTGAAAATAATTGAAAAACAACGAAAGTGAATTGAACTTGTTTAGAAAATTTAGATCTTCCTGACAAGAATTTGAAGATTGAAGAACACAATTGTAATTTAAAAAAAATAATTGAAAAGTTTAACAAATAATTGAACTTACAAGAAGATAATTGAACAATAACAAAAATAATTGTAATTTGAAAAAAATAATTCATAACTGGTGCATAGAATTGAAAATTTAAAGACAGTACTTGAGAAATTGAGCAAACAATTGAAATTTTAAGAAACTGATATATAAGTTACTAATATATAAATTATTGTCAGTCATAATCAATATCTCGTCATTAAGGCTACCTCATCTGCATATTTTGTCTGTAAACTAAAATAATTGTAAAATTTCCTGATAAAATGAATCAAAATTAATGAAAAAAAAGGCAGGGACTATCTTCACTTTGGATTTTAAAACGTGGACAGAAAAAGATGAATAAATATAAATAGTAACTAACTTCAGGAGGTTACGGAGCTTATTATTATTATTTAATATTTAATAATTTATTCTTTAACAACGTGCGGTCGTAATAAGATATTTTTTTAACTAATTGGAGAATGAACAAGAATAGAAAAATTGTATATAAGACCAATTTTTCGTAATTTTAAAAATAAAAAGTTTTTAAAGAATAACTTAAAAAACTTTTGAGCAGCCAGTCAAAAATCAATTCCTTTAAAGAAAAAATGTTTTTATTCGTATTTTTCTGAAGATTCAAAAAAAAAATGGTTATAGCAAATTACTAAAAATGTGACTAATTATTATTCAAAAAATAACTTAAAACGGTTTAAATTTGACTAATTGAATCAGTAAGCAGAAGTTTACTAAAATATCAGTTATTTTGACATAACCTGAAAATGAAATTAATTAATACTTACAATTAGTTATTATGGCTAAAAAAAATTTTGTTTTTTAATATTTTTGATCAAATCAAATTTGATTGAATAAGTATTAAAATTTATTTTGCAGCTATTAAAAATTAATACAAAATTCACTCATCAACTTGTAAAAATAAAATAATTCGTCTTCTTTATTGTTTTAAAGAAGGCTATTTTTAATCACTAGTTAGTTTTTTCTAACTAGTGAATAAAATGTCCATTTTCCATACTATAGTACAGATAATGTCTATTTCTCCACTGCCAGTAATAATTGCCTTTTTTTTACTTTCCCAAATTTTAATTTTTCCCACTAAATATACGGAAATTCTGATTGCTCTTACTAAAGTAAAAAAAGTAATTTTTTACAGCAGTGAAAAAATGTCAACTTTTCTCACTAGTGAAGAAAGTGACTATTTTCTCACTAGTGATAAAAATCGACATTTTTTCCGTAATGACAGTAATGTTATTTTTTTCTACTTGCATGTGGCTAGAGCCAACTCTATATATATATATATATATATATATATATACATATATATAAAGATAAAACTTATATAATAATCAGAGAATAAAGGAAAACACGATCGCATCAATAGTAAACTTTTATTCTTATTTTTATAAATATATTGTGTAATTTTATCTTGGCAGTGTGATTATAATGCGAATTAATTGGAATTTTAACAATATTCATTGAGCGTTTGATGGGAACAGAATCTAGCATTTGGCAACAATCGTGCAACGAGACAAGTTTATGTAAACTGAGAACTGAAGTCAGGTGAGCGTGGCATCGTCGTTACATAAAAATTATGAATATTTAAAATCTTAGCAGAAACGATTATATCGCGTCTCCGACTCGTGCAGTGAACAAGGGTTATCGCACTAAAATATCATTTCAACTAAATTCTGTGTCTTACCTATATCAATATTATAATGAGAAAATATCTCATTCTTACTCAACTAAAAGTATTTTTTTTTTTTGTATTTGTCCCTCGATTCAGTTTGAATAGAATTCAATTTGTGCTGAATACAAGATGATGAAATAACTCAACTTCTCTTTTATAATTCATTTTATCATTTATTATTATTATTTTTTATTTTTATCCTTATTATTAATACACACATTATGTACAAAGGGTAAATCGTAAACATTTTATATTTAAGTAAATCTACGTAACATTTTTATTTTAAAAATGTTCCATTGCTTGTATAATATTGCTCGCATTTTTTCGCTATATTATATAAAAAAATGTAACTAAGAATTTTTTTTATGCACTTGTTAAAGGAAAATTACTAATGTTACGAATTTTTTTTTAAATTTAAATACAAACAGTAAGTCTCAGCACAATGCTTATACAATTGCTATATTATTACTTCTGCATATATTAGTATTATTGGTATTTTTTCTCCAAATATTTTTAAATTTCTTACGTACTTTTTTTATATTTGTTGTTCCCATGATAAAAAGCAAAATATTTTAGCGAAAAAAAAAGTTGGAATGTGATTGACGTTATCCGTGACATTGTTATTTTAAAACAGCTTCCTTCAGCGTTTTTTCAATATTAGCGCACTTCCTGTTTCCTTTCGAGCCATGGTCAATGGCCTTCTGTCAATCTGACATAGGTTTTAAGGACAAGCGTTCTCAATTGAAAAATTTTCAATTTCCCTTATTTTGCCTTTTTTTAATAAAATAACAAAAATACGATATTTTTGTAATTAAAATTTTTTTTTTACATTCTCATCCTAAATGAGGTCTTAAATTTCTGCGATTTTGGACTTTTGCTAATTCCTACATTTCCCGACATTTTGAGACATTCTGATACCGAAAAAAGTGGGTTTTACGTAAATGTCTGTCTGTCTGTCTGTAGAAAAAATTTTGAAATCAGATAACTTGAGTAAAAATTATTGGATCAGTTTCATCTTTGGCAAACTTTTTTAAGCTTCAAAAATACAGGTTAAGTTCGCTAGTCAGCTATTTCGGACAAAAATAATCAGTTTTAAAAAATCTAAAAAACTTTTGTTTTAAAAATTTTTCAAAAAAAAGTATAGTCGTAAATTTTTTATTTTTGAATTTAATGCTTATTCTATCTGTTTTCTGGTTACGTAGATATGTCTCTTACAATTCTTTTTTTTTTATTTATTTATTTTGCTATTTTCTTTTTTAATGTGCCCTCGGTATCTCTTACATTTCCTTACGTAATGTATGCTTTATCGAACCTATGAGTGCAACACGTCAATGAAACGCTCTAGGTAAAGCGGTAAACAATAATTTTCTTGACAGAAAGGTTAGTAAATTTGTGTTCCAAGATATTCATCTCGTATAGATTTACAATTGTGAAGCCAAACCTGACATACATTTTTATTCAATTGAAACTCAAGAAAACATTTCTTTAGCCCACAATTTATTTGCCTTTATTTTAATATTGTTTCACTTTATATATTCATTAATTTCAAACTATTTTTAATATTTAAATTTGGAAATTTGTGAAAAAATACAGACATTTTTTGTATTTTAAATTCAATGTTTATAAATCTATTTTTAGAAATAAAATTTATAAAGTTAAGCGTGGTTTCTACGGTAGCAATAGAATTTTCTCATTTTTCTTCTTGTTACTTGATTAAACTGTAAAGTTCGATTATAAATATAAATAACTTAAATACTTTGCTGAAAGTAATCAATATTATGGTAAGAAACGCAGAAAAAAACGAATGGAGGTCATAAGAAAAAAGGAGCTTTTTCACTTATAAAAAAAAAAGATTATTATTACATCACCATTAAAAAAATCTACGTCTTAAATACACGACTTTTTCTACTTATCAGTAGAGAAGATCCATTTCTGTCAGACGCAGTACATTTTCCTTTTTTACAAATGGATGTTATTTTTAATTCGCTTAATAATAATAATCGTCATAGTTGTGTTAATAATAATAATAATAATAATAATAATAATATAATATTAAATAATATTAATAATAACAATAAATATAATAATATTACTGCGTAAATGCATTTTTTCCTCTTTTGAACTTGTTTTGCAAAAAAAAAAAAATAATAATTTTACGATTTTCAGTTTTTTCCCTAAAAGGTAATGTAGTTATTTATGTAGCTGAAGTTAATATTGTAAAACACTTAACAATGCATTTTTGGAGAAAGGCCAAGGTTTATCGAAATTTCGTGCGAGAAGACAGTAAACACCTAGTAAAAGGTGACTCATGCTGTGTACACATTTTTACATGCGTTTTAGAGCAAAAGAAAAACAACAGAAAATTATTTAAAATTTAAAAACATTAGACAGTCTATGAAAAAACATTTTAAAAATCTAAATGCGAAAGTAATGTTTAAAAATGAATTATTAAAGTTTTTGCGGAATAAGAAAAAAAGAGGCCATTAATTAAAAAATAATGAAAAATGGAGAAAATCTTTAATTAAAATTGAACACATTCTATATAATGGAATTAATTTCATAATAATGACATTATTTTCATAATAATGAGAAAAAATGGAAAAAAGTAATAATAAAAAGTAATAACGCAAAAATATGTTAATTTGGGATAAGATAATGGAAAATAATAATATGTATAAACAAAACAAAAAAATGTAATAAGATAAGAAAACTGTCTACAAAAGAAATAAGGAAATTTTTTTAAATTAAAAGAGTTATGTATAGGTATTATTTAAATGAAGAAAAAAAGCTTGAAGAGTGCGTATGAATGAAAAAAATGATTTAACAAAGTAGAGATACTTTTTAAAAAAATTTAAGTTACTTGAGAAAAAATTCCTGAGAAATAGGAAAATAATCATAATGTGAAAAAACTAAAGGAAAGAATTTGAAATAATGGCCTAAAACTTGTTATTTATTTAATATATATAATTCAACAAAAAACTGCTTTTTTTAAAGGAAAGAATTTCTGAAAACATTTGTTAAATTATTAAATTCTGAAATAATACTGAAAAAATACCAAATAAATGATTTCGGACAAATGAAAATTAGAAGGATAAAATCTAAACAATTTCAAAGAATGGAAAATATTTGTAAAAAAAAGAACAATGTGATTATTCAATTTTAAAGTTATTTAATAATTCAACGAATAATAGAAACAAAAATATTGAGAAACATAAAAAACGTTAACGAAAAAGAAAAGACGAAGTAGAAGAAGAAGTCGGAAAGTTTAAAAGAATACAGAAAATGAAGAACACCCAATAAAAAAGAGTTAAAAAAATATTTGAGAAATTAAGAAATTATTTGTTATAATTCTAACAAACAATAAAAAAAATTAAAAGTGACAACAAATATAGGTATAAATTGTTTAAAATCTATCAAATAAAGGAAAGTATATAGTAAGAATAAAATTGTAAAATGTAAAAAAGAAATGAAATCTTTAAAAGAAATGAACATTCTTAGAAATTAAACAATAAATACAACAATGAGTATAAAAATAAGTAATAATATATAAAAAACATTTTTTACAACGTTTGACAAATTTTTAAAACAATCTTAATATTTAATGGTAACATTTGAAAAATAAAGAGAATCTAAATGTTTTTTTAAAGATTGCGAAAAAATAGATATAGGTAATGTTAACAAATTAAATTAAATTCCCAAGCAGATCAGCGAATAAAAAAAAAAAAATATTAAGAAATATGCTAAGTATGTTACCAATTAGTGGAAAATAACTATTTAGTATTAAAACGCGACTAATTATTATTAATCAAAGAATAACTAGAAAAAAGTAAAAATTTGACTAATTGAATTAGTAAACAGAATTTTGCTGAAATATCAGTTATTTTGACATAACCTAAAAATGAATTTAACTGATATCTGATTAATTGACTTACATCTCTGTTTATACAACTCAAAATGATGTCAAACTTCTTATTCCTTATTTTAAAACCTTAAATAAAACCTTAATAAAAAAAAACTTGTAAATTAGTTTAGTAGTTTTGGAGAAAAGTATACCAATAGATAAAAAAATTTTAAAAACCAAAAAAATTAGATTAATTTTTTTAGGCAGTTCGAAGTTGATTATTATAAATGTTACTAATTGCAAGTACTTTATTAAACAAATGTATTTATTTACTGTATTTAAAACATCATTTTAATGAGACTTTTAAAATCAATACATATAAAAATTATCAATAGGAAGGAAATAATTCGTTCATTTAGTAAAATTAAGTTTTTAAGTACAAATTTCATCGATTAATTTATTTGAAAAAATTAAAGAAAATATTTGAAACTTGCGGAAATTGAATTTATAAATTAGGGGAAAAATTAAAAAATAATGAAAATAATTAGAATTGGAAGAAAAATTGTGAATAATGATAAAAATTTAAAAATAGATGAATACTGTAGAAAATAATTGAAATCATAATAGTTAATAATTGTTAAAAATTGAACAAATTTTTAAATAATTTTAAATTTATTATTCTCAAAGCGTGGATTAATTAAATTTTTAATCAATGAAATTTCAAATGAATTGAAGTTCGATGAATTATAATATACCTAAAATTGTAATTGTAGTCTCATTATTTCAGATATATATTCTGTGATTCTTTCAATTATTATTTACAAATTTTTATTATTTTCCTCAATTAACAATTATTTCTAAAATTATTTTTTTATTAAATTTATTTTTCAATTATTTTTTGTCTTTTTAAATTATTTTTTGATTTATTTTCTATTTTTTTTTTATATTATTTATTTCAAATTCTAGTTATTTTTTCAATTTACAATTATTTTCTTTTATTATTTATATAACTATATGTTGTAATTCTTTCAATTATGCTCAACAAACTAAAATTATTGTCTTCAATTTTTCATTATTTTTATTACTTTGCAAATATTTTCTCGAATTTTTTATTACTTTCTTTAATCTTCAATTATTTTTTTAAATTAAACATTTTTTTCTCAAATGTTGATAATATTCTTCAATTTTGAATTATTATTTTTATCATTTTGCAATCAATTTTTTTAAATTTTAGTTATTCTCAAATTTCATTCCTCAATTAAATTCCTAAGTTTTGAATTATTTATCTCATTTTTCAATTATTTTTTTCAATTTTTATTTTCTTTTATATTTTTGCAATTATTTTTATCACCTTTTAATAAGATATATTAATTATTTTTTAATAAATTTCCTAAATTTTCACTTAGTATCTCAAATTTAAGTTATTGAATCCACTTTTTAATGTTTTCATCATTCTTCAATTTTTTTCTCTTTCAAATACTTCGTCAATTTTTAAATATTTTTTTTTTCATTCGCATTATTTTCACAAATTTTATACTATTCTAAATCTTTGTTGATTAATTCCAAAAATTTTAATAATATATCAAAAATTTTCATTTTCTTTAATAAATTTTCGATTATTTCTATAATGTCGTAATTATTTTCCTGAACTTCAAATTCTTGAAATCATTTGGTAATTCTTTTACTTTACAAATATTCTGTATTTTTTAAAATTATTTTTTTTATGATTGCAATTAATATCTACAAATTTCAACTATTTTTATCATTTTTAAAACATATTCTTCAATGATTCTTATTATTTTTCAATTTTTGCCCTAATTTTTAAATTCCAAATTTCTGCAAGTTTCAATTATTTTCTTTTACTTTTTCAAATAAAACTTTTTCAGTTTACATTATTTCCTTCAATATCAAATTAGTTTCATTATTTATTAATTAACTTTTAATTTCTTTTGTCATTTTTCAATTATTTTTACAAAACATTAGTTTTGTTTTTTGTATTTTTCAAGTATTTCAATGATGTTCTTGGATTTTTAATAACTTTAGTTTCCAATTATTTTTATCCTTTTTAAGTAGTCTTGTTTATCTCAAATATATTCTGTAATTTTTACAATTTTTTTTCACAAATTTTCATTAAATTCTACAATTTTAAATTATTTTTATCATTTTTAAATTAGTTTTTGTCATTTTCAATTATTTTTTAATAAATTCTTTAACTTTTTTTTTATTATTTATCTCTAATCTCAGTTATTTTTTCATTCTCATTTATGTTTATTATTCTGCAATAATTTTCTTTTATTATAACTGTATGTTGTAATTTTTACAATTATTTTTAACAAACTAAAATTATTGTCTTCAATTTTTCATTATTTTATTACTTTGCAAATATTTTCTCGGATTTTTTATTACTTTCATTGTTCTGCAATTATTTTTTTTAGATTTTAAAATATTTTCCTCAAGTTTTAATAATTTTCTTCAATTTTCAATTATCATTGTTATCATTTGCAATCAATTTCTTCAAATTTTAGTTATTCTCAAATTTCATTCCTTAATTAAGTTTCTAAATTTTCAATTATTTATCTCATTTTCCAATTATTTTTTTCAATTTTTATTTTCTTTTATATTCTTGCAATTATTTTCTTCACCTTTTAATTAGATACATTAATTATTTTTCAATAAATTTCCTAAATTTTCACTTAGCATTACAAATTTAAATAATAGCATCCACTTCTTAATGTTTTAATCCTTCTTCAATTTTTTTCTCAAATTTCATATACTTTGTCAATTTTTAATTATTTTTTTTTCATTTACATTATTTTCACAAATTTTATATTATTTTTTAAATCTTTGTTGATTAATTCCGAACATTTCAATAATTCAATTAAGTTTTTTCAATTTTAATTTTCTTTAATCTTTTTGCATTTACCTTGGCCACCTTTTAATTAAATATATTAATTTTTTTTCAATTTACATCGTAAATTTTCATTTATTAAGTCAAATCTAAATTATTATACACACTTTTCAATGTTTTAATAATTTTTCAATTATTTTTCTCAAATTTCAATCAAGTTCGTCATTTTTTATTTTATTTTTTTAATTTGTAATGATTTTCACGAATTTTATATTATTTTGATTATTTGTTTGTTAATTACGAAAATTTACTCGAAATGAAATAAATTGTCAACTTTTGCGTTACAATAATTCCGATAATTAAGAAACTCTTTAATTTAATATTGTTTTTTTTCTCTTCTCCCTCTCCATCCACCTGTCAATATTAAGTGTGTAGATGGCAAAAACTTACAAGTCTCTGCCCCTGATTAAACATATTTTTTAACTTCTATTTTTCTAAAGAATATAAGGGGGGTGGGGGGCCAAAATATTTATCTCGCACCGGGCGCAAAAAACCTAAGTTACGACTCTGGGATCCGCCATTTTGAATTTTGAAAATTTGATGACAAATTTGTAATCATCAGCATCCCCAAAAACCGCCAGGGACCAAGTTTCATAAAAATTAAAGTTTTTCCAAAAAATTAGAAAAAACAATAGAAGAAAACATATTTAAGAAGGAGAAAATCTAAGTAATTATAAACAAAATACTGAATACATTTTTTTAAAAATAAGAAATTATAAAAAAAAAATTAGACACTTTGGAAAAAGTTCTTGATGAGATATGCCATTAAAATTGACATTTTCGAGATTTATCCAGAAATTTTTGGTACTTTTTGAAAAAATTCTCGTTTTTTTCCCGAAAAATTGCCAACTTCGACACTGATATTCTCTATTGACTGTTTGGCTGGTGGTAAGCACCAAACTGCCAGCAGATGTCGCTTAAAAAGTAGATAAACAAAGTGTACAGAAAGTATATCTTGTCATTCTTAAAGCCGATAGCATGAGTAAACAAAGGAACCTGTGATTCATAATGTTGTATAAACTCACTGCGCATGATAATGGGGAGCGTTTGGAAATGCTTCAAGTCAATACTTGGAAAATAAGAGCTGTTCTGTTATGTAACATCTCAGCCTTTACTGATCCAAAGATTTATAATATTTATTTAGCGGAAAATTCCTGTATTGTTATTGCTGATTGTTCATTATTAAAGTGCTAGAAATCGAGGTAGATAGAAACTCTACACTCGGAGAGTCAATAAACTTAATTCATTGCATGGTATAAAGTTGAGCATGAGAGTTTATTGATAAAGTGCTGAGTTTGTTGATTTTTTGCAGTACACATAAATATACATATATTTTTTTTTTAATAATTTACATAACAATTTTATTGTAAGTAATATAATATAATAACTGGGAATTTAATAATGAATTATGTATATTGTATGAGCAAACATTTTTTATGATTAACAATTATTAAAAGCATACGTACTTTTCTCATACGATGGAAAAAATTTTATACATTGTATAGATATCATTAGTCAGTTTGCATGACTACAGTGGTCACTTGACGATGTCTTTTAATCGTGAATAATAATGTAACAATTATGAATCATTCCCACGTGAAACGATTGGATTGAAATTTTATATGTAAATTAATTAATTAATTAATTTAATTTAATTTTGTGAATGTAAAAAGAGGTATGGAATTTCATGTAAATTTATAAAATTATAATGTGACGAAATAGGTTCGAACAAGTACTGAACAGTTTCAAAAAAAAATTTAAACAGTTCTAAACAAGTTTCAAACATTTTTGGATAGGTGTCAACTAGTTATAACTATTTCAAAATCAGTTTTAAGCAGGCTTAAACATGTTCTAAAGTGTTTTAAATAGATTTGAACTAGTTTTAAACAGATTCTAGTAGTTCTAATCAAATTAAAGTTAACAGTTATTAACAGTTTAGAGGTTATTAAAAATAGTTTTAAATCAATTTTAGACAGTTTTAAAAAGTTCTAAACTATTTTAAACAATTTTGAACACTTTTTAAATAATTTTGAACTGTTTCAAACTACTTCTGAACAGTTTTTAATAGCCTTGTACAAGTTCCAAACAATTTAACACAGTTTTGAATCAGTTGTGAATAATTTCACAAAGTTTTGAACAGTTAAAGATAGTTTTAAGTAGTTCTAAAGAGACTTAACCCTCAACTGCTAGACTGGGTCTGACAGACCCGGTAGACTTTTTCCGTTCTCTCCTACAACGGACTGTAGATTGAAAATAGTGAAAAAGAGGCTCTAAAAAATCGGGTCTGTCAGACCCAGTCTAGCAGTTGAGGGTTAAGGAAGTTTGAAACAGTTTGAAATAGTTTTAAAACAGTTCAAGATAGTTTCAAGTGATTCCAAACAAAACTAAAGTAATGGTAGACAATTGTCAACAGTATAGAGCTAGTTAAAAAAGTTTTAAGAAAGTTCTGGACAGTTTTAGAAAGTTCTAAACAGTTTTAGGCAGCTATAAACGGTTGAAAAAAGTTTGAGACCAGTTCAAAAGTTGTTTTAAACAGTTTGGAACTGATTTTTAACAGTTTTGAACTGCTTTAAAACAGTTTTCAACAATTCTGAATCGTTTTAAACTAGTTCTGAACAGTGTAATAGCTAAAATAGCTTTGAACTAGCTTTAAACAATTTTGCGAAGTTTTGAAATAGTTCTAAATAATTTTATCTAGTTAAAAATAGTTTTACAGAAGTTAGAGACAGATTTAAACAAGTTCGGAACAGCTTTAAACTGTTTTGAACCACTTTTGAACGGTTGAAAGTTGTTTTTAATAAATTAAAGAAATTGTGGACAATTTCCAACAAATTAAAATAAGTTAAAAACAATTTTAAATAAGTTCTAAACAGTTTTAGACAGTTCTAAACAGTTTTGAAGTGTTTAAACTGGTTCTAAACCATTTTAAACAGTATTGAACTAGTTTGAAACAGTGTTAAACAAAATTGAATAAATTTGAAATGTTTCAAACTAATTTTAAAACTGTCTTAAGTAGTTTCGATTAGGTCTAAACAATTTGGAATTAGTTATAAGCAATTCTAAACCAGTTCTAAACAGTTCTGAATAGTTCTGAACAGTTTTAAACATTGTATTTTAGTTCTAAATTGGTTTACACCAGTTTATTATTAATTTAACAAGTTTTAAAAAACTGTTGGTAGGTCCAAATAGTTCTGAACATTCGTAAACGGTTTTTAACTATTCGCAAATAGTTGTGAACAACTCTTAAACACTTTAAAATAGTTCTAAATAGTTTTGAACTAGTTTTTAATAGTTTTAAATAGTTCTTTATAGTTTTAACTGTTTCGAATTAGATTTAATGATCTTTAGACAGTTTTGTGTCACTTGTAAATAGTTTTAAAGAGTGTCAGACAAGTTTGAATCAGCTTTGAACATTTATAAATATTTTTTAATTGTCACAAACTGTTTGAAACTAGTTCTCAACAGTTTCGGGTTTTTTTTTCCTAACCTCGAAAAACAAGCTTTTATTAAATGTTGATGAATTTTCTGCATTCTTGGTATAATCAGATTTTCAAAATTCAAAATGTCGAATCAAATGTCATTTAATTTTTTAAATTTCGTGTCCACCATTTTGAATTTTTAAAATCTCACCAGATTTGCAATCAGGGACCCGAAAAACTCCTTGGTACGAAGTTTCATAGAAATTGGTTAATTTTTTGATTTTCAAGTCCGCCATATTGGATCCGCCATTTTGAAGTTTTTTAAGTCTGACTTTAGATTTTTAATCATCGACCTCAAGAACAATAGAAACCATAATTAGGAAATGTAAATTTTTCTTTTTTTAGGATTCCGGAAACGAACTGTCAATAACGGAACCCTTATCTTTTTACTAGATTGTCATTCGCCCAAAACCATTATCACCCCCCTCCCTCTGGCGGCCAAACTATTTGAGATATAGAGTTGAAATTTGGTACACGTATGCATTTTCACATGTAGATTACAGAAAAAATATAGCAAACATGATGATGTTCATAGCATTTTCAAGAAGATAACAAGATTTTTTTCCAAAAATGCACTAAAATAACTATTTACCCCCCCCCCCCCTCCCTTATCTCCCAAACTAATTGACCTAGAGTATTGAAATTTGGTACTCATATGAATTTTTACGGGTAGATTATAGGAAAAATATAACGAATATGATTGGCGGTGATCTTCATAGGGTTGTCAAAGAAATACCAAGTTTTTTTTTTTAAAAAAATGCATTAAGATTACTATTCACCCCCCCCCCTCCTATCTCCAAAACTATTCGATCTAGAGTACTGAAATTTGGTGCTCATATTACATTTTTTTGGAAAATGATAAAAATATTTGATAATTGTATAAAATAATTAAAATCATAAAAGAAAAGAATTGTTCAAAATTTCTTAAATTTTTAAATAATTTTAAGTTTACTATACTCAAAGATTAAATAAAAGAATTAAATCTTGGGAAATTGAATTTAAAAATGAGGGGAAAAAATAAAAAATAATGAAAATAAAATTTGAGAAAAATGTTGAAAAATGATAAAAATAGTTGAGAATAGTATCAAATAAGATTAAAATCATAAAAGAAAAGAACTCTTAAAAATTGAAAAAAATTTCTAAATAATTTTAAATAAACTATTCTCAAAGAGTGGATTAATTAACATTTTCATCAATGAAATTTCAAATTAATTGAAGTTTGAAGAATTATAATATATAATAATTGTAATTGTATTCTTGTTTATCTCAAATATATTCTGTAATTTTTAAAATTATTTTTTACAAATGTTTATTATTTTCTTCAATATACAATTATTTCAATCAATTGCTTCATTATTAAATTTATTTTTCAATTAATTTTCATATATTTTTTTATTAATTTTCTAATTTTTTTTATTACTTATCTCAAATTTTAGTTATTTTTTCAATGTACAATTATTTTTATCATTCTGCAATTAATTTCTTATATTACAATTTACAAATACATATTAGTTGAAGTTTTTTCAATTATTTTTCACAAACTAAAATTATTTTCTTCAATTTTAAATTGTTTTTATTACTTTACAAACATTTCCTCCAATTTTATTATTGTCATTATTCTTCAATTAATTCCCTAGACTTTAATATATTTTTTTAAAATTTTAATAATTTTCTTCAATTTTAAATATTATTATTATCATTTTGCAATCAATTTTTACAATTTTCAATTATTTATCTCATTTTTCATACATTTTATTCAATTTTTATTTTCTTTTATATTTTTGCAATTATTTTCTCCGACTTTTAATTAGATATATTAATTATTTTTCAATTAATTTCCTACATTTTTATTCATTATTTCAAATGTAAGTTCCTGTATCCACGTTTCAAATGTAATATCGAAAATTTCAATTATTTATAAATTTCCATTATTTTCTTCAATTTCCGATTATTTCTATCATTTTTCCATTACTTTTTGTCATATTTAATTATTTTTTAATGAATTTTGAACTTTTTTATAATTTATCACAACTTCCACTTATTTTTACAGTATACAATTATTTTTATCATTTTGAAATTATTTTCTTTCGTTACAAATATATGTTGCAATTTTTTAAATTATTTTTTAAAAAAATTAAATTATTTTTTTCAATTTCTAATTGTTTTTATTACTTTGCAAATATTGTTTCGAATTTTCTATTATTTTTATTACTCTTCAATTAATTTCCTAGATTTTAAAATATATTTCTCAAATTTTAATAATTTTCTTTACATTTTAATTATTAATATTATCAATTCAATTTTTAATTATTTTTATTAATTTGCAAATATTGTCTCGAATTTTTTATTATTTTCATTACTCTTCAATTAATTTCCTAGATTTTGAAACATATTTCTAGAACTTGAATAGTTTTCTTCAGTTTTTAATTAGTTTTATTACTTTGCAAATATTGTCTTGAACTTTTTATTATTTTCATTGCTCTTTAATTAATTTTCTAGACTTTAAACTATTTTTCTCAAATTTTAATAATTTTCTTTAAATTGCAATTATTTTTGTTATCATTTTGCAATCAATTTCTTCATTTTTTTATTAATCTTAGTATTCATTTTTTAATTCAATATCTAAATTTTCAATTATTTATCTCATTTATCAATTATTTTTTTTAAATTCATTTTCTTTTATACTTTTTTAGTTATTCTGTCCACCTTTTAAAAAGATTTATTAATCATTTTTCTATTTATTTCCTAAATTTTTATTTATTATCTCATATCTAAGTTACTGTATCCACGTTTCAATTCTTTAATCATTCCTCAATTATTTTTCCCATATTCCAAATAACTTTCGACCATTTTTGATTATTTTTGTTCTTAAACTACAATGATTTTCACAAATTTTATATTATTTTGATTATTTGTTGATTAATTCCGAAAATTCCAATCATTTCGCTCAAATTTCCATTATTTTCTTTAATTAACGATTATTTTTATCATTTTTCTTCAATTTTCAATTACTATTCTTATTATTTTGCAATCAATTTCTTCAATTTTTAATTATTCTTACTACTCATTTCTCAGTTAAATTCCGAAATTTTCAATTATTTATCTCATTTTTCAATTATCTTTTTCAATTTTCATTTTCTCTTTTACTTTTTCAATTATTTAGTCCACCTTTTAAGTAGTTATATTAATTATTTTTCAATTTATTTAATAAATTTTAATTTATTATCTTAAATCTAAGTTATCGGCACTTTTCACTGTTTCAATCAATCTTTAATTATTTTTCTCAAATTTTAATTACGTTTGTCAATTTTTAACTATTTTTTTTTTCATTTGCAATAATTTTCACAAATTTTTTATTATTGTGAATATTTGTTGCTTAATTCCGAAAATTTCAATTATTTCTCTCAAATTTCCATTATTTTCTTAAATTTACGATAATTTCTATAATGTTGTAATTATTTTTCTAAGTTTAATTTTATTTGACATTTTTCAATTATTTGAAAAAATATGATTTTTGTTCCATAAATTTTCAATGTTTTAATCATTTTTCAATTTTTTTTCTCAAATTTCAATTAAGTTCGTGAATTTTTAATTTTTTCTTTAACTTGTAATGATTTGATCACAAATTTTATATTATTTTGTTTATTTGGTTATTATTTCCGAAAATGTACTCGAAATCAAATAAAATTATCAACTTTTGGGTTACAACAATTACGCTTATTAAGAAACTCTTTAATTTATTATTGTTTTATTTCTCTCCCTCCCCCCCCTCGGTCAATATTAAGTTTGCAGATGGCAAAAATTTACAAGTCGCCGCCCCTGTAGAACTTGATTAAAGATAATAAACATAGCGTTGTCAATTTTTTTTTTAATGTTTGACCTAGAGGTTTGAAACTTGGTATACAGTAGTAAAAAAAAAAAAAGATTTTCACCAATTTTACAGAAAATGTAGAAAAAGGCTTGTTTTTCGTTTATGCATGATACAGGTAGAATTTTAATAGCGTACAGGCACTATTAATAATAATAATCGCAAACTTCATTCTTTCATTCTTTCATTCTGTCCACACCTGAAGTTTGGCACAATAGATGTTTTTTGTTTTAAATCAATAATAACTTTTGAAAAAATGTCTTTTTATATTAATTAGAAGATTTCTAATTTTATTTATTTAATTATTGATTCTCCTGAATCTAAATTTTAAATCAATTGACAAATTTATATAGTTTATTTTCAATAATAATAATGTATTACAATACAAACGTGTCTTATTTAAAGCTACTTTACAGATTTTAAGGGCATGTGATGGATTATGACGTCACTGGAATAGGCAAAATTTGTCCGTAACATTTCTCTTAAAATATTGAATATTTTTTTATGAAACTTGGTAGAATTACTTAAAATGTCATTAAAAAGGTCTCTCAGACCCGAATTTGTTTAAATTTTGGCCCAAAATTAATTTTGGAACATTTTCGAAAAAATGCAAACGTTTATAAAAATGAATTTTGAGACAAAATTCAAACAAACTCGGGTCTGAGAGACCTTCCTAATGACATTTTAAGTAATTCTACCAAATTTCATAAAAAAATATTCAATATTTTAAAAGAAAAGTTACGGACAAATTTTGCCTATAACAGTGACGTCATAACCCATCACATGCCCTTAATAAAGATTCAAAAAATTTTTATTTTATGTTATAATTTATAATAATATATGAATAATTTTTATAATAATATTTCGTTTTTTAATTACTTCTAAAAAAGACAATATAAATAAGAATAAAGAATGAAATATCATGATATAATTAGAAAAAAGCGAGCACTGTTTTCAAATATTTTTTAAGATTTTTAAATACCTTCTTTATAATTTATTCCTCTTTTAATCATTTTTTTTTAACTTGAGATCTTCTTCTCTATTTTAAATAAAAATAAGTACCAAATTAAATTTTTCTAAATAAATGTTGTATTTTTATCTCAAAATACTTATTTTTTATTGGTGAATTATTAAACTTATTTAATTTCTAATTTTATTATAGGTTTCAAATTAGGATCAATTATAATTTTAATCAGTTGAATTGTAAAAACAAAAAATAAGATTAACTGAAATATAGTTTTCACTATATTATAGATTTGCCAAGCCCGTCAGGCTAAAAATTCATTAAAATCAAGATCAAGATCCCAAAATTTTCACAAAAAAGCGCTGATCACAAAAATCAAGTACTTAAAATAATTTCATAAAATTAAAGAAAAGTAACTATTTAATAGAAGTTTGAATTAATAAAAGAATTTAGAATCAATAAATTGAAATATTAATTGATTTGAATTATATTAAAGTTTGGATCGATTTAAAATTTCCAAATTTCTTTAAATTCTTATAATTATATGGGTTTAAGTTTGAACATCTAAAATATAAATTGTAAGAATTTGAAAATATTTGAAGTTCATAATAATTCTAGCATGAATTAATCAAATTTGAACAATTAAAAGTTTTAAGTAATTTAAGTTTAATATTTCTAAAATTTTAAAAATTCATACTTCTTATACTAATTATTAAAGTTTGAAGCAATTAAAATTCGTATTAATAAAATCAAGTTTAAAATTTGTAATTTAATTTAATTTGTAAAGGTGAAAGATTGGAAAAATTGTTCCCATGGATTAAATTAAAAATGAGTTATAAATTTTAAAACTTTAGTTATATTTCAATTTTGATTAATTCAAGTTTGAAATATTTTCAATTTGAATTGATATAGAAGTTGGGAATTTTTTAATTTGGAAGAATGAAAAAATATTGATAAAAATTTTAAAGTATGGTTTGTTATTAATTGAATTGCGTAAAAAAAATTAAAAATAAGGAATTCTTATTATCAAAAGATGTTTGGAATAAATTAAGTTTGCATAAAAGTTTAAATATATTTTGTTCACAACACTATTGAAAGAGAAATATTCTTACTTTTTGTAACATACAATAAATTTTTTTATTTTTAACTTGGGAAGAAAATTTAATTTATTTTTTAAAATTTCTTTCTATTTATTAATTTGTAATAAATAATTTGTAATAAATTTTAATAAATCAAAATTAATTCACAAAATTTAATCTGATAATATATAATTAATTTTATCTAAATAAGTTTATAGTTTATTTTTTGCATTTAAACTATATACTAGCCAATAAAATACGCGCGTTTTTTTGCTTAGTAATAATAATAATCGCAAACTTTATTCATTCATTCTTTCATTCTGTTCACAACTATAGATGTTTTTCTGTTTTAAATCAATAACTTTTGATGAAATGTATTTTTATATATGATTTCTAATTTTACTTAATTATTTATTAATTCTCCTGAATTTTAAATTTAAATTAAGTAATAAATTTATATTTTATTTTTAACAATAGTGTATTAAAATTATTATTATTATTATTATTCAAATTTAAATAATTCATAATTCTTACATATCTTATTTTAATACACTTTTTGAGCCTCAGATACAATAAAGATACCATAATATCATAGTTTAAGACACTTTCGAGACACTTGTTTTTAGAGTAAACTAATTAAAATTTGAAACAATTTGCATTCATATTAATAAAATCAAGTTTAAAATGTTTAATATAATTTAATTTGTAAAAGATAAAGATGGAAATAAAATAGAATGAACTCATTTTTATTTTAATTTCTAAAAAACACTAATTATTTCAATCTTTCACTTTTACAAATTGAATTAAATTAAAAATCTTAAACTTGATTTATAAATCTTAAAACTTTGGTTACCTATATCACAACGAATTTTGATTATAATTGAAGTTTTAAATAATTTAGATTAATAGAAGCTGAGAATTTTTTTAATTTGGAAAAATTAAAATTTATATCGATAGAAATTTTTGAGAATGGTTTGTTACTAATCGAATTTCGTATTGTTTAAAGAAACTTAAAAAATAAAGATTTCATATCAATAGAAGTTTGAAATAAAATAAATTTGCATAGAAAATTGTATTAATAAAAAATATTTTGTTCAAAAAAATATTTAAAAAAATATTCTAATTTTTTGTAACGTACTATGGAAACTTTTTAATTTTAACTTAGGAAGAAAATCGGAGTTATTCTCTAAAATTTCTTTGTGTTTGTTAATTTATAGCACATTTTAATGAATAAAAAATAATTGACAAAATTTAATTTGATAGTATAATTAATTTAATCTAAATAAGTTCGGTTTATTTTTGTATTGAAACCATTGAAAAATGTAATTCTCGCGCGCTATAGCGCGCGTATTTTTAGCTAGTTAAATATTAATTAAAAAAATCAAAAAATACGAATCTGTTTTTTTTCCGATTTGTGACAAAATGTGGGTCGGCAATGGATTAAATTCCAAAATGTCATTTTTAATTGCCACCCTAGTAAACATAAATACTCACACGTTATTTTTAACATGAAATTCATCCAAGCTAGAGTAGAAATGAAAAATGGGCGGAAATGTAATCTCGTGGTCAGATATAGTTAGATCGAAAAAAAAAAAAAAAATAATAACTGTTATTGTAGAGTAAGTGAGGCTCGTGCGGTAGTTATCGCGTATATTGCAGTTGTATAGCCGGGACGAGTCGATGCGTCGGATGGATCTGGTAGACGTCATCGGCAAACAACGTAGCGTTACGTAAAGGTCGGTCACCCGGCCACGCTACTTTCTGCACAGTCGCGAGTCTCCAAGTAGCAAAGCGCACGACTCAGGCATGTGTGCATATGCAACCAAGTGCACGTCTGCAGCACCGTACAGCAGTACTAACTATTAACTCGTCTCAGAAACACGATTACTCGAATCTTAACGAAGGTCGACTTTTCATCCTCCATAATAATTAACTATAAACAAGAGGGTGGTAAAAAAAAAATTTTTTTTGCATTGTTATGTTGGTACCTCCTAGGACTATTTTTTGGCGAAAAAAAAGGAACGCTATTTTTTTTTTTTATTTGAAAATCAAATAATATTTAGAGGTAGCTCAAAGAACATGAATTTTCCCATGTATAATCGATGGGAAAAAGGGCATTTTCGTAGATTTGATATATAGAATCTTGGAAAATTAATTTTTTTAATCGGATAACGCTGTCTCTCTTCGGAAATGTTCAAAAAACATCATCCAATAATTTTTTTTTATATATTGTTTATTATTAACTATTTTTTACAGGGCCGCAAAATACCCCTTAAATTACAAAACTATTGAAAAATCGTTTAAAAATATTTGTCGCTATATTTTTTGGTGTTTTTTGCTGGATTTTGAATAAATATGATAAATATGGATTTTGAGTGTTTATTTTATGTAATTTCTAATTTGGGTAAACATATTATTATTGTTGTTTATAATTTTTTTTTACAATGAAGCTAGAGACTTGCGTTTTTTTTTACATTTTACTGCTTTTCATGTATGATAAAACAAAACTTAAAGATCAAACTTAAAATTTATTTATAGTCGTTGTTGAAACAATTTATTGTTTTTTGTTATCAAGTTTTTGTAAAACTAAACTTTAAAGTTATATTTTTTATTAAAAATGTCAGTTTCTTTTAGTTTTTACAAGTTTTTTTTTTTTAAATGTTACAATCAATCTGTATTGCAAAGGTGAGTTTATGAGATTAAGATACAATAGTATAGGTTTTAAAATGTATTCATTGTAAAAAGAAAAATTATTATTTTACATGTTGTTTTGTGACAGGAAAGATGATAAATAATAACAATAATTTGTTTAAACGACAATAATAAATAAATTTTAAGTTTAATGCGCAGGTTTGGTTATATGATACATAAAAATCTGTAAAATATAAAAGAAACCGTAAGTTTCTAGCTTTATTTTTTAAAAAGTTCATAAATAACAATAATAATTTGTTTAAACAATTTAGCAATTGCATGAAATAATTAATAAAAACCCATATTTATGTTACTTATTCAAAAACTAGCAAAACACTTCAAAAAATATAGTATACAATATTTTTAAAAGATTTTTCATTAGTTTTTCAATTTATGGTGTATTTTTGCTGCACTGTAAAAAATATTTAATAATTAACAATTTATAAATAAATTATTTGATATTGTTCTTTGAATATTTCTGAAGAGAAACAGCGTAATCCGATTAAAAAATATTAATTTTCCAAGATTCTATATCAAATCTACAAAAACGTATTTTTCCCCGTGCATTTGCAAAAAAGAACAATTGACAAACAAAGGATGATTCTGGATTCGGTAAAAATAACTAATTTGAAATTAAAAAGGTAGCCACTAATTCAGAATAGTTATTAGCGTGTTTCAAAAATGTACAGAAAAAAGAAATATTGAAATATTTTGCTTTCACCTCTCAAAAAATGTCAAAATAAAAAAAATATCCTTATTTTTTTATGAAGTAGTCAATTGATTTGTTTTGAGACAAGGAATATGATTTTTTTATTCGTAATATGTACTTTTAACGTAAAAACTTTTTTTCGGTAAAATACGATATTTTTTTTATGAAAACTGGTGCTTAAAAGAATTTGGTTGGGTATTTTCAAAAATTCTTGTGTCCAAATTTGTATATTTATGAGCTTAATTTGACATTTAAATTTTATAAAAATCCGTTGAGGCGTTCTTGAAAAAATATCTGAATTTTGACACAGAGATTTTTGAAAATGCTTAACCAAATTTTTTTAAATACCTTTTTTAAAAAAAAAAAACATTTTTAAAATTTTTTCCCTTCTACAACTACCTTAATTTTTATTTTCTAACCATTGTACCTTTAGAAAAAATTCTTTAGATTAAAAAACAAACTAATTGGTCTACATAAAGTATATATTTCCCCGCAAATGGATATATTTAAAGTTAAACAATAGCTATATTTTATTTTTAACGAAATTAAAATTTTCTTTTTTTGTATTATTTTTATCTATTGCTTCCTTTATGAGAAAGCAAATTATTTTGCTTACATGGAAGCCAAAATGTTTATGTAATAAACATAATTTTTACATAGTTAAGTTACGTTTTACTAACAAATAATTAGTTATTTTTAATTAATTAAGATTTAGAGAGTATAATTTAATGAAAACACAATTTTTTCGCAAACTTATATGGATCATCCAATATCCAATTTTAATACTGTATCTATTTTGGATAAAGAAACTTTAATTTGAAATAATACTCTTGTGGGTATATGTAAATATAATTTTTAAGGAACAGGAAAAGTAGGCCATCTAAAAACTGAAATAGAATGCAGTATCCTAAGAGTACGTATAAATTAATATTTCATTATTTATTAAAGTTAAGACAAAGTAGTAACAACTACTAACAGCACTAATGTATTTTTCATTCGATAGTGTGGCATTATTTTCTAGTCGAAAAGTTTATCGAAACTTTTATTACTTATACCACCTATATTCATCGTTGTTAAATGTGTGCCACTGAAGTTTTTTGTTAAAAATAGTTGTTGAGTAAATAATAAGTTCATGTCATGATCAATAATTAAATTTGTTTTGTGACAATAATATTAATTATTAAGGTTATCTCTCGTCTCTTTATTTTATTACCTTGTCCACCATTCATTTTTCTACTATGGACTAAAATAGTCATTTTCGTCACTCGTAAGAGATATTATCATTTCTCCCACTAGAGATGAAAATAATAATTTTTATCACTGAATGGAAAAATGCTCATTTTTACACTAAAGGCTAAAGAAATCATTTTAATTAATTAATAATTACTTTTCTCCGTTACTAAAGTACGAAAGGATCATTTTTCTCACTAGAGTGGAAAATTGTTATTTCTCTCACTGAGGTAAAAAGTAGCCATTTCTCTCATTTAGGTAGAAAATAGTAATTTCTTTTACTAGGGTAGAAAATAGTTATTTCTTTCACAAGGGTTAAAAATAGTAATTTGGTCAACAAAGTAAAAAATGGTCACTTTTTAACTAGGGTCGAAAAAGACCATTTTTTCCATCAAGGTGAAAAATCGTAGTTTTTCACATTAGTAACGAAAAATTTATTTATTTATTTATTTATTGACAATATAATTTGTTGCCACCTCGTAATTTTATCTGCTGTTTCTTACTCTGTAAAGTAGCTGTATAAATGAAATTAAAATCTCATAAAACCATAAAAGACCATCAACTGAATTATTTTTAAACATATTGATTGTTAACAAATTTTTATTTCTCTCCTAATTGTTCCAATTACTTACTTTTTTTTTTAAATTGATTCTTTTTTTATTAGAGTTTACAATAAAAGCATAATATAAAAAAGTATAGCTTACTTAAAAAAAGTTAAAAACATGATCCAAGTGCATGCAAACTTTGCAATGAGTTACACGTGTCACTCACTGAAACACCTATGATTATATCGTATCTGGCTGAAGTGTTGATGGATCGATATAACCAGAATGTTAATTTCAGTGACCGAGAAATGGGAATATAAAGAAATAAAACGAGAATTTCCGTTATTTTCTGAAGAAAAAATATTCCGATGAGCAAAGCATGGAAAAAAAAGATGTTTTCAAAATTTGAACCTTTATGTAATTTAATATAGTGTATTAGCAATTTAAGAGAAAGAAAATGCTAATAAATAATATGATAAAAATGATGATAAAAATATATCTCTTGAGAAAGTAATTTGAAAAGTATTACTGTTTAATTTACTTGACAAAGTACAGTCAATAAATATGAGCGATTTAACAAAAACAATTAGGCTAATCAAACTCGTGGGAATTTTGGCTTAAAGACAAGAATGCTTTACATTGAAGTAGAGATTCGATTTCTTGGACTGAATCCATAATGTATCAAGAATCCTCATCTTGAAATTCATTAGAGTTTCGGTAAACGAGCAGAAGTAACACGATGACTGAAGGAGAAAATTAGAGGAAAGTTGAAATATTCGTTGTTAAAATATCCTCATTGTGCTTCGCTCAACTGGTCTCTGAGTGGGCAATAGACTCTAGGGTGCAGAGGCAATGACATTGCTCACAATGCCAGGATGCACTCTGCGTCATCCGTTGACGTTGCCATTCACCTCCTAAACAAAACTTTTTTTTTTTTTTTTTTTTTTTTTTTTTTTTTTTTTTTTTAAATAAAATTATTTTCCATTAACACTTTACTTCAAACTCAGTTTACAAAGATCATTAATTATTGTTTTGAATCCTGTTAATTTTTCAACTCTTATAATGTGGAGTAGGGTGGTTCAAAAATGGATGAAAAAAAATTAATGTCGAAATTTTAATCACCCATTAGGATTATTCTGTGTAAAAAAAATACCCCTGATTTTTTTTAATCAAAAAATGTTTAGAGGTCGCTCAAAACGGTAAATTATTCTTTTTACCCATTTTTCAATATTAACTATTTTTTATGGGTTCCCCAAAAACACCCAAAAATCCAAATATTATAGGTAAAAATATTTCTTACTATTTTTTTGACAATTTTTTGGACAATTTTTAATAAAAAGAATAAATATATAGACTACTAACAATTGCTTTATATAATTGATAATTGTTTCAACGAATTATTATTGTTTATTTATAATAATTATTTATCAAAGTGAGCTTGAAAGTTACAACTTTATTTTCAATTTTGCAACTATTCGAGACGAATGTAACTAATTACTAACAGCAAACTAAAAATAACAATACGACTGATTGTTTAATAAATTTATTATTGTTTAATTTCAACATTTCATCAAATTTAGTCACAGGGTTGCAAATTTTTTCTCATTTTTGCAACTTTTTAAGCTAGATTTTACTAATTACTAATAAAAGTCTAAAAAAAATTATACCAATTGTTTAAACAAATAATTATTGTTTATCTCCAAACTTTTATCAAATGAGACATAGGGATCAACTTTTTCTCAATTTTGTAATTTTAGAAGACTAATGTAACAAATAACAACAACAACTAACAAGAAACTAAAAATAACCATTCGATTGATTGTTTAAACAAACTATTATTGTTTAATTTCAACTTTTTATCAAACTAAACTACAAAGTTAAAATGTTTTCTTATTTTTGCAACTTTTCAATCTAGATTTGACTAATTACTAATTACTAAAAATCAAAATTCTACCAATTGTTCAAACAAATAAGTATTGTTTAATTTCAAACTTTTATCAAATTTAGTCACAGGGTCGCAATTTTTTCTTGTTTTTGCATCTTTTTAAGCTAGTTGTTACTAGGTACTAACAACAGTCTAAAAATCATAATTCTACTAATTGTCTAAACAAATAATTATTGTTTAATTTCAAACTTTTATTAAATTAAAACGCAGAATTGAAACTTTTTCTCAACTTATCATTTTTTAAAGACGAAGATAGCAATATAACGAATTATTAGCAACAAACTAAAAATAATAATTCTACCGATTGTTTAAACAAATTATTATTGTTTAATTATAACCTTCTATCAAATTAAAAATTTAATACACAGGGTTAAAACTTTTTCTCAATTTTTAATTTTTTGAAGACAAATTTAACCAGTTGGTAACAACAAACTAAAAATAACAATACAATTGATTGTTTAAACAAATAATTATTGTTTATACAAATTATTACTGTTTAAATTACACTTTTTATCAAACTAAACTACAGAGTTGAAATTTTTTATTATTTTTGCAACTTTTTAAGCTTGATTTGACTTATCACTAATTACTAAAAATCAAAATTCTACCAATTGTTTAAAAAAATAAATATTGTTTAATGTCAATATGTTATCAAATTGAGACACAAGGTTGCAAATTTTCCTCAATTTTGCAATTTTTGAAGACGAATGTAACCTATTACTGACAAAAAACTAAAAATAAGAATTCGATTGATTGTTTAAACAAATTATTATTTTTTAATTTCAACCCTTTATCAAATTAAAACACAGGGCTGAAACTTTTTCTCAATTTATCATTTTTTAAAGGCGAATGTAGCAATATAACGAATTAATAAAAACAAACTAAAAATAATAATTCGACCGATTGTTTAAACAAATTATTATTGTTTAATTTCAACCTTTTATCTAATTTAGTCACAGGGTTGCAACTCTTTTACATTTTTCCATTTTTTCAAGCTAATTGTTAATAATTACTAATAACAGTCTAAATATCAAAATTCTACCAATTGTTTTAACAAATAATTATTTTTTAATTTCAACCTTTTATCAAATTAAGTCACAGGGTTGCAACTTTTTCCCAATTTTGCAATTTTCGAAGACGAATGTAACCATTTACTCAAAGCAAACTGTAAATAACAATTCAACCTATTGTTTAAACAAATAATTATTGTTTAATTTAAACTTTTTATTACATTAAGACACTGGGTTGCAATTTTTTTTAATTTTGAAATTTTTGAGGTCGAAAGTAACCAATTATTAACAATAAAACAAATTGATACAACTTTATTTCTTAGTTTGTTGTTAGTAACAGATAAAATTCGTCTTGAAAAGTTGCACAATTGAAAAAAAATTGCAAGTCTGTACTTTTGTTTAATTAAAAGTTGAACTTAAAGAATAATAGTTTGTTAAACAATCGATCGAATTGTTATTTTTAGTTTGTTAATAGTAATTGGTTACATAAAAATTGCAAAACTGAGAAAAAGTTGCAACCCTGTGTCTTAAACTAATAAAAACTTAAAATTAAACAATAATAATTTGTTTAAACTATTGATACAATTATTATTTTTACTTTTTTGTTTTTATTTTGTTACATTCATCTAAAAAGTTATAAAATTGTGGAAAAATTGTAACTCTGTGGCTTAAATTGGTAAAAAGTTGAAATTTAAAAATAAGAATTAGTTTAAACAATCGGTGGAATTGTTATTTCTAGTTTGCTGTTAGTAATTGTTTACACTTATTTTCCAAAATAGCAAGAGTAAGTTAAAGTTCCAACCGTGTGACTTAAAATTGATAAAAAGTTGAAATTTAACAATAATTTGTTTAAACAATTAGTTGAATTGTTTTTAGTTTATTGTTAGTAATTTGTATTATTTAGCTTAAAAAGTTGCAAAATTGTGAAAAACTTGCAACTCTATGGCATAAAGTGATAGAAACTTGAAATTAAACAATAATTATTTGTTTAAACAATTGGTACAATTTTGATTTTTAGACTGTTATTAGTAATTAGTAACATTTATCTTGAGAAGTTGCGAAAATTAAAAAAAATTATTTCTGTAGCTTGAAAAAAGTGGAAATTAAACATTCATAATTTGTTTAAAGAATCGGTAAAACTGTTATTTATAGTTTGTTGTTAGTAATTGGTTACTTTCGTCTTCAAAAATTGCAAAATGAAAAAAAATTGCAACCCTGTAACTAAATTTGATAAAAAATTGAAATTTAACAATAATAATTAGTTTAAACAATCGGTGGCATTGTTATTTTTAGTTTGATGTTAGTAATTGTTTACATTCATTTTCAATTTTCAAAAATTGCAAGATTAAGTTAAAGTTACAACTCTGTGATTTAAATTGTTAAAAATTTGTAATCAAACAAGAATTATTTGTTTAAACAATTGGTTGAATTGTTATTTTTAGTTTATTGTTGGTAATTGGTATTATTTAGATTAAAAAGTTGCAAAATTGTGAAAAATTTGCAACTCTATGACTTAAAGTGATAAAAACTTGAACTTAAACAATAATAATTTGTTTAAACAATTGATACAATTATTATTCTTAGTGTTTTGTTTAAAATTTGCTACATTCGTCTTGAAAAGTTTCGAAATTGAGAAAAAGATTTAACCCTGTGTCTTATATTGATGAATGGTTGAAATTAAACCATAATTATTTGTTTAAACAATTGGTGAAATTTCGATTTTTAGACTGTTATTGGTAATTAGTAACATCTATCTTGAAAAGTTGCGAAAATTAAAAAAAATTATTTCTGTAGCTTGAAAAAAGTGGAAATTAAACAATTATAATTTGTTTAAACAATCTTTAAAATTGATATTTTTAGTTTGTTGTTAGTAATTGGTTACATTCGTTTAAAAAATTGCAAAATTAAGAAAAATTTGCAACCCTGTGTTTTAATTTGATAAATAGTTGTAAATAAACAATAATAATTCGTTTAAACAAATTATCAATGACATAAAACAGTTGTTAATAGTCTATATTTAATAAAAAATGTTTAAAAAAATAATAAGAAATATTTTTAACGCTTATTTTTGGATTTTTGGGTGTTTTTGGGAGGTCCATAAAAAATAGTTAATAGTTGATATTAGAAAAAAGTTAAATAAACAATTTGGCATTATTTTTTTAAGTCTCCTGAGGAGATACAGAGTTCAGTGTTTAAAAAAATATCGATTTTCAAGGACTCTATACCATTTTTTCGAGAAAGATTTTTTTACCATGTAAAATACATACATGGTAAACTTTGAGCGCTTTCAGTGACCTGTAAATATTTTTCGATTTTATAACAAAAAAACAGGTGTATTTTTTGTCGACATAGAACTAGTGAGTTTTGATTAATATTTCTAAAATAAATTTTTCACTACGTTAAAGGATTTTTATAAAGAACGAATAATGATTCTGTATTAAACATAATTTCCAGAGAATTGTTCAACTTGAGTCCCAAAAAAATTGCAAATTTCATGCATCGATTATCATGACCTTGTTGTACGCGGAATTACCTTCTTCTCGATAAAGTTTAATGAACTTTTTATTGATTCGACAATGAAGCTAATTTCGTCATTAGAAAAAATATTCATAACTGTAGTTTTCTGTACCAAAAACGACAAATTTGAAAAAATATTTTGTCTTCATATACCTATATAGAAATATAAAGAAACAATAAAAAGTCGGTTATATACTCATCTAAAACTGCTACAAATTACATAATAATAATAGAGAATATATATTTATTGATTTAACAATTATTATCCGTTTCCAGAAATGTGCATTATTGTACAACTTGAGTTAAATCTATACGTCTTGCATAACATGTTATTCCCAATTTTCTAAAATATGTAAACGCTAATTGAATAATCGCAGGGTATTTAACTAAACGTTTGTATGGAAATAAATTTTTTCTCTATTATCGCAATGAAACAACATATATTGTCAGCAAGAAGCCAATAACAAGTAGTTTAACGAGAATTTTATTAGTCGATTTGGACCGAAGTTACAATAGACACAATGGGCACTTATTAATTTTGAAAAATTCTATCATAATCTGAGCTATCGAGCTGTTACGACAGAGATTTTATGTAATGCAATTCATCGAGTTAAGGCTCGAAATTCTTGCTGATTTACGACATAATTCTCTATCTGGCAATATCACAATTGTGCCTTTCTGATTTCAGATTATGATAGAGACTATGTCGCTAAATCTTGTTATAATTTGTAACTATAATAATAATAATAATCGATAAACATTGCAAGAAATTTACGAAATCTGAATTGCATTATAGTGGCGTTATTCAAGAACTTTTATACCAATTACACGCTCCTACACAATTATTATTATTAATTACTCTTACCTAATCGAGTTTCATTGCAAATATATATATACATTTATTGCAGCTTTTGCTGTTAACTGTTATTTTAATGATGAACTTACAATTTTATTACACATTCTATAAATTGGTAATGTTTTAATGATATTATGAAAAGCGAATTATGTGTTTTTGATAACTGTGTATTAGGGTGGTCCAAAAAAAAAGCAAAGTCAGAAATGTTATTCTTCTACCCCAATCAAATTTGTTCCAAATTGAAAAAAAAAATTACCCCTATTTTTTTATTTTGAAATTATAAATTGTAATAATGATAATAAATAATAATAATAATAATAATAATTTTTTTCCTGTTTCAGCACCAAGCAGTCCAATACATCTTAGTAACAGGGCCCATGCCTTATTTTTGCTGAATAGGCCTCAAGCTTCTCTAACCGATGCTGACCATGCAGTTCGTTTACGACCAGACTGGGGCAAGGTTAGCAATTAATTTTACTAAATATAACACAAAATACATTAAGCAGAATAAATAAATGTCTCTTGTGTATAATTTTTAGTTTTCAACAAATATTTATAATTGAAGAAATTAGTTTAAGGTGGAAATGACAATTTGATCCCTATATCACTTTTGTAATTTTCGTCCCTAAATATATTTGTGTCTTAAAGACATGTGATGGATTATGACGTCACTGGTATAGTCAAAATTTATCCGTAACTTTTCTGTTAAAATATTGACTATTTTGTGACGAAACTTGGTAGAATTACTTACTATATCATTAGAAAGGTTTCTCTGATGCAAATATGTATAAATTTTGGCACAAAATTAATTTTGAAAAATTTTCGAAAAATAGCAAATTTTTTAAACATTAATTATGGGCCAAAATTCAAACATATTTGGATCATAGAGACCTTTCTAATAATTTTTCAAGTAATTCTAACAAATTTCGTCACAAAATATTCAATATTTTAAGAGAAATATTACTAACGAAAATTGCCCATACCAGTGACGTCATAGTCGATCACATGCTCTTAAGTTTTTAAAAGGTGAGAAATAACTTTGAAGAACAAAGTTCGATAATAATTCTTGAAACATCTGGAATTTATAAATTTTTAGGAATTTTTAATGACTAACTCTGAATTAGTTAAAAATAACTTATTATTGTTAGTAAGATCGTGGCTGACTTTTGATTTCAGTAATTAGTGAAAAATAACTAATTATTAGTAAAAGATGCCAAATAAAATGTAAAAAAAAAATAACTAAGAAATAAAAGATTTGACTAATTAAATTCGTAAACATAATTTTATTAAAGCATTTGTTACTTTGAAATAACCTAAAATAGAATTTAACTAATGATTAGTTATTTTTCACTAAATGATTAGTAGAAATATAACTATTTGAATTAGTGGCTGATTTTTAGCATTCAAATTTTATAGATTTTTTTTTATGCACTTGTACAATTTTTAAAATAAAATTTCCCTGAGTCAATAGTTTTTTGAAAATAATAATTATTTTCTGCGTTTCTAAAAAGTTAGCAACAAATTGTAACTTATATTTCATTTTGACAAACAAAATAATCTGATTTTTCAGTTTTTAAAAAAGTTGCTTTTTCAAATATCATAACAGTTTTTTTTTTATTTCTGCTCTAATATATAAAGATTCCATCTCCGCCTATTTTTGCCAAAAATATGATAATCTATTTTAAACCCGAAAAGCGGGTAAAATATTTAGATTATATAATTAACTTTTTTACAGTTAGATAATGATGATTTATTTCCTTGACAGATTAGATATTTTTAATTAATTTTTAAACAATTTTGTTTTTAGTAGTTGACTTTTTGATTCCAGAGAAAGTTTATTTTTTGTATCCCTTAAATAACGAGTTAATTTTTTATGCCGGTAAGAAAATTGACGATTTTTATTTTCAAAGAAGTTGATAATTTTACTTCAAAAAAAGTTACCAAATTTACCTCTTTTTTTATTTTCTAAAACTTAATTAGTCAAAAACTACTAATTCATAGTAAGAGTAGGGTTACTATTTTAAATAGTAATTATTCTACTGATAGATTAGTAAAACATGACTAAAAAATTATTTTTAGGTTATGCCACACAACTAAGAAATTAGTATATTTCTGTCTTCAAAATATTTTAGTTTATAACTATAATAATAATTAGTCAAATTTGACTATTGAATCGGTATTTTTTCTCCTAATTAGTTATTTTTTAATAATTAAAAAAAAAACACGGTTTTAATTTTTCTGGTAATTATTTCTTGTTAGTAATTAGTCATCTTTCACTCATAATTAGTTATTTTTCATTAATAAATATTTACTTTTCGCTAATTGTTGAAATAAAATTTCCGCTACGATTTTGCTAATAATTAGTTATATTTTACTTGTAATTAATTACTTTTAGCTAATAAATTTAGTAAATCAATTTTAAAAAAAATTTCCGTTTTTATTCTTTATCTAAAAAATTATTGTTCAAATGTGTAATTTTGTTTTACTCACTGACTTTATCCTTCTGACAATAAAAAGTCAATTATTATTTAATAATCTAAAAAATTTATATTCCAGGGTCATTATAGAAGAGGGCTAGCCTTATCAGCGTTAGGTAGACATGAAGAAGCTGTTTTTGCTCTTTGTACGAGTGTCGCCATTGACAAAAATCCTCAAAATGTTCGACACGAACTCACCAGGGTAAGCATAATACTTTCAATACCTAATTTTATTATTAAAATACTTTTCTAACATGTCTTTATCATAAAAAGCGCTCATTTTCGTTACTAGTAAAAAATGAACACTTTCCTCACTAGTGGGAAAAATTAAAATTTTCTTCACCAATTAGAAAAATTACCATTTTAGTCATTTGTGGGAAAAATACCATTTATATTGCACAAGGGAAAAATGACCATATTATTCATCAGAGGGTAAATTTTTTATTTTGAAATTAGTGAAGAAAGTGTCTATTTTCGTCACTTGTGGAAAAAATAGTAACTTCGTCTCTAGTAGAAAAATTAATTTTTAACACTTTGTAAGAGATAAATGATCATTTTAGTGACCGTGTGTAAAGTGATCATTTCGGAATCGTTAATTTGGCAATAAGAACGTTTTTTTATTAAAAAAAAAATTATTTTTGAAAAAATTAAAAGAGTAATTAAAAAAGAAAAAAAAATCTTTTTTCATTAAATTTTGCAACAATTTCGATTCAAGAAAAATTACATAATAAACGAGATGTTTGTGTAAGAAGTCAAATTGCCTGCGGTGACAACGGTTGACATCTAAACCTTACGCAAGGCTTTTTTAAACTCGCCTTAATAGTATTATCATCTAGATTCTATTGTTACCTAATACTCCTTTATTATTTATTAACTCATTAGTCTCCATTATAATCTGAACTATTAATAAAAAATATTTCTAACTGTTTCGAAAGTACGGATTGTGTCAGTATAAAGATAGTAAATAACGGAATCTGAAACATTAGTTTGGATTATAGGTTGTTTGGAACTTTATTTTAGTCATTCTAAATGTTAAAAACTCTTTGTGTTAAAAACAAATTTTAATTCACAATTTTTTTTTTTTGGGAAAAGTCTGTATTAAAAGATTATCTTTGGAAAATCTTGTGAAATAAATTGAAATTCAAAATTGCCCATAGAGTATTTTATTGATATAAACATTAAAAAGATTTTTATAATAATGTTAGAATTATTGGTTCTTTTTCAGGCGTTGCATCGTGCACTGTCGCCAAATTTACGAAGAAATAATAATGCTTTTATTTTAACTCCATACAATTTAGTTGAGACTGCTATCCGCACAAAAAGGAATCGTCATCATTTACTGTTGCCTTTAATAAACTCAAGTCAAAGACATCGAAGAGCGACGCTTAATACCTCAGATTGTGAAGACAATAGCAGCGGAGGGGAAGAAGAATTTACTCAGGTTGGTTAAATTTATCGAATACACAAACTTGCAAAATTTAGTTATGTCTGTTACAAAAAAAAAATGAGACGTGATTCTTGTAGATTTTTTGACACATAATCAGAATCTGATCTTAAAAATGGCCCATCACGTCAGGATTTTTTGTAATATTAGCTTAAATAAACAAAAAATGTCCATTTTGGCAATTTTCGTCAATTTTTTGTAGCTTACCAATTTTTTTTTAAATTTCCTAAATAATGTCTCATAGTACTACTTTTAAGCTTCAAAACCCATTTTTGAACATTATTTTACGATTCCTGAAAAAAAAGTTATGCAGATTTGAAAATTTTTCATTTAGTCAAATATGCAAATCACTCTAAATTTCTCGGAGTGAGTTTTCACTCCACAAAGAGTGAAAATTGAGCCAATCCAATAAAAGTGAGAAACCCACTCTATTAAAAATTAAAAGAGAGATTCTAAATGAAAAAAATTCAAAACTGTATAACTTTTTTTGAAAAAATCGCATAATAATTTGCAAAAAATAGATTTTGAAGCTTAAAAGTAGCACTATAGGATATTATTTAGAAAAATGAAAAAAAAATTTGTAAGACACAAAAAATTGCCGAAAATTGCCAAAATGGACATTTTTTGTTCATTTAAGCTAATATTTCAAAAAATCTTTACGTGATGGGCCACTTTTAAAGTTCGATTCTGATTCTGCGTCAAAAAATCTACAATAATCACCTTTTATTTTTTTGTAACAAATATAAATGAAATTTTGCAGGCCTGCGTAATTTATTAGATAAAGAATGACATTTTTGAAATATTCTTTTTTATTTGTTTTTCATCAGAAAGATAAACCAAAAATAATTTGAAATCAGTATTCATAAAATAATTGTCCTGGTTTAAATTGCACAATTTAAGAATAGTTTCGATAACTAATTCAGACTGTTGTGAAAGGCAATCCAAATTCTATAACTAGCAACTTTAACTTGGGATTCAGTGTACACTGAACCGGTCGAATTATCCGCAATATTAATCTACACACTTACATAACGATAAATAAATATTTGCTTAAATGGTAAAAAAATAAGAAAAAAAGTAAAATAGTACAAATTTGATTCTAGATTTGAAAGTATACACATTTATGACACATTTTGATTTTAATAACATAATTTCTTATATTTATCATAATTTTATTTATGCCTCATCAAATTAATAACATATTGGTACCGAGAAAATGGATATTTCGAAAGTATCTGTCCGTCTGTCTGTCCGTCCGTCTGTCTGTCTGTAACGAACAAATTTTAAAAATATAATGCAAATTTTATTTTAAGAAAAAAAAAATAATTTCAAAACTTTAAGATTAAACTTAAAGGCATGTGATAAAAAAACTTCCAAAGATAAACAAAATTAATAATAGTTAATGTTTGTAATTGTGTTGTGAAAAGATAATTCTCTATTTAGTAGTTTTGAAAGATTAATTCTCTGTAAGGTTTAGGTTGCTCAATTGATTAAGTAGAGTCATTAGTAATGATTTTTACTTTTTATAACAATTTATTAAAAGTTATCAGCAACAAAATATACAATGATTATTCTTAGAAAATTTAACCAGTTACAAGATGTGACTAAGATGACAAAGTTCTATATCGAAAGCGGTTCGTTTTCTATCTGACTCGTTCTTGACCTGCTGAAGGGCTACGAGGTACATAGTTCAAATTTGAAGAAGGGATAACAAAGTGGGGATGAAAATTCACGTAGATGCGTCATTAAGGTGTCTACGTGCTGATGAGTATTTCGACAGACCCAAAACGGCCTTAAAAAGGACAAATTACGGTACCTACGAGGTTAAAATTCAACTAGAAATACTTCCTAATGAAACGATTTGCAGAGAGGCCCATAATCGTAAAAAGTTTAAGATTTCTATCTAGCGGCCTAGGTTTGAAAATCTGTGTTGCAGCTGTCTAAATGGTAAAATTGACAATTGAAAGCGTTTACAATATTTTTACAATTCGAAAACTGAACATTGAGAAAAAAAACTAAGAAATTCAATTTACAAGGTTTATAGTTTTGGGATTTCGAACATCGACAATTGTACTTAACTAAATTTAACAAGTTTGAAACAATTCAATTGAAAAAATAAAGAAAACCTTGAAACAGGACTCAACAGTTAATATCAACAAATTGATAAATAAATTATGGAATACTGTTTTTAAACACTTTTTAGAAACTTATTCTGTGCATTAATGATTTAAGTGATTTTCTACGATTTTTACAATGGATGATTTTTTTACAGGCTATCTGTCGGACACCTTTGTCAAATATAACGCCACAAGATAATGCTAAATTGCACGCATCCATAAACAGGGTTTATCAAGAAGTCGAGAAATTAAAAAGTGAGTCAAGGTTATTAAAAAGTTATTATAATCTTTTAAATATTTCGTTTAATTAAAATTTGTTCTCAGGAGTAGAATCAAGACCAGCGGAAATACTTCTGCCCCCCCTTTCTGTTGGAGCGACCGGTGAATTGGACTGCATTCTTTGCTGCAGGCTATTGTGGAAACCTGTCACGACACCTTGTGGGCACACATACTGCTGGATGTGTTTAGACCGATGTCTAGATTATTCTTCCTCTTGTCCCCTTTGTGTCACTTCTCTCTCTAATGTGAGTGGTCTAATCATATATTTTTTTTATTGAAAACATTATAATAAAATGTCAAGGATTATTGATTCATAACGAGCTTTAAAATAGGAATACATTATAATCATTTACGCGCAATAAGGGTGCCTTTTTCGATGAACGATATAATTCGGTGTGTGAGACACGACTTTCGAGAAAACATACGTGCGAATATAAATATATTTTTATATTTTTACACGCGATCCCGCTTAAGGCCCCCTTCAAGTAATACCCACTAAATCTTCTCCGCTTTATAAAAGTATGTATCCTCCTGCCGAACTTAGCTATTTTGGTCGCTTGCTCAGCATAATTTTTTTTTTCATAATCATATTTACAACCAGGATTAAGAACAATGAATCAGAATAAATACAAGAAATTGTTGATCCGTTGGAGCCAAATTGTGTAGGTTTTTGATTTTTAAACAAAAAACATAAATTATAAGGTTTTTTTATTCTACGTTTCGTCAAAATTTCGTTGACCTCTTCAGGCTGTAAATACAAAATGTAAACACTTGATAAAATATTTTTAACACAAACAAAACACAGTGTATAAAAATTACTAGTCAAATGAATTCTATACCTTAAAAAAAGGAGACGTTAAAATTAAAAGAAAAAATCACTAAGAAGTGACATAGTCAACCATGTTGTCATGTTCACGGCAAGAGACACACTGATGAAAAATAATACAGAAATTACAAATTCAGAAAGAGTCGGGATAATGAGCGTAAACAGGTATTGACAAATTCAAAATAATAAACAAGAAATTAAAATAATAAGCCTGGTGAATACTATTTTGGCACTTTTAAAGTCGAATTCATGATTGTTGTTTGTACAATGTAAGTTGATAACAAAATTTGGATTTTTGTTATTTTTATTCTCACGAACTCTAGTTTCAAGCAATCTTTTGGTTTCGCCATAATATGCTCCAGCAGATCAACAATTTCTTTTATTTATTGTCAATGGAGAGCAACAAAACATTTACCAATGAATCAGAATATTGATATAACTTCTAATAGCCTACCAACATTTAATAAAAGTAATCATTGATTAAATCTTTAACCCAGTAAAGATAATCAGGTTAACTGACTTTAATCAATAATAAACTTCTTAATCGCAAAACGGTTAATTTTAGAAAGCGTACATATATTTAGAACTTGTTTTTAAATAAACAAATGTCTTTGACGTTCCTTGAAAGTAACTGGGACACTGTTAATTAGGTCAGTTAAGGTTTTGTGATATCTGCAAGCTCGATTTCAGCTGCAATCAATCCATGGCCTTTTTTCACATTCCAGTATCTGGCTAGTAGCCAAAAGACTGTGACTGACTTTGTGGAGAGAGCTTTGAAGATTGTGGCGCCAAAGGAGTACACTTCGAGGGCGGCGAGTCATCGACACGAGCTGGTTCAAGGCCTCGGTCTTCTGGGAAGTGAAGATATCGCCGTCTTCATCTGCACAACAGCATTCCCTTGCGTTGCATGTCCCCTCTTTGTATACGAGCCGAGGTACAGACTGATGGTGAGAAGATGCGTCGAAAGCGGTGTTCGACAATTCGGCATCTCGGCATGTCTCAACAGAGAAGCTACAGGTGCCAAAAGGTGACTACTTACTTTTACAAATATCTTCCTAATTACTTTTTAAAAACTAGAAATAACTGCCGATGATTTGAAAATCAATAAATATTTATTTAATAAATAAACAAGTGGACAGACCAACTGTAGGCTCAGAGACTGAAACTTTTGTTTTAATTATACCACAACATCAAACCTGTAAAATAAAGATCTTCATGGTTAGGTGTGCTAGATTGTGGAATAAATTGTCACAGAAGTAGATATGTTTCAAAGCAGGAAATATTTGAAAGAATGTTTTTTAATTTTCTACTTAATGAGAATGGTAAATTGATCGAGATAACTTATTGGTCAATTGTGGATCTTCAATATAGATATAGATGTTTTTGCGGGAACTGGGAAAAGGGAAGGTAACTAGGGAGCTGAGGTTCGTAGTTGGATATCAGAGCGAGATCGGATTTTGAATCTAGAAGGTCGATTTCAGATTATCGGTATTCCAACAAGACGAGAGATTTTAAGTTGCAACCGGTTTTCGGAATAAAAGGCAGTCTGCTGCGTAAAAGGATATTCAGAATTGTACTTTTATTGTTTTAATATGAATTTTACTGGTTAATCTAAATAAACTTGTTAACTAAGAATTGGTGCTTGAGTTATTTAGTGTCGAACTCTTAATTCTTACAATTAGCTTAATGACCCAAATAGGTTGATTGGTAGTCAGGGGATGATGTCAGCTTTTCTCGCATTCGTATATTTATTTTATATGAATAAATCGTCACTAATTATTGCGCTTTTGAAGTAGAAGCATATTTTAAATTTTAATTATCGATAGTTAACACCACATTTGTCGACCATATAAGATAGTGTGTGGAATTTTGATCTAATAATTGAGGAAGGATTTATTACGATCAACAAAACAATGAGTATATGGTTTTATTCATAGTATGAATAGTTCTGAGTATGATGTTTATTGGAAGGATAATTTTTGTGGCCTCAAACAAAATGTTCACATCAATGTAATATAGGCGAGCTCAACGCAAAAAACTGATATCAACTATAAATTTATAATAAATTCTTATTCTTTTGATTGAACTTCTCGTTCTATTTATCTTCCACAAAATCAATCTTATTTTTAAAAACAATTATTAACAAAGGATTGGTTTTAATTTAAAACACATTGGATTACCGTATCTATACAAAGAAGATCACTTTGATCAATTACAAGTTTATATCCAAACATGCTAAGTTTGTTTCTATCTGGTACATCTGAGCACGGTTGTGACAACAAAAATTACTTATTTACTGTACAGCTACCTGTACAGCTTGGACGAAAGTTAATTTTCTCAATGTTCTGTTCACTCCTTTTTCTTTGTTCTCACTGCAGCTCTTCAACTTATGACTCACATGTAAACATTAGACTTATTCTTAACCCACTTCCCTTCTTCTCCACTGTCCGCATTGTTGTTCCTAAAATCCTTTTGTCCGTGTCTTTTTATTTCTGGATCCCTTCTATTTGCCACTCCTCTTCTATACGTAATAGAAAACATATTTCCACCCATACTTCTTGCTTACTGTAGCAATCCTCAAATTCAAGGGAATTCGTTAAAAGACAATTATTATTGAAATAAAGACTTGAAACCCAATATAAGGTAATAAATGATTAAGCAAGGTATCTTCCTTATTGTTGAATGACCAAATCTGTTTTAGTCGATAACATGTATCATAGTAGATACATCTTACAGATTATTAGAAAAAGGTAGTTATTACAATTAGGTGCTATTGGCAGGTAGTTAGTTCAACCTCTTTCAATTATACATTAATCGACTAGAAAAAGCTTATCCTACACCGATCAACAGCGGACTTCGAAGTGATGACAGGTGGAGGATTCTATACGGATTTCTTCCCTACCTTCTTACCTTCCATTGTCTCCAGATTAATCCCGTTTCCTTCCCCTGCGACTATTGATGTTCTTGGTTTTCATTACCCGGGTAATGAAGGATTCAATGTGCTGCCACGAGTCTACATTCCTTAACATAAGGTCAATCATGTTTTCGGGAATGACTTCAGTACCCACCACCCGAAACAGATATTGTCTTTTCTCCTCCCAATATCTACAAAAAAAGAGTGTGCTCCACGGTGTCCATGGGGGCGTCGCAATAGAAGCACGATCCCTCTCTTGATAATTTAAAACGTTTTAAATACTCGTTGAAACAATCATGACCTGTTAGCGCCTGTTGTTAGGTAGTAGCAAACTTCTCCGTGCCTTCTTTCTAGACATTTAGCGAGGTGGAAAATAAGGCGATAAGTCCACCTTCCGGTAGATTCTCGACTAATCTACTCCTTGCGATTCTATGAATCTGGGCCTTAAGTCGCTGTCTGTCCTCATCTGGAAGCAAGCTTGCCCGATCTTTAGCGAGGAAATAGATTTAGCCAACAGATCTATCGGTGGAACGCTCGCTAGGACTTCCACAGTGCTATAGTAGGTGTATTCTGGTAGGCTGAAACTATTCCTAACAGTACTATTCTTTAGGCTGAAAGTAGTCTCACAGAGATGGCGTGTTTTTCTACGGCTGATGTCCACACTGGAGCTGCATAAAGTAGTCTTGAGTGTACCACGCTTGCTACTAAACTCCTTTTTGCTTCCTTGGGACCATCAATGTTAGGCATAAGCCGTGAAATATTTCCTCCACATTGGATGGCTTTGATCGTCGCAGATGTTAAATGTTGGTTGAAGCTAAGCTTCTTATCAAACTCGACGCCTAGGGTACGATCGGTTTTTGTAGTTTCGGTATTTGTAGGATCAGATTTCGTGGAGTCGGGTCTTATACAATCGGTGTTCGTAATATCGGTCTTTGTATGCTCGGACTTTGGAGAGTCCGCTATTAGAACTCTTTTTTCATTAATAGTCTGTCTTTGTAAGAACGGTCTTTGAAAATTTGGTCCCTGTGAATCATCCTTCTAAAGTTTCTGTTAATGTGGATATGGTCTTTGACGAAACGGTCCTTACAGATTCGCTCTTCATAATGTCAGTTTATGTAGGGTTGGCCTTTGTAGTTCTGGTGTTCGTAGTACGGTCTATCTCAGTAGCATTGAGTCTTTCACGGGCAGGTTTGTTGTGTCCGTCTCCTAACAGATAAATCTTTGGATAATTAGCTTTTTAAAACTTTATTTATATACAGAGCCTGTCTTTGTAGGATGCGTTTTTCAAGAAACAGTCCACGATGTTTGTTGATCTGTGCCCGATCTTTGAAGTATCAGCCCTATTAGAATAGACTTATTAAAAAAACATTTTCCAATAACAAAATCTAATTATTCAATGATATATTCCAGATACGCTGAATTCGGGACAATGTTGGAGATCAAGGACCGAGTTCTGATGAAAGACGGCTGCAGTATTTTGAGTACAGTGGGTGGCAGAAGGTTTAGAGTTTTGTCTGGAGGAGAAAGTGACGGTTACGATACAGCACAAGTGGAATTCCTGAGAGATTCGCCAGTTCAACCTGATCAAGTACTCAATCTTCTAGAACTTCATGATAAGGTAATAAGCCACCACTTTAGTTAATAGAATAAAAGAAGGTAATTTTTGAACAAGTCTAATTAAATTTCTCGACAGGTCCAATCGAAAAGCAGAAGATGGTGGGACACAGTGCCATCAACTCAGCAATCAGAAATCCAAAGAGTTTTTGGAAGAATGCCAGAAACCGAAGAAGATTGGTTACACCTACCAGATGGGCCTTCGTGGACCTGGTGGCTCTTGGCGATTTTGCCATTAGGACCTCAACTTCAAGTTGGTATCCTGGGAACCACAAACCTTGAAAAGCGATTGAGAGCCATTGA
Source organism: Ganaspis brasiliensis (assembly GCA_037103525.1). Taxonomy (NCBI): domain Eukaryota; kingdom Metazoa; phylum Arthropoda; class Insecta; order Hymenoptera; family Figitidae; genus Ganaspis; species Ganaspis brasiliensis. Next base: position 600,688 of record JAZKLR010000594.1, on the reverse strand, counting down.
AAAAACTCTCGACCACATGGAACAGAGGCAATTGACTGTCATCCCAGCAACTTCAGAAGAAACAACAACTTCCACTAGTATTTGTATGGATGGAGCTGCCCTCACTGAAAACACTGTCTCGATGGTTCAACAGTCCTAGGGCTGGCTCTGAAACTGATCTTTCAGTTGCCTATTTTATCTCAACAATTTCCTCAACAAAGTCTGATCAATCTTTAAGCGAATGCACACATTTCTCATTCACTTTTATCTCTCAGTGACTTATTCTAAATTTCTTCGCTAAAGCAGCGCTTGCGACTTTCCACTTTCACATATTCGTTCTTCCAAAACTAAATATTCTGTGTTTAAGTAATAATTTATATTCTTGTAACAGCTTTCGAGCAATCGAATTGTAAAGGAAATCTACAACAAAAGTTTTGAACCTTAGAAAATCAAGACAATTTAACTGGGTAACGTTCCAGATGTTATTGATTTCAAATAGTTAATTGTTGGTTCCTGCTTTGAAACGGGTAATTTGGATTTTCCATCAGTGACAATTTTCAGGCCTTAAAAGAGTTAAAACTCAAGTACGAATTGTGAAAAAGATTCTATAATAAATATGGATGCAAATTATAGATTGATTTCAAATACAAATTCAACCGCGTAGAATCATTACAGAATTTGGAAACTGTGGTGACTAATTTTCTGAATTTCTTTTGAAACAAAATCCATGAGTGTTATTAAAAAATTAATTTTTCACTTTCTATGCAATGCGTCGACAGAATCAGAAAGGGTAAAAGAGACACTTCTTATTTAATGATAACGATAAGAGGGAAGAAATAAATGACCAATAGTTACTAATCGTCACTTGCACATTTGTCAAATATGTTTGTATGGATGTGTGTGTGTGTTTCTATGGATATTACTGTTTCTTTCTCCCGACTTCACAAGAAAATCTCACTTTAAGTGGACAAAAGTAATTGTGTTTGGATATTTATTTTAATAACTAAAGAATGTTCATTCATTGTCGGACTTTTAAAAAAAGCGCAAACTACTAATTTTTATAATTCGTACAATATTTTTAATCCGTCACTGATAAGACTCACAACTACACTAGCAAATAGTAATTTATTTTCATGCCTTTTCCGAATCATCACATTTCAACGTGCACTAATTTTAAGGCACATGAATATTCATCGAATTCTTTTTTATGTATGTTTTCGTTTGGGCAGTGTAAAAATTACTTGTAAACTGAAAAGAAGATTTTCAAAAATCATTTTTAAGCATTCCAACACAGATTAAGGAGGTTATTTATAAAAAGAAAATAAGATATTTAAATCACGATTAAATGTTGTTCAAAAATATCTTGCTTACTTTAAAAAAAGTCTTTGGCGAACTGTGGTTAAATAATTTAAAAAATTTCCGTAAGATGAATTTCGAATGTCTGGTATACGTTTTAGGTGGAAATTCATTATATTAAAAATGCTGTGGAAAGTAGAATTTATGTTGATTGTCATTTTAGGACAATTTAATGTGCAAAATGCTCGTTGGATAATTTACTTCGTTGTGAACTGAAATTTGAGCTTAAATAACTTATGAAAACTAGAGATTATAATTGTCATTTTTCTCACTGGTGGTTGAAAAAATTGTTTCTACCACCCGCCATAAAAAGGGTAATTTTCCCCAACTAGTGGATAAAGTGATAATTTTTCTCAGTGATGACAAAAAAAGAAATCTAATTTGTAAATTATTTTGATAGATTTCCATTTAATAGCGTCTTAAAATAAAGAATTTGTTTACTTTGCCCAGTAATGCATATCGAGAAATCTTTTTAAAATATTCATGCACTTAGGAAATCTCTAGCAACTTCATATCAATCATGAAACACACAGTTTAGTATTAACAAGAAGAAAAAAAACTAGTTATACACAATTTGCATATTATTTTACTATTGTTATTGCTACGACTAGAATTATGACTATTCAACCATAAAAACGTCGACTTGATACACAATTAAAATTGTCGTACTTGTCCAAACTTTTCTATACTCAAATGTACGAAATTTTTTCCATTTTTTTCAATATCTCGTACGAGTTAAAAGCAAAGAATAAACGATATACGATACGTTTGTCAGGGTTGTCTATTCGTCGTGATAAAAATGTTCTGCTAATGTGAGATGTGGAATTAAGTCCTAATTGAGAGAATTGAATGAGGAAATTTGCTAATTTATGATGATACAATATAGTTGATCGGAGTGTGATGTTTTATATTATTACAATCTCCTTTTGCCTCAGATTCTTTCTCTCTGTGGAGTTGATTCTTTTTCAAATGAAAATATCATATTTTTCGATAATAAACTCAATTAGAAGATTTTAGAAATTTTTATCTAAATATATATATATATATATGTGATTGTGATTGCGATTGTGCGAAGTTGGTATGATAGACAACTCTTTTGGATGTTTCGATTCTCAACACTTTTGTGAAGTTGTAAATCATGCATTGTGATATTACTGTGTAGCTTACCTTGTACAATGTTACGATTACTATTACTGTAATATGCCATTCGACTTTCCATTTTTACTTCGACATTTCTTATATTTATCTCCACTTCTTCATATCGAATTATTGTAATAAAATTTGTCAAATAACATTGCTTGTCTTTTTGTTAATTTTAATTATCCTTAACCAGTAATAGCTGGTGTTTTTAGTTTTATAATTTAATTTATGAAAAATTTAAGTGACATCTTTACTTTAAAAAAAAGTAAAGAAAATTAAAAATAATACACATAATTTGATCAAACATAAGATTAAACTAAATAGAAATTATGTTTAAGTCAAAAATTAAAAACAGTATCAGAATATCCATTAATTTCAATATTTTCAATTGTTGTCTTAAATATTTATTTTTTATTTCAATACTTTAAAAATTGAAAAAACTGTTTTATTCCTTCAATTATTACATTAAATTTTGTTTATTTTCTGTAAATGTCAATTGCAATTTTTAATTTTTTCAATTATTTCAAAGTTATCTTTAATTTTGAATTGTCCGAAAACTATTCTTCAATTTTTTCAATTATTTTCCTGAATTTTAAATTATCTTCGTTAATTTTTTAACTTCTTTTGTCATTTTTCAATTATTTTCATAAATTACACAGCCACACAAAAAAAAAATTTTTTTTTTCCGAGACACTACACTAGTATATTTCTATGTATTTTTCTTTGCTTAATCCGAATCCGAAATCAGAATTCCTACAATGGTTCTACTTTTTGAGATAAACTCAAAAAAGATTTCAAATACACAGATCAAAACAAAACAAAAATTTTTCTTTTTTACCGGGATACTACACTAGTATATATCTATGTATTTTTATTCGATAAATCCGAATAACCAGATTGGCTACAATTTTGGAGATAATCTTAAAAAACTTCTAAAAAAACGAAAAAAAATTTTTTTTTGAACGGGACACTACACTAGTGTATTGCTACGTATTTTAATCTGCTGAATTTGAATTCAAAGTAAAAATAATCAGATTAGCTAAAATTTTTTAAGGTAAACTTAAAAAAGCGAATTTTTCGTGTTTTTGATTAGTTTTTTTATATTATCTCGAAAAGTTGAACCAAACTAGCAATTCTAACTTCGGATTCGGATTGAGAGGAGAAAAATACGTAGAAATAGACTAGCATATTGTCCCGGACAAAAAAAAGTTTTTTTTTTGTGTTTCAAAACTTTTTTTGAGGTTATTTCAAAAAGTAGAACGAATCTAGGAATTCTGACTTGAGATTCGGATTCAGCGAAAAAAAATACATGAGAATACACTACTGTTGTGTCTCAGACAAAAAAATTCTTCTTTTATTGTGGGGCTGTGTTGTCAATTATTTTCTTTCAATTACAATTAAATTTTTTATTTTCTTAATCAGCTTTATCAACACTTTCTTAGAATTAGTAATTTTTAATCAGTGCTGTCATTAAAATTCTTTTCCAATTTATTTCTTCAATTTCTAAATATGAAGCTAAACTTCAATGATCAATTTCAATAATTTTAATAAGTCTTCTATATTAACTGTCGAAAAATTTTACAATATTAACCAAAACAGTTTTCTTATTTTAAATTATTTTTTTCTTTTTTTAATCATTTTCATGTATTTCAAATAAATTCTTTTATTTTTTATTATTTTCATCAAACTACAATTATTTTCATAAATTTTTTACTATTTTAATTATTTTTCAATTAATTTCTTAAATTTTGAGTTACTTTTTAAAAATTTTAATTATATTCTCTAATTGTTTTAATTGTCTTTTTAGTTTTCATTATTTTCTTCCATTTTTCATTATTTTGATTATCTCTGAAATTTAAAAATTTAATTACTTTCACAAATTTTCTTTATATTCTCTAAATTTTTCAATTATTTTATAAGTTTTTATTGTTTTCTCCTGCTTTTAATTATTTTCAAGTAAAAACTTTATTCATCAAGTTTACAATTAGTCTAATGCACAATTATTATTATTTTTTTTAATTAGCTCGTCATTTGTCAATTTTATTCAAAAATTAATTTTTTCAATTTTTTATTACTAATTAAATTATTTATTTCACTTTAAACTTTAAAGTGAATTCGAATACTTTCAATAATATTTACATTTTTTTCAATTTATGAAATTGTACAATTTTTTGTTTTAATCATTAAATTTTCAATTTGTTTCTTGAAATATCAATTGTATTTTTACATTTTTAAAAAAATGATTTCTTTCGATTTTCAATTATTTTCTTTCGATTTACATATATTCGTTAAATTATTAAATTAATTTCAACAAAATACAATTTATGTTTCAACGCTTAATTATTTTAATTATTTTTCAATTAGTTATTAGAATTTTTATTTACTCGCGTAAATTTTAATTATACTCTCTAATCTTTTCAGTTATTTGTTTAGTTTTCATTATTTTTTGTTATTTTAATTATTTGCTTTATTTCTAATGAATTTCCTGGGTTTTCAATTATTTTTCGCAAACTTTAATTCTGTTGCTTAATTTTTTAAAATTTTTTTCAGTTTTCATTATTTTCTTCTATATTATTTCTTTTAACTTAAAATTCTATTTTTTAATTTTTAACTCCCAATCTATAATTAGTTTTTCTGTTTTTAATTAGCCTCGTCATTTGTCATTTCTTAAGAATTAATTTCTTCTTTATGTTGAATTATTAATAATGTAATTAATTTTTCCATTCAATTATTAATTACACTTATATCTATTTCAATACTTTCATTAATTTTTGTCTTCTAGACATATAGAATATTTTTAATTTATCAAATTGTATTTTCTCTGCTTCAATTTATTCATTTAAATTTTATTTTATTTCTTGATTGTATTTTTTAATTATTTAAATTTATTTCCAATATTTTTATTATTTTTACCAATTTCTAAATTTTTTTTCCCAGTTTTCAATTTTATTTTTTTCAATTTTAAATTATGTTTCTTAACTTACATTTTTTTTCAAGTTTATAAATATTTTTGTCAGTTTTTAATTTTTTTTAATTTTAAATAATGTTTAATCTTTCAAATATTTTCGTCAGTGTTTAATTGCGTTCTTCAACTTTAAATTGATTTCTCAAATTGTAATATATTCTTCAATTTTCAATCGTTCAAATTTAAATTTTTTTTTTGTATTTAATTGTTTTTCATTTATCAATTCCTGTCTTTAGTTTTCTATTTTTTTTCGTAATTTTTAATGTATTTTTTTTCAAAGTGCTTCTTTTTCTAATTAATTTAATCATTTTTTAATTATTTTTTTTAATTTCTTATTATTAATGCAAATTTCTATTATCAATATCAATAATTTCAGTTTTATTTAATTGTAGATTTAGCTTAAAATAGTTCAAACAATTTTCAGTTATTGTCTTCCTATTTAATTTGACCGTAATTTTAAAATTGTTATGTTTTTTTTTTTGTTAAAATTATTTTAATAAATATTTACTTACTTTCTTCAGTTTTAAGTTTCTTTTCTCTAAATTTAAATAATATTTTCTTTTCTTTAATTTTTTTCATTATTAACACGAATTTTTACAATTTAAATTGATAAAAACAAATAAATACACTAAAAGAGAAAAACGGTTAACAAATTTTAATAAAGTATTTTACGATTTAGACAATAAGTAATAGATGATAAAAAATAAAATTAAAAGTGTCTTAATTAAATGTCAATAAAAATGAAAAATATTCTAAGTAGTTGATAATTTATAAAATATTTCAATTTTTGAAGAAACAATCGAATTGTCAACAACATTAGCAAACTTCACATTTATTTCGTTAATCTAAAATAGTGCCAAAGAGAGGTTCTGTCGTTTTATTTACAAAATTAATTCACAATGTTTAATTGGGTAATGTTATTATGAGTAAAAAAGTGGAGTATTTTGAAAAATACTCAGTGGCACCTTCTCCAAGCAGAGATTATTATGGCATAAAAGTTCTTCGTGAAGAGGTGTCAAAAATAACCAATATTCCCAAATTATTTTTAATCTCTGTGATAAAATACAATAATAATAATTCTTCTAGATAATTGTATTTTTATGGAAAATATCTCACGGTCCGCACAGAGCGCCTACTATTCGAGTTTCTAAATTTTCCGATTTTGAAACCGACAAATTCTTGCAAGAGGAAATTCAACGTGTTTTTGGTATCAATTTAGAAAATTTTGAGTATAAAACAATATTTTATATTTTGATCGAACTTAATTGTACACATTGAATTAAAAATAACTATTAGGTAAATATGTTTTGGAACATGTAAAAAATATTGCATTTGGTAAAGAATTTTCAATTTTAACATTACCGAGAAACGTGATTGGAAAAATATCGAAATATTTAAGAATCAAGGACATCATCAATTTATCAAAACTTTCACAAGCTTCTAAAGAGGTAAGTGCCAATTATATAAGGTTTAAAAAGTTTTCATAATTTTTTTATTATTTAGTTATTTATAATAATGGTTCAATTTTTCCTTCTAATTATTTGCTTTAAATATTTTTTAACTTGCGTATTTAGGTATTTGACAACGACAACATTTGGGAAATTCTGTATAAAAAAAATAAAGGTTCAAGGATCAGTATAGAGGAAAAGAAATTTGCCATGGCCTCCAGTTGGAAAGAGTTGTTTAAAGAGAAAAATCTACAAGAATCGATTAAAAGTCGAAAGGTACTTTCTATAGATCTTAAAAAAGGAATCTTCAAATTATAAGAAATCAAAAAATAAACTATTTCACTTATTTTTATTACATTTTTTAGAATTAATAAATTTAAAATATAAGCTTGAATAAATAAAGTAACTAATTTTATTGCAATTAAGATACATCACTTGTCTAAAAACTTACAAAAATTATTTCTCTTCATTTCAGTCATATATAAATAAACCAAAGGCCAAGGAACCATTGTCAAAAAAATCTGAGATTAAATCAAATAGTGAGAAATTACCCCAATTAAAAAAGCAATCAAATACCTTTCTTCAAAAAAGTACAGGAGATTTAAAAAAGTTTTCAAATTCTGCGACAATTCCTCCAACAAAAACTTCTTTAGAATTGAATTCAGCAAAGAAGCAAAATACTTTAAAATGTAATTCTGTGACTGTAGTGTCTGATGAATCAAAAAAGAAATTATTAGTTTTAAACAAATTTAAAAGTGACACCAAGGAAATAGAATCAAAACAGAATCAATCTACAGTTTATAAAAATATTGTCCAAAAGGGAAGTTCTTTGACGAAACCTAAAAGTAGTATGGGTCTAAAATTAGCCGAGAATTCAAAATCGAGGAAAGCTTTATTGGATACTAAATTAAAACCAAATCGAAATAAAGTGGTTAAAAGTGAAGAGTTGCCTTCAGATTCGAAACTGGAGAAAAAAAGGGTTGTTAGTAAATCGAAGAAAACTAGCGAAGCTAATATTTTTAGAGCTGAAGAAAATTTGTTTAATTACCATGAAGATATCAGTTCACTAATTAAAGAAAGCTTAAAGATGGTTAAGAGTCCCAGAAGCATATTTAGTCCCGACTTTAGTATTATAGATGATAAAAGATCGTCAGGAGATTCAAAAAGTTTATCACCCAGACCTGAGATTAAAAAATTGATCAAGGAATACGATCAAATTGAAGGTATTTTGAAAACTTCAGCAAGAAGTGAAAGTCTAAGTGATGATGATGAAAAGTCATCAGACATGGATAACTTGACCCAAAAGTATCTAAATGCACGAGAAGAATTCATGAAAAGCATGGCCCAAGTTTCAAGTAGTACCTTTAAAAAAGCTTCAAGCATTACCAACTCATCATTAAATGAAACATCACTGAGAGCAATTCCAGAAGATTTAAAAAAAACCAGAGCGTCAATTTTTGTCGCAAAAGAAGAAGAAAGTAGAAAGATTGCTGATGAAATATCAAAATTACGTTTGGCGAACTTAAACAAGTTTTAATATGAAGATAATAAAAATATTCAGTTTATTGACATTCTTTCCTTGACAATTTTTTAAAAATTTATACAAGAAGTAAAAAATTGGTAATGGATAGGTTGTATGAAAGATAGAAAATAAAATTTGTTAAATTAATTGTAGATAGTTGGGTACGTGATTTTCTTCACTGAATCCGAATCTGAAGTCAGAATTGCTAGATTCGCTGATGTTTTTGAGATAATCTAAAAAAATAATTTTTTTGTGTGTTTTTAAGCAGTTTTTAGAAATTGTTAAATAAATTCTAGACAATTTATCAGTGTTTTTGAACATTTTTGAGATTTTGTTGTTGTTGATATTATCTCAAGAAATTTAACTAATCTAGAAATTCTAACTTTGGATTCGGATTTAAAAAAGAAAAAAACGTAGGAATCTGATAATTCTTATTTTAGAATTTCTTGGAGAAAAATACATAGAAAAACATTTTTTTTTAAATTTAAAACTTTTTTTTTTAAATTATCTCAACAAAATTAGTCAATCTAAACATTTTGACTTTAGTTTCGGACTCAGCGGACAAAATGACGTAGGAAATACACTAGCATAGTGTTCTATAAAAAAAAAAAAAATTTGTTTTAATTAGTGTTTTTTGGAGCTTTTTTTGAGATTATTTTTAAAATTGTATGTAACGAATATGGTAATTCTGACTTCGGATTAATATTCGTCGGAGAAAAATGCATAGAAATACATGAATGTATAGTGTCTCGACCAAAAAATTTTTTTTCTTAAAATACCTTACAAAGGATAGAAAAATTAAATAAAATAAATTGTTAAAAATTAAAAAGAAAATTTACAATGGGTGCAACATAACCTCAAAAAAGTAACTGTTTTTAACATTTATATATTTTTTAAGTTATAATTTTCAAAAATTTTCTCTCATAACCTCAAAAAAGTAACTGTTTTTAACATTTGTATATTTATCAAGTTATAATTTTTAAACTTTTTCTCTTGAAATACTTTAAAAGGGTTAGTAAAAATCACATCGAATATGATTTTGCAAAAATTTGCCTTTTTTAAAATCTAAGTTTTATTGAAATTTCAGGATTCAAGTTTCGAATATTTCTGACCATTTGCGGAAATGTTAAAATGAGTTGTTATCGAAAATATTTGCATGACTTTTTAAAAAATATTTCATAAACATTTTCTTCATGATAAACATTTTTTTTCTCTTTTTCTATACATATATAACTTTTATTTTTTTCAATTTTTTGTTATTCTTCATAAATTTCTTGCAAATTTTTAGTCCTTCATTTTTAATAAATGATAAAATGTTTAGGATAAAATATTTTCATCAATTTTATGCCATCTTTCAGATTTGTTCTTTTTTTTTTTGTAAATTTATTCAATTTTGTTTTTTAAATTTTTGTTATTTTTTCGCTATTTACAATTTTATAAAATTTATAGATTTTCTTTTATTTTTTAAAATGTTTTGTTTTCATAATTTTCGTCATTGTTAAGTTGTTTTTATATTTTACGTATATTTGCTTCATTTGTTGAATATTTTCTGTGAGTTTCTTTTTTCTTGTTGTGACAGTTTTTTATATGCTTTTAAAAGACCTTTTACAATTTATTAATTTGCTTTTAATTATTTTTATTAAATAAGATCAGCATTTTGACTTCTTAATATTTTATCACTTTTTCATCAATGTTCTTTGTTTCAAAATGTTTTAAAATTGGAACATTTAATAAATTACAATTTTTTTTCTCAGAAATAGTTCTCTTTTTTGTTTTATTGTTTACTCTTTATTCTATAATTTTTAATTCTTTCAAAACATTTATGAGGTGCTATTTTCTGCATTTTTTTTATAATTTCTCAAATTTTCTATTTAATTAAATATTTTTTTAATTTTATTATTTTTTTTTTTTGTAAATTTCATATTGTTATAAGTTTTCTCAATTTATCAACCTTCTTCTATTTTTTAAAAATGTTTTTTTTCTTAAAACTGTTTGATTTTTTACTTTCAATTTCACATTGTTTAGATAAATGTAGTTTTAGTTTTAAATGTTCTTGTTTTTTCCTCAATTTTTGAAGATTTCTCTCTTTAGTAATTTTTTTACTCTTTGGCACTGACTTTCGTGTCTGTAAATATTTTCATAATAAGCATTTAATAAGGTTTGTTTATTAAATTTTCTAATGTAATAAAATGTTTTTACCGGGTATTTTTACAAACATTAAACAAATTTATAATTTTTGTTTTCAAAGAGAATTTTAATTTATATTACAGATTTTCTATATTTATCTTCTAACATTTCCGTAATATCTTTTCAATTTTCTCATTTTTTAGTAAAGTAACCCTACTTTTTTATTTTTGCATATGTAAAAAGATTTGAAATATTTTTTTTGCAATTTCTTTCATAATAAGTTAGATACTTTGCAAGGTTTTAACCATTTCCCAATTTTTTGTTTTCATTTCTTACTAAATAGCAGTTCAAAAAATTTTTAAGCAAAGAAAAAATGTATAATGTATTGATTTTTCTAATATTTTAGTTGCTTTTTAATACAAAAAAAAAATTTTTTTTTTAATTTTAATACAAAAGTAGCTTTAACATTTCTTCTAGTGAAAGAGGGATCTAACTTACCTTTTATTTAGATCCATCTTTCACGAAACGGAATTTTTCAGTTTGTAGAAGATCGTTTTAATAAAATTCTTTTATTAAATCTAAAAATTTGCTTTTAAGAGATATTAAAACAAATAGTTAGTACAATTTAAATGTTTGAATATTTAGCAGTAATTTTTCTATCTTATCAGAAAACCACAAATCCTATGTAAAATGAAAATTCTGTTAAAAGACAATTCGATAGCCTAAAAAGTCTCATAGGTAAAAATTTGGATTATTTGCTTATATTATAGACACAATAAAATTGTAAAAATCAGGAAGAGTACTACTGAGATGAAAATTCCCAGGCATCTAGTTACTTTTAGAGATAGAGAGTTCGCAGCAATGAATAGAAAAGTCTTGGCGCTGCAGTACAGTTCATGAGTTATAGAACTGCAAACTGTTGCAAACAGTGCCAACAAATCCGTTCTCAACTCCAACATATCGTAGTGCATCAGCTACATATCACGTGTGTTAGTGCCAATTTTTATGATTCTTTCACTTCTGATGTGATTCTTAAAAAAAAATGAAGTCCTTGAAAGAATTTTTTTGGTGAAATATTCCTTAGTTGGAAAATCTTTCGATGATTCGACGCAATCGTTTCCTCTTGTAATTGAATGCACACGGTTAATAATTGATCGGCGAACGTGAATGTAATTCTACTTCTGAGTGTGCGCGTTTCTCAGAGAAGTACCGTGCAATGGCGAACTACGTGCATAGTGAAAATACCACTCTTCAATCCGAGTAAGTATTTCTTGTTAAAATACACAATTCCAAACCTTTAAAGATTGTTTAAAAAAAAAAAAATTCTCTCGATAATTCCTTTACTGTTATTCACATTTTGTGCCACATTAAAGTTTAAAATTATGTTTTTTACTTCATTATAATTTACGATGCATTTTACGGTCGTACAACGAAACCTATTGTTTGGTTTCGCTAAAGTTTGAATTTCTCGGTAATTTTGCACGCAATTTTCAATTATTTTGTTAAGAAAATTGCACATTTTTTGTTTCCAAGAAACGCAATTAGAAATTACCAATTTGTTTGATAATAATTCAAATTTTATTTTATGCTTAAATGAGAATGTTGTATTGTACTGTTTTGTAATTTTATTCAATTTTGTATATATTAATAAATACGATAATAAATACGCTTTTTTTCACATATTGTAACTTGGGGAATTTACTTTTACGATTAGAGACTCAACCCCTTAACATAACCTCAAACAAAAAATTGTTTTTAAAAGAGAAGAAAATGTATACATAAATTTGATTTCATTAAATTTGGTTTGTTATTTGCATTTTTTTGCTAGTATATGGTGCACAATTATTTTTTTTTGTTCTGTTTAAAAGTGGACATTTTTTAAATTTGCGTTATTTAACTTTTGATCGGTGCCTTTAGCATTCAGAGAAACTGAGTCTACCAAAAATGATGATAAAAGAAAAGTAACGTAAATGGTGCCCCTTCTATAATTACTTGTTTAAAATGTAGAATTGTTTTTTTCAGTGAGACAATGGACGATAATAATGATGAAAAAGATGATACAAAGAGGTACTTAAAAATAAGTTATAAAAATATATTTTTTTTAACTTAGAAGAACGGTACAGAAAATTAGCAGTGGAATAGTAAAGAAATAAATTGTAATTAAAAATTAAAAAGAATATTTTAATTTTAGAAAATCTCGAAACCTTAGTGAGAAAAAGAGGAGGGATCAATTTAATATGTTGGTAAATGAACTTGGTAGTATGGTTAACACAAATACAAGAAAAATGGACAAATCAACTGTGTTAAAGTCTACAATACAGTTTCTAAAAAATCACAATGGTAAGTTTATTATACATTGAATCACTCTGTGTTATTTTAACGAAACTTTTGGTACTAATTTATTTTATTGAATTATAAATTATAATCAGAATCTTTTGAACGTTCTTTATTTGACAAAGTAAGAAGAATATAAAAAAAAACTTTATGTTAAAAAGTATTTTGTTCTGATTAATATAAAAAACGATTTATATTTTCATTAACTTTTGCTATTTAATTTTGCATAAATTAAAATCTACTGACTATAATAAAAGTTACTTTTTTTCTATAGAAATAGCTTCCAGATCGAGAGTACATGAGATTCAGGAAGATTGGAAGCCTTCTTTTCTATCAAACGAGGAATTCACTCATCTAATTTTAGAAGTAATTATTTTATCTTTTAAAAATATTTTAAGAATTATTTTTGATTTTTAGCACCTATAGAGCATGACATATTTCCTGAAACTTGCCTGAAACTAATACAATCCATCCTCTCAAATTGAGAGAAATTCTACTTTTTTTTAAGGAGGAATATACTTTTGTAACCTATCGTTTTATCAGATTAATAATATATTTATAAATAACAATTAGCATATCGTCAAATCAATTAATATCGTCAAATTCTTGATCAAGAGACTTTCCTGTTTCTTCTTAGTGATGCTTTATCTGGGTAAAATTTTCCACGTGGTTTCGGAGAGATAAGTGAAGTCCATATATTAGTCTCGTACATAATTATATATTCTATCAAACTGAGGAGAATAAAAAAACAATCTATAATTCGCAGTTGACTAACGACGACAAAACTTGAATAATATTTATTAATTAATTAATTACCTTACGATTTTTCGGCAAGATACGAAGCGTGGCACGAGAACTTAATTCACACACTGATCGGCGACAAGTGATTAATAGAGTAACAACATTTGTTTTTATATTCTATCGAATTTTCCCTCTCTCTCAATTCCTTAATAATTTTGGAATGTGGAATGTCAAATGTGGATTTTGGAGCATAGAATGTAGAATATGAGATGTGAAATTTTGAATGTTAAATCTGAATTATCGAATCTGAAATCCGGAATGTGGAATCTCGGATGTGGATTGTAGAATCTGGAATATGGAAACTAAGATATGTTACGTTGTTGATCCCCGGCAGTGATTTTGAATATTGATTTATGAATATTGGACGGCAAATTTAAGACAATTTTTGAACAGCTTTTTTCTAAAATGTGGACATTTCGTTACACTAATGATGCCTTAACATCCATTTAAATATTCAAAACTTTAACTGTTAGGATCAGTTGGATTTCTGGAAACATCTTGTACTGTGTTTGGGTAGTAGTAGCTGAAAGCTCTGTCCCACCATCTATGACTCTAACTTCATCGCTACCAACTTCAGAAGTAAGACATAATTGTTGTTTCTAATAGTGAGCAGTTTTAAATACTCGACGTTTTAAGTAAAAACAACCATTCGTTTCCTGTTTTTTTTTCTGCGAGGTTTGGAAAATGCATTTACGCACCATAAAGAACAACTTATAATGAATAATGCAAGCATCATAAAGAGGATGCTCCCTGTGTGTAAGGCTCGAGCCCTGAGAAGAGTTACTTAGGAATAGAAATATTCCCCCGCAAGTTGACTCTAGGAAATACCCACTAAACCTTCCTCGCTTTAAAGGAGTATTTAAAATTCAACAGGTCAATTGAACTTAGCAACCTACATTGACGTCTGAACCCCCTCCTAGTTCAAGAAGAATGTTCCCTTTTTTTGTTGGCCTTGTACCGACCACCGTCGTCTGTCAAGAGCCAGAATTTACTTCTTTTCTGAGTTTTCCCAAGACAAAAGCATATGTCTGTCTTTGGCAAACTCGGACCAAGACCGTCGGATTTCTGTCTTTGCCAGACTCGATGGCGATTCTCGGCACAACCTCCTTTGCCTGTTTTATCTTCTTAATCTTTGGGACCTTCGCTTTCACTGCCAAAGTCCCCACCGGCTTTCTTTTCTTGGGCTTCTGATGCGGAGGAGAACGCTTCTCTGCAGCCCGCTTTTGTCTCTCGCATTCCAGGACCAGGCTTCTCGCCGTCTTGGCCTGGAAACGTTCCCTAACTTTCCGCCTGTACTGCCGTCCGTTCTCCGTATCTTGCAGACCTTTATAAAACCTGCTGTCTCCCTTATCGGCTTTTGCGTGCTTAGCTATTAGTGCTGGCAACCAGAACTTAAATTTCTGTCAGCAGCTTTATGTCAGCAGCAGTGCCGTTGTTAAAAGCACTGGCATAGCTGCTGACACTTACCGCACTACAATGTCGTGATCTACTGTGCCCATCCACCGTCAAGAGCGATGGATTGATCTCAACCGAACCCGATCCAGCGGCACTCGTCGCCGGCGGTGCCATCCCATTACCCTCTGGGCACCTAACATCGTCGAAGTTTAAATCATCAGTATCCATACGAATACCACGAGCCTTGGAGAAAAAACGGTCCACCCACACAGAGCTCCAATGTGTGGGTAAGGCATTTGTACACTAGGAGGGCGCTCGGTATTCTAGCACCGCTCGCGACACCACCGAACGTGTCACTGTCCCCGACAGCTTCACGGCGGATTTTGTAACCCTGGTGCCATTCATCCCTCGGCACAGTGTGGAACCTTAAATTGGTTTAGGTGTCGTTGGTCCATCGGGCGCCAATTTTAGATCGAGACTACTCCACAGCAACTTAGAAAAACCAAGGAAGCAAGAGTGTCCTATTCTTCCCAGAACCCATGTCGTCCACAGCTGACGAGGATGGTTAGCCCCCATTTGAAATCCAAATTAACATCATCCGCAGAGGTTAGCTAGTGCACAGGTTCGAAAAACGGCGGCTACCCGAATTAACGGGGTCCCGTACATTCCCCTGTGCCCAAACTCGCCAGACATCGGGAGTCGATGAGTTCTGGGAAGAGCCAAACAGCTTAACTAGTGATGGCGACCGAAGGACAAGCACCTGGCCAGTCCTAAGCCCCCTTGCCACTACAAGGTGACACCACGAGGAGGGAGTGTATTAATTTTATGTTTTATGAAATTGATTTTGGTAATTTTAAATTGGTTTCACACAAATATAGAAATATTGTACTCTTTTAGGCTTTAGATGGATTTATGATTGTATTTTCATCTAATGGACGTATTTACTACACATCAGAAAGTGTTACATCTCTTCTCGGTTATCTGCCCAGTGAATTAAACAATTCTACTATCTATGAAATTGCATATGAAGGAGATCAGTCTCATTTATATAATATATTATTAAATCCTGGAAATTTGAGGGATCAACGAAATAACAAAAAAGGTGAGTAAAACCAAATCATTATGATAATAAAAATAATGATAATAATATTAGTGGTAATAAGATCTTGCTCCTCATCTTTTCGTTATCTTTTTTCTCCTCCTTCCTTCTTCTCCTTCACCAAAAAACCTACTCTTAATAAAAATAGAAATGGTCTAATAGTTGAGGTACCTCTGTTCTGAGAAAAACTTTATCTGCTGTGCAATTTGCGGCCCTATCCATAGAGTTGGCTGTACTAACATAAAAAGTAATACTGTAAAAAAAAAAGATTTATAAAATTATAATAACAGAATTGTTAAGACGTGATATCATCCTTTTATTGAAACTTGTATTTTAAAATGTTTTACCGTTCTGTTTACAGATAATCAAATAGTTTTTACGTGTCGTATGAAAAGAGGTGGTTTGGACTCTTTAGAGGAATCAATATATGAACTTGTACAATTTACAGGATATTTTCGTAAGTATTCATTACTATTTTGATTTTTTCATAATTTACATATTATTAAAAACTGACTTATTTTGAAAGAAATTAATTAAAATATGTTAGGTTCTGATATGGATCCCGACATTGACTCTTTAATTCCAACAAATCGACTTGCCAACAGCTCTGGAAGCGATACTAAAACAGAATCGTAAGAATGAAAATTGTTTACTTACAAAATACTCATCTACTTTGTTAACAAACATACTTATATGTTCGTTTAATCAACTATTCTTAATTTATTTATTTAAATATTTGTGAAAATTTTAGATTAATATTTATCGGCACTGGAAGGCTCCAAACTCCGCAACCAATTCGAGAAATCTCCGTTGTGGACAACACCAAATCAGAATTTTCTTCTAGACATAGTTTGGAATGGAAATTTTTATTTTTGGATCATAGGGCTCCTCCGATTATTGGTTATCTGCCCTTTGAAGTTTTAGGGACTTCTGGTTACGATTATTATCACATTGATGATTTGGATAAAGTGGTTACTTGTCATGAATCACGTAAGTCAAAAAGTTCTCTATTTTTTCGTTTAGAATTGTCGGAGAGGGATCTTTACCTGATAACTAGTTCATAAAAAATGTCAACATTATATAAAGGTAAATATAATATTTTTTAGTAATCCAAAAAGGAGGATGCATTTCGTGCCATTATAGATTTCTTACGAAGGGTCAGCAGTGGATATGGTTACAAACTAGATTTTACATAACCTATAATCAGTGGAATTCGAAACCTGAATTTATAGTTTGTACACATCGTGTTCTCAGCTACCTAGATGTGATAAAGCAAACTAGAAAAGGTGCTGATAATGAAGAAAAAACACATAATCAGGAACTCTTCTCGTCAGTTAATAACAATGTAATTATCCTTAATTGCTACTAATAAGTATTGACAATTTCTTTTATCTATATACAATTAACGATAAGTATTTCATGAGCCAAAAAAGTAAGAATTTTATAGACCAATATTATTTTTTTAAATTTATAATATGATGCTATTCCAGTCTGCATCGTCTTGTCAAAATCGATCTTCTTGGTCCTCAAAGCAAACTAAACCTTCAAAGTTTTTTTCGAAACCGTTCAAGTCCCGGTATCAGGAAAGAGAATCAGATACACCATCTATATCTGATGGCTCACAATACTCTCTAGTAAATACCAAGCATACATATCCATCGAATCAAGAAACTAAATCAAAAATCATCCTTGCAACTAGCTCAACGTCTTCGAAAACTGTCGCGACTACGGACATGGTGGATCGATCACTGGAGGCAAAAATGGAAGAGCCGTGCATTAACTTCCTTGAAGCTCCTCAATATACAACTTTGCCAATTCAATCAGTAGTAGCTGAAAGCTGTGTCCCATCATCTATGACTCTAACCTCATCGCTACCAACTTCAGAAGTAAGACATAATTGTTGTTTCTAATAGTGAGCAGTTTTAAATACGCAACGTTTTAA
Source organism: Ganaspis brasiliensis (assembly GCA_037103525.1). NCBI lineage: Eukaryota > Metazoa > Arthropoda > Insecta > Hymenoptera > Figitidae > Ganaspis > Ganaspis brasiliensis. The sequence goes on along the minus strand of JAZKLR010000594.1, from coordinate 582,580 downwards.
GTAAAAACAACCATTCGTTTTCTGTTTTTTTTTTTCTACAAGGTTTGGAAAATGCATTTACGCACCATAAAGAACAACTTATAATGAATAATGCAAGCATCATTTAAAGAGGATGCTCCCTGTGTGTAAGGCTCGAGCCCTGAGAAGATTTAATTAGGAATAGAAATATTCCCCCGCAAGTCGACTCTAGGTAATACCCACTAAACCTTCCTCACTTTAAAGGAGTGTTTAAGATTCAGCAGGTGAATTGAAATTAGCAACCTACATTGACCAGTGTTAACTTCACTTATACCCATAGATCCCTCAGCCCAGCATCAGATCTCGTTCAGCCGACAAATTGAAGGGGGTAGTGACCCCTACCGATCAACGGTGGACTTCGAGGTGATGACTATACGGATTCCTTTCCTATCTTCTTACCTTCTATTATCTCCAGATTAAACCCGGTTCCTTGCCCTGCGACCATTGATTTCATTACCTGGGTAATGAAGGGTTCAATGTGCTGCTACGAATCAACATTCCTTAACATAAGGTGAATCACGTTTTGGGGGGTGACTTCAGTACCCACCACCCGAAACATATATTACCTTTTCTCCTCCCAATATCTACAAACAAAGAGGGTGTGCTCCGCGGTGTCCACGAGGGCTTAGCAATAGAAGCACGATCCCTCTCTTAATAATTTAAAACGTTTTAAATACTCGTTGAGACAACCATGACCTGTTAGCGCCTGTGTTAGGTAGTAGCAAACTTCTCCATGCCTTCTTCCTAGCCATTTAGCAAGGTGGGGAATAAGGCGATAAGTCCACCTTTCGGTAGATTCCCCATTCCATCTCACTTGCCACTCCTCGACTAATCTACTCCTCACGATTCTACGAATCTGGGCCTTTAGTCGCTGTCCTCATCTGGTAGCCAGCTTTCTCGATCTTTAGCAAGGGAATAGACATATTGTCTTTCCTTATCTGACAGATCTATTGGCGGAACGCTCGCTAGGACTTGGACAGCGCTAGTAGGTATAGTCCAGTAGGCTAAAACTATTTTCAACAGTACTATTCTTTGGGCTGAAAGTAGTCTCATAGAGATAGCGTTTTTCTCTAGGGCTGATGTTCAGACTGAAGCTGTATTAAGCAGTCTCGAGTGTACCACACTCCCTACTAATCTTCTTTTTGCTTCTCTGGGACAACCAATGTTAGGCATACGCCGGCAAATATTTCTTCCACATTGGATGGCTTTGATCTTTGCAGATGTTAAATGTTGGGTGAAGCTAAGCTTCTTATCCCACTCGACGTCCAGGATACGATCGTTTTTTTTAGTTTCAGTATAAGTAGGGTCGGATTTCGTGGTGTCGGTTCTTATACAATTGGTGTTCGTGGTCTATGTAGGATAGGACATTGTACCTTTCGGTAGATTCCCCATCCAATCTCACTTGCCACTCCTCGACTAATCTATTGGCGGAACGCTCGCTAGGACTTGCACAGCGCTAGTAGGTATAGTCCATTAGGCTAAAACTATTCTCAACAGTACTATTCTTTGGGCTGAAAGTAGTCTCATAGAGATGGCGAGTTTTTCTAGGACTGATGCCATTTGCAAATGGCCAGATCTTTTGAACCGTTAAAGATAGATGTGATATCCATTGGATATCGAAATTTCTGCTCTGTTAGATATCCGGAGAATATCAATCAAAGATCCTTAAAATATCCTACACCAAGAAACCTATGGACCGTCTGCAAGCCTGCAGGTTCGATGGGTTTAAGGCATCACAACACTGGTTCGACTGATAAACCATTGCTACAACTTTGTTAATTTAAAAAGTACGTTACAAATACTTACAACTTAGCTTAAGCATCTTTTTTGTGTGATTTTCCGGCTACAAATGTAACTCATCTATCTTTAATGGTTCAAATGATATGGCAAGTTGGAAAAATTTTAAGTAAACAAATTTTTAATTGTTTAAGCTAATGATTGAGTCTACTTAAAACTTAGCTTATTTGAAACTTCTTACTATTAAAATTTTGTTTATAGGTTTCATTTCAATCTGTTTTAACTTATCTAATGGTGATTACATCATTGAGAAACATTTTCACTCAAATAACATGCAAAGTAGCCACACAGATTAACCATTTGGGTTCATTAAGATTTTCAAATGTGTATATTTTGAACAATCGTTATGATTATTATACAAATTCATTATCTAGATTTTGCAACAAGGAATCGTAATGACACCAACACAAAATCATATCCAAGATGAGTTGCAACGAAAGCACGAAGAGTTACAACAATTAATCGTATATCAACAAGAAGAACTTCGAAAAGTATCTGAAAAGTTGCTTATTGCTAAATACGGAATCTTTTCACCGGTTATCAATGTGAGATATCTTCTTGTATTTTTATATTCGTAAAGAGAATCTAAACAACTGATAATTAATTGACTATTAATAACAGGTCAACATTCCATACGATCAACATTCTAATCAACCTCCAGCTCAAGTAATCAGTGGAGGACAAATTGTTTCACGAGAATTATTTAATCAGCCAGTGGTAGGGAACCTAGCCTCTAGAGGACCTACGACAACAGATCAAAGTAACATGGGACCATTATTATCTCAATCTCAAGGTCATTCGGAACTCCACCAAATGCAAACTCATCAACAAATACCTCAACAATCTAGACCTGTTCCTCAAGTAGGGGAAAGTCTGGATTCAATACCATATCAAATTTGTCAATCTAATGATTTAATTTACACGGATATGAATTCCAGTGTAAACTAGCAACAATTGTGGCCACCTCGATGGTAGACTTTCAAATTATTTTCACAAATTTCAATTAATTACATTCGTTTATTTAAATAATTTTTTATAATTATAAATATTATAACATTTAAAAAGAAAGGGTGGGACCATACAATTTTTTTTTCTCTAGTTTTCTTACGCATCCTTTAAATTTGCTCTGTAATTTATTGATAAATCATGACAGTAAGGTTTTAAAACATTTCACAAAATACGAATTTAACATCAAATTCGTTAACGAGGAGAAGAGAAATAACTGTTTTTAAGCTTTAGCAACAATTTTTTGTATTATAATCATTTTATTTAGTTAATTTCCATAAAGTTCAAATAGATATCAATAGATTTTTTTAATTAGTAAATTTACGTTTTAATAATACTGTGCCAATGGAGCTTTAGGAAATTATTATTAAGTATTATTTAAGACAACATGAAGCTGAAAATATAATTAAGTTCATTTTTGTATAAAACACCTTATACTGATGGCAGTAATTTGTAAAAGAGAAAGTGTCGAATGAGCAGGCTGTGAATGCATATGCGTTACCATTTTTAATCTACAAACGGTATTTTTATTAGTTTCGTGTAAAAATGTAACTTGAACTTTCCAATCACCAAAAATTAAAAAAAATATTTAATAAATCGTAGGCAAACCACGAGTTTTGGTGCACTTTGAGACAAAAGTATTAGTGTTAATTGAAAAAGAAAAATACGTCGACTGTTTATATTTTATTTCTATATTTTATACTTGTTATTATCCTAACGGAAATGTTCATCATTCAACAAAACATGCCATTAAGTATATAATAGAATTTACTGTTTATTTATTTCAAAATTATTATTCTATATAAAACATGTATTTCTTTAGATTATCCAGACAATAAGTGATGTGTCAAAAAGAAAAGAATTTTTTAAAAAAATTGAAAAATATATTTTGTAAATGTATTTAATAATAAATAGGTATAAAAATACAGTATAATAAATAAAGTAAATTTTCAAAGACAAATGTACAAACTACCAGAATCAAATTGATATATTAGAAAGTGGAATAAATCTATAAAAAAGAATTATACATTTTTGATAAAGTTTTCAATTACTTAATCGGATACAGGGTACCTATATCGTCTTAAAGCAATAATTAACATTACCTTTTACCATTTGGCCTAATTGTTACTTTGTAATTTAAAAAAATTCATGAATAAAGTACTATTAATAGGATTTTTAAAATTTTTTGAGAGATTATTATAAAATATCTAATTTGATACAAATTGTTTATGTCGTCCAAAAGCTTTAAAATGTACTATAATGCAGTACATGAAGTAAAATAAGTTTAAGAATTGTCCGTGTCTACTTATGAAGCTATTAATTAAGAAATATTTTTTATAATTAATGTGATTATTCATTGTATATTTAATAAGTTGAAAATCTGTTATAAGCAATAAATGGTGAATGAAAATTTCTATAAAAAATTGTCTTCTTTAATATATTATTTCTTTAAAAGTTAAATACTATGTATCAAATTTCGATAATTTACTAAATTGTGGATGATTAAAAAAAATTAAATAACTTAAATAGGGCGGAAAAATTTAAGAACATGTTTTAATTTAAAAGTATTTTATTTAAAATTATATAACAAGTAACCTGTTTTACAGATTTTTATAAAATATAATAAAATATTAATTTAAAGTTCGAAACGAGTATTGAATTCAACAAAATAATAAGACGTAGAATTTAGTTGAATCATCAGTTCTTCAATTTCCTGAGAGCATCTAATAAAATCTGCACCTCCTGATCAACATTGTGGACCAAATCTTCTACTTGATGTTTGCTATCAATTATGCTAATGCTTTGAGTGTAAGGATCGTAACGAACGCCAAACTTACGAGGAATTGTTTGCGAGAATTTTCTGAAATTTAAATTTTATAACTTCGTTACAAACACGGATTTTCTGCTATTGACCTTAATTGTGAAATTGAAAAACACGAAAGTTAAAATAGTTTTCAAGGTACAAACAAAATTTAAATTAATTAAGAAAGTTGTTTTGAATATAATTTACGTTTAAGATAAATATAAAGGATGATTGAAAAAACTGTTTCACAAGTTTAATCTAATTTCTCATTTGGAGTAAATATGTTGTGAAAAGAAAATTGTCTTTAGTAATAAGACATTGTAGAATGATATGCTAATCAAGGAAAATAATATCTTGTGCAACAATGTACCAATATCATTCGACAGGGAAATAATAACGATTGACTTATTGCTAAAGCTGGAGATAATTTTATTTATCCATGGTTGTCTTTCTAAAAATCGAGTTTAATACTCACATCATCTTTTCTTTGGCATCCTCAAAATCTTCCGCTACATAATAAACTGGTTGGTATTCTGTGATTGGATACGACTGAACAGCTGTTTTAACTGGTTCAAATGGTCGTAACTCAGGTTTCTCGCTTAACGAATATTCCAACTCTCCAAAGGATGATAATAAACCAGCACCGTAAGCTTTTATCTCTCCATTTTGTCTACAGAGACCAAATTCGACGGTGAACCAAAAGCACTAAAAATTTACATTATTTTTAATTTTGAAACAAATTTTAACTACATGAAAAGTTTTGCACAGTTATGAAATGCAACTGAAATCAACATTTCAAATTCTGTAAAGAAATACACTGTATTCGAAAATTGTCGGATCGACCGACCTATGTAGATCGAAAAAAGGCAACTTTATTAAAATCATGATAACTTTGTCAAAAAATAAGATAAAGAGTTGAAACTTAAAACTTTTGAAAGCTTATTAAATTCTGCTTTAGAAAACCTATTAATACATTTTTTTAGAAATTGCAAAGTTATTATATTAGTCAATAAGTTAGAAAACAATCTTCAAACATTTCTTCATTTTCTTTGTCAAAATGTCAGCTTTAATTTGAGCTAAGAAAACTTAAAACATATTAAGTGGTTCTCGAGATATGACTAAAAATGTACGAGTATTTTTTTCGTTTGCCAAGCACGGACTCAAAATATTTTTATACTTGAATTTTGTTTTGTATTAATTTTTGGTGCATTATTTTACTTCTTGAATTATGAGATATTCGGTGAGAAGCACAGTGACACGCACTTCCTGTAGAGAAAATATTGTAAAAAGACTAAATAAATAAAGTGAACTGGTCAGCTGACTTCATTGGATCTAAAAGACGAGCCAGCCAGAAGGAAGACCGACCAATCAGAAGTCAGCTTCCCATGTGATGGGTCGAGGGATGCAACGGTGGCCCATCTGGTGCTGCCAACTACCGACGGCGGGCCGAAAACTAAATTGGCGGACCGCGCATGTTCATGCGCAGCACGCTATACCTCGAGAACCGCTTAATATTTTTTAATTTATCTTAACTCAAATTAAAGCTGATATTTCAACGAAGAAGGCAAAGTAAGTTTTTATTTTTTCATATCATTTTTGTAGATCAGGCAGCGAGTTAAAAATATTGAACGATTATTAACAAATTCAAGAATTTTTTTTTAACTTACCAACTAATATAATCACTTTAAAATTTCTAAAAAATTTGATTAATAGGTTTTCTAAAGCAAAATTTAATAAGCTTTCCAAATTTTTAAGTTTCAACTCCCTATCTTATTTGTTGACAAAGTTATCGTGATTTTAATTGAGTTGTCTTTTTTTCGATCCACTTTGCTCAGTCGTACCGACAATGTTCGGCCATTGTGTACACAGTTTTTTAAAAAACTTTTTTGTCATGAATCTTAGAATGAAAAATAATAAAATTAATTTGCGTACAATTTGTTAAAAGTGAATTAGAATAATTAACAGTTTTCGTGGATTTCAATAACTCGTGACAAGAAGAGAAAGAACTTACAGTTGCCAATTTCTCAATATATTCATCCGGAGCTCCAAGAGAAGCTAACCCTATAACTTGAGCGAATTGGGCGAAAGCCGGATCTGCAAATAGTGGCACGTGACCCAGTACTTCATGACAAATATCCGGCTCTGGTGTGTAGAATGGTTTACTAGCATGCCTTATATATTGTGTGCTGTGAAACACCCTAAATGCTAATCCCGCCAAGAAATCACGAGAAGCCAACAACCCGGCAACTGGTCTTAGCGTAAATCCTGTACAGTCTAAAAAATTGTGTAATAACATATATTAATTAGTTTTTTAAATCATTCAAATTGGAGAAAGAGAAAAATGACAACGCTTAAATTTAAGAAGAGTTCAAGAGTTGGAGGTAAAACATGAAGTTGGTGTTAGTAAAATGAAAAAGTATTTAATACCTTTCAGAAAGTTTGAAATGTCTTCCAACTGAGGAACATTATCTTCTCTGTATCCGCAATTTTCGATCAGGAGAGGAAAAACATGATTGTGCTCTCGACAAGCAAACTTGGGGTAAAGCCCTGTTAATTTCCTGAATATTGTGCCCCATGTTGCTATTTCCTCGGGCGTATATTCTACGTATGGAATTGGTTGACCCCTGTTCATTAACACAATACTCAATGTAGAAAAAATTAAAATATAAATTTGTTTGGTACAAGCTTATATTAACTACCGCTAGGGCACTATTTTTGATGTGGTCAATATCCAGGCATTCTCAACAGCTTATTTTTTAATATATTTTTTTTTATTTTACAGATTGTTATTGAAACATCATATATTAATATCCAATAAACGAAAATTGTAAAAATATCGCAGGATCTTTGAAAAAAAATTCACGAAAATAGTCCTTTTTTGGCCCTCCAGACCAGGATAACCCCTTAATGTCGAGTGATATTAAACAATAAATAAAAAACGACTCACGTTTTGTAATTATAAGCAAGATCTGCAAAATATTGTCTTCTTTTTCGGTAAACAGGATCGGTAAATCCTGGATGATCACTATCAAGTTCAGAACCATAAGTTAAAATTTGATTAGCAAACTTATCGAGGTCTCGAAATCTCCTGGGAAACCAAGGCACTGTTCCCATATTATCTCTGTGATTTCTGTCACAAAACATTTTTGATTAATTAGTACTTAAGTGAGTTATCGAATTTTGCACAAAGGTGATGCAATTTATTTAATAACGAGACAGAATAGCATTTATATAATAGATAATGGAAATTAGAAATAGATTAAAGTTTATTGAATTTCGTTTTTAATTAAAATATTTCGAATTAAGAATAAAGAGGTCATTTAATTTTATTAGATGTTTACCTCGAAATGATTGAGAAGTATTCACATTGTCTTTGTAGTTCTTCAACAACTCCTCCAAAATCTCCACCCGGAGCACATTCAACCATAAACTCGTAACCATCTGTCTGGCGAAGAGAACTTCTGGACTCAATGTGCAGAAGATTAACTTCATATTTCTGAAAGGTGTAATATTAATTTATTTTCTATTAGCTATCAAGTTTAATACATCTACTAAGCAAATCGATGTTCCGGAAATTCAGAAGTACGTATTGTGAATTATTTTATCAAGTTTCAAATAAAGATTAATTTTCAAATATTATAATTTTATGTGAACATTAATTTTTTAATGTATCTTGGCAAATTATTATAATTAATTTTTTGATACACAATTATCACTAAATTACAAGTGTAAAACGGGATTTAAAATGCGAATAAAAAAAAGGTATAACGCCGCGAGTCATATACCAGTCATACGTCTGTTTGTTTACATCGTTTACATATTTTCGGTTGAGTGAGGCAGAGGTAAAAGTGAGTGCCGCGATAAATAAAATTAATATGAACTAATATTATTAGTTGCCACGTTCAGTCAAACCTTTTTGGAAACTACATTTTTGGGAAGGCAAATGTCCTTTTTTAGGAAATAAAATTTGCTATGTTGAAAATTGTTTATTTACCCATACTTTTAGGCAATAAAACTTTTCTCTCATATCACCTTTTAATAAAACAATTAAATTAAAGCGATTTTGATTTATAATAGCTTATTTTCTTTAAAAATAGATTATCTACAAATTCACGGAAGCAAATTTTCAAAAAACTGTACCGTTTTTCAAATATAATTATTTCTTTAATAAATAAAGTGCAATTTTTTTTAAAACAAATAATCATATTTGATAAACGGTACAGTTTTTTGAAAATTCGTTTCCGTGAATTTCTGGATAATCTATTTCTGAAGAAAATGAGATTATAAAACAAAATCGCATCAATTTTAAAAATTTGTAAAGAAGCGATGTAAGAAAAAAAATTGATTGCCTAAAAATGTGTGTAAGTAAACAATTTTCACAATTATAAACGTTCTTTCTAAAAAAGGACGTTTCTCTTTCCTAAGAATATAGTTTCCGAAAAGTTTTAAATAAAAAAATTTCAGCATTACAAATAAAGTTTTATTCCCCTTTGCTGCATACTCTTTAGATTAATTAAGTTCTATTTTTTTTAAAAAACACTTTTGAACTAAAGCAATAGAATTTCAGTAATGAATATTCTCTTATAAATTCTAAGAGATTTATTTTAAAAGGAAAGATTAATGTATAAAATAAAAAAGTAAAAACTAGCTGAATAAATTCTGAAGGGTTTTAATTGAGCATAAAATTGATCAATACACACCGTGAAAAGCTGCAGATATCTTCCTAACGCTCCTATTTCGTCTTCTTCTTTGGGAGAAAAAATAAGGCATGTACTTTTTGCTGAGTCTCTTCCTTCTTTAATATAGTTACCACCTTCCATCAGCTTTGGCTGTAAATCAGACATTATTATTGAATTTTGCAATTTTAATATTTACTTATAGTTTTCATAGATACTAATTGAATTGTATCAATTTTACACTAAATTTTAATGTTTAAAATTTGACATAAAATTATTAGATATTATTATTATTATCATAAGAAAAAAAAACAAAGAGTACGTAAGTAGGCAGATTCAGCAGTAAAGACTTATTTCAGAAATGAATACATATATGCAGGTGGTCTTAAAAAATATTTTAAATTATACTCTCACCCTCCTAGGATTATTTTGTCTAGAAAAAAGATACCACTATTTTTTATTTCAAGTAAAAAAATATTTTAGGTAGTTTCAAGCTCATGAAGTTTTCTGTGTGTTTTGCGTTGCAATGTCGAATTAAAAAGAATCAATTTTTTAACCCCATATGCATGTATTAATTGTGAAATTGTTCAAACAAATTATCGTTTTCATATTATTTAATTTTCAGAAAATAAAATTAGAAAATACAGTTTTTTCATCTTTTTAAATCCTATTTAGGATTTTAAAAACCAAAAAAAGGCCTAAATATATCAATTTTTTATAAAAATTGTTTAAACAAATTTTAGTCTTTATTTGTTAATTTTTCATAAAATAAAGCTAGAAACTTGCAATTTTTTCTATATTTTGCAACTTTTTATGCTAATAGTAATTAAAAAAACATTAAACATATAAATATAATTTAAAGAATAGTTTAAACAAATTATTGTTGTTGTCATTCAGATTATTATCAAATAGAACTATACACTCAGAAAAAAATTTGTTTGTGACAACCAAACTTCAGTTAAAGAAACAAATTTTGGTTGAAACAACCAAAGTTTGGTTAAATCAACGAAATTATTCTATTGTTTCAACTAAAATTTGGTTGTTTCAACCATAATTTGTTTCTTTAACTGAAGCTTGGTTGTCGCAAACAAATTTTTTTCTGAGTGTATATAGACACTTACACTTTTCTTTATATTTTGGAATTACTTCTGTTTTTAATATCTTAAAATGAAGGCTTTAAAAATATGTATTTTGTTATCTATGAACTTTTTTCGAACTATAGAGATTTACATTTTCTATATATATTTAAAAAAAATTTTTATTCTTGAATTTGTTTATACTTCGTTTAAAAACTGTTCAAATTTCAAATTTATTATTAATGTTTTTTTTTCAGTTATTCTAAGCATAAGCAAAAGACAGAAAGAATTTAAATTTATTACTTTATTTTATATAAAATTGATAGATAACAAGAATAATTTGTTTAAACAATTGTTGTATAAGTAAATGTTAAGCTAAATCTTTAATTTTTTATTAAATAAACAAAAAATACACAGAAAAACAGTATATATTTAATTTTATTTGACAAAAGTTGAGAAATAATACAATAATTTGTTAAAACAATTGTTATCAATATATATTTATTGGTTAAAATTTTTGAAAAAGTTTATAGTAAAAAATAAAATTTTTTCTTAATATAGATTATTCTACAATGAACATGATATATTCTCTTTTCATAATGAATAAAGTTATTTATTAATTTATTCTTCAATAAAAGTCAATTGGACGTATAATTTAATTATCTCCGTAATTTATTTACAAATTAAAATCACAAATCATTTATAAAAACTTAATGGGTTATGAATATCGAAAGTATCAATTGTTCAAGTAATTTAATTAGCTAGTTAATAAATCATTATATTATGCTCACGTCTGGTACTCGCTCCTGTAACATATTATTTTTTCCCATTTTGGGAACAAGCAATCTTCAAGATTTGATAATCTGCACTGCACTTAATGATAAATAGTGAGAAATAAGTACTTTAGGATTTTTAGAACACAAAAATTGATATGATTTGAAAAATTAATCACACATTTTGTTTAAAAATTTGCTAATTTTACACCTGGGTTTTTCCAATGTATAATAGGGAAAATGATTGTTTTATTATTAGTGATATCACCATTGTCATGTAATAGGAATTTCTAATCTCGAAAATATATTAATCGTGTTGTCGTGTGTTTAAGAAACACAGTGACACGCACTGCGTGATAGTTTAGAAGTAACTAAAAAGTAAAGGAAAACTTCTCAATATTTATAAGGAGAGCTGCAATTTCCTAGAAATTTACATCATTCCCAACGGAACTCAGGGGATTCATCCTTTTAAATTGGTACGGAGAATCGATACACAAAAAATTTAACCTTCTAAACTAATTAACCTTTACTTTTCTTTAGCTGATGAAATTTGCTTCTTGGGTTGAAACAGCTGATACGTTTGTTTTTATATTTCGGAAGTAAATTTTTTGTTAATCCTAATTTATTGTTTACATTTAGTTTCTTTAAATCAAACTTCATGTTAATAAGTTTAATTTTAATTGTTTAAACAATATTAATTTGTCAGATAAAAGTTGTGATATTAAGGTCCTGAAAAAAGCAACTTTATAATATTAATTTGTTTAAGCAATTTTTTTTCATAATTTTGGTTTTAGCTAGACATTTTTCAAACTTAGGGATTTTTGTACAACGAAAGTGAAAAAACAAAAAATTAACTTACTGCTTGTTTGTTTAAACAATATTAATCTGTTTAAACAATTTTTTTAAATTTTGGTCGCGATTAATGTGCTGTTTTTTATTCAAGTTTTGCAACATGTATTCAAATCTTTTAATAATTTAAGTTTTCTTAAAGAAATTTCTTTTAATGTTTAGAGATTGACTTTTCTTTTTAAATAACGATTCTTTCATTAAAGAATCTAAAAAAATATTTTTGTTGTATATTTTTATTTGTTTAAATAGTTTTAATTGTTCAAATTAAATTTTTATAAAATCTACCTATAATTGGAAAAATTATAAATTGCATTGTTATATAAATTTTGATTATTAAAACTCAAATTTACATTGACTTGTTTAAGCAAAAAAAAAAAGTAAATATAGTAACTGTTTTTCTTACACTCCCTAATGAAAGAATCGTCATTTAAAAAGAAACGTCCATCTCTGAACAAATATTAAAATAATTTGTAGTAACGTTGTTAATTTTGTTTTTTCATAAAATTCATTTATTTTTTTCTCCCAGCTTATGTAAATTATGTAAATAAATCTAAACAAAATTTCCATTCTCAATTAATTATTAATTAAACTAATTTGTTTGAGCAATTGAATACATGTTGCTATTTTTATTCACTTAAAAAACAATTACAGTTCTTATTTTAGTAAATTATGCAAAAAACTACATGATTCTATGTAAATTTAATAAAAAGTTCCGTTTAAACAAATTTAATTGTTTAAATAAACAAACAATAAGTTAATAATTCCTATTCTTCACTTTAGTTGTTCAAAAATTCATAAGCTTGAAAAATATCTAGTTAAACCCAAAATTACGAACAAAATTGTTTAAAAAATTGAAACCTAATTTATAAATTCATCAGGTCATGTAATTAGTTAATTGTCAAAAAAAAAATTTGGTTTCAGTTTTTTGTTGAAAAGTAATTTTTAATTTTTTGCTGTTAAGGGCATGTGATGATAATGCTAAATTTGTCCGTAAACTTTCTCTTAAAGTACTCAATGTTTTGACACCAAACTTTGTAGAATTACTCAAAATACCATTAGAATGGTTTCTCTGACCCAAATTTATTTCATTTTTATCTTTAAACTAATTTTTTTTCCAATTTTACAATTTTTGGAAAATTTTGAAAAAAAAGTAAATTTGAAAAATATTTAGTTTAAAGACAAAAATGAAACAAAATTGGGTCAGAGAGACCATTCAAATGGTGTTTTGAGTAATTCTACAAACTTTGGTGTCAAAACATTGAGTACTTTAAGAGAAAGTTTGCGGACAAATTTAGCATTATCATCACATGCCCTTAAACTAATTTTTTTTCCAATTTTACAATTTTTGGAAAATTTTGAAAAAAAAGTAAATTTGAAAAATATTTAGTTTAAAGACAAAAATAAAACAAAATTGGGTCAGAGAGACCATTCAAATGGTGTTTTGAGTAATTCTACAAACTTTGGTGTCAAAACATTGAGTACTTTAAGAGAAAGTTTGCGGACAAATTTAGCATTATCATCACATGCCCTTAAAAAAAAACTTTTTGTAAAATAATTTTTAAAACTTTTAGCAAGTAGTAAGTAATTAGTAAAAAATTCATTAAAATTCAATTTATTTTTCTTAGAAATTTGACTTATCAAAAATTTAAAAAAAAAAAAGGTTTAGAGGCATGTAAATCCAAACATTTTGAAAATTTTGGATATAACTTTCCAAATTTTCTTGCTTATGTATTCCTATACATTTTAACCAAATTTCATAAAAATCGAAGAACTAGGAGACAACTTTGATTTTTTAGGCATGATTTGGCTCAATTGTGAAATGATCATAATAAAATATTTTTATTGTACTAGTAATGTAATAAAAACGAAGAGTAAATACATTGAAAATTTATATGAAATGAAAATAAATGAATAAAAACTAATATAATGACTATTAGTCTTTTTTACCAACTTTAGTGACGATTACTGTGTAAATTGCATTAAAAACAAATATTCTAACCTTGAATAACATATATAATAATGATAATTAAAAATAATTAATAAAATATTATTATTGTACAGTATATATTAATAAAAAAGAAACGTCAATAAATAAGAAATTCACAAATAATAAGAGATTGTAGAAAATTATTATTTTTATTGTTATTATTATTACTCACCTGTCATCAGCTTTTAATTATACATTCTAAGTGAATCGCAATAAAAACGTTCAAACACTTTATGCTTAATAAAAATACGATAGAGTCATTTAGAGTAATAAAAAACATATATCATAACAGCTGAGATGTTATTGTTGACAAAAACTATCGAGAATTTGTTAGTCAGTGATGAAACCATGAAACTTGTTACTTTTGAAATTCATCGAAGGGTCATGGGACGCATTATGACATTATTACATGGGTCGGTAAAGTCTAGACTTTTAAAAAAGCTTTTTATTTCTGTATGTGAAAGAGCAAATCAAAATTTGTCGATTCATATAATAAAAATTCAAAATCCAATGTTTTCCATAGTTAATGTCTCTTTCACAGTGGAGCGTCACATATAAAGTAAAGTTACAATTACAGTTCCATATAAAGTAATTATTTTTATATTATTACTTTATGAACTAGATTAATTATTCTTTTCCATTTTTTAAAATGTTCTTACTGTTATTATGTAATATTAATTATGAGAGCGTGATCTAATAAATTGTAAACATCAAAGGAGCCTCTATATAATTCGTAACACGTCAGCTGTGACAGTATTAGAACACACTACTCTGTAACTGCACTCCAGAAACTATATTACGCAAGTTTGTCTCAGGAAATTTCAAAGAACGTTTCACCCTTACCTGTTGTATTTCTCAAGTCAAAGTTTTCCATCTCACCTAATGTTAAACTTTATATATAAAGTTCAGTGCAAGATAAAAGGTCGATTCGTATGCATATTGCCACTTAAAATCGTCCCAGATTGCTGCGAGAAAATTTTCGCGAAATATAAGTGAAATTTTAGGTCGAAGGGATTATACTGAAAGCTTGCCAAAATTGAGGATTTAACAAATTTCTCTAATACCCTACTTCACTTCTGCTTGGCTTAAATTTCAGACTGGTTTAAATTAGCTGAACGATGCACTTGTACTTTTTGCAGCTTAAGATAATTCTTTTATGTTTAAATTATATTTTTGTGTTTAAAAATATAAGTACATTAATTAATATTAAACTCATTACAAATCATTAATTTAAGTTTAAAAATAAACACAGTTTATTTATAAGATATAACTGCAAATTTTTCATTTTACATATTGTTGAATTAGATGAGCGGACTATGTGTCGTGATGTCGCAAAATCAAAATCAGGGTTCGGTTCCCCAGACATGTGATTTTTTATTCATTTTCATAAGTGAGTTATTAACTCAGAAATTTCTTAAATAATTATATTTAGATTGCAGAACAAAAATTACCGATCAGAAATCATAAAAATGACTAATTTAATTCAAATGAATTTGGAAAGATGAAAATGAGCTGGAAAAATCACGGAATTTCCGGACTAAATTAATATCATTAAAAAATAAAATTTTTTTAAAGTTTTTAGCTTTAAAAGTGTAAAAATTCTTGGAAAATTATTCAGAACGTTTTCAACATCTAGAAACTCTTTATAATTAAACAAAATGAAGGTTTCGCGCAACTCATTAATTTCCTCATTTAGTAAGTGAAACGTGTCCGAAGGTTAAAAATACTGTTACAGAAATTATCCAAGACCAATATGTACCTTTACTGATTCTACATTTCGAAATAATTAATGTCATGTATTTAAAATTCTTCCATTCACAAAGAACGTTCTTAATATATTTATATCGTGAATGCACGGCAGATCATTAAAGTCCAGAAAAAAAACTAATTTGTCAATCTGAATTAAATGCACAAGACATTCGAGTTTTTAAATTTAGTAGGAATTTATTTTTTTTAGTTTTTCATCTATTTTTTGCAAAATCTTAATCTCTTTCTACATTTTACACAATTTTGATTACAAATTTTTCAATTTTAAATTTCTATCGAATAAAATTAGAAATAAAAAATATATACATGTTTAAATAATTTGGAGAATTTTCGAAAGTTAAACATAATAATTTTAAGCATACAATAAATTGAAAAATTTTAATATTAAACGTAGGTATACAAACATTTAAAAGTTAGGACACATTCAAACTTAAAATCGAATTTTAAAAAAATTGTAAAGTTTTGAAATTTTAAAAATTAAACAATTTGTAATTCAACAGATTGGAGGCAAAATTTTTGGTGTAGGATTAATATTTGATGAAATTTTATTCTTCACTTGCCCCCTCATGAAATATTTTACATAAATTTTAGTTTATTAGTTTTAAGTTTAATGTATTGAAATTTGTTGTATAACAAAATTTTCCATACAGGAGTATAGTGTAGTTACAACAAAAAAATTTTTCGCGTCTAAGAAAAAGTTAGAATAAAGATAAAGAAATATTTTTAATGAGTTGGTCTTTTAAACAAATTAATATCTATTCCTTTGATAAATTCATAAGAGGTATAAAAAATGTTTAAAATTCTTAGAAGAAACTTTTTCCTCACCTTATCAGGTGGAGATCCATCTGAAGTAATAAGATCTCGATTCTGTGGTTTAGGAATATCTTGGCCGTACATTTTTCAAAGGTCTAAATATGAAAAACTAAAACTAAATTGTATAATGACTTGTCGAAGGTTCTGAACAGACTGATTAATTTATTCCACAGCTTCGGGATAACCAACTTCAATAAGAAAAAAATGTGATTGAATACATTGCAGAGAAGACTTGTGTATCTTTGGTGGTGTAAAAAAATAATTATTGCATTGGCATAGGCCATAATGTTATCAAGTGATTTACGATTAACCTGTTTTAAAATTTCATCACTGTTATTAATATGCGTTTATTTCATTTTCATGACACTGTTTACTAATATTGTGATAATGTGTAAATTATTGTCATAATATTAAAGATGAATTGTTGTAATTATATTATATACTTTATTTGATTATATAAAAAATTATATAAAATTTACACTTGGTATCACAAATTTAAGTTATTGCATCCACTTTTTTATGATTTAATTATTCTTCAATTTCTTTTTTGAAATTTCAAATAGTCTTTATCATAGTCATAGTCTTTATGATTGCAATTAATATCTACAAATTTCAATGTTTGAAATTTTTTTTTTCAATTTTTTATCATTTTTCAAAAACTTTCTTCAATGATTTTCATTAGTTTTTAATTTTTTCCCTAAATTTTAAATTCAATTTTCGCAATTTTCAATTATTTTCTCTAATTTTTTCAAATGAAACTTTTTTAGTTTTAATTATTTCCTTCAATATAAAATTAGCTTCATAATTTATTAATTAACTTTTAATTTCGTTTGTTATTTTTCAATTATTTTTACAAAATATTAGTTTTTTTGTTGTTGTATTTTTCAAGTATTTCGATGATGTTCTTGGATTTTGAATTTATTTATTTGAAATAATATACGGGCTACAATAAATGCCATTTATGTAAAATAAAAATATATATATATATATAAGTGATAATCCGCTTCGAATACTAATAAATATATCACTCATGTTACAATAATTACGATAATTAAGAAACTCTTTAATTTAATATTGTTTTATTTCTCTTCTCTCCCCTCCTGCCACCGGCTTCGGTCAATATTGTGTGTGCAGATGGCAAAAATTTACAAGTCTCTGCCCCTGATTAAACATATTTTTTAACTTCTATTTTTCTAAGGAATATAGGGATGGGGGGGGGGGGGAGCGCCAAAATATTTATCTCGCACCGGGCGCGAAAAACCTAAGTTACGGCTCTGGGTCTAAAGATTCAAGCTTATAAAGACTGATCTGCAATGTTCAAGGAACATGTTTTTAAAAAATAAGTCTGTAATTTTACATTTCATAATATTTTATTCACATTATTCGTTTATGTTCTTCATCACAAAGAAAAGTTATTCTGCAGCTTCTTCTTCTCCTCCTCCTCCTCCTCCTCCTCCGCTTACATCCGGCAAAGTAATTCCACCTCCTCCGCCACCGCCTCCACCACCGCCTCTTCCTCTACCTCTTCCTCTACCTCTGCCTCTGCCTCTGCGTCTGCCTCCACCTCTAGCACGCCCACGGGCTGCAAAACGTAATAAGATATATTATCTTTTAAATAGAAAATTGTCAAGACAATTCTCCAAACCACCCAACTTTCTTTGATCGTAAATAGATTATTGTCAAGAAACATCAAATTTTTTTTGGTCAAACGATCATTTAATCAATAAAATTGAGAGTCATACAACCCTGTCGAAAGAAAAACACTGAAAAATCACTGAGACAGAACCACTGAAATCCCAGTTGTTTTTAAGTGGTTTCTCAGTTGTGATTTGGGACAATTCGCCACTGAAAATATCTGTTGTGAGGGTTGATTTATGACAGTTGGCCTGGAAGTCCCAAACCGTTTTATGCCCTTTACCCTCATAAAATGGAAGGATAACCTTTCTTTTTTACAATTTTAAATAATTTAAATTATTTATTCCAATATTATATTTGTTGTTTAAGAATTTAGCCACTTATATAAATATATGTTATTGCTATGAACATAATACATACTTCTATTCAAAAATCCAAAAATGACATCAGTTTTTTAATATCTGCTACCGTTTATGAGATACGATATTATTCATTTAAATTTAGGATTTTTGGGGAAATTTTTATATGTACGTAATTGTTAGAACTTACAGATTCTAAATTTAAAAGAAACAATTTTCTATCATTAAAATTTAAACAATTTTATTTGTTAAGAAACAAATTTTTCACAGGTCAATTTTTAATATATTCAAGGCCTCGTAGAAGGGTCCAGAGAGATCATAAAACTTCAAAGACTCCTGAATTTAATTAAAAATCGGGAACAAAAATTTCTCTAATTTCGCATTAATAAATTTAAAAATTCAATATTAAAATTTTACGTGTTCTAACGATAAAGAATATCTAAAAATTTCCTCAAAACAGTTATTTTTCATAATAATAAAAATAGCTTTGAAAATTTACTTTCCTTCAATTTTAATAGTTTTTAGAATTTTTTTTTATATTCCTAATCGTGAAAATGAGTAGATTTCATATTTTTATTTTTGAAATTTTAATTTTTGAAATTGCAAAAGTTTTTAATCATAAAAATTTTGGGTTACGGGAACCATAGAAGGAAAAAAAATTACAATCAGGAATCGGTGTTCGACCTGAATTTCCAGGTCAAATTTCTTGTAAATTTTTTTCGTTAAAGAGTCGAAGTTTACTCCCCTACAAAACTACTTGGCATTTAAAACTATTGTACTATTGTTACCCCAACTCCAAAAAAAATTCTATCTGAAGATATGCAGGTCAGACCACTGAAAAATCACTGGGCCAGTGGTTTTTTCAGTGGATTTTGAGTGGTTTACTTTCGACAGGGAAGACTCATAAAATTCATAAAACGACGTTTCGGCAACATATGAGTGCCTTCTTCAAGTTATATCTATAAAAAATAATAAATTCTTTTTTACTTGTAATTCAAGGATTAACAATTAAATCACCATTATAATACTAAATAACTTACAAATCAGTCAAAACATTTTTAAAAACATCAGCATGGAATCTTAAAATATACATATTCACACACCAAAAACACTTTTTTAATAAAAAAAAACAAAAAAACCTTTTAAACAACATGTCAACATACATCGAAAATGATCTCAACGATGTCTTTTTTAACGAAAAATGGATCTTGAGTGATCCAGTCAATACATTGTCAATGACGTAAACAAACTCATAGAATAGCAAATACAGACTAGAAGGGAAAACGCATGACCCACCATAGTAAGGTAGGTTCACAACCACATGTAAATTCTCATTAAAGCTCAAATCATATATGAGATTGTTTAAACTTCCAAAAGATGAAATTATCATAGCTCTTAGAATAGTTTTCAATAATATTGTTTTCTCGTTTAATAATAAATTTTATGTCTTTGTCTTCCATCGTTTTGAATATCGATCTTGAACATATTGAAAACAAAGTTTTACAATCTTTAGATTTTGCTCCCGTCATTTTTAAGAGGTATGTGGATGACATTTTTACAATTATTCCTATAGATAAAGTCTCTGAATTTGTTGATGTTTTTAATAGTAATTGACCCTTCGTTACGGTGTACTCATGCATTGGAGAATAATAAAAAAAATAAGTTTTTTAGACATAAATTTGATTAGAGGCTCTGATGGTCTTATAAAGACTAATTGGTTTAGAAAAGCTACTTGGTCTGGCCAGTATTTAAATTACCATTCTCATCATCAATTTTCACAAAAAGTAGGTTTAATTAAATCCTTGGTTGATAGAGCTATAAAGCTCTCAGATGTTGAATTTAGACATGAAAATTTAAGAATAAATTTTCTAATTTATAATTATTTTTGAAGGAAACATGAATTTTATATTTTTTTAACATTACTTTTAACTTCTCACCTAGAGTCTCAACATAAGGAAGTGTCACATTTGGTAATCTATATTAAAATTTTTATGAAGATTTGTTCGAACTATTGTAAATATCATGAATCCTTTCTTTTATAACTTGGTTTATTAAAGGTAAAGGATAACTATTTTCAATTAAAGTGTTTTTTACTAATTCTAAATTTTCATGTCTAAATTCAACATCTGAGAGCTTTATAGCTCTATCAACCAAGGATTTAATTAAACCTACTTTTTGTGAAAATTGATGATGAGAATGGTAATTTAAATACTGGCCAGACCAAGTAGCTTTTCTAAACCAATTAGTCTTTATAAGACCATCAGAGCCTCTAATCAAATTTATGTCTAAAAAACTTTTTTTTTTTATTATTCTCCAATGCATGAGTACACCGTAACGAAGGGTCAATTACTATTAAAAACATCAACAAATTCAGAGAGTTTATCTATAGGAATAATTGTAAAAATGTCATCCACATACCTCTTAAAAATGACGGGAGCAAAATCTAAAGATTGTAAAGCTTTGTTTTCAATATGTTCAAGATCGATATTCGAAACGATGGGAGACAAAGGAGAACCCATACGGCACGCTGAAATTTGCTTATAAAATTTATTATTAAACGAGAAAACTATATTATTGAAAACTATTCTAAGAGCTATGATAATTTCATCTTTTGGAAGTTTAAACAATCTCATATATGATTTGAGCTTTAATGAGAATTTACATGTGGTTGTAAACCTACCTTACTATGGTGGGTCATGCGTTTTCCCTTCTAGTCTGTATTTGCTATTCTATGAGTTTGTTTACGTCATTGACAATGTATTGACTGAATCACTCAAGATCCTTTTTTCGTTAAAAAAGACATCGTTGAGATGATTTTCGATGTATGTTGACATGTTGTTTAAAAGGTTTTTTTGTTTTTTTATTAAAAAAATGTTTTTGGTGTGTGAATTAACATATTTTAAGATTCCACGCTGATGTTTTTAAAAATGTTTTGACTGATTTGTAAGTTATTTAGTATTATAATGGTGATTTAATTGTTAATCCTTGAATTACAAGTAAAAAAGAATTTATTATTTTTTATAGATATAACTTGAAGAAGGCACTCATATGTTGCCGAAACGTCGTTTTATGAATTTCATGAGTCTTGTATGACTCTCAATTTTATTGATTAAATGATCGTTTGACCAAAAAAAATTTGATGTTTCTTGACAATAAGATATATTAGTTGTTGTTCACAGTCCAATTTATTCATTTTTAATTTTATTTAATCATTTGACATGTATATCGATTTAGGGTTTCACATTTATAATAATCCCCATCTTAGTCTTGTTAATTTAGTTTTTTAAATCTAAAAAAACCTTCTTTTTAAGATTTAAAAATGTTACAAGATCCCTTGAACATAGTAATAGGTCATTCCATACAGGAAGTAACACCTCATTTTTAGATCTTTTTGATACTCAAGTTTTTTGTTGTACTTGTGACCTTCTTAAGTATACTTATCATAGAGTTTTGCAGAAATTTAATTCTTTTGGAAATTATTTTGAATTTATTTTGCATTATTTTTTTACTTAATGTTGTATGTGAGTATAATTATTTATTAATATCTTTATATATTAATAATATATATTTATATTTTTATATATTTTTATTTTTTAGTATATTTGTGTATGCATACGAGGCATTCGATAAAAATTAAAAATACTAATTAGTTATTTATAATTATTAGGTGTACAGTAAACACTAAAGAGGTTCACCGTATGGTAAACGAAACATGTATATAAAGAAAAACAACGATATATTTTTAAAATAAATGACTTTTAAAAAGAAAACTGATATGCAATATCTTTTTGGAAATGAATATTAAATGCAAAAGATAAATTGTCATTAAAAATTGATATTTTTTTGAAATTGAATTTTCAAGTGGAATAAGAAAATAAAATTAGTATAATTCGTCCATTATACCAAAAGTTTTATAATCATGTACTGAATGGATTAAATTCTTTTTGTCCTTGTATTGCGATAGTCTACTATCAAAGAAATGGAAAATGTGATCAATTTCAATTGGTTCATATTTCGCTTTAAATAAACTCTGGCTGACATGCAGTGAAAAAATGCTATTCTTTTTAAGGACAGTTAAAAGGTATAATAAAGAAAATGTTTTTTAAAATCCCATGGTGGACTTGTAGTTAAAAGAAAATGTTTTAAAAATTATTCTTTAAGCAAATAAGTTAAAAAAGTTAATTAAACATTTTTTAAAAATCGTGTTATTATTATTCCATGGAATGACCCGCAAATAATTTTTTCCACAAATACTTGATTAAGTTATGCTTACCATACGTTTCGAGAGTGCACATAAGAATCACCACAAGCAACAGTGGAATTGAAAGAAGTCGCATTTTTATATGATAAGGAACTCTGTTTCGGTATAGAAAAAGTGTAATGTGTGGCTAAAACTGTCGACTTATATAGTCCAGTGCTGTTACAAAAAACAATAAATTTTGTCCAGTGTCCTCTAAATGAACGTAGTTGCACAAAAAGTAATAATGTAAAAATATATTTTACAAAGTCGAGTAAAATTTAAGAGTATAACATTCTGACTTATGTAAATACTATGGTTAGTGATAAGGAAATAAAATAAAAGTGTATGCATTGCATATTGTTGTTTAATAACCGAATATTTAATTTTAATATTCATGAACAGACATTTTTCTCAGTGTAGTTTTTGTACAAACAAAATATGAGTAGTTTTTAAAAACACTAGAACTTCCAAAACGCGCTACACGCGTCAAATAACTTTCTCCATTTCTAAGAATGACACGTGCAAAAAAGATTTTAATAATATTTTTCGTCTTTCTCCATGTTACTGAAAGTTTTATTTATATACAATTATCAGTTTTTTGATTTACTCATTTAGCAATAGACTGTTCAACAATTTTACAAAAAGGTGTATTAAGCTACCTACAATCTTTGTCTCTCTATACCGTAACGGACGAACAGCGTTACAGCTAAAAGCGTAACAAGCCTATAGCTGGTAGATTTTTTATATAGGACCACTAAAGAAACGTATTTTCCAACCTGCTCTTAAAAGATACGCGACTTCCAAATGTTCCAAAACAGTTTGGTACGTGGTAATTATGGGGTTTTTTAGGGACCTTTAAAAAATAGTTAATAATAAAAAATTGTTTACCCACATAACACGTAATATTCCAGGGATATTCCTGGAATACTTTTTGTGACATTCGGAACATTCCAATGGAATATTGCAGTGACGTTACTGGAACGTTGCTATGTCCGACTCAGGGAATATTTCAGTGGAACATTCCATGAATATTAAATTGTAATGTCTCTGGAACATTACAATATAACATTGCAGGAATATTCCATTGGAATATTCATAAGTTTTTTAAAGCAAAAAAAAGTTTAGTCTTTAAATTTATTAGTTCTTATTAGAATTATTTATCATTTTATTTTTACATCTTAAAACAAATTAAAAATTCTAAACGCGACGGGAGGATTCGATCCCTAAACCTAAGACCTATCTAACGATTAACGCTCGCGGCTATTTTATCGGTATGAAAATTCTACAATAAAGCTGGATGAACTTCAACTATTTTAGATATGTATTAAAACTATATCTACTCGGTTTAGATTCTTATTTTCATACCGATAATAGCTGCGAGCGTTAATCGTTAGATAGGTCTTAGGTTTAGGGTTCGAATCCTCTCGTCGCGTTTGGAATTTTTAATTTGTTTTAAGACGAAAACATAAAATGATAAATAATTCTAATAAGAATTAATAAATTTAAAAACTAAAATTTTTTTGCTTCAAAAAACTTATGAATATTCCAATGGAATATTCCTGCAATGTTATATTGTAATGTTCCAGAGATATTACAATTTAATATTCATGGAATGTTCCACTGAAATATTCCCTGAGTCGGACATAGCAACGTTCCAGTATTGGATCTTGTTTCTTGAACTCTCCTGAAGAGAAGCAGCATTATCCGATCAAGAAATATTAATTTTCATGGATTTTATATCAATTCTACGAAAAATTGTTTTTTTCCCCATGCATTTTGCATGGGAAACTTTGAGCACTTTGAGCGACCTCTAAATATTAAAAAAAATAAAAACAAAAAAATATGGGTAATTTTTTTTTCGATATAGAACAATCCTGGGGGGTGAGAGCATAATATTTTTAACTTTTTTGTTTCTGGACCACCCTATTGTGACATATTGCTAACGTTATTTCTTTTAGAAGTCCTCGATTTATCGATAACAATAGAAAATTATTCGTCAGGTAACTTGTTAATCAAAGTGTCAAAACCTTCCGATGTTTAAAATTATTATCAGGTTACTTAAAAAAATGTACAGAAGCCTTGAAAAATAAAATAGATCATTGTGCAATTTAAAAAATTATCGTGAAAAGTTTATTTTAACTTTAGATATTTTGACATGAAAAGTTATTGCAAGGTTATTGAAATAAATTTTCTAAAAACATTAAACAATAGAACAGATAAAGCGATAATTTGTAAAGAAACCTTGAAAATAAAGTTTAAATTTATAACATGAATTTTATTTTAAGTCTTTTTTTTTTTCAAATCTTCAAATACTGAGTGCATTTGTTAGAGAATTAGTTTATTTGAAGTGCCTAATAGTCAAACGTAGTCAAAAAGCTGCACATTTGAGCACGTAGTATAGTTGATAAAAACTTCTTCGATAATTAATCATCGTTTAATTTACTTCAAATTAGTTAATAATTCATTTTTTCGTACAAAATTCGTTCTTGAATTTGTACATGACAATAAAATATAATTTTAGTAAACTTAAAAAATTTACATATTGCTGGCAACAGAAGATATTTTTCGATTCAGCTGAAAATTGGCACATTTTTTATTGGTCCAACGACGCAATTTTTCCGCACTATTAGAATCCGATCCTTGCAAAAAAAAAAAAAAAAAATGTTTGACCCACCCTATTATACGTGTCGTAGAAAACATTACATTCGTATGTCATTTATTACAATGTCATAATGTTGTGCAATATCAGTTATTTTCTAACAATTTAGAGATAAATTAAAAGTTAAAAATTAATCATACCTAATAATTTTGTCATGTTGTCTCTAGATGTTGTAAATATGTTTTATAACATTCCTCTTAATTTGGCACAGACAATAATTGAAAAAAAGATATCGATTAATTAGTTTTCAACAAAATTTTTTTTTCGTTTGATAATAAATTTTATATTTCAGGTTGCCCAATGAGTTTTCCTTTCGCGAGATTACGAATTTTTTTTTTCAACTTTCTGACAAAGAATTAAGTAATTATATTAAATTTACTCTGTAGTACAACTATCTAACAATATTTACCCAAGCGTCAAATTCATACGTTTTAATAAAAAAAATTTACTTATTAAAACTGTCGATGAGTATAATTGCCCCTGGGTGGGTAGGAGCTAGCTGTTTAACTAATTTAAAAGTAAAACACTGAAATTTCAAAAGAATGTAGATTTACATAAAACGTTATTTCTTTAAGAAAATTTTACTTTCGGTAAAGTAATGGAGAATCACGTCACTAAGTACAGGCAAAAGTTGTTTCCCGAGTCGAAATTTTGAGGCTACTTTAACGCTACGTAGTCCAAAATTTTTAGGAAATAGAGGTTTAAAGTAGAAGCAAATTCAATACAATTTAGCTTCTACTTTGGTGCTATTATTGGAAGAAATTTCCTGTTTTCGCGATGAGAGCGTTAAAGTAGAAGCTAATATTCAACTATATTAAGGCCTCTTTTAACGCTCAAGACCCCCTTTTTATTGATCTTCTAAAGTCTAAACAAAGAAAGAATCTGTTTTTGCGAATAAAACTGAAATTAATATGAATGAAATTTTTTATTTATAAAAAAAAATATAAAATAAATATTCAAAATTCATGCGCTTTTAGAATTCGTCACACTTAATACACACAAGCTGGAAGTAGTCTAAACTTACTAAATAAATTATTATAACGCAAGTGGGGATTCGAACCCACGACATAACGACCTACGCACTTATAATCTAATACGCACTAACCACTACGCTACCGACGCTTATGAACTTAATATTTAATTTTCTCAGTGTCCTTATGATACAAATTACGAATAGTTTTTTTAGGACTTTTCAACAAAATTGTTACATATCGACAATTTCTGAATGTTTACGGAGATTTTTATGTATTTTTCATTTGTTTAAACAATTTATTATTGTCAAGTTACAGGCTGATATTGATTTAAATCATTAAAGCATTTGCATTAAAATCATGATTTAAAATAAAGAAAAAAACTTTACAATTCTCCGGATGTCTAATACTGCATGTAAAAAATCACAAACCACAAAAAAAACCACAAATTTGTAGATAAATCTTAAAAATTTCAATTTTAATATTTTAATCTTTATAAAATTTAAATAATTGGGCTAATATAGATAATCAAAATACCTACGATTTACAAATTTTTGGTATGAAGATAGCAAAAAATAATATTAAATCTTTATATCTTTAGGTCATTATAATTTAAATAAATTTCAAACGTCAATAAACTCATATTCAAATTTTTTCAAACTTTTAAATCTCAATTAATTCAAATTTAAAGACACATTAGTTAATGCAAAATAATTAAATAATATTAATTATTTTTCATATTCACAATAATCCTTTTTTTAAGTCTTACAATATTTGTAATTCTTCTTTAGTTTCTAATTCAGTTTCTTTTTCGAAACTGTTTAAAATTTATCTTATAATTTCTTATTTTTATAAAATTTAAAGATTTTTTCTCCTTTTACTAATGATATTTTTTGTTGTTGTATTTGTCATTTTATTTTATTGATAAATAAATTATAAATAATAAATAATAATTATTATTTATTATTATTTCGTTGAGTTTCATAAGTTTTTTCATATTTTTAAAAATAAATACGCTTATTTTTTTATTAATGCACCTATTCAATTTGTTTTTAAATCTTGGATAGTTTTTGCGAGGTTTTTGCAAACTTAGTACTTATTCTTTTATAGAATTTTTAGATTTTCTTTATTTTTTAAATTTATTGTTGGACTTGCTTTCAGTGTAATATTATAAAAATGTTTTTGGTTTAATTTGCGCAAACTTTTTTTTTCTGAAGGATTTTTAATTTTCTTTTCTGGACTTTTTATATACATTTTTTTAATTTTATTTTCATCAATTTTAATTTTTTAAACAAATTATTGCTAGTAATTACTAATTCTTCACAAATACACCTAGGAAGATACAAATTTTTCCTAATTTTACAAATAAATTACTGGGCTCTGGTTAGAAAAATAAAAATTATTGACCATAAATTATTATTTTTATATTTTAAAACAATTTATTATTGTTAATTTATAACATTTAAAAATACCTAGCAAGTAGTAGTTTTTTAATTTGTTTACTTTTTATATTGAAAAAATAAGATATATTCATCATAATTAACAACAATCACCACTCAAAATTGTTTAAACAAATTATTGTTAATAATTGTTATTTTTTTACAAGTGCATCTAGAAAGATACACATTTTCCCTAATTTTACAAATTATTGGGTTTTGGTTATAGATTAAAATTTTTTCCTCTTAAGGGCTAATCAGAGGAACAATAATAATTGAAGAAAAAGATAGTTTAACTCCCGTTTTTCTTATATGTTAAATAAAAAAGTATATTTCAATGGAAAAAATGACTGAGTTTCACTTGCAGGTTTAAAGTAGAATAAAAATTTTCATTTCTTTATAACTAGGAATGTGGAGCTTTAAAAGAGCTGCTAATTTTAATGATTGGAAAAATGAAACATGTGTATAGACGTAAAGTAGAAGGAAATATTATTATTAAAAGTAAGGAAGAGGCTAAAAATTAAGAAGTCGTTAAGTAGAAGCTAAAGTTCCTCATGAGCTTCAAAGTAGCTTCAAAATTTCGACTCGGGTTGTAAGCTTTCTCTTAAAACAATAAATATTTTGACACCAAACTTTGTGTCATTACTCAAAATGTCATAAAAAAGGTCACTCTGATCCAATTGTGTTTACATTTTTCCTTAAAATTATTTTTTTTAATTTTTCGAAAATTGAATTTTTTAATTAACTTCTGTATTGAAATTCAATGATTATTCAACTACCTGGTGAATAATATCCGATTCCGTGAGCCTCAGCTATTTATTTCGCTTAACCAAAGGCGAAAAAAATCGCCACACTATAATTTGCACATTTTACACAATTAAAAATAAATCCAAAAGTTATATTGAAAAAATTAACAAGTTTATCTATATTGGAAAAAGAAAAATAATTTACCTATAAGGTCGTCGACGACACACACACTATGTCGATTTAAGTTAATAATTGTTGTCAGCACAAGAAAAGAGCGACAAGCTTCCAATGAATACTTTTAATTAATGAGGTCTTTACAATTCTCCACTCCTATAAGAAATTACACGACATAACCAGAATCTCAACGACGACATCCCTTAATCAAGGCTTATTACTAAATTTCGTGTATGTTAATTTGCCTGGGGGCAAGCTGACTCGCTACTGAGTTTTGAAAAATTTCAGTTATTTTTCAAGATATTGTTAATTTACTTTTTATCACTTTTTTTTATTGAAAATGTTTAACTTGTATTTGTTAATGTCAGAAAAAATGTCATGTATGAAGATTTTTTTGAAAAAATCGCAAATATTAATAAAATGATTTTAAAAAAGTTTTTAATTAAATTTCAACTTATTTGTTTAACCCTTTGGATGAAGTTCCGAAAAGCGCAAACCTCCAAAATCGTTAAAACTTTGTATACTTATGTATTTACGTTATTAGATAAGTGTAAGTAATTTAACGTAATTACGAAATTGTACGTTATTACGTAATGAATTTAATGTTACGTAATGAACGTAATGTTACTGTTTTTGGGGTCGCTGATTACGAATCCGGTGTTAGTTTTTAAAAATACAAAATGTTGGATCCTGTATGTCAGACGAAAAATTGAAAAAACCTTTAGATTCTTCTAAACGTAGTTACGCGGGAGTTTTTGGTGTCGTTAATTACAAATTCAGTGTTAGTTTTCCAAAATACAAACTGTCGGATCCAATATGTCGGACAAAATTTTAAAGAAATATTTAAATTGGCCTAAAATTGGTTACATGAGGGTTTTTTGGGTCGCTGATTATGAATTTAATATCAGTTTTTCAAAATTCAAAATGGCGGATCCATATGGATAAAGAACTTTTTAAAAATTGCTTAGATTCTCTTGTATTCCCAGCCCTGGTAACCAAATATTTTAGTTTCAAATAAAGCAACTAATTTTTAAAGATATAGTGGCTTAAGTCAGTTAAACATATGTGACTGTCTACGAAAAAACATGCCTCAGTTCCAAAAAATAAATTTTGATTTTTATAAGCCAACCGACAGATTTTCATTTGCTCTTTTATTTACAAAACTAAAAAATTGTTGTTTTAAATAACTTTTTCTGTTATTAAGGGAGGGTCAAGTCATCTGGAGTAGGATTTTCAATTTTTTTGAAGTTCCAAGACTCTGCTTCTCTTAGCTGAGTTTAATAGGCATTTTCAAAGCCGGTGTTCATCCTCTTTAAAAATTTATTGTACTGATTCTAATAAATTCTATAAAAAAAATTTTGTTTTTAAACGAACCCAGTTCCAAACCCATGTCCAGGTCACCTATCGTCAACTTCTTCAGGGAAGTTAACCTCAAAACTTAGGTACTTTACAATCGACACAAAAGGTACATCCAGTATATTAATAATATATCAATACAAATTCAACAAATACAAATTTGTTCTATTTATACAAATAGATCAAAACAACTATGTGTAAAGTTTTGAGGTTATTAGATCAAAATTGATATTAATAATTTATAATTATTATAGATGATTGAAGAGGACACGAGCGCTTGTGTCGAAACGTCTCATTTTTGAAGTTAATTGCTCTCTATGGAGAGTTCAATATGAAATAAAATGAATTAATTTTTTATCCATAAAATTCCTGTTGAATTTGTATTTAGGTACTTTAGAGAAGTCGATTATCACATTTGGAGGTTAACTTCTCTGAAGAAGTTGACCGGAAGTGACTTGGAGATCTATTGGGTACATGGGTACTTTAGAGTAGTCGATCTTAACTTCCCTGAAGATATTGACCGAAAACATCCAGTTATACTTTAGATACAGTAAGCCCAGCCAGTTCCCTATTTCTATTTGGGCTAACTAGGGCTATTTCTACATGGGAAATTTTTAAAGTAAAAATATTTTTAAATTGAGAAACTGGAGATTTGGTTATTGGAAAATTAAAGAATTAAAAAATTGGAAAAATAGTTATTGGAAAATTAAAAAAGTTTAAATTGGTAAATTGAAA
The DNA here is from genome assembly GCA_037103525.1 of Ganaspis brasiliensis. NCBI lineage: Eukaryota > Metazoa > Arthropoda > Insecta > Hymenoptera > Figitidae > Ganaspis > Ganaspis brasiliensis. Next base: position 551,703 of record JAZKLR010000594.1, on the reverse strand, counting down.
AATTAACAAAATAGAAAAATCCGTAAACTGGTCAATAGAAAAATTAAAGATTGAGTCTGTCCTCATCTCAGCACAGGCTTAGGAATACAAGGATATCAAAAATGCAACTACTGGAAAAAGAAAAGTGGGGCAAATCATGATTTTGAAGTTAAAAATTGTTTGAAAATTAATTGGTTTAAACAAATTGTTATAAACAAATGAAAGAATAACCAAAACCTGAATAACCAAATGAAATAACCAAAAATCAGGGCTGCTAACAATTTATCACTTTTATTTAAATCATCGGGTAATCTGCACTCAAATCACGATTTAAATTTAAAAAACGCAAAAAATTTTCTAGATTTTAGTTCTGCATAAAAAAACTCAGGAATTTGTGAAAAGTACTATAAACTTATGAATACAGTTAGAAAATTTGGATTTTAATATTGTATTTTTTATAAAATTTGAAAAATATACTAATAGAAATTACCGAAATACAATTTATAAATTTTTTGTACGAAGAAATAAAAAATATATTGTATTAAATTTTTATATATTAAAGTCATTATAACTTAAAGAATATTTTCAACCTTCAATTTTCATTCCTTTAAAGTTTTAAATTTCAATTAATTCACAAAATTTTTTGCTTTTCTTCAATTTTTTAAAATTTATTTTGAATATGCTTCAAGACTATTATTATTAAAATATTTTTGTTTAAATTTTTCTAAACTTCTTTATTGTTAAAAGATTTTTGCATTTCTTTTGTAGACTTTTTTTTATCTATTTAAATTTTAAAAATATATTTTTGCTACATTTTATTTATACTAAATGAATTAATAAATGTCAATTTTAATGTTTGTAAAAAAAGTCAATGATTTTTCCTAACGGTCAGGAAAACTGCGCAAGGTTGGGCAGACCTCTAAATTTAAGGACCCCAAACTGTGTTTTATAAAGTTTCCCCAACGGTCGTGGAAACTCTGGTCAATGGTTGGGCCTACCACTCCATTTTAAGTCTTCTAAACGGTGCGGTGTTTTACGGAGTTTTGCCTAAACATTTTTTCAGCGTCAGCGAAATAAACATATCTGTATTCAGGCCATCGCATAATAATAGAAATTAAATCATTTAAAATTTTTAGACCAACAAGAATAAGATTTGAATTTAATGATGTAGTACTATTAGCATTACTTGAAGCATTAAAAATGACTCTTAACTTAGTAGTAGTATTACTGTTCCTTATTACAGGATGATGGGGCAATTAAACAGATTGAATATTTTTTTACGGAACTTGGTAGAATTACTTAAAATATCATCAGGGAGGTCTCTCTGACCCAAGTTTGTTTACATTTTATCTCAAAATTAATTCTTAAAAAATTTGCTGTTTTTCGAAAATTTTCCAAAATTGATTTTGGGCTAAAATTCCAACAAATTCGGGTCAGAGAGACCTTCCTAATGACATTTTAAGTATAATTATTCCAAGTTTCGTGACAAAATATTTAATATTTTAAGAGAAAAGTAACAGACAAATTTTGCCTATACCCGCGACGTCATACTCCAACACACGCCCTTAAGATATTCAGACATAAAATCCGAATATTTTTTTCAGTAAATTCGGTTTTTTAGTTATGCGTTGTACAACTTCAGAAAGTATAATTTTAGCTCTATCTAATAAGTTACCAATATTTATTGGAGAAATAGTTTTAAACTGTAAATGTACCATGTATTGACCAGAAGCAAGTCGAGAGTGAGTGTAAAGAAAATAATCTTCGCATCAAATTTCTTCACCAATCAAAGATAACTTAACAGTACTTTCTTCTAACCCATAGAAACGAACTAAATGATCGTTTAATGAACTAGTAGATATGGTAACATAACAATTCCAAGAATGCTCTATTTGAGTGTTGTTGTTAACAATAGCACCAGAGAGAATCCAATCAAAAGGAACTGTTCAAGGAAAATGTAAATTCAGAAATAAGTCTCTAATTCAACATTTTATTATATTTTATTCTTATTATTCGTTCATTTTCTTTATTAAAAAGAAAGGTTATTCTTCTGTTTCTTCTTGAGGTACTTCCGGCAAAGAACCTCCACCTCCGCCTCCGCCTCCGCCACCTCCTCTTCCTCTTCCTCTACCTCTGCCTCTACCTCTGCCTCTTCCTCTGCCTCTGGCTCTTGCACGACCTCTTGCTGCAAAACGTGATAAGATATATAAATTGTTGTTTATGTCAAATTTAATCAATCTTTAATTATTTTATTTTTTCACATCTATACCCTTTTATAGATTAACATTTATAGTAATCCGATCTTACTCTCTAAAGTTGAATAAGTGAAAATTCACTTATTAGTACTGGTATACTAAGGATACTATTTCTTAAATTTTTCTTTTTATACGCACCTCATTTAGTGTACCTCTTAGGAATTGTGAAAACCAGTATTTATGTACATATAAAGCGTTTATCTGATTAATTATAATACACGTATATTATACCTAAAAATTATTAAAAATTCCAACTCTTTGAGTCTGTATCTCGAATCAAAAAGAAAAAAGAATGTTTAAAAAGGGTACCAAATTTAATTACTATCGGTGCTATAGTTTCTCAGAGATAAAGTTTACCTTAAGGACAGTTAAAAGTATAATAAAGAAATTTTTTTATGAAATTCAATTGTAAAATTCTAGTAAAAAGAAAATATTTAAAACTTGATGTTTAATCAAATAAGTTAAAAAGATACTTTGATAATTTTTAAAAATCACATTTTTAAAATTTGAAATTTTCCCTACAATTTTCATACCACTCATTTTTTCATTGCTAGCAGATTACAAGTTAAAAATTTTTAAAACCACTGATAACAATTCATTTAATTCAATTAATTAATTATTCATTTAATAATCAAATTTTGCAAAACTCTTTGGCATGCTTTAAAAGGGTCACAACTATAATAAAATAACAAAGAACAAACAAAAAAATCTAAAAATGAGGAGGTACTCCGTCCAAGAAATGCCACGCAAATAATTTTTCCCCAGATACTTAATTAAATAAAATAGAATTGAATATTTTTTGCTTACCATACGTTTCGAGAGCGCACATAAGAATCACCATGAGCAACAGTGGAAGTGAAAGAAGTTTCATTTTTATATGATAACGAACTTTCTTTCGGTATAGAAACAATGTAATGTGTAGGTAAAACTGGCGCCTTATATAGTCCAGTGCTGTCACAAAAAACAATAAATTTTTTCCAGTGTCCTCTAAATAAACGTAATTGCAAAAAACTAAAAATGTTAAAATATATTTGACAAAATAAAGTAAAATTTAAGAGTATAACATTCTGACTTATGGTCAGTGATAAGAAAATAAAATAAAAGTATAGGCATTTCATATTCTTGTATTTTTTATTTTTACAGTCATCTAGCTCATTTTGATCGGTTTAATTATATTATTATTATATAAATTGACTTAAGATAAATAATTATATTTATAGATGAAGATATTTACGAAAAAAAGGACGAAATTCGATAAAAAACTATATTCTCTGGTTTGAACTAGAGAGAAAATTTTATTTATACATGGCTCATCAAAAAATACTTGGGAGTCTCCTTGAGTCACTTCTCAATAATCAATAAATAAATACTTAGAAATCAATTAAATTTATTGACATTATTTGAAACAGAGTAAAATAATCTCCTATTATAAAGGAAAGCATATGGATGATAATGAAATGTAGCTTTTTAAGCAAATCATATAATTAGTTTTTATTAACAGGAATTCGACACAAGTTATTTACTAGAATTAGAAAAGGATTGAGGGGCCCGCACCTAAATTTTTATCCATAACAGAAAATAATTAAAGAAGTTTTGCAAATTTTTTTTTCTGACACTATTTTAAGTCAGAAATTAGGTGACATATAAAGGGATTTCAAGGAATTGAATTTTATTTAAAATCTGAATAAGTGAATTACACGTGACGGATCCGATCGCACGAGCTTAGAATCGTGTTAGTTCTACTTACCTTATAAGGTACAAGAGAGGTGGAAATGGTCAGGAAAGGGTCAATTAGGGGTAGGGTGATGCTGATTAATAAAAGTCTCAACCAACAATTCTAAAGGACGAGACGAAGCTGCAAGGACGAGGTAGAGGATTTTTGGACGAATCTGGGTGCACGGTTTGGAGTTTATGGATTATGTTCAAGTAGTGCATTTACAGGGTCGCGTATCGGAAAAAACAAATGGATCTGATAGTGAATTAATTAAAGCGTTGGTTGACGGTTTAAAAGGCTTAAATAATGATGTAAAAATTCCCAGATTTGACGAAGCTGATAATTCTAACCAATTTTTAGAAAGAGTGGAAAAATATTTTAATTTAAAGCATTTGTCGGAAGAAAGTCGAGTTATTATGTTGGACAGGGCTTTTGATGAACAGACACGAGCCTGGCTTGAGACGCAAAAAGGATCCTTGAAGGATTTTAAAGATTTTAAAAATAAATTTTTGGCTGACCCAGTAAAAAATTTCGTGTGTGTTCCCACGTGTGTTCCCGTTTGAGTTTCCTTATGGGATCCCTTAAAGCTTTCTACATGGGTTCCCATATGGGATCCTGTGTGCCAGGGAACTTTGGCACGAACCCTCGAGGGAACACTGTACATAGGATCCCATGTGTATGTGTTCCCTTACGGGATCCTTAATCTATTAAACAATTTAAATGAATCTACAAAAAGATTATTGTTAAGAAATTAATTCATTTGTCAGTAACTGCTACACACTATATTTACAAGGACAAAAAATCTACTGCGCAACCATAAGTGCTATAGAAAACTACTGCGCAGCATGTTAAGTTTTGAAAAATTGATTTGAAATTCTATTTACATGGGATCCTATGTACAGTGTTCCCTCGAGGGTTCGTGACAAAGTTCTCTGGTATACAGGATCCCATATGGGAACCCATGTAGGAACCTTTAAGGGATCCCATACGGGAACCTATACAAGTACACATGCGAGAACACATACGAAATTTTTAACTGGGGAATTTTACTTATAATTCCAATTAGAGTAAAGGTTAACTCTAATTGGTTAGCTAAACATGTTGGAGAAAATAATATTAATTTACAAACTTATTTTCTTAATCAAATAAAAGAGGCACAATATTTTATACCTAAACTAGATCCATATGAATTACATTATACAATAGTACAACAAATGCCTCTTCGAGTGCGAGAAATGTTATCGACAATTGATTTTAATAGTTTGAATAACATACAGTACGGTCGCGTTAGTCCGGCATTTGCTTTGCACGAAAGTGTCGGATTAGCGAATTGTCCGGATTACCGAGTACTTGCACAAACCTCTATAGTTCGGACAAAATTGTCAACAAGCACGCAGTAATCCGACAATTCGATACATTTTTTATTTGAACTTGCTTAGTCTATTCTTTAATTCAATTTTTTGTCTATTATATAATTGTTTACATAAAAAATAAGTAACAATATAATTGTTTTATATAATATAAAGATATATTTATGTGACAAATAAATTGTGTTATATAATACAAAAGTTTATGCTCAACAAATGTGATTTTTATTGTCATAATCATCGATTTTTGTTCGCTTATATGTAATAAATTCCCCCACTTAACGTGATACGATGGTTGCCGGATTACAAGGAGTGCCAGATTAGCCGGATGCCGGATTAGCGCGACCGCACTGTACTAAAAAAAAAGCGCGCTAAAGCGCACGCCAAATTTTATTATTTCTTAAAATAACGTTTCATTTATGTATAATTATGTGAAATAAAGGAAATACATAATATAATAAAAAAAGAAAATTAATGATAAGAAGACATTGCAATAAATTGAAATAGATGTAATTATTTGGAAATTTTGATTGATTAAAAATTAATTATATAAAATAAAGATAAAGAATAAAATGAAGAATATGAGAAGTAATTATAAAAAATTATGATATAACTATTACCATTTAAAAACCTTACTTAAAAAAATTTACCGATCAACACTCTCTGCTCTTAACATTTTAGAACCTTCTTCCAATATAACCATTCCAAGAAATGAATGTGTGGTAAACATTATTTTCAATTTCTTGATTATCTAAATGATCAATTAATCCTTTGTAATTTTCACTTCTTAATTCTGTTTGATTATTTTTACAAAAATGTAACCTAACTTTTTCAACTTTGACATAATTATCAACTGAGCATTGCTGAAACATTCTTCCACCATATAAAAATTTATTGAAGGTATGATCTCTGACTCCTATTTTATATTTTATATAAGCAGATCTGGACACAGTTTGATTTTTGGTTGGTTTGTCACTATCAGTACGAATCGTATCGAGACTATAACTCTTGCTTCCTAGAGGATAAAGTATAGGATATATCCAAGGTTCAACATTTGAATCTAAATGACTAACCAATTGCAATTGTTGAATCGATGTATTATAAATCGTTACATAAGATAAGACTCTGGTATTAAACATTCAGCATTCATATTAAAAATAGCAGCAACTTTATTACACCTTTAAAAATTGTAAATTAAATTATTTTTTCTTTTGTTAACGCAGTTTCTATTTCAATCATCTCAGACACCATTAAAAAAGACTTTGTATATGCGTTACAATCTCTCAATAATTTGGCAATACTAAATAATGTATCCACATATAAGTTGTCCTGTTTGTTTAATCTATAGCAAATTGCTTCTTCTGGATCTAACAGGAATAATTGACCAAAAGATGGATCATTATCAATTTCAGGAAATAGGAAATTGTTGATTTGACAATAAATTCGACCTTGAATTAATTATCAAAATGGTCCCCGTTTTTTATTATTGAAATTAACTACATTGGCATTTTAAGATGCAAAAGCAAATGAATTATTGTAAAGTCTTATATTATTCCTAAAATGGCCAGATATCTAATGAGATCCATCTAACAATTTTTTTAATTCATGAGGGTATTTTTCTGAAGGCAACGATACACCACCATGACTGCAACAATAATTATAATAAGTTAATTTCTTTTCAACTTTTTCTTCCTCAAAATGTTTAGCCTTGCATCTTTTGCAAAAAAAAACGATATTTTACCAAGATAATGTTCGTTATAACTTGGAACATGTATGCTATTAATATTTTTTCATAACGCAGTCTTAAAAATGGCGTGATTCGGTTCTCTGTAGAATACTGTAGATAACCAGAAAGTTGCAGATTTAAGAACGATTCACTATGTGACGTCAGAGTGCAAACAAGTACAGTCCAAATTGCATGTCTCCCACTTTTCTACTTTTCTTGCACGCACTGTTTGACCAACAGAACAGAGTCAATGTCTTTAGCGTGAGTAATACAGCTTCAAAATCTAACCTGACCGTATCACTAGCGCGGTGTGTTGACAAGTAAAAAAGTGTAAGACATTCAATTTGGATTATATTTGTGTACACTCTGACGTGACATAGTGAATCGTTCTTAATTCTGCAACTTTCTGGTTATCTATACAGAGAACCGAATCACGCCTTTTATGACTTAGTTATGAAAAGTATCGTTCGTAACTGCGTGAACAAAGCAGTCGTTTTGAAACTTGCGCAATTTTTGCAACTCGTTTCACTCGTTGCAAAAACATTGCTCTCGTTTCAGAAACGACTGCTTGTCACGCATGTTACGAAATATACTATTTTCTGCATAAGTAAAATCATGAATATCAATGTTTTCATTCGCATAAATGACTCCATTTTTTTACTTGTATGTTCCGAAAGATCTATTTTTTCTTCATCAATTACGTTTCTTTTTAATTTTAATCTTTTACGTTATTGTTTTTGTTATTTTGCGTGACTTTTTTTATTTTCTCATCACAAGTTCTTATATCTTTCTCCTGCATATCTTTTGAATATAGTATTTCATTATTTTTATCCTTATCATTGCACATCTTCTGTTTTAATTTTAATCTTTGATGATAGCTTTTTTTATATTCTGCTCTACTTTTTTTTAATTTTCTGATTAGAGGTGTTAACAATTTTTGTCTGGCTCACTATTCTTTGTAATTTCTAATTTTTATCATCTCCTCCTACTTCTTTAAGATACTTTAACTGACTTTCAATATTTTTTGATATTCTGCACAACTTTTTTTACTTGACTCATTACAATCGCTAGAAATTATTAATTTGTCAGAATTATTATCTCTTTTTCCTTCTTTAACAGCACTATCTATGTGTTTTTTTTTTAGAAAAATTTAAATCTGTTTCACTACTTAAACATGCATCTTCTATAACTGATATTTCTGTTTCTTTGTTATCAATTCTTTTTCGTTTTAATTTGATCATTTCATTATATTCTTTTTGATATTCTGCTCTAGCTACTTTTCTCATTAGCATTGCTAAAAAATATCTTCTTACAACTATTGTTTCTAATATTTTATAATTATTACATTCTTTTACTACTTCAATAGAATTTGACGCATTTTCCACATGTTTTTTCTTACAAACATTTATATTCTGACAGTATTTACACTTTACATATTTTTTATTTGTCTCTCTTCCCCATCTCTCCTTTTTACTTAGGTCTTTTACAATACATTTTTTCATATTTGGTACTGCTTTTTTTATTTTCTTAGTTAGGAATATTAACAACTTTTTTCTGTCTTATTTTTGTGTGTAATCAAGGACTACTACTATTTCCTTTCATTTCTGTAAAGCCGTCATTAGTTTAATAATCTAATTTTCTCTTCTGTGTCGCATCTTTTACATTCCTCACATGTAAATTATTGTTGTTTATTTATTCGATATTGCCAATTCCATGTTTAAACAAATTTATAAAATTATCCGAAAATGAGATGACACATTTTTTTCAAATATCCTATACAAATGAGTTCTCATTAAAACATGATTATATACAACATTTTCAGGGTTAATATTAAAATATAAAGAAACAGCAAACGCAATGGCATATACTCCACAATCAACAAAATTTGGTTGTTGTTGTACTCTCAAAAAACTACATTAGGTTTAAATGGATATAACCTGCAAAAATATTCTCTTTTATCATCATTTAAACAAACTTTATTAAGACTATCATAAACAAGAAAATCATTTCCATCATAGTAAGTGCAAATCCAGTGACCCAAATGTCGATTTCCACTTAACAATATTTAAATATGTGACTTATTCTTATTAATTGCTTTTATTTATTTCATCTAACATTTCTAAATATCCTGTAATTTGTTTTTGGAAACTACCACCTGATGCAAGTTCCAGTAATTCCTGAAACTTATACATGTGATTGTAATTTAGCATTACCCAATTACGAATAATATTCTAATCTTTATTATTTAAATTAAAATATCTCATCTTTAACTGAGAACTCATTTTTCAGAAACCACTTTAAAAAAAAATTAACAAAAAATAAGTTTTTTATGACTCACGATCTAACTTCATAATGACCTCTTTATCCTACATGTCATCAAAGTATCTTTATATTTCAAGTTTTAATGTTTTTTTGTTTCTGTATCTCATATGTTTATCTCATATCTATTTATCACATCTCATTATCTCATCTCTTTACCTGATCTCTTTCATTGTTTCACATATTTATCTCATAAGATTGTCCCCTGCTATTATCTCATATTTTTACCTTATTTCTCTCATCGTCTCATCTGTTTATTTCATATTATTGTCTTATGTTATTGTCTCATATCTTTATCTCACCTCTTTTATATAATTATATTATTAACACTTCTTTTACACTGTAATGACTCTTAAGAAACATTATAATCATTATTTTATTTATTAAACAGTTATCAATCACTTGTTTAATGAATTTACAATCGCATTTTTTGGACACTTTTAGCATTTCATAACACTAACTTTATTGAAAATAAAAAGGAAATAAAAAATTTAAACACTTTCTAAATATTGTTACTTTAGTCAACACATTTTGCACACTTTCATTTGAATCACTGTCACTTTTCACATTTAATTTTTACTGTATATTTACTATTAGAGTCACTTTATTATTTATTATTTATCACTTACAGTTCATTTCTTTAATAAACATTTTTTGTTAACCGTATTAAGAACTATTCAACATAAACTCTTAATAAACAATAGGCATATTAATACTATACACTTTCACATTAAACACATTTCTATTATAAACACTTAATAAAAAATACACAATAAGTAGCATTATTCACTTTCACATTATACACACTCAAGTTCTATTCATTTATAACTTTCACTACCGTGTACTTCTATACGACGCACTAATGTATGTATCTTTCTTTTCGTTAAAGCTCGAAAATTTCTTCTCTTTTCCAAAACCAATTATAACACTCATTATGCAATGGTTGGCTTGAAAAACGATTGGCTTATTTAGTCTGTTGTTTGTATGTAGAAAGAAAAATTTAAATTTGAAGAATATTTAAATAATGAGGTAAAATTTCAGAATTTAATTTAATTTCTCTCTTTTCGTTAAAACTCGAAAATTTTTTCTCTTTTCCTAAAGCCATTGACCCTCATTAAACAAGGGTTTGATTGAAGGATAATGACACCCTGCAGGTAGTCTATTGATTGTATTAAGAAATAAAACTTTAATTTCAAGGTAATTTGTATAATGAGCTGAGAGTTTCATTTTCCGTAAACTTTTAACAAATACCTTTTCTCTCCAATCAAGGAACCAGGTATAAAAATATCCTTTTTTGTTAACTGTTAACGCTTTTTCGTTAACTTTTAACGCTTTTATTCAGTACTCGTTTCTTATTTTCAACGCTTACCTTCAGTACTCGTTTCTTATATAGGACCTTAGGCATTATCACAATTAGACTTGACCTTTCAAGAAAAATTAAATAATCAGGGACGTACTAGTTTTCCAAATAATCATTCTAATGACGTGATAATAAATCGAAATTTCGGGGATCATCGTTTCAGGAAAGTAGAAAAGAGATACCGAATAACTATCGAAAAGGGGATAATTCAGCTCAGGTTGCCAACGCATGTGTCTGTTTATACTATACCGACGCGACAAAGAGAGTACCACTTTCAATAAAGTCCCTGTATATTTTGAACCACGTGTCCCGCTGCCCCATACTAGTAGACCCCCACCACTGTTTTCTCTCTACATTGATAGCGTGTCGTACTCTTGCGACTTAAATAATTTGAAATTATAAATGGCGCGAAGTCTTCAATGAGTACTTCGTACCGAACTCATTTTTATGAAGATTTTAAAAACTATGTTATAGGAACGAACGAAAATATTATAAATAATAAAGTTTCAAAATTTGCATTATGACCTTGATTGATTATGTGTTTATTCTCCATACCGATTTCTGCTTTATTGGATGCTGGCAGTCAAATTACGGCTATGTCCGAGACATTTCATGATTATTTAAAACAAAATAACAAATTAGTTGAGTTTCCAGTATCAAATGTCGTGTTGTTGACAGCTATTGGTAAAAAGCCGACGCATATAAGAAAACAAATAATGTGCGAAATTCAAATGGGCGATTTAAAGTGTACATCGACATTTTTGATAGTTCCTAATGTGACTAATTTAATTATTCTCGGCAATGACTGGCTTTCTCGGAATAAGGCTGTTCTGGAATATAATTTATTCGTTTTGAAAATAAATAATGAAATCGTGAATCCATCCTTGGTATCATTTAGTGCAGTTCCATCAGAAAAAATTACTGTGTCGGAGAGTAATGATATTTTATATATGCAAATAATAAAATTAAGTGATCAATTTGAACATAGGGGGTTATAGTATCTGAAATAATGAAAATGACGAGATTAAAAAATTAATTGATTGTGAATATTTTGTAAATGATTCTTCTGGTTTCATAGATGATTATTGTTTAAACACTTTTGATGATTTCTCTAATAATAATAATTCGATAAATGTCGATGAGAATTTTATTTATTTTGGAAATGGTAAGAATATTAAAGTTGTGTGTTTAAAAGATGAATCTATTTGAAAATCGAATGAGGAACATTTGTCTATTCAAGCTGATAACTGTCCTTTAATTTTTGAAAATGAATTTGGCGAATTTGATGGTTTTGAAATTATTAATGAATTTTATGTAATGCATTCATCGGAGGAAACTTCTGTTCATGATAATTTTTTAAATGATATTGAATTGCTTGCATCGGAACTTTCGGAATTAAATGAAAATGAAGGTCGGCTTTTTATTAATAAAATGAAAAATTTTAAGAAATTATTCACTTCTAAAGTTCTAGTGCAGATATTATCCCTTATGAATTTAAAATTAAATCACATCAAATACCGGTTCGTAAAACGTATGCAGTACCACTTGCTTATCGTTACGCAGTTCGAAAGTCTATACAGGAAATGGTAGATAATGGAATAATTGAAAGATCTGATAGTACTTATTGCAACCCTTTGAGGATAGTTGTAAAAAATCATAAAACGGTTCGGGTTTTTTTAGATGCACGTTCGATTAACGGAATCATTGAATCGGATCATGAGTCACCTCCAATAATTCATAAGGTCACTTAATTTTTCAGTTGGAAATGAATTTGACGAGGTGTTATCGACTTACGTGGACGATTTTCTTTATACTACCCCAGGTTCAGTATATGATCATATAGAAAAAATGTGTGAGATATTTCAGATCTTACAGGACCGTAATTTTACGCCTAATTTAAAGAAGTCTAAATTTTCTAGGAAAAGAATTGAGTTTCTCGGATACGAACTTTCGACAGACAGAATTAAACCATTAAGTAGTAAGTTAGATTAGATGTTATCGCGAATTTCCAAAGGCCATCAAATCATAGAGAACGTAAGCAGTTTGTAGGAGTCTGTACGTACTACAGACAATTCACAGTGCGGCACGCAAATCTTTTTGATCCTTTTCGTGAGCTCCTTAAGGAAAAAAATCATGGTATGATAGTCACGAAGAAGCTTTTAATTTAATGAAAAAAGCATTCGTTGATGCTGTTCATTTACATCATTATATGCCAGGTGTTTCTTATACGGTTCAGACTGATGTCTCTGATTCAGGTATCAGTGGAATTTTGTATCAGCTCGATAAGAAGGGAGATCACAGAATTGTCTTTTTGGTTAGTAGAGGCTTAAACGAAGTAGAGCTACACAACGACAGAGAAGGAGCTTCTTGCTATTATGTACTCTGTGACAAAACTTCGAATCTATCTACTTGAAACCAAATTTGAGATAATTACTGATCACAAAACGCTGGCTTTTTTTAAATTCGACCTTTTATTTGGAGTTTACGAAACTCTTACTTAAACATAAAACCGTACTATTATTGGAAATTTATGAATCAAAAAATAAAGCGATTTATTATTTCGTGTGATCTCTGCCGAAGAGTTAAACCTAATAATATACAAATAGAATGTTTACATCGTATGGTCCACTCATCAGTTGCCACAGAATTGGTGTGTGTAGACTTTTATGACCCTCTTCCTTGCTCAATTCGTGGAATGGAATACATTTTTGTGGCAATAGACGTTTTTAAAAAATATGTTAAACTTTATCCGATAAAAAAAGAAAATACTGAAATGGTTTTACGAAAATTATTTAATTATTACATTCCTGAAATGGGGAAACCAAAGCCTATAGTGTCGGACCATGATACGCAGTTCACATCTCCGAAGTGGAGCCAGCGTCTACGCGAAGCCAATATTCAAGTAATATACTCATCAATTCGTCATCCAAAGAGTAACCCGGTAGAACGTGTAATGAGAGAACTTAGACGCCTCTTAATAACATTATGTTCTGATCGACACACAAAATGGGCCAAATTTACTCCGATATAAAATTCTTTCTTAACGCGACAACACATTTTAGTACCGCATACTCCCCACACGAATTACATTTCGGAGAACAACCTGGAAATGAAATTAAAAACCTGCTTCAATTTTCTGAAACAGTGGAACCTGATAGAAATGCAAAAATTTTACTAGCGCGCGAAAATTTAAAAAAGAACTTCAAACGTCGTTCTAAATCTCAAAGAAATCCGTCTCAAGTAAGGCTCGAAGAAAGGGGTCTTGTTTTATTGCATGTCTCGAAGCAATCTAATGCCCTCAAACGGGTAACACAAAAGTTTTCCCACATTTTCTATGGTCCATATAGGATTGTCAGGTGTTTTGGTAATTATTCCCAAGAGCTGGAAAGTTTTGATGATAATAATAAAAATATGGGAATTCACAATCCAGCCACTTTGCGAAAATATGTTCAGCGCTCTGATTGATATTCTAAAAGATCCATAATCATAAAACTTTTAATTTGAAAAATAAATATTACTTTGTAAATAAAGATTGTATTATTAATTTTGAATGATTTCTTTTATTAATGGTCCTGAGTCGAATATAATGTGGCTCAATGTGACGAATGTAATGATTGTCTTACTAATTTCTGACTATAATAAACTTTTTATTGTATTTGATTTTTTTTTCATTATTTGACGTGTCATTTTTTTGTACTATGTATGATATATCTAATGTATGTAATACTTTTGATAAATTGTACCCAAAGTAATGGGGTGATAAACGGACTTCAAGAAATTGCATTTTATTTAAAATCTGAATAAAGTAGTATTTTTTATTTTTAAGAAAAACTTCAATTTTTTCAATATATTAGTGGCAATTCACTTGTATGCACTAACAATCGATATTTATCCAAAGTTTTCAATGTTTTCGATTACATTTAATTACTTTTTACTTATTTTGGCACCAAAACAAATAATCCGGTGTGGAAAATTAAAAAAGTTTACCCGCAATTTTTTATTTTTACGAAATTCTTCATTTTTTAATATAATCAAATTTCACTGATTAAACCAATTTTTTTGCTAAAACTACTTTAAAAATTTCAATATCTTTTTTTTATTTATTGGTTAAGTAAATATTTACACATTCACTTTTATTTTGACAGATGTAAACATGCTCAGGGTTGTATAGAAGACTGCAGTGACACGCAGAGGTGCGTAGTGATACGTTTTTCCAACTTGTCCAAGTTTACGTAAGGATGAATTCAGATGCGTAGGATAAAGAGATCATGGGAATAGAATAGTTCAATTAGAAAATGCCTTCCAATGTGAGCAATTATTTGACTGGTTTATTCTATTCCCCTGATCCCGTAATGCATATTTTTTCACTTTTTCAGAGGAAATTACTTTAAAATAACATATTATGAATAGGTATTTACTAGAATATTCAGAACATAAAAAATTGTCAAAAATGTGTTAAAAAAATTGCATTTTTTCTTAAAAATAAAAAAAAACTACATAACTTTTCCAACCTCCCCAACCGGATTTTTTAGTTTTGTTACTAAAATAAGTGGAAAAAAATTTTCCCTTTTTAAAAAATATCAAAAATTCGGAAAAGTCCTTCTGCAATATTACAAAAGTTTCAACCGACAATTCTCTGCCTTATTTGTTCGTCAAATTTATTTAAAATTAATAAGATCAGCGCCATACGTTTACGCCCGACACCGATGGCCCAAAAGTATGAAGTATTTGGCAATTGATGGCCGGAATCTAAAAGACGAGACGAAGCTGCAAGCACGAGGTAGAGGATTATATGACGAATCTGGATGCACGTTTAAGAGTTTATGGATTATCCAAATCTGGATAATTATCAACATATAAAACAGAAAATCAAAAAATAATTTTGTATTGTAGTTTTCTCTATTTAAAGTATGGATATCATATTTTTACATGACGGATATCTAATCCCAATTAGCAAGCAAGCTTGTTGCAAGTAGTAAAATGTTCGCACAATGCAAGCTTGCTGCAAGCTTACCTCGAAAGTTTGCTGCAAGCTTCCTGCAAGCTTGCCATGCAAGCTTGCTGCAAGATTGCCGTGCAAGTTTCCGGCAAGCTTGGCCGGAAATTTATTACGTCAGAATTTAGTAAAAAAAAAAGTGTAACAGACTATAAATCTTAACCACAGCATCTTATATATATTTTTCCAAGGTTTTTGAGAAGCATAAGATATTCTGTAAAAAGCAATAATCCTTATTAATAATTCATAGACAATTTTGAGTGAAATTTTTTATTTGAATTTATTTTTACAAGCTTATTTCTTGCTTGCCGCAAACTTGCATGGAAAGCTTACAGCAAGCTTGCCGGAAACTTGCATGGCAAGCTTGCATGGGAAGCTAGCCGCAAACTTTCGAGGTAAGCTTGCAGCAAGCTTGCCGTACAAGCTTGCATTGTGCGGAAATTTCACTACTTGCAGCAAGCTTGCTGCAAGCTTGCATGTTTGCATTAATTGATTTCTAAGTGTTTATTTATTGATTCTTAAGAATTGACTCAAGATGACTCCCAACTATTTCTTGATGAGCCATGTATAAATAAAATTTTCTCTCTAGTTCAAACCAGAAAACATAGTTTTTTATCGAATTTCGTCCTGTTTTTCGTAAATATCTTCATCTATAAATATAATTATTTATCTTAAGTCAATTTATAATAATAATATAATTAAACCGATCAAAATGAGCTAGATGACTGTACAAACACTAAATAAAAAATACAAGAATATGCAATGCCTATACTTTTATTTTATTTTCTTATCACTGACCATAAGTCAGAATGTTATACTCTTAAATTTTACTTTCTTCTGTCAAATATATTTTAACATTTTTAGTTTTTTGCAATTACGTTTATTTAGAGGACACTGAAAAAAATTTATTGTTTTTTGTGACAGCACTGGACTATATAAGGCGCCATTTTTACCTACACATTACATTGTTTCTATACCGAAACAAAGTTCGTTATCATATAAAAATGAAACTTCTTTCACTTCCACTGTTGCTCATGGTGATTCTTATGTGCGCTCTCGAAACGTATGGTAAGCAAAAAATATTAAATTCTATTTTCTTTAGTTAAGTATCTGGGGAAAAAATTATTTGCGTAACATTCCTTGGACGGAGTACCTCCTCATTTGTAGATTTTGTTTTTGTTCTTTGTTTTTTTGTTATAGTTGTGTCCCTTTTAAAAAATGCCAAAGAGTTTTGCAAAATTTCATTATTAATTGAATTAAATGAACTGTTATCATTGTTTTTAAAAATGTTTAACTTGTAATCTGTTAGCAATGAAAAAATGAGGGTTATGAAAATTGTAGGGAAAATTTCAAATTGTAATAACGTGATTTTTAAAAATTATCAAAGTAGTTTTTAACTAATTTGCTTAAACATCAAGTTTAAAATATTTTCTTTTTACTAGTGTTTCACAATTGGATTTCATAAAAAAATTTCTTAGTATTTAAATTACACTTTTTGTATAGTAGGTGAATGACTTTTTTTGCTTTTAGAGTTTTGTTTTAACTTAGTTAAAAACAAACTTGCTACAATAAAATTGGAGTAACAGAGACATTACCAGAAAAATGTTTAACATTTGATCCAATCTCTGGTGTACTTATTTTTTTTTCTTTTATTCTACTTGAAAAACAATACAGTGCAAAAAAACTTTAAATTTATAATGATATCTTTACTGTAGTGGCTGCAACGAAAAGTTTCTAACTAGGTTCCTAGGCCGCATCATGCAGCCTGAAGATTTAAAATTACAGTTACCTGGATATCGAAAAACCTGTCTTTACAATTTAACCATTTTTGTTAAAACAAATTAGCTAAAAAATGAATTAAAATTTTTTTTAAAATTATGTGATTAAAAGCTAACATATTCTCTACATTTTTCATAAACAACACTTTTACTATGTACAAAATATTACAAGTTAAAAATTAAGTAAAAATTGTTAAAGAAATTTAAGGAACAACATTTTCCAAAATAATTGTGATTCTGCAAAATTCTTTAGTATGCTTAGGAAGGTCACAAATACCACAAAATACAAAGGTATAAAAAAATCTAAGAATAAAGAGGTTACTCCCTACATGAAATAACCCATTACTATGTTTGAGGGATCTTGTAATATTTTTTAATCTTAAAAAGTTTATTTTTATTTCAATTATTATATTCAATGCTTAGAAACCTTAAACTAATAAGACTTCTCACTAAATTTAAATAAGTAAAGCTTAAATTATTAGATGTCAAAAGTCTTTTACTCTTTCAATAAGTATATTTGCACTAATAATAACTAAAAACTTCACTTATATAGAGTGAAATGTCACTTATTTTAAGTGTACATACACTTATTGTAAAAGTGGAAGACTTTTAGAATCTAATAAGTGAATTTTCATTTATTCAACTTTAGCGAGTAAGATCGGATTACCATAAATGTTAAACTCTAAAAGGGTATAGATGTGAAAAGATAAAAAAAATAAAAAATGATTAAATTTTACTATAAACAACAATTAATATATCTTATCACGTTTTGCAGCTAGAGGTCGTGCAAGAGCCAGAGGCAGAGGAAGAGGCAGAGGTAGAGGCAGAGGTAGAGGAAGAGGAAGAGGAGGTGGCGGAGGCGGAGGTGGAGGTGGAGGTACTTTGCCGGAAGTACCTCAAGAAGAAGCAGAAGAATAACCTTTCTTTTTAATAAAGAAAATGAACGAATAATAAGAATAAAATTTTAAAAAATTGTAGAATTAGAGACTTATTTCTGAATTTACATTTTCCTTGAACAGTGCAAATCATTCTCGATGAGCTTGAAACCTTGGAGAAAAAAAGTGGTCGTTTTTCCGTCTAAGTACGCAATTGTCTATCTGGTTTTTTATACTTGCCTAACTCTTTAAATGCTCAATTTACCACTTTTAGTTAGATTCTCTCTGGTTCTATTGTTAACCACAACACTCAAATAGAGCATTCTTTGAATTGTTATGTTAGCATATCTACTGGTTCGTTAAACGTTCATTTAGTTCGTTTCTAGGGGTTAGAAGAAAGTACTGTTAAATTATCTTTGATTGGTGAGAAAATTTGATGCGAAAATTACTTTTTTTCTACTCATTCTCGAATCGCTTCAGGTCAATACACAGTATGTTTTACAGTTTAAAACTATTTTTTCCATAAATATTGGTAACTCATTAGAGAGAGCTAAAATTATATACTTTTATACAAATCTACCCATAACGCGCGGCTCGAGCTCACGATACGATTTTCAAAGTACAAATTTAGTGGAACGATAAAATCTTATATAAGAAATCAGTTTGTCATATCTATAGATATACTGCAATGCTTTTCTCAGCAAGTAAGGGAGAGTAAGGTATAGAATATACCTGGGTTAGAGTAGGACAAGAGTAGTATCCGTAGCAGTACATATGAAATCTCACTATCGATAGTTTTCAGTTTCGATTTTTTGTTTTGCAGACGAATTAAAATCTTTTAATTAAATATTGTGACTTCAAGTTTATATTATAAAATTTCTTATAACGTTAGCAATCTAAAATAACAAAAAATTTTACTAAAATAGTTAATACATAGAAATTAGCTTTGACCTTGACTTCCCTATACGAGAACCCTTTCGAGCAACTTCAGAGGTGTAACACGTTTTATCGGGCTTCTGATTGGCTAGCAGATTTTCGATATTTTTTGTTAACAATAACATCACAGTTTAGACGTTCATTTGTACTTTTTTCAATTTATTTAATAAATAATTTTGTTTAATAAATAATTGCATTTTATTAAATAATAATAAATTAAAAATAAATTAAATTCTTAAATTAAGGAGTGATAGTTTAAGAAGTGACAGTGATTTTAGTGAAGTAGTTAAGGTTATAGTGTTTTGAGTGAATTAATGTTTTGTTTACATTGGCATTCGTTTCTGACAGGTGAGTAATGATAATAATATTAATAATTGTTTATTTGTTTTTATTTTATTTGTAACTTATTTATCTGTTTTTTAGTTCTATTATTAAATGTTTTTTTTTCCTAAAAGTATCATAATGATTTATGTCATTTAAGATTTTGATATTTCTTTCCATTCTAATGCACGTGGTGATTGTCATTGGATTTCTTTTCTGTCACGTGGAAATTGTGAAACTGGTAAGTTATAATAATTTTTAATTCTTTATTTTATTTTATTGTATGTTTATAATTTATTAACTTTTTAAATTTTTTGTAAAATAAAAATATTATACTTCCATGTTTAAGGTTATGTTTTTTGTTATCATTCTCCAGTTACGTAGTAATGGTTAGTGCAGGTAAGTAATAACAATAATTTTCAATAGTTTTATTTTATTTTATTGTAATCTTCTAATTTATTCATCTTTTTTTTTACATTAATTCAATAGTTGTATTTTCTTAATTAAAGTATCATATTGATAAATGTCATTTGCGGTTAGGATGTTTGTTTCTATTGTAATTCAATAATTACATTATGTGATAATTATCAATGAAGTTTTTTGACAAGCAATTAATCTTATTAAGTTTATTTAAAACAGTAGTTTATTAAATAATTATTTTAAATCTATAAAATGAGTATAGTTATAATAAAGATAATCATAAAATAATTGTAAGTATAGTAAATAAAACTAACTTTTTTAAATTTCTTTTGTTTTAAAATTTCTAATTTATTTACATTTGAAAAAATTGTGTTGTTTATTATTTACAGTTTTTATTTATTAAATTAAAACTAATAACAATTCATTACTTTTAACTAATATATTGAATTATTTATTATTGTATTATAAATAATATTTTATTAATTCTTTAAAATTATTATTATATGAGTAATTTAAGATTAGAATGTTTGTTTTTTTATTCTATTTCATATTCTAGTCGTTACTAACTTTCATTAAAAAAAACTAGGTAATCTACAAGTGAAAATATATTTGTGTACCCAATTTGAACTTTCAAAGTCAAATAGTTTGGAAGCTCGAGGCTGTTCACGGCTGTTCACGGTTTCGCCGCCCTCCGGGGGCATTTCTAAGTTTTTTGTGTGATAAAAAATGTTATATCACACTTGGACCCTTTCGGCACTTAAGTTCTCGTGTATCGTACAACTCGCCAACGTCACATCAGAGCCTCGGCTACGTTCGATGAAGCCTCGTCACCACCTCTACTTCGCCTCGGCTGCGATTGGACTTAGGCTCGTATTACGATACATACTCGTACTATAAAGTGCCATTTAGGGTCCTTGTGTCATAAATAACTATTGTTTAATCCTTTCCCAATTTTTGTTATAAGTTGTCTTATAGGTAAGTAATTTATCAGCCAAATATTTTTGGATTATATAAAAAATTGCCTAAGAGGGAGGGGGTTAAAGTTTTGAACTTTTTTTAAGACTCTCTCATTTGTTTATTTATTGAGTAAAAAAAAAATAATAAAAAAATTTTTTGGTAAATGATTTTTCTAGATTTTTTCATCAGCTTTCGATGGGCGTGGTCTATTTAAATTTTTTTTTTTATTTTGACCAAAATTTTTGAAAATTAAAAATAAATTTCACTTTTTCTCGTCTTCGGGCTCGTTTTATTTTTTTTATTTTATTTTTAGAAGAAAGCTGAGATTTTTTCCTACAAAATATGTAATTTTCAAAAACCCTTTTTTTTTTGTTTTTGAGAAATTTAATGTTGAAGTTAGCGCGCTACGTCAAGGCGAAGTCTCACTCTACCGCCCCGCTTGTTGCTGTACACTTTTTGCATTATTACGTGGACATTTAATTATTCTAACCCTTAATTAAACGTTTCTCTGCATTTTACAGTGCTGAGACTGACATGAAAACAATTAAGTGCCTGCACTATAGTTCTTTTGTTTATTTTTTTTATGTTTAAATTTTTTTGGTAATTTTTTGATATTGGTTTCTCATAGAGAAAGTATTGTTTTACCTCCACAGGATCGATTGAGATTTTCTGAAATATTTTGACATATTTTGAACTCAGGATGTCAAAAATGATGTTTTTAAAAAATGTCTTGCTTATGTGTGCATGTAGTTATGTATGTAAAGATAATGATAGGCTCTATATTTCGAAAACAATAATAGTTAAAACAATGTTTTTTTTTGCGAAATTATAGGTCTTTAATGATAAAACGTCCAACGTCCTTCCGGCAGGACAAAAAAGCCTTCCGCGAGTACGTACGAAATCGCGTTATAAAATTAACATGGATTCAGATAAACAAAAAGTAGTATATATGGTTGGAAAGGTTAAGAATCAAACTTTCAGCGCATGTAAACATAGAACTTGTAATTTCAAACTTCAAAGCTTGGTAGCTAAAAGGATTTAAATTTTCCAAAAATTCACATAATTTTTAGTCACAAAAAGACGACGCGCGGTACTGCCGGCAGGACGTTTTCGTTTTTTTAAAAAGACTACCTAGCCCTTGTACATAAATTTAAAAAAATCGATATTTACGTCATCTGAAAGCTTGTTTCATTACCTAAAAAACCATATATTCATTTTTATACTTATCTGCTTCCATATTGATTTTATAGAGCGATTTCGAAGGACTCGCGCCTGAGGCATTTTCCACCGGCCGCCATTACGTTAGTTAGAACAATATTTACAAAAGTAATAATAAACTCAATTCCTTTGATGATAAAGATGATGAATTATGATGATAATGATGATAATGATGATGATGATTATATGAAATTAATATATTTTTTCACAAAAATGAATTGTCCTTCCGGAAGGACGTTTACTGTGTGAAAGCGCGTCCTACCGGCAGTACGCAGCCTTGGACGATCTATCATTAAGGGGGACAAGTTATGCATACCAATCGATGTGGTTTTAAACTCTCCGCAAAATAGTTGTATATATAATTTCTTATAAAATGTCAATAAGATTCCGGAAGTTACGAAACTTAATTTTTTTTTAAACAATGATGATAACTCTGAATAACATTACATTAAACCGTTCGCAAAGAGCTCATTTAATTAATTTTTAGTGACCTACAAGTAGTTAGAAAAATATTAAAAAAGCAACAAAATATAAAAATAAAATTGTTAAAGAACATAATTTTCAATATTTTTTGTTTATAGAATATTAATAACTTTTTATCAATTTGCACTAAAAGGATCGCTAAGAGCTTAATCAAAGAATTTTTAAGAAGATAAAAAAAATAAAATAATCTGATTTTAATGTTTTCAAAAAATATGTACATTTTTGAAATTTTTTTTTTAAAATGTTTAAATTTCAAAAAAATGTAGTTAGAAGTGATAGATCAGACTCAAAAGTAGGGCATAATTTGTCCCCCCTAAAGACCTATAATTTCGCAAAAAAAAACATTGTTCTAAATTATTGTTTTCGAAATATAGATCCTAACATAATCTTAACATACATAACTACATACACACATAAGCAAGACATTTTTTAAAAACATTATTTTTGACATCCTCAGTTCAAAATATGTCAAGATATTTCAGAAAATCTCAATCGATCCTGTGGAGGTAAAACAATACTTTCTCTATGAGAAACCAATATCAAAAAAATACCAAAAAAATTTAAACATAAAAAAATAAACAAAAGAACTATAGTGCAGGCACTTAATTGTTTTCATGTCAGTCTCAGCACTGTAAAATGCAGAGAAACGTTTAATTAAGGGTTAGAATAATTAAATATCCACGTAATAATGCAAAAAGTGTACAGCAACAAGCGGGGCGGTAGAGTGAGACTTCGCCTTGACGTGGCGCGCTAATTTCAACATTAAATTTCTCAAAAACAAAAAAAAGGGTTTTTTGAAAAATACATATTTTGTAGGAAGAAATCTGAGCTTTCTTTTAAAAATAAAATAAAAAAAATAAAACGAGCCCGAAGACGAGAAAAAGTGAAATTTATTTTTAACTAGCGTAATGAACCTCGCTCGCTGACGCTCGCTCGGTCATTAATATTAATTTAATTGTTTATTGATGTGGACATTTCATAAAATATTAGTAAACTTATTGTTAATTGAATGTTTAATATTTTTTTTACAAATTTTTTATATTTCAATAATTTTTATTGTTATGTTTTATTATTATTATATTGGAAAAAATAAATCTTGTAATATGTAATGTATTATTTACATCAATATTATGAAGCTATTAATTAATGTTGTCTAATTGAATTATCACTGATCGATTATAGGTACTAATTGAGTATGAGTTCTATTATATTATTATTGCAAAATTTGAAGCTTGATAATCTAAACTATTTTTGTAAATGATCACAGAAAAAATATAAAAAATCTTAATGGATCTACATTTTTTTTTAAATTAAATTTTCGAATCTGAGTTTATTTCCGTTATGTTTCTATATTGGAATAATGTTTGTTTCCACATAGAAAAAGCTTTGTGATCGTTAAAATTTTCATTTATCCAAAAATAGTCTAAATCGACACATTGTCATTTAAATTATTTCGAAAAACTAATTATTTCAAAATGTAAGAAAAATATACTTAAAGTAGGATACAAAATAAAAAATTATTCTTAAAAAACAAATGAAAAAATTGCGCGTAGGTTTTTGTCGATTTAACACATGCGCAGTAGTTTTTTACAAACATTACACATGCGCAGTAGCTTTCTACAAACGTTAGGTATGCGCAGTGGTAAAAATCGTAACAAATAATGATTGTTTAGCAATTTCCACATGAATTGACATTAAAAAACATGTTAGCAAAAAAGTTTAATGCAATGTTTAAAACATATAATTTTAGAGACTAAATTGTACGCACAACATTTTACAAGTGGAGAAAAACGAAATTTTAATTTTCGTTGGAATTAAAAAAAAAAAAAAAAAAAAAAAAAAAAAAAAAAAAAAAAAGCACCTTTGCGCATGTGCAGTTATCATGTTACCGTGTTACGCATGCGCAATAATAAGACGGAATTTACTGCGCACTTATTAAAAAAAGTATGCTATATGTAGTGAAAATTTAATTATCTGGTGAAGTACAGCACTGCGCATGCGTAATTTTTGAATTTAATTAGAGCACATGTGTGACTATGACTGTGCATGATTGCGCATGTGTAACAGCAATACAAAACAACTGCGCATGTGAAATGTTTGTTTAGTAGTGCGCACGTTTACACAGCTGTGGTGCACTACTGCGCATGTGCAACAATATGTTGTTCATAAAAAAATGTTCAGTTTAACATGTTTGACACGAATAGTGCCAGTGCGCATTGTTACAAACTATAATAACATGGTGAAATGAACATTTTTGTAAGTAACCTATTGGAAAAAGTAGGTGAACTTTGAAGTCTGTACGACGATGAACGAAGTTTTTTCGGTATCGTATTAATATAATAGAAGATTACCACGTACAATTTTATGAATATTGGGAGAACTTTCAAACTAGTTATTCTCAATAAATAAGTAAATTTTTACAAAACTTTTTTAAACACTAATTATATGGAAGATTTTCTGACAGTATGTTAAATATTTATAACCCCCCTCCCCCCCGGTACCCCTAGAAAATGGTTTTTAAAAGTATGAAAAATTGAAAACTTTCAGATCAAAATTTGTTACATTTTATAAACATTTTAAAGAAAAAAAGATTAAAATTAATAAAATTAAATACACTTTTAATGTTTTTATTATTTTTTATGTTCAATAATATAAATTTTTCTATTAAATTTCTTGAATTCCAATATATAAATTGAATTTTGAATATTCTTTTCTATTATGGGTCATTAATTACAATAATAATGAAAAGAAAACAATTTTAACAAATTTTTTAAATAAAAGTACCTTTGCGCATGTGCAGATATCATGTTACCGTGTTACGCATGCGCAATAATAAGACGGAATTTACTGCGCACTTATTAAAAAAAGTATGCTATATGTAGTGAAAATTTAATTATCTGGTGAAGTACAGCACTGCGCATGCGTAATTTTTGAATTTAATTAGAGCACATGTGTGACTATGACTGTGCATGATTGCGCATGTGTAACAGCAATACAAAACAACTGCGCATGTGAAATGTTTGTTTAGTAGTGCGCACGTTTACACAGCTGTGGTGCACTACTGCGCATGTGCAACAATATGTTGTTCATAAAAAAATGTTCAGTTTAACATGTTTGACACGAATAGTGCCAGTGCGCATTGTTACAAACTATAATAACATGGTGAAATGAACATTTTTGTAAGTAACCTATTGGAAAAAGTAGGTGAACTTTGAAGTCTGTACGACGATGAACGAAGTTTTTTCGGTATCGTATTAATATAATAGAAGATTACCACGTACAATTTTATGAATATTGGGAGAACTTTCAAACTAGTTATTCTCAATAAATAAGTAAATTTTTACAAAACTTTTTTAAACACTAATTATATGGAAGATTTTCTGACAGTATGTTAAATATTTATTACCCCCCCCCCCCCGGTACCCCTAGAAAATGGTTTTTAAAAGTATGAAAAATTGAAAACTTTCAGATCAAAATTTGTTACATTTTATAAACATTTTAAAGAAAAAAAGATTAAAATTAATAAAATTAAATACACTTTTAATGTTTTTATTATTTTTTATGTTCAATAATATAAATTTTTCTATTAAATTTCTTGAATTCCAATATTTAAATTGAATTTTGAATATTCTTTTCTATTATGGGTCATTAATTACAATAATAATGAAAAGAAAACAATTTTAACAAATTTTTTAAATAAAAGTACCTTTGCGCATGTGCAGATATCATGTTACCGTGTTACGCATGCGCAATAATAAGACGGAATTTACTGCGCACTTATTAAAAAAAGTATGCTATATGTAGTGAAAATTTAATTATCTGGTGAAGTACAGCACTGCGCATGCGTAATTTTTGAATTTAATTAGAGCACATGTGTGACTATGACTGTTAACAGCAATACAAAACAACTGCGCATGTGAAATGTTTGTTTAGTAGTGCGCACGTTTACACAGCTGTGGTGCACTACTGCGCATGTGCAACAATATGTTGTTCATAAAAAAATGTTCAGTTTAACATGTTTGACACGAATAGTGCCAGTGCGCATTGTTACAAACTATAATAACATGGTGAAATGAACATTTTTGTAAGTAACCTATTGGAAAAAGTAGGTGAACTTTGAAGTCTGTACGACGATGAACGAAGTTTTTTCGGTATCGTATTAATATAATAGAAGATTACCACGTACAATTTTATGAATATTGGGAGAACTTTCAAACTAGTTATTCTCAATAAATAAGTAAATTTTTACAAAACTTTTTTAAACACTAATTATATGGAAGATTTTCTGACAGTATGTTAAATATTTATTACCCCCCCCCCCCCGGTACCCCTAGAAAATGGTTTTTAAAAGTATGAAAAATTGAAAACTTTCAGATCAAAATTTGTTACATTTTATAAACATTTTAAAGAAAAAAAGATTAAAATTAATAAAATTAAATACACTTTTAATGTTTTTATTATTTTTTATGTTCAATAATATAAATTTTTCTATTAAATTTCTTGAATTCCAATATTTAAATTGAATTTTGAATATTCTTTTCTATTATGGGTCATTAATTACAATAATAATGAAAAGAAAACAATTTTAACAAATTTTTTAAATAAAAGTACCTTTGCGCATGTGCAGATATCATGTTACCGTGTTACGCATGCGCAATAATAAGACGGAATTTACTGCGCACTTATTAAAAAAAGTATGCTATATGTAGTGAAAATTTAATTATCTGGTGAAGTACAGCACTGCGCATGCGTAATTTTTGAATTTAATTAGAGCACATGTGTGACTATGACTGTGCATGATTGCGCATGTGTAACAGCAATACAAAACAACTGCGCATGTGAAATGTTTGTTTAGTAGTGCGCACGTTTACACAGCTGTGGTGCACTACTGCGCATGTGCAACAATATGTTGTTCATAAAAAAATGTTCAGTTTAACATGTTTGACACGAATAGTGCCAGTGCGCATTGTTACAAACTATAATAACATGGTGAAATGAACATTTTTGTAAGTAACCTATTGGAAAAAGTAGGTGAACTTTGAAGTCTGTACGACGATGAACGAAGTTTTTTCGGTATCGTATTAATATAATAGATAGAAGATTACCACGTACAATTTTATGAATATTGGGAGAACTTTCAAACTAGTTATTCTCAATAAATAAGTAAATTTTTACAAAACTTTTTTAAACACTAATTATATGGAAGATTTTCTGACAGTATGTTAAATATTTATTACCCCCCCCCCCCGGTACCCCTAGAAAATGGTTTTTAAAAGTATGAAAAATTGAAAACTTTCAGATCAAAATTTGTTACATTTTATAAACATTTTAAAGAAAAAAAGATTAAAATTAATAAAATTAAATACACTTTTAATGTTTTTATTATTTTTTATGTTCAATAATATAAATTTTTCTATTAAATTTCTTGAATTCCAATATTTAAATTGAATTTTGAATATTCTTTTCTATTATGGGTCATTAATTACAATAATAATGAAAAGAAAACAATTTTAACAAATTTTTTAAATAAAAGTACCTTTGCGCATGTGCAGATATCATGTTACCGTGTTACGCATGCGCAATAATAAGACGGAATTTACTGCGCACTTATTAAAAAAAGTATGCTATATGTAGTGAAAATTTAATTATCTGGTGAAGTACAGCACTGCGCATGCGTAATTTTTGAATTTAATTAGAGCACATGTGTGACTATGACTGTGCATGATTGCGCGTGTGTAACAGCAATACAAAACAACTGCGCATGTGAAATGTTTGTTTAGTAGTGCGCACGTTTACACAGCTGTGGTGCACTACTGCGCATGTGCAACAATATGTTGTTCATAAAAAAATGTTCAGTTTAACATGTTTGACACGAATAGTGCCAGTGCGCATTGTTACAAACTATAAGAACATGGTGAAATGAACATTTTTGTAAGTAACCTATTGGAAAAAGTAGGTGAACTTTGAAGTCTGTACGACGATGAACGAAGTTTTTTCGGTATCGTATTAATATAATAGAAGATTACCACGTACAATTTTATGAATATTGGGAGAACTTTCAAACTAGTTATTCTCAATAAATAAGTAAATTTTTACAAAACTTTTTTAAACACTAATTATATGGAAGATTTTCTGACAGTATGTTAAATATTTATTACCCCCCCCCCCCCGGTACCCCTAGAAAATGGTTTTTAAAAGTATGAAAAATTGAAAACTTTCAGATCAAAATTTGTTACATTTTATAAACATTTTAAAGAAAAAAAGATTAAAATTAATAAAATTAAATACACTTTTAATGTTTTTATTATTTTTTATGTTCAATAATATAAATTTTTCTATTAAATTTCTTGAATTCCAATATTTAAATTGAATTTTATATTCTTTTCTATTATGGGTCATTAATTACAATAATAATGAAAAGAAAACAATTTTAACAAATTTTTTAAATAAAAGTACCTTTGCGCATGTGCAGATATCATGTTACCGTGTTACGCATGCGCAATAATAAGACGGAATTTACTGCGCACTTATTAAAAAAAGTATGCTATATGTAGTGAAAATTTAATTATCTGGTGAAGTACAGCACTGCGCATGCGTAATTTTTGAATTTAATTAGAGCACATGTGTGACTATGACTGTGCATGATTGCGCATGTGTAACAGCAATACAAAACAACTGCGCATGTGAAATGTTTGTTTAGTAGTGCGCACGTTTACACAGCTGTGGTGCACTACTGCGCATGTGCAACAATATGTTGTTCATAAAAAAATGTTCAGTTTAACATGTTTGACACGAATAGTGCCAGTGCGCATTGTTACAAACTATAATAACATGGTGAAATGAACATTTTTGTAAGTAACCTATTGGAAAAAGTAGGTGAACTTTGAAGTCTGTACGACGATGCACGAAGTTTTTTCGGTATCGTATTAATATAATAGAAGATTACCACGTACAATTTTATGAATATTGGGAGAACTTTCAAACTAGTTATTCTCAATAAATAAGTAAATTTTTACAAAACTTTTTTAAACACTAATTATATGGAAGATTTTCTGACAGTATGTTAAATATTTATTACCCCCCCCCCCGGTACCCCTAGAAAATGGTTTTTAAAAGTATGAAAAATTGAAAACTTTCAGATCAAAATTTGTTACATTTTATAAACATTTTAAAGAAAAAAAGATTAAAATTAATAAAATTAAATACACTTTTAATGTTTTTATTATTTTTTATGTTCAATAATATAAATTTTTCTATTAAATTTCTTGAATTCCAATATTTAAATTGAATTTTGAATATTCTTTTCTATTATGGGTCATTAATTACAATAATAATGAAAAGAAAACAATTTTAACAAATTTTTTAAATAAAAGTACCTTTGCGCATGTGCAGATATCATGTTACCGTGTTACGCATGCGCAATAATAAGACGGAATTTACTGCGCACTTATTAAAAAAAGTATGCTATATGTAGTGAAAATTTAATTATCTGGTGAAGTACAGCACTGCGCATGCGTAATTTTTGAATTTAATTAGAGCACATGTGTGACTATGACTGTGCATGATTGCGCGTGTGTAACAGCAATACAAAACAACTGCGCATGTGAAATGTTTGTTTAGTAGTGCGCACGTTTACACAGCTGTGGTGCACTACTGCGCATGTGCAACAATATGTTGTTCATAAAAAAATGTTCAGTTTAACATGTTTGACACGAATAGTGCCAGTGCGCATTGTTACAAACTATAATAACATGGTGAAATGAACATTTTTGTAAGTAACCTATTGGAAAAAGTAGGTGAACTTTGAAGTCTGTACGACGATGAACGAAGTTTTTTCGGTATCGTATTAATATAATAGAAGATTACCACGTACAATTTTATGAATATTGGGAGAACTTTCAAACTAGTTATTCTCAATAAATAAGTAAATTTTTACAAAACTTTTTTAAACACTAATTATATGGAAGATTTTCTGACAGTATGTTAAATATTTATTACCCCCCCCCCCCCCCGGTACCCCTAGAAAATGGTTTTTAAAAGTATGAAAAATTGAAAACTTTCAGATCAAAATTTGTTACATTTTATAAACATTTTAAAGAAAAAAAGATTAAAATTAATAAAATTAAATACACTTTTAATGTTTTTATTATTTTTTATGTTCAATAATATAAATTTTTCTATTAAATTTCTTGAATTCCAATATATAAATTGAATTTTGAATATTCTTTTCTATTATGGGTCATTAATTACAATAATAATGAAAAGAAAACAATTTTAACAAATTTTTTAAATAAAAGTACCTTTGCGCATGTGCAGATATCATGTTACCGTGTTACGCATGCGCAATAATAAGACGGAATTTACTGCGCACTTATTAAAAAAAGTATGCTATATGTAGTGAAAATTTAATTATCTGGTGAAGTACAGCACTGCGCATGCGTAATTTTTGAATTTAATTAGAGCACATGTGTGACTATGACTGTGCATGATTGCGCATGTGTAACAGCAATACAAAACAACTGCGCATGTGAAATGTTTGTTTAGTAGTGCGCACGTTTACACAGCTGTGGTGCACTACTGCGCATGTGCAACAATATGTTGTTCATAAAAAAATGTTCAGTTTAACATGTTTGACACGAATAGTGCCAGTGCGCATTGTTACAAACTATAATAACATGGTGAAATGAACATTTTTGTAAGTAACCTATTGGAAAAAGTAGGTGAACTTTGAAGTCTGTACGACGATGAACGAAGTTTTTTCGGTATCGTATTAATATAATAGAAGATTACCACGTACAATTTTATGAATATTGGGAGAACTTTCAAACTAGTTATTCTCAATAAATAAGAAATTTTTACAAAACTTTTTTAAACACTAATTATATGGAAGATTTTCTGACAGTATGTTAAATATTTATTACCCCCCCCCCCCCGGTACCCCTAGAAAATGGTTTTTAAAAGTATGAAAAATTGAAAACTTTCAGATCAAAATTTGTTACATTTTATAAACATTTTAAAGAAAAAAAGATTAAAATTAATAAAATTAAATACACTTTTAATGTTTTTATTATTTTTTATGTTCAATAATATAAATTTTTCTATTAAATTTCTTGAATTCCAATATTTAAATTGAATTTTGAATATTCTTTTCTATTATGGGTCATTAATTACAATAATAATGAAAAGAAAACAATTTTAACAAATTTTTTAAATAAAAGTACCTTTGCGCATGTGCAGATATCATGTTACCGTGTTACGCATGCGCAATAATAAGACGGAATTTACTGCGCACTTATTAAAAAAAGTATGCTATATGTAGTGAAAATTTAATTATCTGGTGAAGTACAGCACTGCGCATGCGTAATTTTTGAATTTAATTAGAGCACATGTGTGACTATGACTGTTAACAGCAATACAAAACAACTGCGCATGTGAAATGTTTGTTTAGTAGTGCGCACGTTTACACAGCTGTGGTGCACTACTGCGCATGTGCAACAATATGTTGTTCATAAAAAAATGTTCAGTTTAACATGTTTGACACGAATAGTGCCAGTGCGCATTGTTACAAACTATAATAACATGGTGAAATGAACATTTTTGTAAGTAACCTATTGGAAAAAGTAGGTGAACTTTGAAGTCTGTACGACGATGAACGAAGTTTTTTCGGTATCGTATTAATATAATAGATAGAAGATTACCACGTACAATTTTATGAATATTGGGAGAACTTTCAAACTAGTTATTCTCAATAAATAAGTAAATTTTTACAAAACTTTTTTAAACACTAATTATATGGAAGATTTTCTGACAGTATGTTAAATATTTATTACCCCCCCCCCCCCGGTACCCCTAGAAAATGGTTTTTAAAAGTATGAAAAATTGAAAACTTTCCGATCAAAATTTGTTACATTTTATAAACATTTTAAAGAAAAAAAGATTAAAATTAATAAAATTAAATACACTTTTAATGTTTTTATTATTTTTTATGTTCAATAATATAAATTTTTCTATTAAATTTCTTGAATTCCAATATTTAAATTGAATTTTGAATATTCTTTTCTATTATGGGTCATTAATTACAATAATAATGAAAAGAAAACAATTTTAACAAATTTTTTAAATAAAAGTACCTTTGCGCATGTGCAGATATCATGTTACCGTGTTACGCATGCGCAATAATAAGACGGAATTTACTGCGCACTTATTAAAAAAAGTATGCTATATGTAGTGAAAATTTAATTATCTGGTGAAGTACAGCACTGCGCATGCGTAATTTTTGAATTTAATTAGAGCACATGTGTGACTATGACTGTGCATGATTGCGCATGTGTAACAGCAATACAAAACAACTGCGCATGTGAAATGTTTGTTTAGTAGTGCGAACGTTTACACAGCTGTGGTGCACTACTGCGCATGTGCAACAATATGTTGTTCATAAAAAAATGTTCAGTTTAACATGTTTGACACGAATAGTGCCAGTGCGCATTGTTACAAACTATAATAACATGGTGAAATGAACATTTTTGTAAGTAACCTATTGGAAAAAGTAGGTGAACTTTGAAGTCTGTACGACGATGAACGAAGTTTTTTCGGTATCGTATTAATATAATAGAAGATTACCACGTACAATTTTATGAATATTGGGAGAACTTTCAAACTAGTTATTCTCAATAAATAAGTAAATTTTTACAAAACTTTTTTAAACACTAATTATATGGAAGATTTTCTGACAGTATGTTAAATATTTATTACCCCCCCCCCCCCCGGTACCCCTAGAAAATGGATTTTAAAAGTATGAAAAATTGAAAACTTTCCGATCAAAATTTGTTACATTTTATAAACATTTTAAAGAAAAAAAGATTAAAATTAATAAAATTAAATACACTTTTAATGTTTTTATTATTTTTTATGTTCAATAATATAAATTTTTCTATTAAATTTCTTGAATTCCAATATTTAAATTGAATTTTGAATATTCTTTTCTATTATGGGTCATTAATTACAATAATAATGAAAAGAAAACAATTTTAACAAATTTTTTAAATAAAAGTACCTTTGCGCATGTGCAGATATCATGTTACCGTGTTACGCATGCGCAATAATAAGACGGAATTTACTGCGCACTTATTAAAAAAAGTATGCTATATGTAGTGAAAATTTAATTATCTGGTGAAGTACAGCACTGCGCATGCGTAATTTTTGAATTTAATTAGAGCACATGTGTGACTATGACTGTGCATGATTGCGCATGTGTAACAGCAATACAAAACAACTGCGCATGTGAAATGTTTGTTTAGTAGTGCGCACGTTTACACAGCTGTGGTGCACTACTGCGCATGTGCAACAATATGTTGTTCATAAAAAAATGTTCAGTTTAACATGTTTGACACGAATAGTGCCAGTGCGCATTGTTACAAACTATAATAACATGGTGAAATGAACATTTTTGTAAGTAACCTATTGGAAAAAGTAGGTGAACTTTGAAGTCTGTACGACGATGAACGAAGTTTTTTCGGTATCGTATTAATATAATAGAAGATATAATAGAAGATTACCACGTACAATTTTATGAATATTGGGAGAACTTTCAAACTAGTTATTCTCAATAAATAAGTAAATTTTTACAAAACTTTTTTAAACACTAATTATATGGAAGATTTTCTGACAGTATGTTAAATATTTATTACCCCCCCCCCCCCGGTACCCCTAGAAAATGGATTTTAAAAGTATGAAAAATTGAAAACTTTCAGATCAAAATTTGTTACATTTTATAAACATTTTAAAGAAAAAAAGATTAAAATTAATAAAATTAAATACACTTTTAATGTTTTTATTATTTTTTATGTTCAATAATGTAAATTTTTCTATTAAATTTCTTGAATTCCAATATTTAAATTGAATTTTGAATATTCTTTTCTATTATGGGTCATTAATTACAATAATAATGAAAAGAAAACAATTTTAACAAATTTTTTAAATAAAAGTACCTTTGCGCATGTGCAGATATCATGTTACCGTGTTACGCATGCGCAATAATAAGACGGAATTTACTGCGCACTTATTAAAAAAAGTATGCTATATGTAGTGAAAATTTAATTATCTGGTGAAGTACAGCACTGCGCATGCGTAATTTTTGAATTTAATTAGAGCACATGTGTGACTATGACTGTGCATGATTGCGCATGTGTAACAGCAATACAAAACAACTGCGCATGTGAAATGTTTGTTTAGTAGTGCGCACGTTTACACAGCTGTGGTGCACTACTGCGCATGTGCAACAATATGTTGTTCATAAAAAAATGTTCAGTTTAACATGTTTGACACGAATAGTGCCAGTGCGCATTGTTACAAACTATAATAACATGGTGAAATGAACATTTTTGTAAGTAACCTATTGGAAAAAGTAGGTGAACTTTGAAGTCTGTACGACGATGAACGAAGTTTTTTCGGTATCGTATTAATATAATAGAAGATTTTCAAAAATTTTGGTCAAAATAAAAAAAAAATTTTAAATAGACCACGCTAATCGAAAGCTGATAAAAAAAAATCTAGAAAAATCATTTACCAAAAAATTTTTTTATTATTTTTTTTTTACTCAATAAATAAACAAATGAGAGAGTCTTAAAAAAAGTTCAAAACTTTAACCCCCTCCCTCTCAGGCAATTTTTTATATAATCCAAAAATATTTGACTGATAAATTACTTACCTATAAGACAACTCATAACAAAAATTGGGAAAGGATTAAACAAAATTTTTTTTTTTGGCTGGACAGTTGGCGTGAAATCCACCGTATACAACCTAAATCTTCAACAATACAATAATCCCAATTAGCACGCAAGCTTGCAGCAAGCTTGACATGCAAGCTTGCCAAGCTTAATTGGCACAATTTTGCTTTGGAATTTCTAGTATAATATATAATTAATTCAAAATCATATGCTAATTAACAGATATATACAACATAAATCTTCAACAATATATATCTGTTAATTAGCATCTGATTTTCAATTAATTATATATTATACTAGAAATTCCAAAGCAAAATTGTGCTCTTCTCGTTTTTAGGGTTCCCTGCACTACAAGTGTACGCACGAAACCCTATTGGAAAGACTTTGTTAAGAATCGTATCCCTCCCCCCCTAGCCACCAAACTATTTGACTTAGAAAGTTCAAATTTGGTATGCATATGTATTTTCACGTGTAGATTAAAGGAAAATTATAGAGTATGTGATTCTTGGTGTTGGTAATAGCGTTGTCAAGAAAATAACAGGATTTTTAATCATTTTTTTTTTTTTTTTGGTTGAAAACTTTTGCAATTTCTTTGACAGCGCTATCACCATAACGATCTTTATTATTTTTCTGGAATCTACATATGGTACTACATTTTTGTACCAAATTTAAACTCTCTATAGTTGGCACATATATAGTGAATCAGACTATTTACGTACGCAACCCTGGTTATCATAGTGTTTTTGACAAAAAAAAAAAAACGATTTTTTACAAAAAATGCTAAAAAATGGTTGTATCCCCCCTCCCTCGAACTTCCAAACTATTTGACTTTGAAAGTTTAAATTGGGTACACAAATATATTTTCACTTGTAGATTACCTATTTTTTTTTTAATGAAAGTTAGTAACGACTAACATATGAAATAGAATAAAAAAACAAACATTCTAATCTTAAATTACTCATATAATAATAATTTTAAAGAATTAATAAAATATTATTTATAATACAATAATAAATAATTCAATATATTAGTTAAAAGGAATGAATTGTTATTAGTTTTAATTTAATAAATAAAAACTGTAAATAATAAACAACACAATTTTTTCAAATGTAAATAAATTAGAAATTTTGAAACAAAAGAAATTTAAAAAAGTTAGTTTTATTTACTATACTTACAATTATTTTATGATTATCTTTATTATAACTATACTCATTTTATAGATTTAAAATAATTATTTAATAACCTAATGTTTTAAATAAACTTAATAAAATTAATTGCTTGTCAAAAAACTTCAATGATAATTATCACATAATGTAATTATTGAATTACAATAGAAACAAACATCCTAACCGCAAATGACATTTATCAATATGATACTTTAATTAAGAAAATACAACTATTGAATTAATGTAAAAAAAAAAGATGAATAAATTAGAAGCTTACAATAAAATAAAATAAAACTATTGAAAATGATTGTTATTACTTACCTGCACTAACCATTACTACGTAACTGGAGAATGATAACAAAAAACATAACCTTAAACATGGAAGTATAATATTTTTATTTTACAAAAAATTTAAAAAGTTAATGATTTATAAACATACAATAAAATAAAATAAAGAATTAAAAATTATTATAACTCACCAGTTTTACAATTTCCACGTGACCGAAAAGAAATTAAATGACAATCACCACGTGCATTAGAATGGAAAGAAATATCAAAATCTTAAATGACATAAATAATTATGATACTTTTAGAAAAAAAAAACATTTAATAATAGAACTAAAAAACAGATAAATAAGTTACAAATAAAATAAAAACAAATAAACAATTATTAATATTATTATCATTACTCACCTGTCAGAAACGAATGCCAATGTAAACAAAACATTATTTCACTCAAAACACTATAACCTTAACTACTTCACTAAAATCACTGTCACTTTTTAAACTATCACTCCTTAATTTAAGAATTTAATTTATTTTTAATTTATTATTATTTAATAAAATGCAATTATTTATTAAACAAAATTATTTATTAAATAAATTGAAAAAGGTACAAATGAACGTCTAAACTGTGATGTTATTGTTAACAAAAAATATCGAAAATCTGCTAGCCAATCAGAAGCCCGATAAAACGTGTTACACCTCTGAAATTGCTCGAAAGGGTTCTCGTATAGGGAAGTCAAGGTCAAAGCTAATTTCTATGTATTAACTATTTTAGTAAAATTTTTTGTTATTTTAGATTGCTAACGTTATAAGAAATTTTATAATATAAACTTGAAGTCACAATATTTAATTAAAAGATTTTAATTCGTCTGCAAAACAAAAAATCGAAACTGAAAACTATCGATAGTGAGATTTCATATGTACTGCTACGGATACTACTCTTGTCCTACTCTAACCCAGGTATATTCTATACCTTACTCTCCCTTACTTGCTGAGAAAAGCATTGCAGTATATCTATAGATATGACAAACTGATTTCTTATATAAGATTTTATCGTTCCACTAAATTTGTACTTTGAAAATCGTATCGTGAGCTCGAGCCGCGCGTTATGGGTAGATTTGTATAAAAGTATATAATTTTAGCTCTCTCTAATGAGTTACCAATATTTATGG
This sequence comes from Ganaspis brasiliensis, assembly GCA_037103525.1. NCBI lineage: Eukaryota > Metazoa > Arthropoda > Insecta > Hymenoptera > Figitidae > Ganaspis > Ganaspis brasiliensis. Next base: position 513,651 of record JAZKLR010000594.1, on the reverse strand, counting down.
AAAAAATAGTTTTAAACTGTAAAACATACTGTGTATTGACCTGAAGCGATTCGAGAATGAGTAGAAAAAAAGTAATTTTCGCATCAAATTTTCTCACCAATCAAAGATAATTTAACAGTACTTTCTTCTAACCCCTAGAAACGAACTAAATGAACGTTTAACGAACCAGTAGATATGCTAACATAACAATTCAAAGAATGCTCTATTTGAGTGTGTGGTTAACAATAGAACCAGAGAGAATCTAACTAAAAGTGGTAAATTGAGCATTTAAAGAGTTAGGCAAGTATAAAAAACCAGATAGACAATTGCGTACTTAGACGGAAAAACGACCACTTTTTTTCTTAAGGTTTCAAGCTCATCGAGAATGATCTGCACTGTTTAAGGAAAATGTAAATTCAGAAATAAGTCTCTAATTCTACAATTTTTTAAAATTTTATTCTTATTATTCGTTCATTTTCTTTATTAAAAAGAAAGGTTATTCTTCTGCTTCTTCTTGAGGTACTTCCGGCAAAGTACCTCCACCTCCACCTCCGCCTCCGCCACCTCCTCTTCCTCTTCCTCTACCTCTGCCTCTACCTCTGCCTCTTCCTCTGCCTCTGGCTCTTGCACGACCTCTAGCTGCAAAACGTGATAAGATATATTAATTGTTGTTTATAGAAAAATTTAATCATTTTTTAATTTTTTTATCTTTTCACATCTATACCCTTTTAGAGTTTAACATTTATGGTAATCCGATCTTACTCGCTAAAGTTGAATAAATGAAAATTCACTTATTAGATTCTAAAAGTCTTCCACTTTTTCAATAAGTGTATGTACACTTAAAATAAGTGACATTTCACTCTATATAAGTGAAGTTTTTAGTTATTATTAGTGCAAATATACTTATTGAAAGAGTAAAAGACTTTTGACATCTAATAATTTAAGCTTTACTTATTTAAATTTAGTGAGAAGTCTTATGAGTTTAAGGTTTCTAATTATTGAATATAATAATTGAAATAAAAATAAACTTTTTAAGATTAAAAAATATTACAAGATCCCTCAAACATAGTAATGGGTTATTTCATGTAGGGAGTAACCTCTTTATTCTTAGATTTTTTTATACCTTTGTACTTTGTGGTATTTGTGACCTTCCTAAGCATACTAAAGAATTTTGCAGAATCACAATTATTTTGGAAAATATTGTTACTTAAATTTCTTTAACAATTTTTATTTAATTTTTAACTTGTAATATTTTGTACATAGTAAAAGTGTTGTTTATGAAAAATGTAAAGAATATGTTAGCTTTTAATCACATAATTTTAAAAAAAAATTTAATTCATTTTTTAGCTAATTTGTTTTAACAAAAATGGTTAAATTGTAAAGACAGGTTTTTCGATATCCAGGTAACTGTAATTTTAAATCTTCAGGCTGTATGATGCGGCCTAGGAACCTAGTTAGAAACTTTTCGTTGCAGCCACTACAGTAAAAATATCATTATAAATTTAAACTTTTTTTGCACTGTATTTTTTTCAAGTAGAATAAAAGAAAAAAAATAAGTACACCAGAGATTGGATCAAATGTTAAACATTTTTCTGGTAATGTCTCTGTTACTCCAATTTTATTGTAGCAAGTTTGTTTTTAACTAAGTTAAAACAAAACTCTAAAAGCAAAAAAAGTCATTCACCTACTATACAAAAAGTGTAATTTAAATAATAAGAAATTTTTTTATGAAATCCAATTGTGAAACTCTAGTAAAAAGAAAATATTTTAAACTTGATGTTTAAGCAAATTAGTTAAAAACTACTTTGATAATTTTTAAAAATCACGGTATTACAATTTGAAATTTTCCCTACAATTTTCATAACCCTCATTTTTTCATTGCTAACAGATTACAAGTTAAACATTTTTAAAAACAATGATAACAGTTCATTTAATTCAATTAATTAATTATTCAATTAATAATGAAATTTTGCAAAACTCTTTGGCATTTTTTAAAAGGGACACAACTATAACAAAAAAAACAAAGAACAAAAACAAAATCTACAAATGAGGAGGTACTCCGTCCAAGGAATGCTACGCAAATAATTTTTTCCCCAGATACTTAACTAAAGAAAATAGAATTCAATATTTTTTGCTTACCATACGTTTCGAGAGCGCACATAAGAATCACCATGAGCAACAGTGGAAGTGAGAGAAGTTTCATTTTTATATGATAACGAACTTTCTTTCGGTATAGAAACAATGTAATGTGTAGGTAAAACTGGCGCCTTATATAGTCCAGTGCTGTCACAAAAAACATAAATTTTTTCCAGTGTCCTCTAAATAAACGTAATTGCAAAAAACTAAAAATGTTAAAATATATTTGACAAAATAAAGTAAAATTTAAGAGTATAACATTCTAACTTATGGTCAGTGATAAGAAAATAATTTAAAAGTATAGGCATTGCATATTCTTGTATTTTTTATTTAGTGTTTGTACAGGCATCTAGCTCATTTTGTTCGGTTTAATTATATTATTATTATAAATTGACTTAAGATAAATAATTATATTTATAGATGAAGATATTTACGAAAAACAGGAAGAAATTCGATAAAAAACTATGTTTTCTGGTTTGAACTAGAGAGAAAATTTTATTTATACATGGCTCATCAAGAAATAGTTGGGAGTCATCTTGAGTCAATTCTTAAGAATCAATAAATAAACACTTAGAAATCAATTAATGCAAACATGCAAGCTTGCAGCAAGCTTGCTGCAAGTAGTGAAATGTCCGCACAATGCAAGCTTGTACGGCAAGCTTGCTGCAATCTTACCTCGAAAGTTTGCGGCAAGCTTCCCATGCAAGCTTGCCATGCAAGTTTCCTGCAAGCTTGCTGTAAGGTTTCCATGCAAGTTTGCGGCAAGCAAGAAATAAGCTTGTAAAAATAAATTCAAATAAAAAATTTCACTCAAAATTGTCTATGAATTATTAATAAGGTTTATTGCTTTTTACAGAATATCTTATGCTTCTCAAAAACCTTGGAAAAAAAGGCTTTTTCGTAGAAATGGTATAGAATCGCTGAAAATCAGTATTTTTCAATCTCCCAACTTTATTTCTCTTCAGAAGACTTCAAACAATAATGCCAAATTGTTTATTTAACGATTTTTTAATATTAACTATTTTTTTAAGGGTCCCAAAAAACCCCATAAATTACAAAATTGGATTTTATTGGGTTTTTTTGGGGCCCTTTAAAAAATAGTTAATATTAAAAAATCGTTAAATAAACAATTTGGCATTATGGTTTGAAGTCTTCTGAAGAGAAATAGAATTGGACGATTGAAAAATACTGATTTTCAGCGATTCTATACCATTTCTACGAAAAAGCCTTTTTTTCCCGTGCATTTTGCATGGGAAACTTTGAGCGCTTTGAGCCCCATCTAAATAAAAAAAAAACAAAAACAAAAACAAAAAATAGGGGTATTTTTTTTCGAAATAGAACAATCCTAGGGGGTGAGAGCACGAAAAAAAAAAAAATTTTGTTTTCCCATGCATTTTTGGACCACCCTATTGAACAAGCCCTCTTGTACAGAGCTGGAGTTTCCGGGCTTAATACAGATTTTTCTGTACTCGATACATTGCCCTTTGTACAGAGCCTTCGATATCGGTTATAGTATACAAAGTCGATTTGAATTTTGCTTACTGTTTATATTTGATTTAAGATTATATCAAGATATCAAAAATTAATTAAGTGTAATAGCAGTCTTCTTTGAAAATACATTATTATTTGTTCGAAGTCAGAGATACTTTTAAAATATGCAAAATAAGTTTGAAAAAAATTAAATAATTTGCCTGTTAAAGATAATTTTTTTCACTGTAAGTAACAAAAAGGATTATGATGAAATAAAAAAAAAGTGTTGGAATCAAAAATTAACATTAAAAAAACTTCGAGTCATTATCTACGATTAAAAAGATTTTTGTCATTTCATTATAATCATTTTCGTTACTTACAGTGAGAAAATTATCTTTAATGGGCAACTCATTTAATTTCTTTTCAAATACTCATTTTGCATTTCAAAATATCTATGATTTTGAACAAATATCAATGTATCTTCAAAGAAGGTTACTATTACACTTAATTACTTTTTAATTCAGGAATAAAATTTATTTTCAATATCTCGTTATAATCTTAAATCAAATGTAAACAGTAAGCAAAATTCAAAGCAACTTTATATACTATAACCAATATCGAAGGCTCTGTCCTCGATGAATCGATAACAGTAAAAAATTATTGGTTAGGTATCTTGTTAATCAAACTGTCAAAATCTCCCGATGTTTAAAATTGTTATCAGGTTACTTAAAAAATGTACAGAAGCATTAAAATGTAAATCAGATCGTCGTGCAATTTAGATAATTACCGTGAAAAGTTTATTTTAACTTTAGATATCTTGACATGAAAAATTATTGCAAGGTTATTGAAATAAATTTTCTGACTACATTACAAATGAGCAGTTTGGAAAATTATCGTAAAAAGTTTATTTTATTTTCAGATATTTTGACAAGAAAAATTATTGCAAGGTTATTGAATTTACAAATTTCAGGCGTTAATGGGTTAATTATATAAAAATTAATAAAAACGAGGCCTTTTTTACAGTTTAAGTGTCAAAAGTGCGTCATTTTGTCAATTTTCAATAATTCTTTTTTATTCTGAATTCGGCCAAAACTGCACTCACACTGATCAATAATTTCTGTGGTTGTTATTTTTCAAATAAATATAAGAGTAGAAATTCATCATCATCTAGATTCATATTTTAAAGAGTTTTAACTAACGTTGCCCCATTTTTTAATTAATCAAAATTTTTTTTTAAAAATAAAAAAAAATTCTACGATTAAACGAACTTACCTAAAATGAAGTTCAATCGAAATTATGTGAGTATGTCTCGTCCGAATAGATCAATTTTGTATTACACTTTTTCTTATTTGCAAATCGCAATGTTTTGTTTAAGGGATTTTTGGGTAAGGGAGGGATTGATCTATTCGGACGAGACATACTCACATAATTTTGATTGAACTTCACTTCAGGTAAGTTCGTTTCATCGTACAATTATGTTACGTTGTCTCGCCCTCTAGATCAATTTTGTAGTTGATTGTATTTTTGTTAAAATTTTGTAGACGAGTTCTCGAATGATCCGGAAGCCCAAAAATTTCGGACTATGAACGAGACCCGAACGTTTCTACAAGCGCAGTACAGTTTTAAGCTCCAAACAAAGGCGCACTAGTGTTCCAAGCACCAAACACATGCACACTAATGTTCCACGCACTAAATACATGCGCACTAGCTTTCTACGCACTAAATACATGCGCACTAATGTTCCACACACTAAATACTTGCGCACTATTTTTCCAAGCACCAAATACATGAGCAATAGAGTTCCCCACACTAAACACATTCGCAGTAGTGTTACCCGCACTTCAAATTACAATTAACTTCTTCAGTATCAAATCATAAAAGCACATTTAACTATCCTTTTCAAAATCTTCAATAATTATTTTTTTCTATAACCATTTTTTAAATATTTTTCACTTCTATAATTCTTGGATTTTTTCAAATATTTTTTTACTCATAAAAACTGTTTTCTTTCAATATTATCATTATCGCCTTTTGTAATAATAAAAATTAATTCCATATTTCAGTTTTCAATTGTCTTTTTCTAAATTCCCTAATTCTCTGCTTTTTTCAATTACTTTTTTTCAATGTTTATGGTTCCGTACCGTAAAACGGAACCCTATTAAAATCACTACGTGTGTCCGTTTTCGCACCCCCTCTACACTGAGAGAAATAGATGGTAAGAACTTTAGTATCTTTGATGATAGAGAGGTTATGTTACACTCTACCATCAGAGATGCTACATTGTACCATCTAGATGCTACATCGTACCATCCAGATGCTATCAGATGCTAACCTGTACCATCCAGATGTTATCCCGTACCATCTAGATTCTTGTCCGTATATTTCAGATCAGATATGGTATCTGGTAACATCTAGATGGTACCCCGTAGCATCTATTTCTCTCCGTGTAACTTCTAAACTATATGAGTCATCAAATTTGGTACACATATGTAATTTTACCTTGGATTTACGAAAATGATATGGAAAACGCGATTCGAGCTCATAAAGATGCCGAAATCCAGCAAAAACCACTTTTTTTGACCTAAAATGCAAAAAAATGACCATGCCCCCCTCCCCTAAACTTCTAAACTATTAGACTTAGGATGCTGAAATTTGGTTCACGTGTGTAAATTTACGTGTAGATTACAGAAAAATTATAAAGAACTTTCGTAAAGGCGGTCTTCATAGTGTTTACTAGCCAAAAAGTACGATTTTTTAAAAAAATTTTGAAAAAATGACCATGTCCCCCCTCCCTAATTTTCCAAACTATTTAACTTAGGATGCTAAAATTTAGTACACATATGTAATTTGACGTGTAGATTATACAGAAAATATATAGAAGTTTGTTAATGTTCGTCTTTATAACATTTACAAGCCGAAATTCGTGTTTAAAAACAAATCAAAATATAATTGGTTAATTCCTTATTTTTTTAAAACATATTTAAAAAACGACCCTGACCCCCCTGCTGCAAAAGTTTTGGCTTATAGTGCTAAAAATTTGTTCCAATAAAATTTTATTTAGTGTATAAAAAGAATTATTTTTAAAACTGTTATCCTAGTGGAAAATTTTAAATCTCTACCTCATATAATTGAATAAAAATTAAAAAGATACGGAACCCTTCGACTTGGCACGAGTGTAACTCGTACTTGCCCGATTTTTAAATATGTTCCTTAAATTTCAATTCCATTCTAATGCTAATTTTCATTCAATTCCATTTAATTGAATTCTTCAATTTTTAATTATTTTTTTCAGTTTCAATTATTTTTTTCGATTTTTAATTCCGTTGTTAAATGTGCAGTTATTTCCATTAATTATTCCAGTAATTTTTTTAATTTTTTAATTTTCAATTATTTTATTTAACTTTAATATTTCTTGTTTAATTTCTTCAATTCTTTTTTTCAGTTGTTTGTTAATCTAGTCGTTTTTTAAATTTTGTTTTTAATTGTCAATTATTTTCTTCAGTTTATAATTTTTTTCAATTTTTAATTATTTTTGCTTCCTCATAGAGGAAGCTTTGTGATCGTTAAGATTTTCAATTTTCCAAAAATAGTCTTAATCGACTCATTTTCATCTAAAAAGCGTAGATTTTTATTCTTAAGCAAATGTCCAGATGTATATGTGTGTGTGCATGTGTGTGTATAGCGTTTTTTGTGGACAAGATATCTCGAGAATGCTTTAACGGATTTCAATAAAATTTGGATGACTTATTAATCTCATGAATATCTAAATTTGGACACAGGGATTTTTGAAAATACTCAACCATTTTTTAGCACCTTCTTTCGTCGAAAAAAATCGTTTTTTGCCAAAAAAAAATTTGTATGCTAAAAATTTAACTTACTGGATACAAAAATCATATTCCTTATCTCAAAACAAATTGATTGACCTATAAAAAATTTATAAATGATAAAAAATTTATAAAATAATTCATGTTTTTTTCTTTTTGCTTTTAAAATTCATTTTCTTATAACTTCTCCATTTACATTTGATATATTTGATTAATTTCACCTAGTTTCTAATTTTAATTTAATTCTTAAATTTTCAATTTATTTCTTAAATTTTAAATTTATTTTTTAAATTTGTAGTTTATTTCCTCAATTTTTTATTATTTTCTTCAATTTAAATTTTTTTTCGATTTTCAATCCAGTTATTTAATTTTTAATTATTTCCAACAGTTATTCCTTTAGTTCTTCAACTATTTTGTTTAAAGTGCAAAATATTTATTGTTTAATTTTTTAAACGATTCTGTTCAATCGTGTTATTATGCACCCATTTTTCGAATTCTGTTTTCAACTGTCAATTATTTTCGTCATTTTTCAGGTGATTCTTCAATTTCGTGATTTTCATTTTTTGAATTTGCAAAAATTTATAGTTTTAAATGACCAACAACAATGCACAGTTTGTTGCGCGCTTGGGCGTGACCGAGAAAAACCTGGAATTCAAAAAATCAAGAGTTAAAAAATCTGTAAAATTGGTGGTCAGGAAAAATGAGAACCTAGTCAGGGAAACGTCAAGGAATTTTGAAAATTAAATTTTGCGACCACCCTGATTATTCCAATCATTAAAAACTACAATTAACGTTTTAATTTAATAAATAATACATAATAAAAATTAAAGTACCAAAACGTTTAATTTGAATTGAGGAATATCGGAAGAATGATCATAGAAGTAAATAATTGAAAAATCATTTTAAAAATTGTAAATTGAAGACAATAATTTAAATTTAAGTTAATAACTACAAATTTAGGAAATTAATTGAGAAATGATTAAAATAATTTAAAATTAGCGGAAATAACTGAAAAATCATTTTAAAAAAATGAAAATTGAAAATAATAATTGAAAATTGAGATAAACAATGGTTGCCAAAACTTCTCAAAAACTACTCAACCGATCTTGATGAAATTTTACACAGGTCTTCGAGATACAATTCACGAGAGCTTGAAAGAAGGATTTTTTTTGTTTAATCGCAACTGTTTTAAAAAACAAAAATAAGGTTAAGCAAATTTTAGTAAAATTTGCATTTTTTGTAAAAAGGTCCGCCAAAAATCCAATTTTCACTTTTATTTCTTTTTCTTCGCCCAAGTTCTAGTTTACGTTCTTTACTAAAACACGAATTTTTTTTTTTACTTTAGATGATCCTGTCATGAGTTCTACTGTCAACGCGGACGCACCTTTTTTCCGAGGAGTCACCGGAAATGACGTAACAATGACAGAGTTATGAATATTATGTTTTGAAAATTTTAGAAATTCTTGTTTAAAAATATATCTTTGAGACAGTAAAAAGTTTAAAAAAAATATTTTATTTTTTATATAAAAAAATTGTTGAAATTAGGCCTTTTTTCGATCGAGTGAACCCGTGTAACCCCTTAAAAGGTTCATCATGATCGGTCATCAAATAATGTAATAGCTGGATGTCCAACAAAGAACATTCAAGTGTTAGTCAGGCTTGAAAATAATCATTTAGTTTACAAAAGTGACTAACAGTCCACGGTGGGTTTTAAACTCATTTAACCCAAAGGTCCTGGCATCTGGGATTTTCTTCTTGATTTCGATTCTGGAGTGTGATATTGTGATTTTACAATAAAAATTAAAATAATCGCCGGAGCCGTTTTTGAGAACATCGATTTTTATTTAAAAAAAAACGAAAATTCACATTTGCTTTCAAAATTTCCATTTTACAAAAAAAGTCTTTATATAAAAGTTACAGATAATAAAAAAGGAATATTTTTTATTGAAACCTTTTGCTCATATAATTAATAGTTTCCGAGATAATTAAAAAAAATGATATTTTACACATATTTTTTAATCAAATTAGCTCAAAATTGCGAGTACCTTCAATTTTCTTGTTGATTTTCAATGTATCATGTAAACATATGATTTTCCAACAAAATGGAAATGTACAATAGTTGACATACAATAGTTTACAATAGTTTACATATTTAATTTATCGAAAAAGTTTAATTAAATTTATTATTATAGTTTAATAACATCAGATCAATGTTGTAAAATGTTATAAAGTTGTTAAACATGATTGACTTTTGGTATGCAAATAAAATTAATTTTCTCTTTTATCGTTTCCAGTATTCCTATGTAATTTGCTTCACGTAAACATTTTTTTAAATACACTTCTAAATCGACAATTCTCAAAAAAGGCTTAGGAAAATATTTCCATTTTGTTGGAAAATCATATGTTTACATAATACATTGAAAATAAACAAGAAAATTGAAGGTACCCGCAATTTTGAGCTAATTTGTTTAAAAAATATGTGTAAAATGTCATTTTTTCAATTATATCGGAAACTATTGATTATATGAGAAAAAGGTTTAAATAAAAAATATTTATTTTTTTATTATCTGTAACTTTTATAGAAAAAGTTTTTTTCTAAACTGGAAATTTTGAAAGCAAATGTGAATTTTCGTTTTTTTGTTAAATCCCAGATGCCAGGACCTTTGGGTTAAATGAGTTAAAAAACCCACCGTGAGTCATAAGGGATATAAATATCGAAAAGGGGTGAGTTTGAGGGGTTGATCATGTTTGGACATTAAATAATATTATTGTTGGATGTCTAACAAAAAACATGGAAGTGTTAGTCAAGCTTAAAAAAAGAGAGCATTAGTTTAAGGGATGGAAATTTCGATAAGGGGTGAGTTTAAAGGGTAGATTATGATTGTCCAACAAATGATATTATTGCTGAATGTTCAACAAAAGACATCCAAAAGTTAGTTTACTTTGCAAAAAACTATTAACTCACAAAAGTGAGTAACAGTTTTGAGGGATGAAACTATTGATAAGGGGTGAGTTTGAGGGGTTGATGATGATCGGTTATCAAATGATGTCATTGCTGGATGTTCATTAAAAAACAATCTAGTGCTGGTCAGGCATGAAAAAAATTATTTAGTTTACAAAGGTGAGTAACAGTCTTGAGGGATGAAAATATCGATAAGGGTTGAGTTGAAACGGTTACTCATGATCAGTCATTAAATGGTGTCATTGCTAGATGTGCAACAAAAATTATCTAAATGTTAGTGAGACTTAAAAAATTCAATTAATTCACAAAAGTAAGTAACAGTCTCAAGAGATGAAAATATCGATAAATTGTGAGTTTAAGAGGTTGATCATGCCCAACAAAAAACATCTTAGTTTAAGGTAGGCTTAAAGCCAACACAACACTAATTTAACTTATTGAATCAACATTTCACTATTGCTTTTTAAGTTACTGAAATTTTAATAGGTTATATTTAAATAATATGGATTTTTTTGACAGTCAGATATTATACTGGAAATCCTTACGAATATTTGAAAAGAAAGTAAACCAAAATTTGGGATTACTTTTCAATTGTCGGTAGACTTTTGTCCAAAAAGAGGTTTTGGACATACTGTCCGTCATTTTGAATTTTGGAAATGCGTTGTTTGTAATCAGTGACCCTGAATACTTCAACAGGCATACATTTGATTTAAGAAACTAATTCGATCTGAAAAAAGTCTGACACAAAAGGTTAATTTGATACAGTATGTGCGTTTTCTTGCGTATCAGAAAACCCTAATATTTTGGGACCTAGCGTTTTTTTCACAAGAGAGTAAAGGGAAATGTTAGTCAAAGCATATGAAATTACATTATATTTCATTTTTAGCAAATTTGACCGAGGCCACTTTCCCCATAGATGTGTGCGGGGTTCTATCAAATTTAAATTTACAAAATAAAATTTTTACAAAATATTTGTAGTTTGTGCTGCCCAAAAACCTTTTGTCACAAGCGCCATTTATGATGCATTCTTTCAGATTATGTTTAATGTTTACTTTTAACTGTTTAATGTTTTAATATTTAATAAACTAATTAACAATATAAAAATAAATATACTGCGCCAAGTTCTTTTATTGAGAAATAACTAAACAACAAAAATAATAAAATAAGAGACTAGTGAAATAAATCAAATCAAACAAAATTTGAACAACAAGCCACGTCTAACTAAGTTTCCGAAAAGGGGGTAGTAAGGAGCAGCATAAATACGAATTTTAAAGATTCACTAGAAATTGACATTTATTAATTTTATGTAACGGAATGGGATTTTTGATTTTCATTTTGCAACATTTTTTATTTAAACAAATAAGTTGAAAAATGAACCTACGGTAACAGTATAAAATCCTAAATCGTCAGGGTAAAGAGAAAAAAATATTGATCTAAAGGTTTTTAAAATCAATCAAAAAGAACTCGAGTTATGCTATCCGCCAGTTTAAAAAACATGGTTTTGAGAAAAACACGTTTAAAGTTTTTTGTGTAATGAGTCGATGTGCATATGTGACGCCGCGCGAGAAAACGGACCTATCTAAAAAAAATCCATTTTCATTTTTTTATGCTAAAAGGTAGTTTTCTAGTCGATCTTTCATTTAAAAAAATCAGAAATTTTTTCTATTATTTACTTTTTGAGTTATTGACCATTAAGCGTAAGAGTTTACATTGGTCGCAATGTATTGTTGCAACTTCTAACGCAAAAAAAAACCTATCGCGAAAAAAATCAATTTTAATTTTTTTATGGTAAAAGGTAGCTTTTTAGTCGCTCTTTCATTTGAGAAAATTAAAAAAAATTTTCATTAATTACTTCTTGAGGTATTAAGCATGAAGCGTAAGAATTTAAATTGGTCGCAATTCCTTGCCGCAACTTCTAACGCTCGTCTTATAAAATTAACGTTTCAGGCGATAGGTCCCCTTTCTCGCGCGGCGTCACATATGTATAACTTTTACGTGCGTATAACTTTTTTATTTCTTCGAATTTTAATCTGCAATTTTTGGGAATTATATTCTTGAGGTAATGTAGACCACAAAAATAAAATAAAAAAAGTCAATTTTTTGATCTATGCAAAGTATAATACTACCTTAAACAGTTCACATTATAAACATTCATTTAGAAAAAAATAACAAGCGCGCCGCGGCGCGCGGGTCGATCTCGTATCTTAAATTCGAAGCTTTTGCTCCCTGGTTGCGCGAATCCGCGACGGGTAGTGATGCACGATGAGACGAGAATCTCAGTAATCTCGATCATTTTTGTTGTGTGAGAAGTATGATCGAAAGTGAGAATCTCAATCTTTCATTTGTTTTGATCGTCTCATCTCGTCTCAGTCTCGTGTGAATTCTCATTTTCTGATCTGTCAAAAGTTAAAAGAACGAAATAATCATAACACTAAAGTAAATAGTGTAAACAATGTATTATATTTTTTATGAACACATATAAATCTGTTATATTATAATTTAAATCGTTTTACAAAGAATTTTTAAGGAAGGAAAGAAGTAAGTATAAATGTTCATTTACTAAATATTGTATTAGTGAAACAAAATATTAAATTTTTATCAACTTAACCACAACATTTTTTGTATATGAAGCTAAAAAATATGCTTTTTTAAATATTTGAAGGAACATTATTTAAACTAGTGTAAATTTAAATTTTGAAAAAGTATCTTAATACTTACTGTAGTATATTATTTAAGGGTAATATAGTTATTTATTTAAATTTAACAATTGTGCTTACAGGTTAAAATATTCAATATTGGATTTCTTCCTGAAAATTTAAACCAGAACTATGTTTTAAATTTATTCACTCTTACGCAAAAGAACATGCAATGATAATATAATATAATTTAAAGCAAAAGAAAATCCAAAATGTTTTAAAAAATTGTTATCCAGAAGGTATTTCATGGCTAGAAGTCAAGACCAAAAAACCAACCTATTTTCGACACTTTGAAGAATTATGTTATTTTAATAAACATCATTGTTATTTTAGTATTAAAATTTTTAAATTCGTATTTATTTAATATTTTCTTAATTCTTGATAAGTTATTGTGAGTTTTTATTGTAAATGATCATTATGTAGGTATTATTGTATTAATTGATCAAATATGATTGATATTGTAATAAATGTAATTTTGCATATTTATAGTGTTTTCAATAAATTAAATATTTTCTCATATGTACTCAAACATTTAAATTAAAATTTTCTTTATGTCAAACATAGTTTTAACTACAATATAATTTCCACTTGCAACATTTATAGTATAAGATTAAATGACAAAATTTGTTAATAAAATGAAACCAAACGTCAATTTGCATAAAAAACTACATATTTATTACTCAAAAAGACTTTTCATTACAGTTTTACAATCGCTTTTGTTCATATTTATACATTTTTTTACAATTCGAATTTTATTCATCACAATTTATTTTACATTTACATTAATAAGATTAAGTAATAGATATTATATATTTTTGCTTACTTTTATCCGTTATAAACATCGTTCCATGTCCTAGTAGAAGAGAAAAAATTTGAAATATTTGAATAATCAGGAAAGAATTTTATATTTACTCCACCAGTTTAACCTACAAGCGTAATTTCTCATTTAATTAACTATTGCCATTCAACAATAATATAATAGCTATTAAAAGAATTATATATTTAAATTGACATAAATTGCTTTAATGTTTGTTTTATTATTTTGAAAAAATATGTTCAGCAGCTTTATACAAAAAGATGTTAGGGTTAGGTTTAACATATATATTCTATATTTTAAATTACTGATATAGGATTTTAATAATGAGAGAACATCTATACTTACCTTTTTACTTACTTGAACTAATTACTTTTATAAAATTTCTCTACAATACAATTATGTATCATATTACAAGATTTATATTACTTAATAAAAAAGTAATACACTGTTTACATTATTTTATTTATACTGTCAGTTGGTGTCGGTTTGTTTATGACAATTTTTTGCTTATCCTAATACAATCGTTTCATGTGTTGGTACAATATATGACAGTTGCTCGAATAAAACGATATTTTGAGATTATCGTTTGAATGAGACGAGATGAGATGAGATTTGAAACAAAAGAACGAAAAAATATCTCATTACCGCTCATTTCTCAGATTTCTCGCTCAAGTGCATCACTAGCGACGGGCTCCTTTGAGATTTAATAAGATGACAAATAACGTGTCAGAATCAATCTGCCACGTTATAATAGAAAGTGATGAGAATATTTTTTAGAAAGATTTAAATAAGTAAAAAAATAAATAAACATGTAGGTGCGTAGATATATGAAAAGATAATATTAAGAAGATGTGGATAGAAGGAAAGATAAAAGAGGATAAAAAAGTAAGGGTTAGAAGCGATAGGGATTTTCCTATTTTCAGATTTGTCAAATATTTCTTGCGTTGTATTAGAATTAGAAAAGTGTATTTACATTTTGATAAGATTATTGAACAATTAAGCGTGTGTGTAAAATAAACAATTTAATTAGATATAAATTCAAGTGGATAGAAAAATATTTTTAAGTTTTACGTGGATTAAAATGGATAGAAATTTTGTATCAATTTTATCCATGACGATAAAAAAAGATAGGCATAGATAAGAAAAAATGGGAAGGATAGTAAATTTCTATCCCATAATTCTATTCATTTTAAACTTTTTGCTTCGAGCAAGGGAAGAAGTGTACTTGGATTAAGGATAATAACATTTTAAGTAAGTGTAATTATTTTTGATCCAAAACTAAGAATAATATTCTTGCTTCAAAAACAATTATTATTTATCCAAAATTTTATTCCAAACATACTTTTATCCTTGGTAGAATAAGAACGTTTTTCCTGTCATCCACTTAATTCAAAACATTGTTTTACCACCATCTGACTTATTTCGACTTTTTATTTCCATCACCTCCCCCACCCACCCACCAATTCATGGGGACCCACCCACCCACCTTTTTTTTTTTTTTTTTGCGTAGGATGTGAAAACCTGCCTTCAGGTACCCTGTAGCACGTACTACAGGGTTATGCGGGGGTGGCGATGTTCTGCCGACCCGCTAAAAACACACCCTTATTTGGAACCTTAAGACCACTCCCAGGTAGAGCCAGTTTACTGACGTATCGCCTTCAGGAGTGGTCTTATATCTCGCCTCTATCGCCTAAACGATATCCCTCGACCTTCGGGAACTACATTTGTTGGCGGCCATCGAGATCCTTAACCCTCATAACATGTTGGATGAAGGTCTCGATGTGCCGCCAATTCTCTTTGGATCGAGTCATTAACAGGACCATGTTCTCCGGTGTAACTTCGCAGTTTACACCGGCGAACATGACCCGTCTTTCGTCGTTCCATCGTGTGCATGTAAAGAGTGTGTGCTCTGCGTCATCCTTTGGGGATTTGCAGTACGCACACTCTGAACTTTGTCGTCTTTTGAAGCGCTCTAGGTACGAGTTAAAACACCCGTGACCTGAGAGCGCTTGGGTGAGGTAGTACGAGACTACTCCATGTTTTCGATCTATCCAGGTGGCGAGTGTAGGTATGAGCCGATGTGTCCATCGACCCTTCTCATCCCCGCTCCATCTTGCTTGCCATCTTTCGACAAGTCTGCTTCTCACATCTCGGCGAATTTGGTCCTTGCTGGGTCTATTGTCATCCGTATAACGGGTGGACATCCTATCTTTGAAAAGGAGGAAAATTTCCTCCCTTTCTTGCGCCAAAAGATATGCCGGCGCGGCGGGACGCTGGCAAGGACCTGAGCAGCACTCGCGGATACTGTCCTATAGGCAGAGATTATACGCTTAGTGATAATCCTTTGCGAGGACAGTATCTTCTCCAAGATGGTCTTGCTTCTATCTGTTCGCAGGGAGGAAGCCCACACTGGTGCTGCATAAAGCAGCTTTGAGTGGAACACACTCGCCACCAATCTCCTTTTCTTTTCAAAAGGCCCACCGACGTTCGGCATTATACGGGCTAAGTTTAGTGCACATTCTGCAGCTTTGTCGGAAGCCACAGCAATGTGGTGCTTAAAATTCAAAAACTTGTCGAGTTGTACACCAAGATACTTTATATGCTTGCTCCACTTGACCTCGAATCCGTCTACTTCAATCCGGGGAAGTTCGTAACCACGTCTGTCTGTGACCATGAGCGCTTCAGTTTTGTCCAGGGCCATTTGAAGGCCTCTGGCATCCAGCCAGCTCTTTGTTCGTCGCAGACATTCGTTCACCAAGATTCCGAGCTCTTCTGCAGTTTCGGCAGAGCATACGATCAACGCGTCGTCCGCGAAGCCGATGATCACCGCACCTTCGGGTAGACCCATTCGCAAGAAGTCATCGTACGAGACGTTCCATACGAATGGTCCTATCCTCGAGCCTTGAGGGGCACCTCTTTGCATCTCTTCCTTCAGAGTGCAGGTGTCCCCCTCGTATATTACCCACCTGTCGCTAAGATAATTGTTCATTATCCGCAACAGGTAGGGCGGTATTCCTTTGTTTCTCATCGACTTGATGAGATCTTCCCATTTAGCGGTATTAAACGCGTTGCGTATATCTATAGCTACTAAAGCGCAGAAGCTCTTCTTCTTCCCCGGACCCAATTTGTCCTTTCCTTCCTTGGCTAGGTCCACTGCCTTTTGTATGGCATCTACTGTGGACAGGCCTTTACGGAAACCAAATTGGTAGTCGGATAGACTATTCTCTCCATTTAAGTGGAGCTGCATCCTCTGCAGAACCATGTCCTCCAGAAGTTTGCCCATCGTATCTAACAGGCATATTGGCCTGTAAGATGAGACATTATCTAGGGGTTTGTTACCTTTTCTTAGGAGGACCAGCCTCTGTCGTTTCCAGTCCCGGAAGAACTCTCCTCTTCTTAGGCAATTGTTGAAGCAATCTAAGAGAATCTGGGGTGAAGCAACGATCACTTGTTTAAGTATCTCGTTACTTATCCCATCGATTCCAGGCGCCTTGCCTGGCTTCAGTCTTTTGCCTGCCTCGTGAATCTCTGCAAGAGTAAAGAGTTCCTCCTCGCCGACTTGACAGTCATTCCAGTCCATCCTAGGCCATGGTTCTGCTGGTGGAAACAAGGCCCTGATTATTTGACGCACCCAATCGGGATTGTCCAGGCCGGGGGTCTTTTGCTTCGTAACCAATTTCTTGGCGACGACTTTATAGCCCAGACCCCATGGGTCCTTCTCGACATCCTCGATCAGGGTCTTCCAACACCTTCGCTGTGAAGCTCGAATCTCCTTTCTGAGGATCCTCTTGGCCTCTGTGTATGCGTCCTTTAGCACAGGGTCTCCCTTAGAGCGGGTGTATATCCTTCTTGCTCTGACGCATGCTTTTCGCAAAGAGGCCAGCTCCTCTGACCACCAGTATACATTACGTCTTCTGGGAGTGGTACTTCTTCAACGCGGCATTGACGCGTTGCATGCGGTGATTATCATGTTCATCACCGGCCGCACCTCCCCATCCAGATTGTTCGGTCTCTTCACCCATCCAAGTTCCTCAATGAGGCGGGATTCTTCAAGGGACCGACCGAACTTTTCGACGTCTAGCTTCTTAATGTTCCACCTAGGGCCTTTCTTACAGGAAGCAACCTGCTTGTTTGCTCTAGGTGTGTCTCCTACCGAGACTGAAAACTTAATATACTGGTGGTCACTTTCGGTATGATCCTCAGAGACGTGCCAGTCTTTGATGCGCTTGTTCAGGAGAGACGTTGTTATCGTAAGATCGATAATTGATCCGATATTATGGTCTCTCCTAAACGTCCATTTTTGGCCCTGGTTGACAACCATCAGATTGTTCCTGGAGACCATTTCTGCGATGAGGATTCCTCTATTGTCGAGCCTTGTCTCGCCCCAGTCTGGCGATTTCGCATTGAAGTCGCCTGTGACGAGAACATCCAGCCTGGATTCTCGCAGGCTCGACTCGAGTTCATCTATCTCCGCTTCGAAGGTTGTCAGTGGGTCGTTGGGTGAGAAGTAGCAGGTATACATGCGTATACCTGAAGTTTTCACCCACACGAACCCACTGCTCGTCTCCAGGAACTTGTCTACCCTCAAATCGGGATTGAAGACCTGAATGGCTGCCCTACCCGATGAATCCTGGTACCAGGGAGCGAGGTCGTTTCTTTTGTTCTGTTCGCTGAGGAACAGAACATCGATCCGCTCATGACTGGCTGTCACTAGCATCAGGTCTTGAGCCTTTTTCGACGTATGCAGATTAACTTGCAGAAACTTTAGGCTTTTGCCTGTTTCAGTTTCTGCAGTGCCTCTTTATACACTGGGCAGGCAATACTACCAGCCCAGTGTCCGAGATCGGACTTTTCCAGGTCGGAGCAAGTTAAACACTTTGGCTCTTTCGCGTCACAGGACTTGGCCAGGTGATCCGCGCCACCGCATCTCCGACAGTTTTTAACCCTGTCGGGGCCTTTGCATACGCGAGTCGAGTGTCCATACCCTAGACACTTTTGACACCTCGGGACTTCGACGTGTAGTCTAATTGCTGCATTAACCCAGCCAACCCGGACTTTGCCTATCTTGAGGAGAGTATCACAATATCCCTCTGGTAGGCGGACCAATGCCATCTTCATTCCACCAAAACGCGGTACGAGGCGGCATGTCAGATCCGGGTTGACATTCTCAAGTTTAGTCTTGAGGGCAGCCACAATGTCCTCTTCCGTGGTCGTCTCGTCGAGATCTCGGATCTCGACGGTCTTTTTGTTAATCAGGGCAAACACTTCCGCTTTGTTTTGCAACGCTTCAGTGAGAGCTCCAGCTAGTTCGGAGGTTTTTCCTCCCTTCTTAACGACAATGAGGACCTCCTTTTTGATGGTCCTTCTGACTTTAAGTACTTCCACGCCAAACTGGTCCGGGTTAACGGACGTTTTCATGGCGCGGAAGACCTCTTTGTAGGCCTCTGGAGTCTCTGCTGAGATTTTGACGGCTTCCGTCATCCTTGACTTAGAAGAAGAGATTTTCTTCTCTGCTATTGGGATCTTTCTCTCAGCAGCCTTCCTTTCTTTAGCCTCTTTTCTCTTATCGACGACGGGTGTAAAGCCGTCGCTGTCTCCTTGAGGTTTCTCCAGCACGGCGTCCGAATAACTCCTGGTAGGGGATTTGGCCAGAGCAGTATTCTGCTCTTTCGGTTTTCCCGCTTCAGGATTCGCTGTAGGTGGGGCCCTGCGCCTAACCTTTTTTTCCTGTACTACTGGGTGACTAGCATCTAGGCTGTCACCCTCGGTACGGCTGCGTTTCTTGTCGCCACCAGGCTTTTGCAAGCTCGCGTTCCTCGAGGTTGCCTTTGCAGACGTCGGGGTCTGCACTTCAATAAACCGCAAATTTTTGCAGATTTCATTGAAGGCCACCTCGAGAGCTTTAACTGCCTCTTGGACTTCTCTTTTTATATTCTTTCGTTTCCTAATGCCCTTTTTTATGGTTTCGAAGAACTCAGGAATGTCACCCAATTGTTGGATGACGTTTTCCTTAAAACGTTCTTGTTCACCAGTCCGAGCACTTTGGGGAAGACTGAACTGACCAGACGTAGATGGCAGAGCCTCTACTTGGTCTTCGTTTACCTCCATGTCCTGAACTAAATTTTCCACTTTGCTTTCCATACTAGATAGTTTACCAGCGCCTCGTGCGTAAAGTGGCGGGCCGCCTTGATTGGGAGCGGGTACACCCTCGGATACTGCGATCCTACCCCAGATCCCTGAGGCCTAATCAACTGCTTAGCCGTTCCCGGAATACACGGACGGAACGGACTCGCCAGTAACAATGCAGGTTCCGATCCCTTACATCCATTACTCGGATGTAATTACTCGGATCGGCACTCGCCGATCAATCCCGAAGGGGCTGGCTCCTGACACCCTACCGCAGGTCCACCTCGGCAGAGCTACGCTCACATCAGACTCGTACATGTCACGGTTGGAAACGCCGTGACAGGACTTATCACTCCCAGTGTACTGCCTGCAAGGTGCCGATCGGCTAGTGTCGTTGGTCAGATCGGACAGACAACCGGTCCACCAGGCGCCAACCCTAAATCGAGACTACTTCACACCAACTTAGAAAAACCAAGAAGGCAGGAGTGTCCCATTCCTCCCAGAACCCATGTCGTTCATAGCTGACGAGGATGGTTAGCCCCCATTTGGAATCCGAATCAACATCATCCGCACAGGATAGCTAGTGCACAGGTTCGAAAAACGGCGGCTACCCGAATTAACGGGGTCCCGTTCATTCCCCTGTGCCCAAACTCGCCAGACATCGGAAGTCGATGAGCCCTGGGAAGAGCCGAACATTTGGAGCGAGCGCTCCATCTTGATACATTGTTGTGCGCCACTGGTACTAACAATAAGAAGGATAGTTGGCCACAGTTTTGCTTTAAAAATTTAAGCTGACAGAGTATGATTTGCGCAGTTCAGGTTACATCAGAATCCAGAAATAAGTTTTTAATTTTACATTTTATTATACTTTATTTATATTATTCTTTAATACAAAGAAACGGTATTATATCCAATCCCAGAGACGTATATAGAGGAGGGATGGGGCCGTCCGCCTCGAGTGTCACTTCAAATTGTATGTATTTTCTGCAAGGAAGTGTGACCTTTACAAACAGAAAGGTGATACTTATTAGTTTTGTGGGGTGACACTGCCCCGGGTGAGATTCGACCTAGCGACGCCCATCTCTAATCCTCTGTCCAATGTCCTCGATTGCTTGCATCATCGCCTTGAAGGCTTTTTTTCGGCGTCCAGCATGAGCTGTAAAACGTATTAAGATGTACTAATTGTTGTTGCTTGATGGTAGTTAAATTTAATCATTTTTTAATTTTTTTAGTTTTTTACATTTATAAAAAATCCCTATTTGTGTCGCATTAATTTTACTTAATCTTTTAATCTAAATCTAAAATAACCATCTTTTCATGGTTTAAGAAAGTTACAAGATCCCTTAAAAAAAAGCTGGGTTTAAAATGGGAATACGTTTATTTTGAAAATGAAAAGAGATAAAAATAAATTTGAAGTGAGAAAAGTAATATCTCATGAATTCGACTCTTTGTCAATTATATTAGTTTTATTAATGTTTTTTTTAATGTATTAAATAGACGCTTTTTGAGTCAATAGGCGTAAATTCACAAAAATTTGTTAAAGCTTCCAGTTTAGATATTTTACTAAACTGATCCTAATTAGTTTAAGAATTAAATATCATATTAACATCAACATTTTAATTAACAGTTCATTTAATATTTTTAAAAAAATGTTTGTTAATTTAACGGGGCGTAAAATGCCATTCGTCAGGGGTTGAAAGTGCCGTGGACAGATGCATACACATGCTTAAAACGTGTAAATATAAAAAAATATCAGGATATATTTTGTTATTTTAATTTAAAAAAAATTTCTTTTTAAATAAATAAAATAAATTTTTAAAATAAGCATTGATATATTTACACAATTCACTATAAAAGTGTGCATCATTATATTTCCAATACAGTAAACTCACAGTAGCAAATGGTTGTTGCAAAAATTTATTCAAAAATTGACTATCCATTTATTTTTGAAAGGAAATAAAGAATAAAAAAGAAATATTTACATGCCAGAACATATTAAATATATACCTATTATATATTTTCTATACAATATAATATATTAGGGTGTCAGTAAAGAAGTCGACTTTCAAATTTTGTTTACGCTACCCCTCCCCGTTTGGTTCCAATATAAAAAAAAATTCTGCAAAATTGCTGCCTGATTGCTTAATATTAACCCGTGCCAGCAATAGATTGAAATTTCCCATTGAATGTGCAAGAGAATAATGAACTTTTCTTAAAAAAATTGATGAGACGCATGCATAATATGTTCTAATTCCGATAGTTCGAACTTTCATTTTGGCCGAATTCTCATTTCATCGAAATAATATTTGACAGAAGTCATATGAAACCCACCTTTCATGTATTTGAATTCATATATAACTGAAGGTTCATTTGACAGAATTTCTATTTGATCAAATTTTCATTTAACAGAAGTCTCAAGTGAACGAATTTCTATTTTATAGAATCCAAACTTAAGCGAAGTTTTATTTGCCCGAATTTTGATTTACACGAAGTAATACTTCATAGAATCCTTATTAAAACGAAATATTATTAGATATATGTAATTCCTATTTCATCGAATATCTATATGGTGGATTTCACGTCAACTGTCCAGCCAAAAAAAAATTGTGTTTAATCCTTTCCCAATTTTTGTTATGATTTGTCTTATAGGTAAGTAATTTATCAGCCAAATATTTTTGAATTATATAAAAAATTGCCCGAGAGGGAGGGGGTTAAAGTTTTGAACTTTTTGTTAACACGCTTTCATTTCAATGTACTTTAAAAGGGTCACAATTAAAACAAAATACCAAAGTACAAAATAAATATAAGAATGGGATGGTAATTCATCCACGGAATGCCCCGCAAATAATTTTTTCCAAAAATACTTGATTATAAAAAAAATAAAATTTAATATTTCTACTATTTTTTCTTACCATGCATTACGAGAGAGAACATAAGAAGTACCACAAGTAGCAGATGAATTGAAAGAATTTTCATTTTTTTACGATAAGGAACTCTGTTTCGGTATAGAATTAATGTAATGTGTAGCTGAAACTATCGCCTTATATAGTCCAGCGGTGTCACAAGAAACAATAAATTTTTTTCAGTGTCTTCTAAATAAAAGTAAATGCAGACAAAAAGTAATAATGTTTATATATCTTTTGCAAAGTGAAGTAGAATTTAAGAGTACAGCATTGTGACTTATGTAACTGCTATGGTTAGTGATAAGAAAATAAAATAAAAGTATGGATTGCATATTGTTTATTTAAATAATTATTATTAATTGACTTTAAATATATCATAATATTTATAGACTTGAAGAAATTCATAAAAAACAGGACGAAATTCGATAAGAAACGAAATTTTCTTAAAACTATAGAACAAATGTTATTTAGCCATGGCTCATCAAGAAATACTTAAGAGTAACCTTCAGTCACTTCTCAAGAATCAATAATAAGCATTAGAAAATCAATCAATTTAATTACCATTATTTAAAATAGTTAGATATTTAAGGGTTTATACCTGTTTGCAATTTTTATTTATTTATTAATTTATTTATTTATTTTAAAAATCTAAAGCCGAACAGTATAAACCAATAATAGGGCTACAGAGTCTGTTAAACATAATAATATACAAGAGCGTGTAGACGTAGGTCAATTATAATTTAAGTATGATGCTCTATGTATCTGCGTGTTACAGTAATAAATTCTGAAATTGTTGTAATAAACAAATCAAGGTTACAATTCCGAACAGTTTTAAATAAATCGTTAACATGTGTACATATTCGACACAAAGGAGAATGCAAATTGAGATCAGTAGGAATGTAGAAAGGTGCAATATTACGCGTAGCATACTGTGGTAAATTAAAAGGTGGCATTTGATTTATTGCAGGACAATCAATTAAGCCTCTGACGAGCTTAAAAATTAATAATATGTTAGAAAAAATACGTCTGTCCTCAAGTGACCATACTTTAAACCTAGATTTTAATATTTCAAAGTCTATGCCTCTAGCAGGATAAATTCCATCTTGTTTCCAAGCTAAAAATTTTAAAAAAATTTTATGACATTTTTCTATTGACAACGAAAACTTTTTAAAATGTGGAGACCACACAACAGATGTATATTCCAATTTTGGTATCACAAGAGCTTGGAAAAGTAACTTCAAGGTAGAGATGTTCTTAAACTTTTTACAAGATCTGATTGTAAGACTAACAGTTTTATTTGCACTATTGATAATTTCAGCAACATGATCATTGAATGATAAGTCATGCAAAAAAGTAACATCTAGATTTTTAGTTTTAAAAACTTTTTGAATATTAATATCATCAATAGAATATAGATATTCCAAAGTCGGTTTTAAATTTATCAACATTAAGCTTTAAATTATTTTATTTGGACCAATTATTAAAATTATTTATATTTTCTTGTAGTATATTACATGACTGTAAGTTAGAGATTGGTAGATATAACTTGCCATCATCTGCATAAAACAGATGAAAGCAAACTAAATAAAATTAAACATCATTCATGTAAATTGAAAATAAGCGTGGACCTAAGTTTGAATCTTGTGGAACTCCTAAAGATAGAGCAAAAGGTTTTGAAAAATGAACACCATAGTTTACCATATTAAAACGATTTAACAAATATGATTGTAATAATAATAATAAGTTGTATGGTAAACCATAAGTCGAAAGTTTGTTAATCAATATTTAGTGATCAACTCTATCAACAGAGATAGATATAGCCTTAACGAGATCAGTCCTATATAAGAAATCAGCAAGCTTTTAGAATGTAATGCAGGGCTCTCAAAAGGTAAGAGAGAATAAGGTATAGAATCTACCTAGGATAGATAAAGAAAACAATAGCGTGCGAAACGCAAGCAGAGTTCACACTTGTGGTTCAAAGAGCAAGAGAGTATAAGGCTGCCTGGAATAGATAAAGACAACAGTAGCGTGCGAAACACAAGAGGAGTTAATACTTGTGGTTCTAAAAGCAAGAGAGAATAAGGCTACCTGGGAAAGATAAAGACAACAATAGCGTGCAAAATAAAAAAGGGGAATAGTATATTGTTCACGCAGTTACGAAGGATACTTTTCATAACAAAGTCATAAGAGGCGTGATTCAGTTCTCTGTATAGATAACCAGAAAGTTGCAGAATTAAGAACGATTCACTATGTCACGTCAGAGTGTACACAAATACAATCTAAATTGAATGTCCCACACTTTTTTACTTGTTAACACGCCGCGCTAGTGATACGGTCAGGTTAGATTTTGAAGCTGTACTACTCACGCTAAAGACATCGACTCTGTTCTGTTGGTGAAACAGTGCGTGCAAGAAAAGTAGAAAAGTGGGAGACATGCAATTTGGACTGTATTTGTTTGCACTCTGACGTCACACAGTGAATCGTTCTTAAATCTGCAACTTTCTGGTTATCTACAGAGAACCGAATCACGCCATTTTTAAGACTGCGTTATGAAAAATGTATAACAGGTATCTGGGAAACACAGAATGAGAAAAAAAATTTTAATCGCTGTAAAAATTGTAAGGCACCCTTCTATGAACTTGTATGAACATTTCAAAATTAATTTTTAATTGTTTAAACAATTCTTTTCATATTTTCTATGTGGAATATTTTAAAAGCTTACAACTTTTAATTAGCAAAATGTCATTAATGTAATTTATTTAATTTAATTAAATCAGTTGTTTAAATAATTGAAGTGGAGTTAAAATTATGTTGTTTTTTGTCATTGAACGTAATTAATTTTGAATTGTTTAAACAATTTTTTTAATATTTTCTATGTAAAAAATTTTAAAAGCTTACAACTTTTGTAATTTATTAGACTTAATTCAATCGATTGTTTGAACAATTGAAATGTTTTTTGTCATTGTTATGAAAGAATCATAAAGAACTTTTTTATTTATAATTCGCAGTGTGTATTAGATTGTTTAAAAACATTTAAATTGGTTTAAACAGTTTATATTTCTTATATTTTCGAAATTAAATACTTTTATTAAAACCTGTCGATTCTTTAGTAATAATTGACAGAAAATTTGTTCATTAACAGTTTATTGTACCTATTTGTTTAAACAATTAAAATTGTTTAAAACAATTTTTCATTAAAATATCTTAAAAGCATTTCGCTTTCGACTTTCTTCATTAAAGAAATATTACGAATTTTTCCGTCTGCAATTTTCAAGATCTTTCGATTGTTTAAACAATTTATATATTTTCGAATTGAAACACTTTTTTTAACAGCTGTCGAGTTTTTATCAACAATTGACAGAATGAGCAGAAAATTTTTATTTTCTTTATTTAAAGAATTTAAATTGTTTAAAACAACTTATCATTAAATCCTCTTAGAAGCATTTTGCTTTTGCCTTTCTTCATTAAAACAATATCACGAATTTTTCTGTCTGCAAATGTTCTTTAACTTTACATGAATTTTAAACTTTTTAAAAACATGCGAATGATGTTTGTAGATTATCGAAAAGGGTTATGATGATTATCACTTACACGGAAAAAAATGAGTTACCTACCGTAGCTAAAAATTTAGTTGATACTTATTTAGTCACCACAGCTAAAATATTTACTACGACAGACAAATTATTAGCTGCCTTAGCTGATATTTAGCTGTGGTGACTAAATAAGTGTCTGCTAAATTTGTTGTTGTTCTTCAGTAACAATTGACAGAAAATTT
Organism: Ganaspis brasiliensis; assembly: GCA_037103525.1. Lineage (NCBI taxonomy): Eukaryota > Metazoa > Arthropoda > Insecta > Hymenoptera > Figitidae > Ganaspis > Ganaspis brasiliensis. Next base: position 486,966 of record JAZKLR010000594.1, on the reverse strand, counting down.
GTTCATTAAATATTTATTGTAGCTATTTGTTTTAACAATCTAAATTGTTGAAAACAATTTTTCATTAGTTAGCTGTGGATCCTCATATTTGTAGATACCATAACTAAAAAGGTTTAGCTGTCCCTAGAACAAATATTCATGGAAGAATCATAAAGAAGTTGTTCATGGAAGGATCAGAAAGTTCATTCAATTTGGCCAAAGTTTCAAAGAAACTGTTTTGAAAAAGAAAGTAAAATAACCGATTTGCTTCTAAGATACCTTTCTTCAGAGCGCGTCACATATAAATAAAATTTTATTATTGTAGTATATGAAAATAAAGCATATTTATTTCTGCAACATTTTTTTTAAATTTACCTTCTTGTCCCTTAAAAATAACGTGCGTAACATTAGTTTCTCTAAATGATCGTACGCTCATTTATCCGATGCGCCGCTTTTTCCATAAAACAACTTTCCATTAAACTCTCCTAGAAGCATTTCGCTTTTGGTTTCCTTCATTAAAAAAATGTCACAAATATTTTTGACTTTTTCGCGTTTGCGCATCATCTTTTTTTCCCTGCCCTGAGTCCTTTTTCCGCTCTGACGTCATCTCACTTGAAACTTTGACTTCAACCATGCTTCACCCACAAAACGTGAGTATTGCGCATTTGTGAAAGAAAATAGCATATGAACCGCGGGTGGACCTTGTTTATTGACTCACATAATGTTCTCCGAACTCGTCAAAAAACTCGGGATTTCCACTCTTGGTGCATAAAGTTATTTTTTAACGAATAGCATTTACATTTAGAAACTGATTTATATCATACAGTATTATTATTTATGATAGATAATATTTTTTTGTTAAATAAATAAAAATATTATACGAAAAATATCATAGTATATGATAAATGTTTATAAATGAAAAAAGAACAAATCTGCTTGGTTGGGGGTAAATAAAAGATTACAGAGATTTAAGAAGATGCTTCTATGCGTTAGTAAAGAAAAATTAGTAAATCCTTAAAATATGTAAGAATTAAATTGTTTACACAAACATAATTTTTTTAAATCATTAAAAAATCTTGAAAATTGTTGAGGGAAAAATTCATGATAATTCTTTAATGAAAAAAGGAGACAAAAACATGCTTGAAGGAGAATTAAATGAAACGTTGTTTTAAACAATGTAACTGCCGATTTGAAATGCGCAATCAGCGATTCTGTAATTTGTCACTTTTTGACCCCTACCACCCCCACTTAGACCTCCAAAATTTTTCTGAAATCGTCCCCCCATCCTTTAGACCATTGTCTTTTTACTTTTATGAGAATGCATTTTTACTAGATGCATGTCAAGTAAAACATAATCATTAATATTTTTATTTTTTTCATATCGTAACAATCAAATCTGTCAACATAAAAATTATGATTTTGCTCGGTCTGGCAAATTCGGCTCACATTTGGGATTACGCGTGTTACTTCAAAAACAGAAAAATAAGTAGGATAATCTACACCCATTAACATGAATTCAGCATTTACAACTAAATAGGTATAAAATATTATTTTCTTATGTAGTCTGTGTTATAAATTTTTCTACTGAACACAATAGAAGAGGGCGAGCAAGGTCGTATCGAAGGGGGTGTTAGGGGTGCTTGAATCCCCCTCCCGAAATATTTTTTCAGCAGTTCAAGTTTTAAAAAAAAAAGAAAAAAAAGGTTATCGTCTTGACTATTTCTTGACAGACCCTCCCTCTCGAAAATTTTGTCTGCCTACGGCCTTTAGGGCGAGAGAGAGAAAGAGATGAAGTGAGAGATAATTTAGCTTCAGGTAGGCAAAGATACTCTCTTAAAAAATTTAATTTTTAAGTCATCATATTTATCGTTATTTCCGAACAAGAAGTAGCAGATATAACAACACAGTACTCTTTCAACTTTCAGTTGACATTTAGACGTTACTAAAATCTAATTTCTGTTTTTGTTAACAATTTTATATCGAAGTATAATAAATTGATTAACGTTTATACAGGTTAAAAATTATTTATTACATAATTTAGAAACTGTACGGTAAGTGGATTTGTAATTTGGAATATTGGTAATTTGGAAAGGGGGTAATTGAAAAATTTTTGAACGTTCTGAAATTGGAAAACACAAATGTTAACATATCTATTACAAGTATGTTATTATTAGAAAACTATTAAATTTTTTATTTGTACTTTAAAACTACTAAACATATTATTTTATTTTTGTAAAATTTTAAAATATTACAATTGGCAAGTTTAATCATTTTTTTTACAAATTCGGAAATTACTTTGTGACTCTTTAAAATGTATTTTTAAAATATTCTTTATTATAAATTTCGTATTCAGATAATTTCAAATTTGGACAATTTTTAAATTTTGTATTCCAAATTTGATACATAATTAGATTTACAATCTTACAATTTGACATTATTTTGTTTATGTAAATAAAAGTTTGTATAAAATGGAGAAACAAAAAAATGAAAAAAATTATGTGAGCACAGAAAGGGTTAAGCGTCATTGTGCGTGTTTAAGTGCACAGGGAAAAATTGAAGTGCGAACATTGCATAGAGAAATAATGAAGCGCTATCGTGATAGCTTACAAGAAAAAAGGCATTGCAAATAAATATATCAAAAGAGGTAGAGAAAGAATCTTGTAATGTAGATTATCAAATTCATGTTGTGAATTCAATACCATCAACATTTTTTTCAGACACTTTCACAATTAATTTGTTTAAACAATTAATTTTTTCTAAAAAAACCATACAAATGACTTTTTTATGTATATATTTTATGTTTTTTTATGTTTCTTATGTTTTTTATTTAGGTACTATTAAATTCATGTCAAATTAAATTAGAAAAGATATTTTTATATCTCTAATTTATTACATTACAATAACAAAATTGTTTAATATATTTTATTTAAAATACACTTATATAAAAAAATGTAGGAAATAAAATTTTTGCGGGCATTACTGAATATTTAATGAATATTTTTTATAATATTACGAATTTTTTTCGTACTTACAAGAACAAAAATTTTTCAATTTGGTCAATTATATGTTGCAAAATTTTTTTTAAGTTTAAAGTATTAATTCTTTTTAATTTTTAACTTTAAAAAATCATTTTTTTTTACTTACAATCAAATCTATTACATAATGTAAATTAAGGATTCTGAACAAATTTCTTAACAATTCACTTGTTTAAATCATTAACTTTTTATAATTATTTTTATATTTTATTTTTGTAGTGTTAACAGATTAGAAGTATTTTTTTTCAATGTGATCAATTTTTAAAATATTTTTAATTCTTATTAAAATTTATTAGAAGATAGGAATTGGAAAGGTAGAATAAGTATAATTAGAAGATCTTTTATTACAATAGACTTACTTTTATTTATAATTTCTATATTTTATATAATTGTTGAATAAAATCATACATATAATTAAATGATTACTTAACTCGGGACAGTGTATTTTTATCTGTTTCTGGATATTGCTGTTTATAATTAGTAACAACTTGTAATAAACATTGCTTTTGTTGTTCATCTTTAGTAATTAAGTGATTAAAGTCTGTTATTAACTTTACGCCTTTTTCAGCTACATCATTAACAACTTTAAGCTTGTTTACATATTTAAGTCCAGCTTTATAATCTGTATTATTCATCCATTGTGATGCATCTTCATTTAGAAATGAAGTTTTTATTCCAAACCTTGTAAAGAAATTACTACTTTCTTCAGATATAAAGTTGTTTATTTTTTTACGAAGGGATTAGGGAACGTTTTTAACATTTATTCGTTTCATATTATGTTTTCCCTTTAACTTTAGTGACAGTGCTTTTCTCATTTGATTTTTTACATTTGTGGAAATATCATCATCAAAGAAGGATAAAGCGGCAGTTTCTGGCATCCGATACCACAGATGACCGATAGCTTTCCTTAAAACGACATGAGCTATTTCTGAATCTACTTTTTTATAATTTTGAATTGTTTTTAAAAACGACAAATCATTATTTGGAGCCTTCGCAGCAACAGGTGCATCAAACCAAAGTTTCACGTACCTATATCTTTATTAGAAAAATGCAAATATCCCTGCAAGAATTTAATTCTTCTGCTGTCAAAGAGTATACTTTACGAAATGTAAATATTTTTAAAGTGTAAATAGCCTTAGACATCCACCTAGCTTGGTGTATTGCACCTGGAAGTCGAAAAGAAATTCCCCTAGGTGGGTTTTCCCCTAAGAAAATTACAACAAGCTCTAGAAATTCCCTTTAGTCTTCTCTGTTGTTCTTTTCTTGCAGTTAAGTCAAGGTGTAAGGGTGATCACTTACGTAAGGGTGAAGACCCATGCGAAGGAGTAGGGTATCAGTGGATTAGAATAGACTAATCAGATAATTGGTCACATTGGAAAGTTTTTCTGATTGGTCTATTCTATTCCTCTGATACTCTACACGTTCGCATGGGCCTTCACCCTTACGTAAGGGATCACTTTTAAAAGGATGCGTCACTGCTTGTCTTAGTGCAGTTAGTGTATAACCTTGAGCATACTGACAACTGTCAAATTTTGCGTTATTATATAAAGTTTTATTAAATTATTAAATCTAAAATTCATAATTTATTAATTAAAAGGGATTATTTCTTAGATAGTGAAAAAATATGCTTCATTTCTATTGTTAAAAAATTAAATTTTTTACTATTTACATCTAATATAATATTTTATCATTCATTTAAGTAAAATCATGTAAAATAACTGGTAATTATTTGGAAAATTAACCAATTGAACAGTGTTTATGTGTGAACTACAGTGAACACACTTGCACATAATTGCACATAAATTGTACCCATTCTTGCGCTTAAGTATACAACTCTGACATTATTTACAGCTGTCAAAATGACAGTTCTTATTATAAGTTTTATTATAATTGTGCGACTGCAGTTAATATTTAACTGTTGGAAGTACTTTAAGCGCAAAAGAGTAACTTATTTACATTGGTTAAAAAATTGAAGTTTTTTGTAAAAATAAAAAAAGCAGGTAAACTTTTTTAACCTCCCCCCCCCCCCCCCCGGATTATTTACTTTGGTGCTAAAATACACCACTTTAGCTAGGTCCCGATGAAAAAACTTAAAAATTCGCAAAAGCCGCGATTCTAAATAATTACCATAACAATTGTTATAAACAAATTGACAAATATTCAACATTTTTATCAGAAAAAAATTCTAAAGAGCTAAGATTGTTTTAACTAATTAAATTTGACATTATAAATTGTTTAAAAAATTAATTATTTAAACAAATTGTTATAAACAAATTGACAAATATGAAAACTTTTATCAGAAAAAAAATTCTAAAAAGTGAAGAATGTTTTAAATAATTAAATTTCACGTTATAAATTGTTAAAAAAAATTAATTAAGGGGACCCGATAGTCTAGAGCTCTAAAATTTAAGGTATATTTAGGAATTTGTTTAGAGGTTAAAATAATAAACAACGATATTAAAACTTTTCAGATATTTTTAAGAACTTATACTGTACACAAAATAAATTTTTTTATTTCTTAACAAATTTTTAATTGATTAAAAAATTGCATTAATTAAAATTCTTAAAAAAAAATGGACCTAGGTAATGTGATGGATCATCTCTTCTATTTGTCTGAAAAATAAGAACTAAGAAAATTCTTAATCAGTATGTGTACAGTTATGGCCGAAACTAGAACCAATATTTTATTTTAAAAACTTCGTATTTTTAGGGTTCCGTACACCTTCGGCGTTCGGCGGAACCCTTATAGCGAGACTCGTGCGTCTGTAGCCAAAAATCATCCCCCCCCCCCGTAACTTCTAAACTAATTGACCTAGAGGGCTGAAATTTAGTACACTTATGTATTTTCACGTGTAGATTGCCCGAAAAATATAGAGAACATGATTCAAAGTGATGTTTATAGCGTTGTCAAGAAAATAACAACTTTTTTGAGCAAAAATGCATTAAAATGGACCATTCCCCCCCCCCCCCCCCCCTTAACTTCTAAACTATTTGACCTAGAGGTCTGAAATTTGGTACACATATGTATTTTCACGTTTAGATTACACGAAAAATATAGAGAACATGATCTGGATTGATGGCCATAGCGTTGTCAAGGAGAAACTGCAAATTTTGGAAAAAAAAGTTTTTTTTCTCTAACTTTACCATTATTTGAGCTAGAGGGCTAAAATTTGGTACACTCGTGTATTTTTGCATGCAGATTATGGAAAAATTATGTTTGGAAATAAAATTGATTATTATGAGGTCACAAAAAAAAAATTCAAAAAATCACCAAAAAGAGGTTTAGACCCCCATGCTAGAGCTCACCCTAATTGTCCTACAGTACCCCTAAAATCAATTAAATTTTTATTTGTATACTCAGAATGTAAAAAAACGATATAAAACGCAATTGAAAATTGTTATCACTTTTTTTCAAAATAACTGAAAAATTATAAAAACAAAAAAAAATTTTTATTCTTATACAAGGCTTGATCAAGACTGACGCAGGACCTATAATCAAGACTGTTATAATGGTGTCACTTGTATGTAATATTTTCAAAAGTTTCAATTTTTCTTGTCATAAATAAATAATAAACAAAAATTAAGTTTCTCCACTAGCGTGGTCCAAAAATACCTGGGAAAAACAAAAAGTTAGAAGAAAAAACTTGTTCTTAGAGTTGATATAAAATCCATGAAAAATAATATTTTTTGATTGGATAACGCTGTTACTCTTAAGAAGAGTTTAAAAAATGACATGCAGTAATTCATTTAACAATTTTTGATTAATAACTATTTTTTAAAAGGCCCTCTAAAACCCCCATAAAATAATAAGCAAGGGAAAGATCGTTAAAATAAATTTAAACAATTTATATTGTTAAAAATTATTTTTTAAGACATTCTTCACTTTTCAAAATCTTTTTTTCTGATAAAAATTTTAATATTTGTACTTTTGTTTATAACAATTTGTTTAATTAATTAATTTTTAAACAATTTATAATGTTCAAAATAATAATGTAAAACATTCTTAGCTTTTGAGAATTTTTTTTCTGATAAAAATTTAATAATTGTCTATTTGTTTATAACAATAGTTTGAACAATTAATTTTTTAAACAATTTGTAACGTTAAATTTAATGATTTAATACATTCTTAGCTTTTTAGAATTTTTTTCTGATAAGAATGTCAATATTTTCTTTCCATTTGTTTATAACAATTTGTTGAAACAATTGATTTTGTAAACAAATTATGATGTTAAAAATAATTATTTAAAATATTTTCTACTTTTCAGAATATTTTTCTGATAAAAGTTGTATTATTTGTCCATTTGTTTGTAACAATTTGTTTGAACAATTAATCTTTTAAACAATTTATAAAGCTTAAAATAGTCATTTAAAATATTCTCCATTTTCCAGAATCGACACTTTTTTGGTATCGTTATCTACTTGGGCATGAGCTGATATCGCCTGTTATTGTTTTAATTTATTATTTATTAATTTATTTATTGTAATATAAAGTGGCCAAATGAAATAATAAGGAGGGCTTGCATCTCTAGAAAATACTAATAAAAGAAATCAAGAGCTCATCATTTCTTTTGTGTAAGAAAGTAAACAGCTCTTGTTTGTTTATATTGACTTCCGAATTAAACGACTCTCTGCTATACCATGTAAAACGAGATGAGAGTAACGTATCACTCTGATGCGGATTCCTCTAAAAAAATAAGCGGAATCCTCTCAGACTGAGAGGATCCTCTCATTCCAAAACTATTTTTTTTCAGTGTGTATGGCTACTATCACAAGTACATAACAGCGCACATTTGTTCTGATTGGTTGATTGCAATCTGTTTGACACGATGGTGGAAACGTGTCCTGACACAAACTCGTTGATTTTTTCTTCTGTGTCGTGCTTGAAGACGAACACATTTTATCGTTGCTACTGTTTTCTGGTATGGACAATCACACGTTTCTCGGTTTCTAACGTGTCGTGTTAAAACATGAACACATTTCATCATTCCTAATGTGTTCATGTTTGGACATGAACACGTTTCCCGGTTTCTAACGTGTCGTGTTTGAACACGAACACATTTCATCATTGCTAACGTGTCTCGGGACGGTCCCTGGTGGTCCCTGGTTCCCGCGTGTTTTACTACATGGGTTCCCATTTGGGATCCTGTGTACCAGAAAACTTTGGCAAGAACCCTTGAGGGAACACTATACATAGAGGATTTCAAATTTAATTTTTAAAATCTTCTAATATGCTGCGCAGTAGTTTTCTATAGCACTTACGGCTGAGCAGTAGATTTTTTTGTTCTTGTAAATATGGTATGTAACAGTTACTGGCAATTGAATTATTTTTTTAACAATATTCTTTTTATAGATTCATTTAAATTGTTTAATAGATAAAGGATCCTGTAAGGGAACACATGCACATGGGATCCTATGTACAGTGTTCCTCGAGGGTTCGTGCTACGGTTCCCTGCCACACAGGATCCCATACGGGAACACACGCGAAATTTTGTAACTGCTGGGTTTTTAATTAACCTTTTTTTCCTAGGAACACTTCCCATGAAAAATATAAAACAACTCATTAAAACAATTACATTATATTTTCTTTATTGTTACAACTGTTACTAAACCAACCTTAATTTTAGTAACGATTACCACATGAAATAAAATAGAAACTAACATTTTAACCTTAAATTACTCATATAATAATAATTAAAAAGAATTTTATAAATTCAAAATAATTATTTATTAAACTAATGTTTTAAATAAACTTAATAAAATGAATTACTTGTTGAAAAACTTAAATGATAATTATCACATAATGTAACTTTTGAATTTCAACAGAAACAAACATCCTAACCATACAAATCACATTTATCAGTATGATACTTTGAATAAGAAAATACAACTATTGAATTAATGTAATAAGAAAAAAGATGAATAAATTAGAAGCTTCCAATAAAATAAAACAAAATTATAGAAAATTATTATTATTACTTGTCACTAATCATTACTACATAACTGGAGAATAGTAAAACATAACCTTAAACATGAAAGTATAATATTTTTATTTTACAGAAACTTAAAAGGTTAATGAATTATAAACATTAAACCTACAATAAAACAAAATAAAGAACTAAAAATTATTATAACTTACCAGTTTCACCATTTACACGTGACCGAAAAGAAATCCGATGACAATCACCACGTGCAGTACAATAAAAAGAAATATCAAAACCTTAAATGACATAATAATTATGATAATTTAAGAAAAAAAATAACATTTAAATAATAGAACTAAAAATCAGATAAATATGTTACAAATAAAATAAAAAGAAATAAAAAATTATTACTATTATTATCATTACTAACCTGTCAGAAACGAATGCCAATGTAAACAGAACATTATTTTACTCAAAACACCATAACCTTAACAACTTCACTAAAATCACTGTCACTTCTTAGACTATCACTCCTTAATTATTACAATTTCATTTATTTTAAATTTATTAATATTTAACAAAATGCAATTATTTAATTTACGATGCCTTTAAATAAATTAAAAAATACTACAAATAAACATCTAAACTGTGATGTTATTGTTGACAAAAAATATCGAAAATCTTTTACCCAATCAGAAGCCGCATAAAACGTGTTACACCTCTGAAGTTGGTTGAAAGGGTTCTCGTATAGGGAAGTCAAGGTATTGACCAATGGGAGACATGGAAGTAGAGTTACACATCTGAAGTTAACCACAACGTCTGTTCTTTTTAGAATAGGAAAAATTGAGAATTATTGTTTATCAATTCCTAAACACATTCCTATATTTTTATGCATATACTTCCGAATAGGTCAGATCGACGATTTTGTTAAAACTTGGTATACCTACGTATTTTGATGCGCTGATTACGAAAATGATAGTGAAAATTGGCGACTAGGTCATTTTCATGGTGGTCGAGTCCATACCAAGTGATCATACTGATTTCAGTCACATTAATTAATATTTATGAAATTGATGATTTGGGATCCTTTAGTGGTTAAAAAAAGAAATTTTAAGTGTTTTTGAAAAATTCAAAATATTTTTGAAAATATTCAAATTCAAAATTTTGAGCATTATTTTTTTTGTTTAATCATAACTTCCGTAATTTTTAAGCAATTTAGATCAATTTTTTTTGAAATTACACGAATTTGAATGCTCTTTTAAGAAAAATTATAACAAATAAAAAATTGTTTATAATTAAATTTTTACTAACAAAAAAAAATTATTTATCTAAAAAAAATCAAAATAATATCTTCGATTTTTTTCAAAAAATTCATAAACATAGCCTATAATGTGCTCAAAAATTTAAGCCCAAGAACAGGATGGTATTAGGGCTGTGCAAAAAGCTTGAAACTCAAAGCCCGACCGACCCGAGCCGAGCCGAGCCTATCAGTCTTCGAGCCGAGCTCAACTCGCCTTCGTCGTACTCGAGCCGAGTCGGGTTCGAGCCGGGCTTTTTGAAATACCCGAAATTATTCGAGCACTCGAAAGTAGACGAGTTCTCGAATGATTCGGGAGCCCGAAAATTTCGGACCCGAACGTTTCTACAAGCGCAGTACAGTTTCAAGCTCCAAACAAATGCGCTCTAGTGTTCCAAGCACCAAACACATGCGCACTAATGTTCCACGCACTAAATACATGCGCACTAGCTTTCTACGCACTAAATACATGCGCACTAGCTTTCTACGCACTAAATACATGCGCAGTAGGGTTCCACGCACCAAACACATGCGCACTAGTGTTCCAAGCACCAAACACATGCGCACTAATGTTCCACGCACTAAATACATGCACACTAGCTTTCTACGCACTAAATACATGCGCACTAGCTTTCTACGCACTAAATACATGCGCACTAGCTTTCTACGCACTCAATACATGCGCAGTAGGGTTCCACGCACCAAACACATGCGCACTAGTGTTCCAAGCACCAAACACAAGCGCACTAATGTTCCACGCACTAAATACATGCGCACTAGCTTTCTACGCACTAAATACATGCGCACTAGCTTTCTACGCACTCAATACATGCGCAGTAGGGTTCCACGCACCAAACACATGCGCACTAGTGTTCCAAGCACCAAACACAAGCGCACTAATGTTCCACGCACTAAATACATGCGCACTAGCTTTCTACGCACTAAATACATGCGCACTAGCTTTCTACGCACTAAATACATGAGCACTAGCTTTCTACGCACCAAACACATGAACAGTAATGTTCCACGCACAAAATACATGCGCACTAGCTTTCTACGCACCAAACACATGAACAGTAATGTTCCACGCACAAAATACATGCGCAGTAGAGTTCCACTCACCAAACACATGCGCACTAGCTTTCTACGCACTAAATACATGCGCAGTAGTTTTCCACGCACCAAACACATGCGCACTAGTGTTCCACGCACTAAGTACATGCGCACTAGCTTTCTGAGCACTAAATACATGCGCAGTAGTGTTCCACCCACCAAACACATGCGCACTAGTTTTCTATGCACTAAATGCATGCGCACTAGTTTTCTACGCACTAAATACATGCGCACTAATGTTCCACAAACTAAATACGTGCGCACTATTTTTCCAAGCACTAAATACATGAGCAATAGCTCGAACTCGGCTCGAGCAAAGCTCGAACCCGGCTCGACTCGGCCCGACAAAAGTCTGCTCGGCTCTGCTCGACATTTCGAGCTTTTTGCACAGCCCTAGATGGTATGTCTTATAGTTTTCGAGAAAAAAATTATTAAGTCACGCTAGCGCGGACTGGTGTCGCCACGCCGCTACTCAGCGCGTAGCTTCGTACTAACTTAAATGTATGTATATCATTTTTTAAAATAAATATAGCTACAGCATTGTGTTAAAATTATAGGCTTGAATAATTCTTACTGTTTTTTTCTTAGTACATGGATATATGTTAAGTTTAATTAACTAAAATCCATAACGATTTCAGAATTTCAATAACAATAATCGTCTTTTTATCGTACTTTTTGGATTGTACTGTGTGCTGAATTAGAAAATAGTTTTCTTTCATTTAAGGCATGTAAAATAAAATTGCTTACTTACTTATTGAAAAAACAATATTTATTTGTGTATTTTCCAATTTTTGTTTTTAAAAAAATAAATATTTTTCAAAATCCATTCGATTTATTGTAAGGATTCATTGAAAATAAGTGAAAAAAAAATTGTCGATAAAAAATAATAAAAATAGTCGACGGAGTTCAAAATTAAAGATGAGAAATCGAAAAAATTTGAACCATTGTTCCGGGGTGTTAATTTCTTTCCTACTTTATTTTGGATCTAGAATTAAAATGTTTTATCAAAAGATGAAAAACAATTTTTTCGAGCATTTTTTACCATTTTAGAATTTCAAGATTTTTAAAAAAAATAATTTTTTTATTAATTTATACGATAGATTGTAGAAAATCATTTAAAAATCACACAAAAAAATTGTCGATGAAAAAAAATAAAAATTGTGGAAGTAGTCTTTTTTTATAAAATTTACTTTCTTTCGAGAATAAATATCTCAAACTCCGCAAATTATTCATTTCTCTATTTTTGACATTATCTCATAATTTTAAGTCTAAAATTGCATAAGAAAAAAAATTGGCACTCCTGAACATAACCAATTTGAATGAGCTAAAATTTCACCAGTTCTTACTCTTCAGTATTTATTCTTTTTTAATTTTTTTTTCCAATTTCTTTCTTCAGTTTTAAATTATTTTAATTATTTACTTATTTTCATTCATTTAACCGTAGTTTTAATTATTTTAATTATTTTTCAATTTATTTAATAAATTTTCAATCATTCTTAAATGTTAATTATTTTCACAATTTTTAGATCTTTTCATTACTTTTCTATAATTTACCAATTTTTTTTTTTAATTATTTTTTCCGATTTTTTAATTCTAACGTTTTATAGGTTTTGATGTACTTGCATTATTTATATTTAAATATTAAATTAAATTATTTGTAATCTTATTGTAATTATAATTGTCAATTCAGAAAATTCTTTAGGAATATATTTCATAACAGTTAAAATTTAAGTAAGTAATTTTATTTTACATGCCTCAAATGAAAAAAAAACTATTTTTTAATTCAGCATACAGTACAATCCAAAAAGTACGATAAAAAGACGATTATTGTTATTGAAATTCTGAAATCGTTATGGATTTTAGTTGATTAAACTTAACATATATCCATGTACTAAGAAAAAATCAGTAAGATTTATTCAAGCCTATTATTTAAACACAATTCTGTAGCTATATTTATTTTAAATAATGATATACATACATTTAGGTTACTACGAAGCTACGCGATGAGTAGCGGCGTGGCGACACCAGTCCGCGCTAGCGTAACTTAATAATTTTTTTCTCGAAAACTATAAGACATACCATCCTGTTCTTTGGCTTAAATTTTAAAGCACATTATAGGCTATGTTTATGAATTTTTTGAAAAAAATCAAAAATATGATTTTGATTTTTTTTTAGATAAATAATTTTTTTTTGTTAAGGGCATGTGGAAGGCGCCAACTTCAAATGATTCGTTGTAATATTTTCCACAAATTTAAAATTAAAATTCAACTTAAACGGACTTGACGTCAATGTATCTAGGTCCCATTTACTATTTCCTTTAATTTCATTAAAAATTGTTTTGTATTTTTCTAGAAAATTGGTGGAAAATATTTCAAAGAATTATTTGAAGTTGGCGCCTTCCACATGCCCTTAATAAAAATTTAATTATAAACAATTTTTTATTTGTTATAATTTTTCTCAAAAGAGCATTCAAATTCGAGTAATTTAAAAAAAAATTGATCTAAATTGCTTAAAAATGACGGAAGTTATGATTAAACAAAAAAAATAATGCTCAAAATTTTGAATTTGAATATTTTCAAAAATATTTTGAATTTTTCAAAAATACTTAAAATTTCTTTTTTTAACCACTAAAGGAACCCAAATCATTAATTTCATAAATATTAATTAATGTGACTGAAATTAGTATGATCACTTGGTATGGACTCGACCTGGTAAAAACCATAAAAAATATAAAAATTTAGTTTTTTGCATTTATCTTTTAAAATACGCAAAATATGAAAAAATGTTTTGAACAAAAGTTGTAGATCTCATCAAAATACAAGTTTCATGTTTTAAGCTTTTTTACAAGAATCGATAAGTTTCCGAGAAAAATGCAGAAAACTAGAAATAATCATGAGGATATACTTCCGAAAGCAACACAACTCAGATTTTTTTAAAACTTGGTATACTTACGTATTTTAATGCGCTGATTACGAAAACCATAGTGAAAATAGGCGTAGATTTAAATTCCATTATAAAAACCATAAAAAACCTGATTAAAATTATGTTTTTTGCATTTAACTCAAGAAATAAGACATATTTGAAAAAAAAGTTTTTACAAAAATTGTAGATCTCGTCGAAATACACAACTTTTCTTTCGTACATTTTTTCATAGAAATGAAGCGTTTGCGAGAAAAATGCAAAAAACTAGAAATCACTAAAACAACGATGAATACTTACTGTATACCAACATAATAAGTATGTAACTTAGTATTGAACAAAAATAGGCGCGCGGCCTACGGCCGCACGCTTTTTTACTCTCTAGGGAGGGGGGGGAAGGTTGGAGTGCCCCTATGTAACGAAGTCCGCTTCGTTACGTACCTCTCATAGAGGTACGACCGGCACCGGTACGGTACACGCACCCATGTCGCCGAGTGGTGGGGAACCCCACCACTCAGAGACGCTCTCCGAGCCAACACAGCTATGAAAAGTGCTGGCGTAGGTGAATTCAGACAGTTCGGCCCAGGCGGGCTCGAGGCGCTCCTCGACTAACTCCTTCTGCGGAAAGCAACACATCCTAGCTCAGGCGCTCCTGAGGTAGATGTGGAAGACCCGGTCGACCCTGGTAGGTGCTCCTGTCAGGGATCCTTGGTCTTCATCCGCAGACGGCGTTGGAAAACCTGCCCTGGACCCCAGTCCTCAATGATCCTCTTCCAAGGCGCTCCTTGGAAGCGAATCCTGGAGGTCGGAGTTCCCGAAGATCAATAGAGGCGCTCCTGTATTGATCTGAAGGTACTGAGCTCGTACAGGGACACCTGGATACCTGAGAGGACAGTTAACCGAGGCGCTCCTGGGTTAACAACGTCCTCAAAGGAAAATCCTTTCGGAAATCTGACGGAGGCGCTCCTGCGTCAGATTGAAGAGACTAGGTGCCCGAACCAGCCCTGTGGTGTGCTCTTCATGGAGTTAACCGTAATCCCGATATGGCTAGCTTCATGAAGAGGTTCCCGTCTTCGAACCTTGATCGAGGCGCTCCTTGATCAAGGCGACGAGACTCATGCCACCTAAACGACTAGCCCGAAACCTAGAATCTTGCCCCAGGGCGCACCCTGGGTCAAGGATCTGTATGAGAGTCGGCTAATTCTTGTCCAGGGGCGCTCCCCAGGTCAAGATGAAGCCACTCGACCCGTACCGTTACACCAGGTCTATACCAGAGAAAAATAGACAATACCAGATGTTTGGTCGACTCCGGAGACCAAACACATATCAATTCGGCTAGCGTGAAGGTTGCTGTTCCATGGGTCACCTGAACAGCATCCTTTGAATAGAACAGGGTTAAATCAACCATTAAGTCGCGCAGCAACTTTACCGTACCGGAGGGGAAAATATCGCGTCCGTATAACTAAATAACCTCAAAATTTGCAGGTAGAGTCCACATCGCCCTGAGAAGGATCCGGTCGTACCATGACGATCTCCACGTCCCGGTTTCAGTTCCGTCTCATTTTTACCTTCTTTGTTTGCAACCGAAATACGTTTAGTTCTCATTTATTTTATTATTTTATAAAATCCCGGTTTCAGTTATCATTTTTCCATTGTTATTATAAATATTTTTCTGATAGTTAATTTATTTTATTGTATAAATTCAAGTTTAGTTTCTTTTCTTTTACAACAAATAGTTAATTTTAGTTTATTCATTCTACGCTACTGCTCGCATTTGTATTCTTTGTTATTATAATAAACAAGTTTTATATGTTTTGTATATCCGGTCTTTCATTGTGTCTACACCTTCCCCTCTCAGTAGAATTATGAACCTTGGCACCGACGAGCTCATTCGGAGCATTAAAATTTTGTAGCACGAAAACCGCTTCGTTACACCTATTGTACAGAATACCGGGGCGTTGGGGAGCCCCATTGTACAATATACCGGGAGTTGGGATGCCCCATTGTACATGTTGAAGTGTCTCTACATTTGAATTGTTTTAATGACCTTAAAATCGATTCAATAAAAAATTATTACTTCTGCGTAAAAGAAGTATTTAATATAAAACATGTATTTCAATGAGATCTACAACTTTTCTAAAGATCATTTTTCGATATATTTTATATTTACAGAGTTAAATGCAAAAAACCATAATTATTATGGATTTTTTATGGTTTTTATCATGAAAACAATCTAGTCGCCAATTTTCACTATCATTTTCGTAATCAGTGCATCAAAATACGTAGGTATACCAAGTTTCAATAAAATCCAAGTTCTATGAGCTGAGTACTCATCATGTGGATATATTGTAAGTATTAGTCGTTGTTATGGTCATTTCTGGTTTTCTGCATTTTTCTCGGAAACTTATCGATTCTTGTAAAAAAAGTTTGAGACATAAAACTTATATTTTAATGAGATCTACAACTTTCGTCTAAAACATTTTTTCATATTTTGCGTATTTTAAGAGATAAATGCAAAAAACTGAATTTTTATGGTTTTTTATGGTTTTTACCATGAAAATGACCTAGTCGCCAATTTTTACTATCATTTTCGTAATCGGCGCATCAAAATACGTAAGTATACCAAGTTTCAACAAAATCGTCGGTCTGACCTATTCGGAAGTACACCCTTTACCTGGGATAGATAAAGACAGGAATAAGTGAGAAACGCAAGATAAGTTCACAGTTGTGGTTCTAAAAGCAAGAGGGACTAAGGTTACCTGGGAAAGATAAAGACAACAATAGCTTGCGCAAAGCAAGGAGAGTTTACAGTTCAGGTTCTAGAAGCAAGAGAATAAGGTTACCTGGGATAGAAAATAAGAAAAGAGATTTTAAAGTGTGTGAAAATTCTAAGGCATCCTTGTATGAACTTGCTTCAACATTTTGTAATTAATTTCGATTGTTTAAATTGTTTAAACAATTTATTTCATATTTTCAATGTGAAATACTATAAAAGCTTACAACTTTTTAATTAGCAAAAGAAAAAAGAATGTAATTAATATAATTAGACTGATTTAATTGAATCGATTGTTTAAACAATTAAAATGGTTTAAAATTAACTTTCGATGAAATTGAGCTAAAATTATGTGGTTTTTTGTCATTTATATAAAAGCATCATAAAAAAATTATTTTTTTAAAATTCGCAGTGTATACTCTAATGTTTAAAAAATTTTAATTTGTTTATACAATTCATGTTTCTTATGTTTTTGAAATTAAACACATTTTTGTGCAGGTCACCTCCAGTCAACTTCTTCAGGAAAGTTAACATCAAAAAGTCAAAATCGACTTCTCTAAAGTACCCAAGTACCCAACCGATGACCACGTTATTTCCGGTCAACTTCTTCAGGGAAATTAACCTCAAAATATAAAAATCGACTTCTCTGAAGTACGGGAGTACTCAACTGATCTAAACCAGGTCATTTCCGGACAACTTCCCCAGGGAAATTAACCTTAAAGTGAAAAAATTTCATTCTCAGAAATACTCCAATACCCAACCAATGTCCAGGTCTCTTCTGGTCAACTTCTTAAAGGAAGTTAACCTCAAAATATGAAAAACGACTTCTCAGAGTTACCCCAGTACCCAACCGATGTTAATTTATTTCCAGTTATCTTTCTCAAGGAAGTTTTTCTTATAGTGTAAAAATAAACAACGCTGAATAAACTAACATACTGAGACTGCAAAACCAAATGTCTTGTTTTGAGACTTTTAGTCCCTATATTTAAAACATTTTAACTTATGTTAGTTGATTCAGAAAGATTCATTTTCACATTATGAGGTTTACTTAACTAAGGTTTACTTACTAATAACGACGTATAATATTTATCCTCTGGAAAAATAGGAAATTTACACTGTTCAACAGTAGCATTTAAATTAGAAAATAGTAAGTCTAAGTATCTATTCATATAATTAGGAACACTATTTATTTGTTTAAGTTCAAGAGTTTGCATGTATGTATTCAGAATTGTAACTTTATTATCAAATGATGAAATACTTTTACAGAAATGTTTGAAATTTGGAATATTAAAATCACCAATTACAATTATTTTATTGCAACAAAATTCTTTTATATATAATAAGTAGTTTAGAAATTCATCAAATGATTTAGAAGATAAGGCTGGTGGTATATAAAAAACAATCAAAACTAAAATTGTATCATGAACATGAATTTTGGCTCCTACAAAATTAATTGTTTTTAATGCTAAGGGTAATTGACCTGAGTCAATAAGTGAAGCAGGATATTGTACTTTAATAACAACTAAAACTCCACCACTAGTCTATCTTCACGATCCGATCTAAATACATTAAACAAATTCGTATTAAAAAATTCTGAAGAATACAAATCAGGTTCGAGCCATGTTTCAGTTAAACAGATAATATTGAATTGAAAAATGTCAACGGATTTTATAATAAAATATAGTTTGGTATTAATACCTTTTACATTTTGGTAATATAAGTTTAAGTCCGTGGTTGTTAAACAGTAGAAATTATTTTTGAAAATTTGTTCCTGTGAACTATTTTTAGATCTTTCTCTTCTTTGGATAAACGATCTTCCAATTATTTTATTCACCGTTGCATTAATTTTAAAACATTTAAAAATATTCAGAATTTTTTAGTAACAATTTATAACATGACATGAACAAAATATTCCATTTGTTTATCATATACTGAATTTAAAACAATTTAAACATACAAAAAAATTGATTTGTGTGTTTACTGAAAATTAAAAAAAATATTAAAAAGCAACTATTAAAAACATGTTGAAATCTATTCTAGCACACAAAATTACACTTGAAAATTCAAAAGTAAATGATATTTTAATAAAATTTAGATAAAAACAGGAGTCAATTTGATTTCAAGAAATTATTATTTATATCACATCTAAGTACAATGTATGTAAATAAGTATTAATTTCTTTTTATAAATATATGTGCAAAATATATTTTACAGTTTTTAAAATAAATTGCCGTTAATAATTAACAATATATGATCCTTATGATTTAAGGAATAAAATAAATAAATAAATAAATAAATATACATTCATACATTTTGCTAAAATTATTTCTTTTAGAGCATGTAATGGATTATGACGTCACTGGTATAGGCAAACTTTGTCTATAACTTTTCTCTTAAAATATTGAATATTTTGTAACGAAACTTGGTAACATTTCTTAAAATATAATTAGAAAAGTCTTTCTGACCCGAATTTGTTTAAATTTTAGCACAAAATTAATTTTGGGAAATTTTCAAAAAATTGCATGTTTTTTTAAAAATTCATTTTGAACCAAAATTTAAACAAACTCGAGTCAGACAGACCTTTTTAATCATATTTTAAGTAATTCTATTAAATTTGGTGACAAAAGATTCTATACGTTTAAAGAATAACAGTGGGAATTTATAGATTAGGTATATCTTGTTAATTAAAATGTCAAAACCTTCCGTAGTTTAAAATTATTGTCAGGTTACTTAAAAAAATGTGTACAGAAGCCTTGAAAAATAAAACATATCGTCTTGCAATTTGCCAAATTATTGTGAAAAATTTATTTTAACTTTAGATATTTTGACATACAAAATTATTGCAAGGTTATTGCAATAAATTTTCTGACAACATTAAAAAATAGTACAAAAACTGAAGAAATTTGTAAAGAAACCTTGAGAAATAAAGTTTATATTTCTTATATAAATTTTCCAAAAAGCATCAAACACGAGAATGACACTCTTCATTTATTTACCTTTCTCATCTCATCTTATTCGAAATAAGCCAACTTTTCGAATAATCGAGAATTTTGATCATTAAATACGTGACTTTTGTAAATACGGTTATTATTTTAAAATTACGTAAGACGTTTTTTCGGTCATTCAACCCTCCCCCCTTCCCCCATTTAAGATTTTTTACATACATTAGCGCCATTTTTTCTATTGGTCGTAAGATTTGCTGGACCCCCCCCTCCCCCCTAAAAGTCTTACGTAATTTATGGATGGCCCCTAAGATATCAGATTTACAACTTATGATTAAAGTATAATTATAAAATTTTGGGCAAGTACAGCTACGCACGCCATGCGCTAACCTAGAATTGCGTTTGAATTATTTTGTAATTTCTTCCTTATACGTGAAAATTTATTTAATTCTTTCTTTTTGAAGTTTTTTTATTTAATTAATTTTTTTAATTTGTTCTCAAAAGAAGCAATTACTATTCTATTGAAGAAAATGTTTTCATATAACAAAATCCAACTACAATAATTATACGAATTTGTAAAAGTTTGTTTTAAAATTTACTTATACCAGTGGGCTTAGAGAACCATTACACCTAAAAATATTCATTGATAGCTTTTAAACCCAACTTTAGAGATTGATTTCAGGAATGGAACTTAAAAAATAACAAAAATTTTTTTTACTTCTTTATTTGTTACGATAAAGAATAAAAAAATACTAAAAAAACGCAAATGTAATGGAAGATTACTCAAAAAATACAAGTTTCCCACAGAAAATAAAATTTTCGCCACTTTTCATTTATATAAGCACCTTATAAAGTAACATATAGAAAAGGAAGTAATGTATATGAAAAATGATAAAATCTAAAATTGAGTTTGTGGACCGGGATCGTAAAGACGAAAAACTGACTCTTTCAAGGATTATTGAAATTAAAGATGAATTTTCACAGAAAATAAAAATGTCGTCACTTTTTAGTTGTAGCACCTTGAGGGCATGTGATGGAGTGTGACGTCATTTATATAGTCAAAAAATTGTCCGTAAACTTTCTCTTCAAAAAATATTACGAATCTAATGTAAAATTTAAAAATTAAAAATAGCGGATATATTATAGCTGACGATAATTTAAAGATTGATCGGAATTGTTTGACAGTTGTTAATCAGAGGTTTTTCAGATCACTGCTTGCGAATCTTATGTCAATATGTAAAAATTTAAAATGGCTGATCTAGTATGGCGGACGATATTTTGAAAATCGATTGAATTTGTTTAAAATTTGTTTCTCAGGAGTCTACTAGTAATGCATGTCGAGCAAACGATCTGATCGACTTCACATCTGATTGTCTGCTGTTTGCTCGATTATGATTGAATTGAACAAATTACTTTTTATTTACCTTTTAATAATTAGCATAACTTTTGAGAATATCGTTAAGTAAGAATCCTTTCTGTTTGTTGATATATACTGAAATACAGAAATTTTAAAAAAGTAACCTTTTTTATGATTAATTGCAAACTTAAAAATTTTACAAATTAAGCAAAATAACCTCGTAAAATTTGAATATAGAATTTATTTTGTACAAACTTAAATATGTGTTAAGTTTGAATCTTTTAAAAGCTTGCAGAAGAAAGATACGATGTGGTGAAAGATGTAATTTTTCATGAATTTAAATTTTAATTTTATAATAAACAAAATTTTTTTTTGAAGTTATTGTTCTGAATAAGAAAAGTTAATGTATTAATTTCAAACCTCGTAAGTATCCAAATTTTTTATTAAATAATTTTATAAAAAATATGCTTCTAAATATCACAAAAATTGACAGTCTTTATAGATCAATCTTAAATCCATTTTTCTTATTCTAATTATGCTTTATATAAAAAATAAATTACCACATACAAATCTTTAAAATATATATTGACATTCTTTTTTAGTGAAATTTTATTTAAACCTATATTTAGTAATTTAAAAAAGTTTGAAATAAAAAATAAGGAAATACAGTACCGGCCAGAATTATGTGGCCATACCTGTTTTAAATGATTCAGATTAATTAATTATTATTCTTTGATTTTATTCTAAAATAAAAAATTTATCCTGTATTTAATTCAAAACTAAATAAATTCTGAATAAGAAGAGCCCAGGATGAAGTCGTTTTGTCCACTCTAAAAAAATTTATTGTAAAAAAATGTTAATTGCAGAGTTTTTTTCAATTATTAATAACTTTTAAAATAATAAAGATCTTCTTACATTCTTGGTGCGATTTTAAAGATAATTTTCTATAGAATTTATAAAATACTTCATTATTGTTACACAATTTTTTTCTTAGATTTTTCCTGAGACTAAAGTGAGTACAAAAAAATGAAAAACATTTAAATAATATAATTAGTAAGAAAAATAATTTTTAAAAATATAATGAAAAAGATTTATAAACTATTTTTGCAAAAGCTTAGAAAAAATTCATTCATCATAATTTTAAAACATATTTTTCTCACTAATTATATTATTTGAATGTTTTTCATTTTTTTCTACTCACTTTAGTCTTAGGAAAAATCTAAGAAAAAAATTGTGTACCAATAGTGAAATATTTTTTAAATTCTCTAGAAAATTATCTTTAAAATCACACCAAGAATGTAAGAAAATCTTTATTATTTTAAAAGTTATGAATAATTAAAATAAAACGCTGCAATTAACATTTTTTTACAATAAATTTTTTTAGAGTGGACAAAACAACTTCATCAAGAGCTCACTTTATTTAGAATTCAGTTAGTTTTGAACTAATTACAGAGAAAAAATTTTATTTTAGAATTAGGTAAATAAAATTGATAAAACTGAATCACTCAAAACAGATGGCCACAAACTACTGGCCGGTACTGTACATATTTTTTTATTGAATGAAAAGTATAGGAGTTATGAATTTATCAAATTTAACGTTTTGAGAAACAGTACTAAAACGCGATTTTCTCCGTTATTATTAGAAAATTGGAAATATAATATTTTCAAGAATACACATAATAAATAAATATATAAAAAAATAAAAAAAAACAAGCGAGCGTTAGCGAGCGAGAGTTGTTACGCTAGTATCAATTAATTTAATGTTAATAATACTTTAAGTTTATATTTATATAATTATATTGATAGAATTAAATTTTAATTGACTAAAAATTTTAGTGTATGAGAATTCCAGTTCAATATTTTAGGGTAAACTACATTTTAAGTAATTTATACTCTGTCAATGCAGTTACATTGATTCTTATCAAAGTTAGTAGACTCTAATTTTAATTTAAAGATATATTTTTTTTAAACGTAACTGATTTAAAACAAAAAAATATCTAAGTACCAAACTTCAGGTGCGGACAGACTGAAAGAATGAATAAAAGAATGAATGAATCTTGCGGATTATTATTATAGCTGTATAGAAATCTTTGAGACATAATTCTGGAAGAAATAGCATAGACATTTTGGGGTTTAGACGGGAGTCGAATAAAACGTATCACAGTTGGTTCTAACTGAATTTAATAAAAAGTTTATTTTGAACAATTTTTATTGTTTAAACAATCAACTAAATCATATCAATTTAATCTTTTCTCTCTTTGCTAATTAAGAAGTTGTATGCATTTAAGATATTTAATTAAAACAAAAAATATTAATAAAATTGTTTAAACAATTAAAATTTTGTTGGATAATGCAGCGAAAACAGATTTCTCTTGACAAGAATAAAAATATGTTTACATTGAATGCCTTGAAAGAAATTCTACTTATGCTTGTTCCAAGAATGAGATATTTGGGGTAAACTTTCGTCTGCACCTTTTTATTTTCACATGTTATGTAGAAACTAATTTATGTAATTTCTCTGCTATCTTTTAATTGTTATATTTACATTGTTTCGTACATTTTTATTTCAAAAAAATAAAATCATTTAAATAATGTACTTAGGGTCCATCCATAAATTATATTAGACTTTAGGGTTGGGGGGGGGGGTCCAGCAAATTTTACGACCAATAAAAAAATTGGCGCTAATGTATGTAATAAATCTTACATGGTGAGGGAGGGGGTTCACATTACCTAAGTAAAATTCTTAGTAATTTATGGACAGCCCCTTATTGAAATTATAAATCCTATTACAAACATTTTGAAAAAAATATTCATATTCCTTACAATTTATTTTAATCCTATTAAAATCAACAATCATAAATAATTGTTTTATAAGTAGGGAAAGTTGGTATAAGGTAGGGTAGTGGGGTAACATGGAGTACCTTCTATTTTTGAAAATATAGTTTTTGTAAAGAACCCTGTCAATGCTATTTTATAGGTTTCTTTCATCTACTTTAATGTACCACTAGACATGATTCGTATAAAAGAATCCTCGGTATAATAAAAAAAAAAATTAACTTTTTTATCATTGAATCTTAATTGACACTAATTTAAATGCGTGACTGCTTGATTGCGTAAGTGTCTCCAGACCTAAACTACATTTATTTTAGATTTTAGGATTTTTAATTTCATTTTTTTTTGTAGTTACAATTATGTTGCTCGCGCAATATAATCTTAAAAACTAATGTTATTAAAAAAGTGCATGTCAGTCAAGATGGAGTACACGTCGTATACCATACTATTTATAAACAAAAATTTTGATATCTTTAATTTTTTACCAAAAGATCATTTAAAAAGAAAATTATGATTAAAACAATAAAACAAATGAAAATATGAAGATTAAAACTGATTCCATTTTGAAGGACCCTGCTGGATAGTCTTACACTGCAAAGCAGGTGTCTTATTTTAAGATATTTATATGGTCATTTCTAAGACATTTTTGAATAATGACATTTTAATTATTTCGATATTCCATTTTTTTTATGTTATAATATCTCTTTAGTACGATTTCTTGTAGAATCATGAAAGGAGCAATAGATGTTAAACGAATCTTCAAAAATACGGACAAGTTTTTTTTTTGACTAATGAACTATTACAATCAATTTCTAATGTAAAAGATAGTTGCTAATGTATTCTTGTCAATTTTCATTTTAGAAGCTTTACTCATTTTTTAATTTCAAGTTTTTATCTTCATTTTTTATTGTCACATCAGCATCTTCATTTAGTTGAATTTTATCTTAAGTACTAAACATGCCTTGGGACTTTACATTGGAAAAGTTATATTGAATAAATCGTTAAGTATTTTTTCATAAATTTCTTTACTAATGTCATCTTTTAGATATGTGTTAATCACTTTGGCGCGCATAGCGCGCATTTTTGTAGTTCTAGTACCTTATAACGGTCGCACGTTCGAGACCCCACAGCGTCAAATATTTTAGTTATACATATAAGTTTAGCGTTAGTATTAAGTTGTATGCTGTATTTGTAAATATGATATAAAAAAATGTTATAAAATAATATAAATAACAAATATCCTTGAGACAAAATAAATACAAAAATACCACAGTACTGACAGAAAGTTACTAATTTAAAAAGGTTCAATATTTATTTTTATTTATTATTTCTATTTTTCAAAAATAAGATATCATTCCTTTAAGGTTATAATGTTATTCAAATTTCCAAAAGCTTTAATTTACCCAATCTAAAATAGGAGTGGGAAATTCAATCTAAGTAGAATGAGCTGCCATTTTAAATCAGCTGAAAAATTCACTCTAATTAGAGTGAATAAATTCGCTCTTCTAATGAGTGAACATTCACTCCATATGTAGTGGCTCAATTTTCACTCTAAGAAATTTAGAGAGTTAACTTTCCTGAAGATATTGACCGGAAAAATCCAGTTATGCTTTAATTACACTAAGCCCAGCCAGTTTCCTACTATTTTTGATGTTGTCATTTCGACAAAATTAGCCCTTCCAGAACCTTGACCAAAAAGCAATTTCTAATTGGGCTAACTGGGGCTATTTTTACACGGGAAATTGTCAAAGTAAAAAAATTTGTAAATTGAGTAATTGGAGATTTGTTTATTGGAAAATTGACAAATAAAAAATTGGAAAAGTAGTTAGTGGAAAATTAAAAAATTTTAAATTGGTAAATTGAAAATCGGGCAAGTTCGAGTTACACTCGCACTAAAATCGAGGGTTCCGTACACAAAACAAAATAATTTTTAATATATTTGATACTATTAAATATATAATATATAAATATATTATACATATTACATATAATATAATAAATAAAATAGAATATATAATGAATTTTTTTATAAAAAATGGACCTCCCCCCATTTTTAACGAAAAATCCAGAGATTTTAGCAAATATCCATAAAAAATACTCAAAAATCATTTTATTTCCTTAACAACGCTATGATCAACTTTTACAATCATGTTCTCTACCATTTTTCTGTAATCTACACGTGAAAATACATTTGTGTACCAAATTTGAACTCTCTAAGTCAAATTGTTTAAAAGTTATGGGAGGGGGGATACGGTCATTTTTTAGGATTTTTTTTAAATCGTTGGTTTTTGATTAAAAACACTATGATAAAGATCTGCAACAAAATTCTCTACAGTTTTTCTGTAATTTATATGGCAAACTACATATGTATACCAAATTTCAGCACTCTAAGTACAATAGTTTGGCAGATATGGAGGTGGCATTGTACACTTTTAGTGCATTTTTGCTAAAAAAAATGACCGTATCCCCCCCCCCTCCCTTATCTTCCAAACTATTTGACTTAGGATGCTGAAATTTGGTACACGTATGTAGATTTACGTGTACATTACAGAAAAATTATAGAGAAAGTGATGATTATAGCGCTGTCAAAGTTATAACACTAAACTATGGCCCATATGTTAAAAAAATGCTCAAAAATATTGTTATTTCCTTGACAACGCTATGTTCAACACATACAATCATGTTCTCTATAATTTTCCTGTAATCTATACGTGAAAATACATTTGTGTACCAAATTTGCATTCTTTAAGTCTAATAGTTTGGAAGTTCAGGGGGGGGGGGGATACGACCATTTTTTAGCATTTTTTAAAAAAAATCGTTTTTATTTGCTAAAAAACGCTATGATAACAGCCTGCAACAAGGTTTTCTATAGTTTTTCTGTAATCTACACGTCAAACTACATATGTGTACCAAATTTCAGCACTCTAAGTACAATAATTTGGCAGATAAAGGTCAGGAATGGTACAAATTAAACGCATTTTTTCGAAAAAATGACCGTATTCCCCTCTTATCTGCCAAAATATTTGACTTAGAGAGTTCAAATTTGGTACAAAAATGTAGTATCATATGTAGATTACAGAAAAATTATAGAGATTGTTGTGGTGATAGCGCTGTCAAAGAAATGGCAAAAGTTATCAGCCAAAAAATATCAAAATTTCTCAAAAATCTTGTTATTTTCTTGACAACGCTATGATCAACCTCTAGAATCATGTTCTCTATAATTTTCCTTTCATCTACACGTGAAAATACATATGTGGGTCAAATTTGAACTTTCTAAGTCAAATAGTTTGGCGGCTAGGGGGGGGGGATACGATTTTCGACAAAGTCTTTCCAATAGGGTTCTGTGCGTACACTTGTGGTGTACGGAACCCTAAAAATGAACAAAATAGAACAATTCGTAAACTGGTAAATAGAAAAAATGTAGATTTATTTATTAGGAAATTGACAAATTAAAGAAATTGGTAAGTTTAAAATTGGACAATTAGAAAATAAAAAAACGAGAAGAGCACAATTTTGCGAGTGTAGCGCGCTTTGGAAGTTCTAGTAAGTTCTAAAGTGACTTTAATAGTAAATATGTGACGCTCCGCAAGAGAAGGGACCTATCGCGGAAAAAATCAATTTTCATTTTTTTATGCTAAAAGATAGGTTTTAAGTTGTTCTTTCATTTCCATCAAAAATTTTTTTTTTAATTACATTTTTGGTTATAATGCTTCAAAGCTACCCGTGAGGAAAATTGAACATGGCCCAGACCTGGCCCTGACCAGTTTGCCTAATTTTATTTTTGGCTACACTAGACTTGGTTCAGACCAGAATTGTAATGTTTTTTTTCCTGAAAATTGCCTAGTTTTTCTAGAATTTGTTATGTTATAAAATAAAAACATTTTTAAGTTTTTTGGATAACCCTAGGAATCAGATCGACTTTAAGGTAAAAAAAGTCGTTTTCTCGTCATTACATTAAAAAAAAATGCAAAAATGTAAAATTGTTTGTTTGTTTGATGAACATTAATTAATAATTTTATAAATTAATGTTTCCTGGTAGATGTTAAACAAACATAAACTTTTCACGATTTTGACCTATAAAGAAAATGCAATTTCTATTTTCTTCTAAATTATTTAAGTCTGATTAACATAAATCATTCTAATTCAGATGACCCATTATAACTTGAGTTAAAATCATTAAAAACTTTTGAAGACTTAATTTAAATTTTTATTTATTAGTTTTATCCTAGGGAAAATTCGACATTTCTTTTCAAAAAACTTTATATTCAAAATTATTTTTTCTACGTACATATTTCAAAAAGATTGTTTTTACTGTCTGTCCGATTACTCGTTAAATAAAATATTTAAAATATGATAACTTTAAAAACTCAATCATTTTGTTTTATCTTGTAGTATTTCTGGGAAAACTAATAACTATATTTATTTTAGAAAAGTTAAATTTGTACCTAATTTTTATAATTTTTTCTGACCTACCTGATCAGGGCCAAAGCTGGTCCAGACTAGGCCTTCCAGATCAGATCATTCCAGAGGTTTCCAAATTTTTATTCTGGCAAATCTAATCAGGGCCAAAGCTGGGCCAGATTCGGCCTTCCAGATCAGGTTAATCCAAAGGTTTCCAAATTTTTATTCTGGCTATCAGATCAGGGCCAGATCTGGACCAGACTCGGTCTTCCATATAAGGCAGTTCCAGATCAGGCCCATTTCTGGATTCAGGCTTGCCAGGAATTTTTTCCTCACGGGTAGACGTACGAAGTGTATCGCATTTTTTGGTTTTTCTTTGAACGACCGTCCCGTAAAATTAACAATTAATTATTCTGATTTTTTTATGATAATTGATAGTTTTTGAGTTGCTTTTTGAGTTCCAAAAATCAAAATTTGATTCATGTAATTAGTTTTCTTGTTATGAAGCTTTAAACATGGGCATTTTAAGAGTCTCAATTTTTCTTTTGTCTCTTTGCCCGTCCATCCTTTTAAGTTTGCTTTCTCAGCGATAGGTCCCTTCTCTAGCGGAGCGTCACATATATATGGTCTTTAAATATTCTATATTATACTATTTATCTAAAAAAGAAAATTATGATCCTCGACAATTGGTGCACTTACCCTATAAAATTAAAAATGTTTATATAAAAAGAAAATAAGGTATTTTTTTATTGCTTCTAATCCTTAGTAAAATTATGTCACAATTTGAAGCAACGTTTTGAAATTTGCTCTTCAATTTGTGCAGTATTAGTTTTTCTTAATAATCAGCGATTTTGAATCTGTTGTCCACTCAACACTTCGCAAAAAAATCCATATAAACATCTTTAATTAACCTTGCATTTGACAGTATATAAACAAAGGATATAATTTGAAGGTTGTCACTTGCAAAGAAAACAAGTCCTCAGGAATCTTTAGAAAATAATGAACAAGCAAGCAACAAATAGTGAGCAAGCAAAATTGAAAAAATCATAGGACAAGCTTACATATAGCTGTGGGAATAAATTAAAAGCTTCAAAATGATTATCTATAAACTCTCTGGATGCTCCATCGAAGTTTTGAATTTTCGATTGGGTTCCTAATGACATTTTAAGTAATTCTACCAAGTTTCGTAAAGAAATATTCAATATTTTGAGAGAAAAGTTACGGACAAATTTTGCCTATAACAGTGACGTCACAATTCAACACATGCCCTTAAATGAAGATTAAAGAGAGATTATTTATGCAGGTTATATCCTTTTGGATAGGTGACGCAAAAGAAAACACGGATTTATCAAAAAGTGAATATTATATTTTAATAAGAACACAGTACACGTCGTAGCACTTTCAAAGAACAAACTATTATATGAATATCATAGGCGACATGCGCATCCAGACCGAAAACTAAAAAGGGACTCAACTGAACTTCTGCGCAGCTGTCTGCTGCAACAACTAGGTCTGTGGTGGCGCTGTAGTCCTTTTTACACACTCTTTAATATAATGTTCTTTAATTTCTACAATGTGTCTCAGTTTATTCCCACCGTCAGTTTCTGCGCTTATACACGCTGCTTTATTATCGCACCATAAAGTCATTGGCAAAAGAGGTTCAATTAAAATCAATTTCAAAGAGTTATACATTGAAATCAATTCCTGACTCGCCTCACTCATCGCAACGTACTCAGCATGACAAGTTGAAAGAGATACGTATGGCTGTTTATGTGTTTTCCACATAATTGTGTCACCATATAATTTGATGAGAAAACCACTCGTCGTTAAAGAGTTTTTACAATCAGCAAAGCTTGCATCGGAAAAAGCTACCACATCATCTGTTTTTCCTTGATAATTGAGACATAAGGTTTTAGTACCTTTCAGGTATCTAAAAACTCTTTTGACCATTTTCCAGTCATCAGTAGTTGGATCAACTTGATGTCTACTCAAGACATTGACTGCGTAGCAAATATCTGGTCTTGTTGCGACGGCTAGGTAAAGCAAGCTTCCAACAGCTTCTCTATAAGGGATTTTCTCCTTTGTTTCAGTTTTACTTAATAACTCGTCATCATATTCTGATTCTCTCTTCTTTCTTTCTTTGTTAGTTACTTGAGCTGTATTCATGGGTGTTCTCTGTGGATGAGACTCATCAAATCCAAACTTTATCAACATTTTATTTATAAATCTTTCTTGATGTAACTGAAGTGATTTATTTAAGCTATCTCGTCTTATTTGAATACTAAGAAATTCTTTTGGCTCACCTAAGTCTACCATATCAAATTTCTTGCTCAATTCAATTTTAACCTCTAACAATTTTGACTCATCATTACTGGCGATTAACATGTCGTCCACGTAGAGAACTAGAATCAGAAATTTATTTCCATTTCTCCAAACAAAAAGACAAGGTTCAGAGTCAGAATTCGTTAAACCAACGCCTAATGCGACTTGGGTAAATTTGTCGTTCCATCTTTTAGGACTTATGCGTAAACCATATAGAGCTCGTTCTAACTTGCACACTTTTAATTTTCTTTCTTCAATTGAATGTGAGGTTCCTTTAGGGATTTCCATAAAGATCTCTTCATCACCAATCTCACCATTTAAAAAAGCTGTCTTCACGTCTAGCTGACAAACTTTAAGTTTATATTTATTTATTATGGCTAGAACAGCTCTCACTAAAGGTAGTCTTGATACAGGGGCATAAGTTTCGCTCATCTCATAGATATTTCTATCTTTAAAACCTCGAATGACGAGTCTCGCTTTGAATTTTGGGTTTCCTTCCATATCTAATTTTTGTTTGAAGACCCATTTCGAATCAATTATTGTGGCCTTTTGCCCATTTTTAGTTTTGTTTGGTCGATCTATTATCTTCCAAACCTTATTTTTGACCATTGACTCTAGTTCTTCATCGATAGCTTTCAACCATGATTGTTGATCAGAAGATTGTATAGCTTCTTCAAAATTCAATGGATCTGAATTCAATTTGGCTAAAAAGGCATGAGTTATCTCGTCATTTGTATCTAAATTTTCTTGGCTTTCTTCATTTACGTGCAGGTTTGATATTAATTTTTCTTTATTTAGCTCATTTGTTATTTCAATTGATTTTGGTGAATCTAACTCTACTAACTTTGGCACTTCTTTCTTTGGTCTACCTCTTCCTCTTTTGACCTCTCCCTCCGGTCTTATTAATTCCTCTGATTTTTTCTCGTCTTTAGTAAAGTTTGTAAACCATTTTTCTCTGTTAATGGCGTCTTGTGGTTGAGGAGAATCTTTGATATCACTCTTCTTGAATTTGTCTCCATAAACCACCTTCTCATTGAATTTAACGTCTCTACTTTCATAGTATTTACCTTCTTCAGGTTTTAGAAACTGATATCCAGTAGTGGTATATCCTATCAAAATAACACGTCTTCCTTCTGCTCTGAATTTGGGTCCCACCTTCCGCTGAACTTTGATGTAAGCAAGACATCCAAATCTTTTTATTTGATTTATGTCGAATTTATAATTTGGAGCAAATTTCTCTAAAGGAGTAATCATATCATTTGACTTGTGTGGAGTACGATTGTAAGCATAGGTTGCTGCTGTTATTGCTAAGTCCCAAAGATTTTCAGGTAATCCTGAATCAAACATATAACATCTCACCTTTTTCTGAATTGTTTGATTAAATCTTTCAGAAACACCATTGTGTTGTGGAGTATCTGGACTAGCTAGTTGCAATTCCACACCAAATTCTTGTAATACCTTTACTGTTTCGCCACCTGTGTACTCCGTACCTTGATCTGTTCTCAAATAACAGACCTTCGCATCATATCCTAGAAAATTTCTGGCGCTCCTTACAAAAATCTCAAAACATTGACCTGTTTCACTCTTATGTTTCATGGGATAGACCTTAGCTAATCTCGAAAAATCATCTATAAAAACAGATATGAACCGATAACCTTTAGGGTGAGATGCAGGACTTATTGGTCCCATTATATCGGAGTGAATGATTTGTAAGGGAGCGGAAGCTCTATTGCGTGTTGACGAAAAAGGTAGTCTGTTGAATTTTGAAATCAGACAAACTTCGCAATCTAAAAGAGTCTCATCAAAGATAGCAGTGCTTAATTCTTTATTTTCAGGGTATTTCTTTTGTAGAGCTTTGAGATATTCTACAGACGCATGTCCAAATCTAGAATGCCATAAAAGAGCCTTATTATTTTTAAGAAATTTTTGGTTGTTCAAAGAAGCAATTTTCATTTCAGATAATTCTGTTACAGGTAACTCATCTATTTTATTAAATTTTCGATCCCATACTGTGGTTTCAAAATTAAATTGCTCATTTGGAACTTTCTGACCAGCTACAATTTTATCTTTTTCTAAAGTCTCATCTTCATTTAATTCGTTTCTTTTTAGCACAATTGTTTCCTCATCCAATAATGACTTTAATAATTTCTCTTTTGCAACTGCACTTCTAGTACGATATTTTCTAGTCCCGGATTTTGTTTTAGCTAAATTTACAAATATTTTCTCATCTATAATTTCACTTAAATTCTCATCATTTGTTTTATTATTTTCGATATTTAACTCTATTATCCAATATGGTCTTTTGTAAATTCCCGAAAGTAATTTCTCATTTGAGATTGGATCAAAAATATCTATTTTTTCATTATCCAAGTAAATTCCAAAACCCATCTCCGCGAATTTTCTTAAAGATAACAAATTTTCAGATAAAGCTTTAGCAAAAATTACTTTGTCTACTTCTAGGATCGCGCCATTAATTAATTTAATTTCTATTTTCCCCATTCCTTCTGACATCAAATCAGCAGTATTATTTTTATTTGCACATTTGATAACCCCACTATTAAATTGATCAAAAGTTTTGAAAACAATTTTGGTGTTTGTCAAATGATCAGTCGCACCTGAGTCTGCTATAAATTTAACCCCATAATCAATTTTGTCTGTTTTAGTAAAATAAGCATTTTGGTTCAAAGTCATTGAATTTACACAACTATCCCCCGACTCATTTTGATTTTCCTCACCTCTGCTGTTTTCTCCCTTTAATGAATTCAATTTATATTGATTGAAAAATCGATTGGTATTTGCATAATTATTTTTGCCCCTTCCTCTGATACTTTTGAAGGTCCCTCTTGTTTTTTGATTATTATAGTTACTTCTTCCTCTTTTAGGACTGGTAGTAACTAATTCATTTAATTTTCTTTTCGCCCCTCTTTTAAACCTATTTAAACTTGAGCCTCCGTTATAATTGTTTTGAAAATACCTTGAACATCCTCGTCCTCCTCCTCGTCCTCCTCGTGAAGTTGATGGCTGGTGTGGGCAATTAATTGCAATATGATTGCCGAATTCATTGCAAAAATAGCATTTTTTGCCTTTTCCTTTCTTAGGACAATTAACACCAATGTGCCCAGAATCTTGACACTCATAGCAACGTAGGTTGTCGTTTCTCACCATGTGGGCTGCTTTTACTCCTCGTTTCTCCTCGTCGTCAGTTTTTCTCGTCGCCTCTTCCTGAAGGACAAGAAGTTTTAACTCATCGTATGTTAAGCTAAGGCCCTTTGTGCTTTTAGAAACAAACTCAATAGTTTGCACTGTCGGCACAGAGATCATAACAGCATTGAAAAATGCATCTCTTTTTTCATGCTCTGAAAGAGGAATCGAGCCAGCAGAATTTTCGTAATCTCTAATCTTTTCTTCGAAATTTTCGCAAAATTCTCCCGCCGTAGTTTTATTAATAATATACTTCATATTATACAATTGTTTTCTTACCGCGTGTGATGTTAGGTTAGTTTCACATCTTTTGATATCTAGTAATCTTTTTAATATCTCTTTTGGATCCTTTAAATGTACAACTTTACCATGATATTTACTGTCTAAATGATTTATTAGTATATCGCGTACTTTGTATTTTTGTTCATCTAGAATCTTTTCGTCAAAATTATTTAAATTACTTGTCTCGTCTATAATATGTAATAAATCATTAGATCTTAATTCTGAAGTAAAATAGTCTTGAAAATGTTCGAATTTCATGTCCGACGTCAGTTTGTAGTCTCTTTTAAAACCGCCCCCTTTGTTAACAATTTCTAATTTTAAAGTTTCTGTCTTATCTTTTGAAGTATTTTTGTTTTGTGTATATTTACTCTCATCGTTAAAATTTAACTTTTCAATAGTTTCTTTA
Source organism: Ganaspis brasiliensis (assembly GCA_037103525.1). NCBI lineage: Eukaryota > Metazoa > Arthropoda > Insecta > Hymenoptera > Figitidae > Ganaspis > Ganaspis brasiliensis. The sequence goes on along the minus strand of JAZKLR010000594.1, from coordinate 452,186 downwards.
ACTAAGTTTATTATTTCCCCTTTAGAATTGTTATTCTGGCTCGAGTTCCTCATCTCTTCGCATTTAACTATGATTTCGCTTACCTTTTCAATTTTTTGTTTTAATGTTATTTCCAGTTGTTTTATAGATTTCATCTCATCCTGTAAACTAAGTACTTGTTTAGCATAGTCTTCGCGTACAATATCTGCCAATACAAGTATTTTCTCTTTTTCAATCCTCTCCTTACTGTTTTCTGGTACTTCTAATTTTAATTTATTTAACACGTTAGCCATTTCTTCCAACGACTTCGCAGAAACAGTGGTAAATCTGTTTACTACATTCACAATGTTTTCGATTTTATTCTCCTGCTTATTTAGTTTTTCCTGGACTATAACATTATTTATATTAGTTTCTAATATTCTATCATTATTATTTGTTACTTTAAACGCTTCTTTATTTTTATCAAAATTTACTTTTATATTACTAATAATTTTGGGCATGATTTTACCTGATTTCAGAGTAGCAGCCATTTTATCAAAACACTCCCTGACTGTCTCACCTCGCGCTTCTTTAACTTTCTCTTCCTTGAACTGGCCAGCCTCATCTTGATTTTTCTCATCTAACTTTTCTTCCTCACCTCTACACTTGGTCTCTCCTGTCTCATCTTTCTCATCTACCTCCATTTTTTGTTGAAGTCCCTCTCTGATTTTGGCTGTTTCCTCTGAAGTTATTCTAGGCATTATTAGTGGTAAATCTGCTAGTAGTCTCTCTTCTTTCCAATTCTGTAGGGCTTCCCATTGATCTTCTTCGATCATTCGTTTTTCTGTTGAAATAATTCATATTAATATTAGTTTAAATAATGTCCATCAACCGGTTGACCGAACATCAAGTATGGCCGGTATCTGAACGAGCAAACACACAAGTATCCGAACATCAAGACTCCCCATGTGTTCACTCCAGTCTGACGGATCACAGCACGCCGAACATCAAGCGTGAGATCCCCGACAAACTCAACAGATTTATTTTCAGTATATCAAATATTTTAATTTTGATTAAAACTTTTAAATTATATTTTTATAGCGCTTTAAGTTTTATTAAAAATTTTGTTTTTCTCAAAAACAAGGAAACACTAGTGTAATGTAAATTATAATATCTCGTCTTTACAATTAATCTCATCTAATATTGTCAAGGTTATTAAACTCACCCGTTCTATAGATAATTCCGGATTCTATGAGAATTGTCAAATTCTCCCCTTCGATTTCAAATTCTGCTCTCTCACCAAGATGAAACTCATCCAGTCCAAACAGTCTTGTCAGATGTATCCATAATTTGGATAGAGCTTCGCTTTCTGTCGAATGTTTGAAAAATTAAATTTCGTATTGTTAAATATTGTGTACACTATTAAATTTTGTAAATTAATAATATTAAAATCGTATTAGAACTTCTCATCTTTTTCTTACTTTAATTTACATGTATATTTTAATTTATTTTCACATCTTGCTCTGAAATAATATTTTAAGTTTGATTTATTTATTTCTAAAATTTTAATTTCTTATCTCTTCATAATTCACTAGGTTTGTTTACTTTATTAAAATACATAGTATCCAGCACAAAGGAACAATGGAGAGAGAAAGAGAGAAGGAAGACACGCCTGCATTTGTTTATGTTCTGTCTCATCTTTTGCTCGAGCTTCATGCAGCGCATCTCCCCGCACCCCTCCCCTCCCAATTCCAAGAACGCCGGTTTGCCGACTCGACCACGTGTTTCAATTTTGATAATTTTACAATTATTACATATTTCACACATCAAATTGCACTTTCTAACGTTTATTTATTTTCTAATTTCTATTTTCTAATATGCAAATATTGCCAAAAACCATTAAAAACCACTAAAATTCTTTCTTTGTCTTTATCGGTAATAATTTGCCTCACCACGCGTACCTACGATTCTAACACTTTCTTGTTTTACTCTTTGTATTATTTGTGAGCATTTTGCTTTGTTTATTAATGGCACTGGTACTCACCACTCTCTATTTTTTCCGTCGATTCCACATCAGAATTTTGATTTCTGCACAAATTCTCGTCTTCCTTTGGCTCCTCACGATTTGCGCTCATCTTTTGTTTTCACTTGCACAAGGAATCACAACGCGCAGTTTTAAGCGTGAACTGTTTTCCAACTTCTGGGCCTATAACCTTTTGGATAGGTGACGCAAAAGAAAACACGGATTTATCAAAAAGTGAATATTATATTTTAATAAGAACACAGTACACGTCGTAGCACTTTCAAAGAACAAACTATTATATGAATATCATAGGCGACATGCGCATCCAGACCGAAAACTAAAAAGGGACTCAACTGAACTTCTGCGCAGCTGTCTGCTGCAACAACTAGGTCTGTGGTGGCGCTGTAGTCGGTAGTAATAAGGAGCGGGCACATTTGAATTCCAGCATATCCATTTAAACCTAATGTAGTATTTTTAAGAGTACGACAACAACCAAATTTTGTTGATTGTGGTGTATACGCGATTGCGTTTGCTGTTTCTTTATATATTAATATTAAACCTTTATTCATGAGAACTCAATTGTATAATCATGTTTGAAAAAAATGTGTTATCTCCTTTTCCGATAATTTTACAAAATTGTATAAACTTGGAATTGGAAATATTGAAGAAATAAAAAACAATAATTTATCTATGACTGTGTACTCCTGACTAAGAAACTAAAAAAAGCAGTACTAAATATGAAAAAATATATTGTAAAAGACCTAACTTAAAAAGAGAGATGGGCAACAGAGACAAATAACAAATATGGAGAATGTAAATAGTGACAGAAATTTAAATGTTTGTAAGAAAAAACATGTGGAAAATGCGTCAAATTCTGTTGAAGTAGGAAAAGAAGGTAATAATTATAAAATATTAGAAACAATAGTACTAAGAAGATATTTTTTAGCAATTCGAATAAGGAAAGTAGAAAAACTAGAGTAGAATATCAGAAAGAATATAGTGAAATGATGAAATTAAAACGAAGATGTATGTTTAAGTAGTAAAACAGATTTAAATTTTTCTAAAAAAACCACATAGAAAGTGCTGTTAAAGAAGAAAAGAGAGATAATAATTCTGACAAATTAATAATTTCTAGCGATTGTAATGAGACAAGTAAAAAAGTAATGCAGAATATAAAAAAAAAATATCGTCCAAGGTTTAAATTAAAACGACAAATAATAATTGAGAAGAAAGAAAGAGAAAAAGTAGAGGAAAATATAAAAAAAACTATCTTCAAAGATTGAAATTGAAACAGAAGATATGCCATGCCATGATAAGGATGAAAATAATGAAATACTATATTCAAAAGATATGCAGTAGAAAGATGTGAGGATTTGTGATGAGAAAATGAAAAAAGTCACGCAAAATATCAAAAAACAATATCATCCAAAATTAAAATTCAAAAGAAACATAATCGATGAGGAAAAAATAGATGTTTCGGAACATACAGGTAAAAAAATGGAGTCATTTATGAGAATGAAAACAACATTGATATTCGTGATTTTGCATATGCGGAAAAAAATATTAATAGCATACATGTTCCAAGTTATAACGAATATTATCTTCCTAAAATGTCGTTTTTTTGCACAAGATGGAAGGCTCAACATTTTGAGAAAGAAAAAGTCCAAAAGAAAATAATTTATAATTATTGTTGCAGTCATGGTGGTGTATCGTTGCCTTGAGAAAAATACCCTCATGAATTAAGAAAATTGTTAGATGGATCTCATAAGAAATCTGTCCATTTTAGGAATAATATAAGACTTTACAAGAATTCATTTGCTTTTGCATTTTAAAATGCCAAGGTAGTAAATTTCAATATTAGAAGGCGGAGTCCAGTTTGATATAAAATTCAAAGTCGAATTTATTATCAAATCAACAATTCCTTATTTCCTAAAATTAATTTACTTTAAAAAAAGGATTTGATGACGGAAGGTACAATTTTTAAAGGTGTAATGAAGTTGCTGCTATTTTTTAATATAAATGCTGAAGGTTTAATACCAGAATCTTATGTAACGATTTATAATAAATGGATTAAAAAATTGCAATTGGTAAGTCATTTAGATCCAAATGTTGAACCTTGGATATATCTTATACTTTATCCTTTAGGAAGCAAGGGTTATAGTATCGACATGATTCGTACTGATAATGACAAACGAACCAGAAATCAAACTGTGTCCAAATCTGCTTATATAAAATATAAAATAGGAGTAAGAGATCATACCTTTAATCAATTTTTATATGGTGGAAGATTGTTTCAACAATGGTTAGTTGATAATTATGTCAAAGTTAAAAAAGTTAGGCTACAATTTTGTAAAATTAATCAAAGAAAATTAAGAAGTGAAACTTACAAAGGATTAATTGATCATTTACATAATCAAGAAATTGAAAATAATGTACATGTTGGCAAGATGTTGATATTGCCTTCAACATTTACAGGATCACCTCGTAACATGTTAGAACAATATCAAGATACAATGACCATTGTAGCTTTTCATGGTAGACCAGATTTATTTATTACAATGACATTTAGTTCAAAATAGAAAGAAATTGAAAAAAATTATTACATAATCAGTCAGCTTCTAATAGACCTGACATCGTAGCAAAAATCTTTCATTTAAAAGTAAAAAAAATAATCGAAACTATAGTAGATAAACTATTTGGACAAGGAAAGTCTTATGTTTATGTTATTGAATTTCAAAAGCGCGGTTTACCACACATTCTTTTATTGGTTATATTGGACGAATGTTCTAAAATATTAAGAGCAGAGAGTGTTGATCGATATATTTTAGCTGAGATTCCAAATGAACATGTTAATTCTACATTACTTAAAATTATAATGTAGAATAATATTTATGTACCTTGTGGATAGACGCTTTAACATATAATAGAAGTTTACTGTACCTCGTATCAATTATATAATATTATTATATATATAGACGTCTTAAAATATAAAATAATCAACAGTAAAATAATATCTAAACTTACAATAACTATATTCTATTTCTATTTATTCTAAATGGTATTAGGTATATCATAATTTTTTATAATTATTCTTCATATTCTTCATTTTATTTTTATCCTTATTTTATTTAATTAATTTTCAATTAATCAAAATTTGCAAATTGGTATATACGATGAATCAAAGATCACATCAATTTAAATTTATTCCAATGTTTTCTTATCATTAATTTTCTTTTTTTATTATTATATTATGTATTTCTTTTGATTCACCTAATTATACATAAATGAAACATTATGTTAAGAAATAATAAAATTTGGCGTGTTCTTTATCGGGCGCTTTTTTCTATTTTATTACAAAACTTCTTTTTCGTTTCTCCACATAACGCATCATCGCTCTGTCTTTCTCTTATGTCCAGTACAGCAAAAAATCTATACACATCAATATTTGAATGATCTTAGAAAACGCAACTTTAAGACTTCTTTTTAAACTTTTTATGAATTGAAATCTTGAGAACATTAATAATAATAAAATTTTGTTCAATTACTTAATTAAAAAAAAATTGTAATTAAATTTTCATCATTTTGTTAAAGGCGACATTAAAAGTTTTTGCGGATTTTAATTTAAAAATATCACTAAACATGTGAATTTATAAAATAAAATAATTTTCATAATTCTAACTTCAAAAACTAAAGAAAGAAAAGTTTCAACATTTTCTTTTTATATCTGTAAATCTTAAAATGTTTGTTTTTACAATACTTGTTTTGTTTATTGTCACAAGTCTTACATTAAAAGCCCAATTCTGAAAGAAACCATATGAATTTTTAAACATAGAGGTGTGTATCTTAAAATTTTGGAATGATAAAACAGAGAATGACTTTTCTCTAGTTTTCAGTTAAAGAGGTTTGAAACGTGGCGCTAACTTGTGGTAGGCATTTCAACTTCTAAGTTCGAAATCAAAGTAAAGAAGGATTCTATTTTCATTATGTTACAATTATGCTCTTGAAATCATAGTTTTCCATTTAATAAGCAAACTTTGATTAATTCGAAATTATAAAAGTAATAATATGTAACAAATTTTATGCGTCTCTAAACAATCAATAATATAATAATTTAAAAAAATACTAATGGTTATACTGATTTTATATTAGAAAAAGTATCAGAATACAATAAAGATAATACGAAAAAAATTTGCAAAGTTAATTTTAATGTGAAATTTAAATATTTAAAAAAATAAATTATACAATATTTTGATCAGGGTGATAATAAAATTCGAGCATCCCTGACGCACTGGTGGTCTATGAGCAGGCGCCTTCTGCAGATCCTGTAGGAAGCTGAAGAGATTCAAACTCAAAATCCAATGTGGATTCAGAACAGCACGAGTTGTCGTGCGATACATTGCGGAAGTTTGAACGTTATCAAAAATTCGCTTCTTTGACATGTGCGCGAAAAAATGCCGCGAAATCGTAAAAGTCAAGTGTCTCCTTTTATTTATAATTGGTCTTATTTGCTCACCCGGTAAGTAACACTTTACAAACATTTTTCAAATGTTACAAATTTTTAATTAACAAACAATAATAATACACAAAGGGACGAAAAAATATTAAGTAGAATAAGAAAAAATTAAGAAAAATTGTAAAATAAATAGTCACCTTTAAAATAATTTTTTGACAATTAACAAATATTTGTAATAAAATTAATACACAATGAAAAGGAAGGTAGTATAATTTACTTTAAAACTCAAATATTTTAAAAAACTATAATGTATATAATAAAACATTTTTTGAAAAGTGAATTAAAAACTTAAAATTCATTTACAGTGAAGAAGTTTACGAAATTACTGCAACTAAAATTTAATTAAAATCACAAAAGGTTTCAGTTAATTAATTAATAGAGTTAAAACAATGATTATAATGAAGTAAAATAATACAAAAGGCACATTGTTTCTATGAAAATAACCGTTTTTAACGTTTCGTTTTACATAAAAGAATATTATTTTTATTGTAAAAATCGTTTTAAAAAGAAGTAGAGAACAATTTTTCTCTTTAGGATACTAAAATTGTGCAAAATAGAAAAAATAAAAATATCACAGAAGCTGTTAATTTTTCACTGTTTTTAAAAAATTGTTATTTATTAATATTCAAATTATTTTTAAAATAATAACTTTTTTTTATTAACAAAGGATATTTATAAATATTTTTCTATTAAAATTAGAGGGTAACTGTTTTCAACTAGTAGTGATTTAACAAGATCAATGTTTTTCTGGTGGAATTTTTTATCGGCTAACGTTATTGCTGTGTCTACTAAGTTGTGAACCATTGCGATTTTTAATGTGTGTGGAGGTTTTGATATACCAATCAATGAGTAATGTAATATTTTTTTTAATGTAATTTTAATTTTATTATTTAATGTATTATGAAACTTTTTATTAGCAGACAAACATATACATAATTTAAAATTAAATATTTCATAATTTTCTTACTCCATTTCCACAAAAAAAAACATATTTCTATATATTTATAAAAAATATTGTACATTAAAAATTATTTTGTGATTATTATATTTTATTGTATGAACTATATGTTACTTTTTATTAGAAAATTATGCTGTTTTTTATTACCGACTCCAATATTCTGAACAATAGACACACAATTCGGCGAAATTTATTCAACAAATATTTCAAATCGATTTGAATAATGTAAAATGTTGCGAGTAAATTTATTAACGACTGCGCTTTCCGATGAAATTGCATAGTTTGTTACTGAAGGAATTTCCCACAATTAGCGAAAAGCCAAATAAATACTCTTGTTGATCTTTTATTTTATTGTTATTTGAATTTCAGTTAATTTTACTTTTCATTTAATCAACTAAATTTAATTTCCCAATAGCAATTTATTTCAGATTGAATTCAAAGAACTATTTACAGGTTTAAATTAAAATTAAACTGATCCGCAGCTAAATGGAAAATATTGCCAAATTAAAATGTTAATTTAAAGTTAACTGAAATTGGATTATGAGATTTTTAAATAAAGCAAAAGGAAGATCGAAATTTAGTAAGAAATATTAGATTCTTCTTTCTGAAAAAGTGTTGATAAAAAATTGTGAAAACTGTTGAAGAATTTCAGAATTTTAGATGAGAAAAAAGTGGAGTTTTAGATCGTTGCACAGAGGTGCCAATTTTTTTGTTATATTTTGAGGCCAGAATGATGCTATACCTATTATACAAAATTAAAGAAAACTTACTAATTTAGAGATGTTTTTGATTTGAAATTTTTTTTAAATCAATGTTCTAGAATGTAGAAAAGTGTTTACAAAATTGAAGAAAACTTACTAATTTAGAGATGTTTTTGATTTGAAATTTTTTTTAAATCAATGTTCTAGAATGTAGAAAAGTGTTTAAAAAGTGAAAAAAATAGATGATAGAAGATGGCGAGAAATTGTAGAAGATCAAATTTCAAAAATTATAATTTTTTGGGTGTACTTTAAAAAAAATGCTTAACTTCTTATGGCACCCCAACCCCACGGCCACACATTATACAAAACTTAACCTCCAATTGTTGTTATTTTATAAAATTAACTCCACGATAACTTTGTTAAAAGCTTTACATTTTGGTTCATATCACCGATAGCAGATTATACGTGTTTTACATTTTTTTTTTCATTTTCTCGAAAACAATTAATTTTTATAAAAAAATTCATACAACACAGAATGTGAATTTTGATAAGATTTACACAACTTTTGTCCAAAATATTTTTTTAAATTTTGAATATTTTATAAGATAATTCGGAAGTTTGTCTAATTTTTTCAACAGAAAACAAAAAAACATCAATTTTTCACGATTTTAAAAAGTTGACTTTACATAACCCTAAAAAAATTTGATTTTTTTTGTCCAAAAATATTATTAGTCAACAAATTTGTTCTTTTCAAGATGTAAAAAGTAAACTCTTGTTATAGGGGTATAAGATATTGATGCTTTCAGAAGATAAACATTAGCTTGGTTTAGAGATATAAAAAGTATTTTTTTTTAGATGTGTAAAAAAAGTATTATTTTATTATTGTAAAAAATCACGCTTTCGTGAGTATGAAAAAAGTAAGCTTTTTATATTAAACAAAAATTCTTTTGGAGGTGACCAAATTTTATTTTTTATGATTGAAAAATATTGCGCTTGAACCTATATTGTTAAGAGAGGAATAAAAAAGAAACAAAAATTTGAATTCTGTTCTATTGTTGAATAAAAACTTTTTTTTATTGACACGCAGAGAAACAAAAATTTCGTTGTTTTAGACAACTTTTCCTCGATTTCAGAAAAGTTTTATGTACAAACGAGTTTAAATTAGAGACAAAAAGGAACCTGATTTTATATGATGAAAATAGTCGAATAAAGTTGGCTTTCCGCTCTTTTCCAATAATTAACAATTTTCCACATTTAGAAGCTTAGAATAACTTTCTGAGTAGGAAGCTCTGTATATCCAACGTCAATTTAGCAAGAGAGCTAGTAAAGTTAAAGGATAACAAGAGCAGTCTTAGTGTAATCAAATTTTATACTGTGATGGTATATGTCAAATTGTTTAGTTTGACACTCTGACTTTTTAATTTAAATTTTATTGCAGAATTTATTTTACTTTATTTTTATTTGCTACTTCTCTTCATTCTTTATTCTCCGCAATAATAATCGTATCACTGTATGCTTTTATTTATCCAGCAACGAGTAATATCAGAAAAAGAAAAATTTTAACAAAAGATAAAAACATTATCTCGTTCATTTTAATTTTATCCCATACATGAAAATTGTGTGTACTTTACGAGCTTTAAAGAGGTAAAAAATGACACATGAAAACCGTCCTGTTTACCACATACGACATAAAAAATCCATTATTCTTCATTCATGATCTATATCCTGCCAAGAAGTTACAAGATCCTTATATCACACCTTTACAACATTTTAAAATCCGAGACAAATAATGGCCTAAACTTAGTGATAAAATGTTTAATAATAAATATAAAATTCACATCAAACACTTGTCAAGTTTTTAATTAATTTTTTATATCTATAAATTTGCGGAACTTAATTAAAAACTTGATTAAGAGTCCGAATTATTATTTTATCGATTTCTTATTCCATGAAAGTTTTACTTAACAGAAGAAAAAAAATTGTAAAAAAAGTTAATGTAGCTGAAAGAAAAGAAATGACTAAACATCGATAAAATATGTAATTTATAAAAGAAGCAGTTTAAAAATTGCTTTTAGTGCTGTTCGCTACTCTTTCTACATTCATGTTTTAAAATGTTAGTGTCAATTATAATATTTTTATAACAATAAAATGAACTCACGTGTTCCAAGTTATCGATTTTTCATAACCCTGTTGGCAAGAATAACGATCATTTCTGATAACCGTGATATGGATAATGCAACGTTTGTTCACGTTTCACAAAATGTCATTTCTGCATTTTATGATAGGTTACAACCAGAATGTCATTTTCGACCAGAATAGTAGCTTCGAAATGTGTAGATTTGAGAATACGTAGGTATCAAATTTACTGAAGCAAAATTCGCTCGAATTTCATCTATAATAAAGTCTAGAAAATGGAGCAACATTAATATTATGAATTACTAAAAAAAGGGGAAACAGTTTTCGATAATATCTCTTTTTAGATCGTTCACGGATTTAGGTGAACTTTCTAATACAAATTTAATTACTAAAGAAAGGGTCTATACGAGTAAGAATTTAAAAATTGCCTCATTTTGAATCAACTTCAAATAATTTCATAAATTTGTACTCTAGAAGATATAATTTTTCACCAAATATTTAGGATTAATAATTATGTTTTTAAACAAAGGACAAAAAAATTAATAAAATTTACTTGAAACACATTACTCCTTACTAAAATAATCTAAAATAATTTTGAAAAATATTCTGTTAACGTTCTAAAACGAAAGATGAAGATTATCTAACAATTTTTACTCAAGCTATTCGATCCCGAAGTTTGTGTCTATAGACAGACAGATACTTTTGTAAAACCCATTTTTTCGGAATCAGGTGGTCTCCTTAGAAATGTGCGAATTGTCAAAAGTTCAAAGTCGCACAAATTTAAGACCTTCTCATTTATGATGAGAATGCAAAAATTTTCAAATTAAAAATAATAGAACGTCAAAATAATAAATTATAAAAATATACTTTTTAGATCTGTTTGAATAATTTCTAACGCCAGTTCAAAATTTAATTTATAATATTTTTTACAATAATTTTTTAATTTTAAATTATTAATACAAATGGCAAAAGTCAGTTAATTATCATATTCATATAGAATATCCAGATAATAAACTTATGTTTCCGACAGTTCGAAATTTGATTTTGAAGCAGCTTTGAAACATTATTTCAAAATTACAAGAAACGATAATGGAATCGTATCAGAGAAGAAACTTTGCAATTTTCGATCTGCAATTGTCATATTTTACGTTTAAAAAATATACCCAATTTTAAACTGATGTTTGAAAGTGAAACAGTTTCGCATAAAATGTAAAATTTTTCGCCTCAATATTTCAAACTTTTGGTTCATAAAAAATGCTTTGATGTCAAATAGATACTTCTTTAGGACACAAAAGAAAAAAAACAACGGACACACGTAATCCTTATCTTTTTCCAATAGCTTTCAATATATTGGCAGAAAAATATACATATATAACCAACAATATTCCAATGCCCTGTTTGTTTTGAACCTGTTGCACACTTTGCATGCATATATTTCAGATAGCATCCGCTTTCCACTCGATATGCTGATTCACATGTTTAAAGAACTCCAATAAGTTTTTCCCTAGAATTTCATTTGCTCTATTGAGAATCGATCTCTTGTTTCTCTTAAGAATAAAATGGAAATAGGATTGGAAAATATGAAAATGTAAAGACGCAAATACTCTTGAATATTTTTAACTAAAAAAAAAATTTTTTACTGAAATAAGAATAAAGTAATAGAGTAAAGTATTAAATAAATGAAGAAGAGAATTAAAATTTAAACCATTTTGTGACGTATTCTTCCAGCTTTATGTTTGATGTTTAATGTTTCTTAATTTAATTTTAAATATTTAATCAAAACCAAGTAAGCAATATAAAAACAAAACCCGGACACCAAGTTAACTCATAATCCGGAGAGTGGGGAGTAATGAGCAGCAACGAACTAAGAATTTAAATTAAACCACAACATATCAAATTTTTTAAATGGAAACCATTTCAAAAGGTTACAAGAAATCAAAAATAGCCGACCGCATGGCACGACCATTTACAAAAATACGCGCACTTTTTCCATCACAGAAAAACAAATAAATTGTTAATATAGGAGCTTACCTGGGCGGGCACAATTACATCTTTACAAAGAAAGTTTTACACTTTAATAATACATGACCATACAGTCGAACACACCAGTTCAGAATGCCGAAGATAGCGAGAACGCATCGTCGTTAAGTCAATATGCGTTGATACATACGCCGCGGTGCCGATCTCACGAATCACATTTCAAAATCGAGCGGCAATCGACCGAGGAACGTAAATCAGGTGTAGTGGATCATCTTCTGGTCCTGGCACTCTTGAGAGAACTCATGTGCCAGGTCAACCCTACGACGATCAGGAATGACAACCACGACGATAACGACCACCAGGACCACCTCCTCGACGATTCATTATGAAATCGAAAACTCCACATCGAAGCAAGCAGTATTCGTGCGTGTAAAATTGAAGTGCGAACATTTAATGTCTATCGCACGAAACGAATTATTGACCGATCTGACAAGTTGGCAGGTAAAAACCGTAAGTTTAAATAATAATATTATACAATCAATTAAATTAATTAAAGTGAATTTTAAATATTTAATAAAATTAAAATAATTTAAATTCAAAATAATAACAGGCACAAATCGCCAAGTTTACATGAAGGATGAACAATAGCCTGGAATTGATTCTAGACTGGTGTGTAATAATTTATTTTTAAAGTAATTTAAAAATATTGTTCGCGGTAACTTTTTACCGCGTCACACTATCTAAAATTAAAAAAAAATGAATAAGGGGGAAATTAAAAGTTAACATTTGCAGAAAAAGCAAAGTTGTTAAAACAAGACAGATTTTTATATTTGTCATGATCATTGTGCCGCTAGGAGTACCGAAAAAAAACTTGTTCACGAAAAATTACATACAAAATATCAGTTATATCCTTTATCTGCATTTCAGTGGTTTCCCAGCAACTGATAAAAATAAAGGAAAAGAAAAAATTGCAAAAATATTAAAATATGAAAACGCAGAGAAAAGTCGATTCTCAAACGAGACATTAGAGATGTTGAAAACTTTGAAATGAGACTGTAAGTATGTTGATTTTTCCTGTCATCGACTTTTCTACAGAGCACTTTCTACCCTTCAGTCTCGAATGGCTATGAACGAATCCCTCCACATGAAATTTTACATTTTCAGTATATATACGACAGCGTCATGGGGAAGCAGAGCTCACATACGAATTTAGCTTCTCTTTACTCCCAAGTCTAACCGCCGTTTACGTAATCCTCGATCCAATTCTCAATATTTATTCTACTCGTATCTAGGATGTGAGACAGGCTTTCTAAGGGAATAAGGGAATCGAGAAACGACACCATTACAAACGTCGATTGTTCCACAAAATCATTAGATTCTCCTCTATTGCATTTACGCAAGAATCCACATGCACAAAAGGAATTTATTAGACAATTCCAATACCTCGATGTTTAATAGCAATTTCACACTTAGGACACATAAGTTTTCGACAGAAGACAAAGCGAATAGAACTTTAATCCACTAAAATACAGATTTTTCTGATTCTGATAATGACAACTGCGTGTTGTAAGTGATACTAATAATGATAAAAAATGCAGATTTCTCAGTAAGAAATTTTTTTAGGGGGGATAGTTTTATAGTTTCGCCAATAAAGTATTATAATACTTTATTCAAATTTAACCTTTCTTGAAGACAATAATATTCTTACCTCTTACATAATTTCTAAAGTATAACATTCTTACTTAATTAAACCAACAATATTTATTTCACTTATTAACATAATAGAAGGTATTTTAAAACTAAATATCTATTCATTTAACCTTACAATCAATCCCTTGTAATTAATTAAGTATATTTAACTCAATTTTCTAAAGACCTTCCGTATTTACGTATTATTTGCTAGACTATACATTTAGACGGGTTTTTTCAAACATGAACCAAACAATAAAAATAATCCTTCAATTAAAAACAAAAAAAAAGATCTATTTCATCAGACGAGAGTAAACATGTCAAACAGCGATATCGCAATATACAGCAAACAAAAGTTCGTTTGCGCTGTAAAATTTTGCAAAGATAATACGGAACAAGTTTGATTGGAAAACCCCTTTCAATTCCGAGAAAATATAAACTCAAGTGGACAATTTCAAATTGATACCGTGCACAAGCTTGATACCTAGACCATTGTTTGTAATAAAATCCAATTGCGGCTAAAAGCTTGCTTCCAATATATTGATTGATGGATAATTGTTCGATCCAATAAGCTTGTCTGTTCATTTTATCAAACATTAAAACTTATCTGCAGATACAAATTTAGAAAAAAAATTAAAATTATCGCAGTTTCCTAATTATAATTTTGAATATTTTTGTTCTCCTTTACAACTTTCCGCACGTTTCGGTTTTTATTCTCTACTAATATGTTGCTGTACGTACATCATACATTTGTTTCCTGCGGTCAGCAGTGCTGCCGATCGACATATTGAATTATCTGCTGGATTGAAATCCAGCGAGCACAAAAGTCAAATAAGTTTAACTTTCAGTCGTTTTATTGTGCGAGTTGTCTCGTCCGAATATATCATTAATTATGTAGTAATGTGACTACATAATTAATGATCGTTCCAGCACAGTTATTTTAAAGTTAAAATATTCAAATTAAAAAAAATTTTCCCGGCTACCGCTAGGTGGCATACTGGCGTTCGCCATATTCTTCTACGTAATCGTTATTATATTTTAAAGTATTTTAATCGCAACGCTGAAAAATTTGGAGCGGGTTTCGTAAAAGAAAAAATTAATCATTTTTAGTAATTATAGGGTGGGTGTGATATATTTGGACGAGACAACTCGCACAATTAAGATTGAACTTCACTTAAGGTAAGTTCGTTCAATCCTTAAATTGTACTTCGTTGTCTTGTTCTCCATATCATTAATTATGTAGTTATTTAAAGTGCGTTGCGAGTCTATTTTATTTGCAATCAAAAAAGAACATTTATTTTTAAAAAATTAAGAAAAATAGAAAAAAGACTAACCAGTCTTTTGCACAATCGTTGATGCAAAATTATTTTTCGGAACTATAGGCCGATGGTAAAAATTGGCAAAGACTGTCGAATTTTGAGTCCATCCCGCAGTTTTCATAATGGTCTCAATGTTTGTCCCCCGTCGCGCTGCCGCTGATGTGGAAGCGTGCCTGGTGCTATGCGGTTTGAAGATTGTGGTATCTAATCCGCTTTCTTTCATAATTTCCTTAATCCAACGGCCGATTGTCTGTGCAGTAGCTTCTTAATGCGGTTTTTTGTGTGATAGAAATGGATGAGTACTATTGTTTTCCGTCCGAAACGCCGATGTTCTCTGGAGATACTCTTTGAGTGTTGATGCTGCACATAGGTTTGGCTCATCTTCAAAAAAAGGTATATTTAGGATAGGTTGATATTTGTTGTGGCCTGTTGTCTTAATTCTCTCGGATATTTTGATCTGAATTATTTCCTTAGATTCAATAATATCATTTATGCGAATTTTCGATAAAGTTTGCACTCTTTGTGCTGTAACTAACGCCAGAAGTATTGATAACTTTTTTGATAATTTTTCAAGGGAAAGATCTTCATTCTTACCAAAGGTTTTTAGGTATTTTAAAACCACTTCCGGATCCCAGGTAGTTTCGTATCTAGGTTTTTGTGGTTTTGTTCTTGAAACTCTTCTGAAAAACCTGGATATTTCTGGATTTCCTCCTAGTTCATTTTCTAATAGGAGTGAAAGTGCAGCTCTATAACAGTTCAATGTGCTGTAAGACTTTACTTGCTCCAAATTTTCAGAAAAGAATTGTAGAACGTTGGATGTTGAACCGTTGAACAGTGGAATCTGCTTTTGTTTACAATATTGCCACCACAATTCAATACATTTATTGTATTGGCTTTTTGTTTTTTCTGAAATGGATTCCAGCATTATTGTAGCTGCACTTTCCGTTGCTCCTCTCACGATGAATGCTTGCCTGATATTCTGGACACCACCAGGGAAAGCTTCGTTGACAGCGGGTGTGTCTCTCTGTAAGGACAGAATAACACATTTTTATCAGGTTTAAAAATTATAGGTTTTCCTATCATGAGTGAAAGGAAAATAGGGTACCACGGTTGAGAGGGCCACAAAGGAGCTACAACTCCTACCCTCTGCTTTATCAGCTATGATTTTTCTTAACACTCTTAAAAGAAGTGAGAAAGGGGGAAAAGCATAGAAGAATTGGCCAGACTAATTTATAGTGGATGCATCAACTGCTGACGAATTTGGATCTCGGTGCCATGAAACAAATCTTTGACACTTTGCATTCGAGCGTGATGCAAATAAATCTATTTCTATTTTTCCAAATTTCTGCTCTATTTCTTTAAATGCCCAATCTGCTCGTTCCAATTCAGTCTTGGTTGGTAAAATTCTTGACTGCTCGTCAGCTTCGACATTATCTTTAGATTTGATGTATCCTGCGTGAATCCATATATTTCTTATCTCACAGAATTTCTAAATTTTTCTGCTAAGATCTGTTAATTTTGGGTAGCGAATTCCTCCCATTTTGTTTACGTAAGCAATTTCAGTTGTATGGTCCATTCGGAGCAAAATTTCGCAATTTTTGTCATCACTGGCAAAACACTGCAACCCAAAAACTGCCGCTTTGAGTTCTAGATTGTTAATGTGTAATTTTTTTTCTTTTTCCGTCCACCAACCATGAGCCTTTTTCCCTTTGCAGAATGCCCCTCATCCAGTTAAAGAAGCATCAGTAAAAATTATTTGTTTATAATTTTCTTCCCTAATGGTACTCTTTGACGTTTTTATACTACTGAGCCACCAATTTAAATCTTGTTTTGATTCGTCTGATATGACCGTTACAGAGTTATAATCTTCATTAGATTTCTGCAGAGCTGTGTACTTTTCTCTTTCAATAATTTTGGTATAGAGCCATCCATATTTGATGGCCGGGCAGGCTGCAATCAAGGTTTCGATTAACCGAGCAAATTCTCTTATTTTGCATTTAGTTTTTGTCAAGAATTCTTCTTAAATTTGTACAATTTTTTCTCTTTTTTTCTGTGTTAGTTGAATGGAAAATTCAACACTGTCAAACACAAACCCGAGAAAAGTACACTTCTGTGCAGGGATCAATTGGCTCTTTTTTTGATTAATTATAACACCGAGCAATTCGAGCAGCTGTTTTAATCTTTGAACCTTTTTTCTGCAATCTTCTTCAGTTTTTTCAAAAATAAGAATATCGTCTAAATAAATAATTTAGTCGATGCCCTCTTTTCTCAATAGTTTGTTACGGCTTGCTTTAACCAAAGCTAGAGATCACGGTGGGATAAGAAACTTTGTGGACGCTGCGTTAGGATTCATACGCTTATAGGCGCATGATCTTGTATCTCCAAGTTGAGCGGAGAAATTCGGACTTCGCGGATTTCGCGGTTTCCGCGACTGATATCACACACGCTTGGTGGCGCGGGGATATGCTCCGCGGTGGTGGCGTTAAGGTTTCACACGCATGGTGGTGCGGGAACTCGTAACACCGGGAACGCGACCGATAGGTAGAGGGTTAGGGGTTTGCAAGAAAATAATGTAGTCGAGAATTGGTAGAATTTATCTTTATTAAGGAAGAGTGGAGGCTTCCGGTTTGGCGTACCGGAGTGGACTGGCTAACAGCTCTGAGAGGGCAGTTTATATAGGGAAACGCTCTGTGTAAAAAAACTTACACAGAAAGTTACCCCTTCCCAGCCCTCCAAGTTTCTAGAAGCTTCTAGAAGCTTCTAGAAGCTTCTAGACTCTTTCCAGAGTGTCAGCCTACAAAACACAAAATACACAAATGACAATAATAATAATAATACAATAATAACAATAATAATAATAATAATAATAATTGTAATAATAATTGTGTCCTGGCCACCGCGTAAGAACAACAGCGGCAACGGACAGGAACACCTACAGAACAGTGAACTGAAAACACCTCGAGCAAAGGAATCGCGCTATTGCTTACCTTTCAGGACGGAAGGAGCAAAAGCGGATAAGAATACGTAAGGCAAGAATGGGAGAGGTTGTTTTAGTAAGGTATTACCACAGCATGTGGTCGAGTCCCACACGAACAAGTGCGTAAATGCATTTTTTCCTCTCCTAAACTTGTGTTGTAAAAAAAAAAAAAAAAAAAAAAGTAACATTAGCCATTCCTTTACTACTCTATACATTTGGAGCAGTTAAGTGGAATGTGAATGAGTTGAAGGAACTAGATAGAGAAACTCGCAAGATGATGACTATACATCGAAGTCATCATCCTAGGTATTCCGTACCTCGCATTTACCTTCCACGCGATCGGGGAAGTTTTATCTGCATCATGCTCAGTCATAAACAGTAGAGATCCTCTTATGCAATTTGTTCACCATCATGAAATTGCAAATGTTGGGGCGTTTTAATATCGAGCGGCAGAAAGAGCTGCAAGTGAACTTAGTCTCCCATTTGAAACCAGGGATATGGAACACGGTTTAGCATCTTTAACACCACTAATGCTTAAAAAACGTGTTAAGGAAGCAGAACATGCGCTTCTGTTACAGGAGCATATTGACAAGCCTGGGCATGGACGGTTTTTCAGTCTCATAAAAGAGTTGGGACTGTCTGAGGTTTTGTCATTTGCTTTCCTCAAGTCTGCTGGTTTGAAATCGGAGACTGAAGGATTTTTATTTGCTTGCCAGGATGAAGTGATAAATACTTTGGTTTATCGCAGTCGAGTGATGCATATATCTGTCGACAATACCAACTGTCGAGCGTGCAGGCAATACCCGGAGACACTTAGTCACATTCTAAGTACGTGCCCGAAGTATGCATGTTACAGATATGTAGAAAGACACAATGCTGCGCTTAAGGTGTTGTATTATCACCTTCGACACCAATATGGTTTAGATAAAGAACCCATCTTGCCGTATGCCCAGGGGGATCAGGAGTCCGTTGTGGAAAATGATCAGTGTAAGATCTACTGGAATTTTTCTTTTTCCACCACTCATCGTATCAGCACCAATAAACCTGATATAGTGCTCCAGGATCATAAAAGTAAGGTCATTTGTGTGATAGAGTTTTCGGCACCTGCTGAGAGCAATATCACTCAAAAGGAGGATGAAAAGCGGACAAAGTATCAAGACCTTCTGTTTGAATTGAGTAAAATATATCCAGGCTACAGGGTCAGATAAATTGTTCTTGTACTCGGTTGTTTAGGAGGGATGCGAGCTTCATTTGTGAGCCAATTACAAAAAATTCCTAGCTGCGAGCACAAGGCTAATGCGTTGGCGGTTCGCATGCAGAAGGCTGTTCTTCTGAACTCTCTAAATCTGGTTCGGCAGCACTGTTCATTATAAGATCCTATTCGGTAGCTCTAAAAAAGCATCCAACAACGTTCTTGACCACCGCTTAAGAATATCGGCGGCAATGGGTGAGAACAACAGTGTAAGAAACGAAAATAACAACTCTAGTAAATGAATCACGCTTTTGCTTACCCTCCAGGACGGATGGAGCAATAGTGGATTAGAATATGTAAAGCAAGAATGGGAGAGGTTGTTTTAGTGAGGTATTACCACAGCACGTGGTCGAGTCCCACACGAACAAGTGCGTAAATGCATTTTTTCCTCTCCTAAACTTGTTTTGTAAAAAAAAAAAAAATAATAATAATTGTAATAATAATAATAATAGGCTGCCCTTCTGAGTTCACTTAATCTGGTCCGACAGCAATGTTTTTCATAATATAATATAACGAAGGTAGCTCTAAAAAAACCATCTAATAGCGTTCCTGGCCACCGCGTAAGAACAACAGCGGCAAGGGACAGGAACACCTACAGAACAGTAAACTGAAAACACCTCGAGCAAAAGAATCGCGCTCTTGCTTACCTTTCAGGACGGAAGGAGCAAAAGCGGATAAGAGTACGTAAGGCAAGAATGGGAGAGGTTGTTTTAGTGCGGTATTACCACAGCACGTGGTTGAGTCCCACACGAACAAGTGCGTAAAGGCATTTTCTTCTCTCCTAAACTTGTTTTGTAAAAAAGAAAAAAAAAAAAAAAGATAATAATAGAAAAACATTAATTAACACTAAAAATTACTGCTCTAATTACAATGTAATTAACCTAAAATAATTGTACATAATTAAAACTACACGAAAGTGCACCAACTCGCTTACTCCGGCGAGCGCCTGCTAGAACTCGATCGTAGGCCTTTGCGGGGGTCGAAAACTCTGAGGGGAGTACCGGTGAAACCGGTTTTTGCTGGCGCCAAGAGCTGGCTGAAAAATCTGCCACAAAGAGGCTCTCAAGCGGAGGATCCGTGCAGAGGTTCTCTTTTGATTTTCGGCGTGATTTTATATGTTTGACATATAACAAGTTTTATTACTGGCTTTAGAATTTTTGTGAAAATGTACGGTGCATGCCGTACACAGACCAAAAGGCATGCACTTAAATTCATAAAGAGTATTCTAAAAATAGAACCTGAGAAATTTTCTGTGATCGGGAAATATAGGAATTAGGAAATAAGCATCTTGCAAGTCTATTGAAGCCACGAAACAACCTTTCGTTATCAACCTAGGAGCTGTTTTAATATCCTCTATTTTGAAATGAGGTGGGTCCATGAATTTATTTAGACTTTTTAGATTAAATATAAACCTGTCACTCCCGTCAGGTTTTTCTCTCAAAAAATAAGGCGAAAGAAATTGCTGATCAGTGGGAAAGCATTCCTCTATTGCTCCCTTCTCTTTCAGTTGCTGTATCGCTTTTAATGTTTTTTGTTCTTCTAAAGTTGTTAAAACTCTATTTTCAGGCCTATTGTTTTTACTTGGATAATTAAAAAAAGGAATTTTATAGCCTTCTATGCATTCAATAATAAATTGGCTGGGGGTTAATTTTTCCCATGCACTTCTAAATTGTTTTAATCGATCTGATAATGAGCTTACCTTTATTTCTTCGGACTGAATTTCCTTATGTTGTTGTTCGGGTATTGAGGCCTTTGCCCTCCTCTCCCTCTCGATGAGTTGTTCCTGGCAGGGCCTCTCAAGTTTAAATGAAAATCGGTTTTAACTGGCTGCGACTGTTTGAAGTTATCTTTCCCAGGAGCAGCTTTCCTGTCCTTTACTGGTTTAGGAGTTTTTTCCAGATCCTTCGCCGTTTTTTGAACGTCCTTCGCTGTTTTTACATTTTCTGAGAAGCTTGTTCCAAAGAGGAAAGTATCCACAGCTGCTTCTTCCGAAACTGTTTTCAGCAATGGATCGAGGCCAGCCAGATAAAGGCTCTCCTTGCCATAGATAAAGAATGCTGCAAATTTGCGAGAATTTTTCCAGCATTACATACAAAAGGTTAAATAATATTTTCTTTGACTCATTTTCATTATCAACAAGCGTTGACAAAGCTCTACCAAGCGCGCTTAACCCAGCACTTAATTGTTTTTGGTCAGCAACACGGTACTCATCTTTTTTACAAGCGGATAATCCCATTGCACTTTTCACCTCTTTATTTAAAGATGGCGCACCCATAATAAGGCAATTTTCAGGGGGAGGATACGATTCTACCAATTTTTCGCGAGTTTCCTTTGGTAAACCGGCTTGAAGAATTTTTATCCATGATTGTGCAACGGCATTGTTTATCGGTATGGAAACATTTGTCTTTTTCGAAATGTTTTCCTCCAGTCGATCAACCATAATTCCCTCTTTATCGACACTTTCTTTATCCTTGTCGACTGTCTTGCTTGCTTTATTCTTGTCAAGGTTTTGAAGAGTCTCACTATTACTTTTATTTTTCTCGATACTTTTCACACTATCACTACGCGATACACGGTGCCTTCTTTTTGATTTTTTACTTTCTACACTTAATAAAGATCGGCTGCGCTTTCTGCTCATGTGTTGTAACGGGCTTTTAGAACACCGCGCACCAACATTTGGATTCTTTCCTTGGAGATGTAGCGCACCTCTAGAATTACGCGTACCATCTGAGGACAAGGAATCCGAGCTTGACGGTCGATTGTGTGAGTCAGGTGACGCACTTTTCGAGTCACGTGACGTACTTCTCGAGTAACGCGCACCGATTTCGTTGTGATTTTGATTTTTGTGGGACGTGTCTCCCGGATCACGCGCACCACTTTTTGTTTCACTAGTTTGATAAGAAGAAGAAGAAGAGCTTGATCTGGATGTTGAATAGGAATTTGATGATGAACTTGAGGTCGAACGATGGCGTCGTCGACGTGCGTCTTTAACCTTTTCCTTCATCTTCTTTATTTTTTCATTTAGTTTTTTCAAAGTCTTCTTCAACATTTCCTTCTCTGATCTTTTACTTTTCTTGTTTTTTCGATGTTTCTTGGATGATGATTTCATTATTAAACTTTCTTTTTTTTTCCAAAAAAGAAAACTTTTTGTACGGTATGCACTGTAACGCACAGAAACACATAATGACGATTACGTAGAAGAATATGGCGAACGCCAGTATGCCACCTAGCGGTAGTCGGGAAAATTTTTTTAATTTGAATATTTTAACTTTAAAATAACTGTGCTGGAACGATCAGTAGTCACATTACTACATAACTAATGATATAGAGGACGAGACAACGAAGTACAATTTGTGTGCAATATGGAAAATAGAAGAAAGTTAAAATTTCTTAGTATTTCTGAGTAATTAAAAATCTTTAACGTAGTTAAAGTAGGAGTCAAGCGAAAGAAAGAAATTGCAAGTGATTTTAATATTCCTGCCTTTAGTGTCTTCGATTTTAAAAAATAAAAACAAAATTTTAAGTGCCGCTGCAGGAGGAATTGCTTCACCCCTAAAGGAAACGAGTAAAATTGTCTACGTTTCCTAAATTGAAGAACAGTATAATAAAATAGATAAAATGTGCAAGAAACTGTTATCTAGAAATATCAGGACCAATATTTAAAACAGAAGCTAAACAACTCCCAACGACATTAAATTTGAGTTTTGAGGCTAGCGATAGTTCGCTAACAAATTTTAAGAAGAGAAAGGAAATTGTCGAAAAAATTGTCTCAGGTGAAAGTGCAGCTGCGTTTGATTTGATATATGAAAAGTACAGAAAAAATTTTTTGTCAGGTCTATTAAAAGAATATCATCATTCATAAAATATTCTTCATGATGATAAGTTTCTTCTTTTCTATTAGTGTTCTAGATATTTTATGTTTGGAAGAGACATTAACAATTAAAATATTTTAATATTTTAAACCCCTGATTTATTTACAAAGCTAGAAGGCTTTGAACTAAGGGAACAGGGAAAAGAAAGTCCACTGAACAATAAGCAACTGATGGATTATAAAATTTTAAACATTTTAAAGTTGCATCCAATGACTGCAGCGGGAGAGGTTTATAACCTGCAATCTTCCTTGACAATGCGTTGACGGAAGGAGCAAGGGTCCAGGCGAATTCGGAAAGATACTTGGGTCAAACAGAATGCTGGTATTGTGATGGTGTCAGGTTGTATTTTATGTATCCGTAGCGATCCCAATTTTACTCTAATGGATGAGTGTCTTTACAAATAATTAGATAAAATGACGATTCTGAATGAAAATGTTCAATCGTGGGTTTGCTGACGATTAACAACCCAGTAAAAAGGATTGAATTGGTGAGGACATGTTTTAAAATGGCAGGAGAGTACCTTATAATTCGTGGGACGTTCTTCTTCGAATTTAGCCTGTTTGATGATTTCATTGTTGACGTTTCGAATTATTTTGGCTGTAAACGGCTAAATAAAACTTTTATTCGTAGATATAAGTAGGCAGATTTAAAGCTTGGGTGCAAGGAAGTGTAGAAATACCAGTTTTGCAAATGAAACTTAGTGCTTCTGTAAAAATAAAAAAATTAGATTATACAGGTCACGATTGTATTTACCATTAGAATTTATACAAAGAAAAGTGTGTACAGTTATCTTGTGTTGATAAAAAGAGCGCAAAATTTAAACTATAAAAAATATTTTCAAATAGAAACTTTAATCGTCAGTAATAAAATGTATAATAATTAATAGAATAGTTCAAGAAGGTGATTAGAAGAAATTTTAAAACATGTTTTATAAAAAACTTAGTCATCTTTGTCACGCAAAAATTCTTATCTTCTGTTGGTAGGAATTTTCCTTTTTACAAATTCTAATAGTAAATACAATCATAACCTGTCAAATTTAATTATCTTATTTTTACAAAAACATTAAGTTTCCTTTGCCAAACTGGTATTTCTACACTTTCTTGCACCCAAGCTTTAAATCTGTTTACTTATATCTACGAACAAAAGCTTTATTTAGCAATTTACAGCCAAAAGAATTCGTAACGTCAAGTATGAATTCATCAAATAGGTTAAGTTCGAAAAAGTGCGTCCCACGAATTATAAGGTACGCTCCTGCCATTTCAAAATATGGCCTCACCAATTCAATCCTTTTTACTGGGAACTTTTATTTTCTGAAACAATGGTTAAGATTTATTGTGAATGGATTGATTTACAGGGGTATTCAATTTGGAGAGCAAAGAATTGATATTTTGAAATTTCAAGAAAAAGGATTAAATTTAAGAATGGAATTATCAGAAATATCTCAGAAACGTTTACAGTTATTTTTACCGACAAGCTATGCTGGGAGTACTTAATGCACAGTTTACTTACACTTTGAAAATATTATTTATTTAACAACAATACAATTTATTTTCGGATAACAAAAATATCGGTCCAATTTTGTCGTACAACATTTCACATGTAGAAACTTAGAACTAGATCTGACTGTACCAGATCAAGAACCGGAGCTAACCATACCGAATTGAGAACCGAAGGTGACCGTGGCAAATTGAGAACTGAAGCTGATCGTAACAAATTGAGAACTGAAGCTGAGCGTAGGAAATTGAGAATTGAACTTCTAAGCTTGAGGAGCCCTTTTTGTAGACAAAAAGCACTAGTCAAAAGGTGGTAGCCAGTGGTTTCGTTGGCATAGAAACGGTGAAATAATAGCTTAAAATCGCGAGAGTTTGTCCCCTTCAGAGAAAAGTAGAAGTTCACCTCTTCGGAACTATTCTTGGTTTGGTCAAATAGCTAGCTAACTCACAGGTATTGAACTTAAAACTCTGTACCCGAAATTCGTGTGGGTTCTTTGCAAAACACAGCATGCGTATCTTTTCCCAAAATTTAAAATAATGACTTCAAACATGTTTAAGGGTTAAGTATAATATTTCTATAATTATTAAGATTTTAAACATAATACGTTACGAGGACGTGACAGATAAAAGAAAACTAAGCAACAAATAACTGTATTAATTGGTGCAAATATGAATAGTACGAAAAACTTAAAGCTACTTGTATTTGAAAAAGCTAAACAATCGAGATGTTTTAAAAGGAGAAATGTTAAACCGTTGACAGTTACCTATAAATTCTTGGATGTATTTTTCGACTTATGAGAATTGTCTGTATAGCTTGGATAAAAAGTTTCTTTAAGAAAAAAGAAAGGTACTATTGTTCTTAGATAATTGCCCTGCCTTTCCGAAATTTATTTCCCGTGATATATGAGAAATTAAAGTTGTTTTTCTACCCCTCAATACGCCGTCAATATTGCAACCTATGGATCGAGGCATAATTAAAAATGTTAAACATCGTTACCAAAAATGTGTCATGCAGAAGAATTTGAAGCAAATGGAGTCAACTTGGAGAATTATTTAAACGGATATTCGAATATTATAACAATGAATTACCCTACGAAAACTGGCATTTTGAATGCTTGTCAAATACGAGAAGAAAATATGAACTGAAACGACGAAGATTTAAATGGGTTAGATGAGAATAGAGAAATCCTTTATTAATAATGCATCATTATTATATCTATTAGAATTCTTCCATACCTCCTTCTTACCTTTCTAGGTTTTCAACTTTAACGCTAGTCCCTTACCTTTTGCTAATCGATGTACTTTGACTTTCTTACCTAGATGACGCACGATCAGGGACGTAACTACTATACAGCGAAACCCCGCATTGCGGGGGGCCACGGCTTGCTAGGGGGCCTCGAGTCCAATTACCCTAATGCAAAAAAATTTTTTAAAAAAAATAATTAAAAACAGAAAATATTGACCGAAATTATGTATACACTATTTAAAAAAATATTAGGGGGGGTGGGAGTCTTCTGAAAAAATTTGCAGGGGGGCCTCGACATTTGTAGTTACGTCCCTGCGCACGATTCGATGTTTAATGACACGTAATTTTAAATGATTGCTACGAATTGGCTCGTCAGATATATCTAGCATTCATAGCTTCTAAAGTTCTGAAAATAAATTAACTTTGCCCAATAGGCTGACAATTTTATTTCTAGTAACAAAGAAAATTGAATCTTAGACTTCTGGCTGACATTTATTTTTAAGAATACTAGTTTACTAGGGGTTAAGGTGAATATTGCTAATATTCAATATTAGCAAATGCATTTAATTATTAACATTGCTATTTATAATAAACACAAAATTGTAAAACACAAGATCTAAGTAAAAAATTCTTCGAATTGTCACTTATTTGGCCCTAACGCAAAGAACTAGAGGAGCGAGAGGTGTTGTACGAACGGCTGATTATCAGAAAAATATGATCAGACACTTTTTCACATTACAAAAGAACTACTCAATATTTTTTATGTCAATGGCTCTTTTTAAAGCTAAGACTGCAATGCTTAATTCTGTATGAGTTTTAAAATTTTTCTTTAATTATTCTAGATTATGTTGGTATCAACCCATGCCTTTAAAATTAATATCTCATTCAGACAATTTTCACTTCTAGATAAAAATTTGTCCAACGTCCTACTATTTGCATTCCAGCTGGCTTTTATTTTATACAAAGTATCTTCTATTTTCTTATATTCATTTCGTTCGAATTGGAAATTTGCTTTTAACTCTTCAGCAAAATGTTTTTCTAAAATTGCTCATTTTTGCCGACAATCCAGTTAATGGTTGTTTCTCAGTGCGTCAAAGATTTTGCGACGAGTGTAAATAAATTCGCGGATCCTCCCTAATATAAAATAAAAATATAGTAATATTATATTAAAATCGATACAAAAATCGGTAATAACACATTTAGCACACAAAAAAGAAAGTAATTTCTTACTATAAATAAAATAGAAATTTGAAAATGTGTTTGTTACTATTTTACACTATTATAATTTTTATGCGCAAATTTTCGCGTTAATCTATAGATTTAGTTATTTTTAATACATTATCTTAAACAATAAAAACCTACAACCTTCAATTCACATGTTGAAAAATTCCCTTAATAACAACAAAAAATTGTTTAAACAACTTTCAGCACAATTTTTTTTAATTTTAATCAAACTGCAATTTTTAACGGCTCATTTTGTGAAAAATACAAGCGTCCACACTTCCTCTCTAAAAAAATTACATTAACTTATGTGTCTTCTATATCGAAAATTAAAATTATTCATTTGGACTAATTTTGTTCTCATTGTTTGTCTGATTCCTCCTTAAATAAACACATATTCATGTTAACAATGTAAATTTATAATTGACAAGAATCACATGTTTTATAATTGTATGGTAATATTAAAATATTTTACAATAATAATAAAAAATAATACGTTTTATTTTATTACAATTTAAATTCAACTGTAAAAAGTAATTTTTTTATTAATATTTCATTAAAATAAATTTTATAATAAATTTAGTTGTCCAGTAATTAGAATAAATACTAATAATTTTAATAATGAGGCACCGCCGGCAACGAGTGTCACAGGACCGGGTTCAGTGGGGACCAATCCATCGTTTTTATCGGTGGATGGTCATAGTAGGTTGCGTCGTGGCAGTGTGGCAAGTGTCAGCAGCACATGCCAGCGCGTTTAGCAATGCCCCAGCTGTAGACCTCGCAGATACTGAAGAAGACAGAGCTAAGGGCGTTCAGTTACGCGAGGAAGAGGGGAGAATTCTGCTCGACATGGAGCGTCAGCTTAAGGTCGTGCTAGGTAAGCTGACAGTTTAGAAAAACGTTACAGCGGAGATCCAAAGTGGTCTTAGGAAGTTCAGCGAGTGGATCCCTGCTACAAGGGAGAAGCATTTGAAGGTGAATGAGTCGGACTTCAAACTTTATGTTGGCCTCAAGGCAAGCAAAATTGCACGTGCCGAACAGCAACAAGTAAGAGATCGCATCCAGGCCAAGATCATGAGAAGTTTTGTTCTGAAGTGCAAAAGAAAGAGGGAGGCGGAACATCGTTCGCATCCAAAAACTGAGATTAAAAATAAAGAAAGCCGAGCTTTTTGATAATAAGGCGAAGGCAAAGGAAGGTGTAGGAAAAAGTGTAGCGAGCCAACCGCCGCCCACGATTTCTGTGGAGCCTAGCAGCCCCAAAAGGAAAACAGTGTTTGTCCAGGTTTGCCAGGGACAGACGTTTGCGTCTATTCTTGGCAAACTAAAGAAGGAAGTGGACCCTGGCCCCTTCCAGGCAACTGTCGTGAGTGCAAGGCCCCCAAAGGAAGAAAGCCCAGATCAGAAAAAGTTTACTGCCAAGGTCTCTGAGGCTGTAAGTAGAATGGGCACCGTCAGACGACCGGAAGACCAGAAGGTGACTCTGGAAATCCGTGACCTTGACGGCTTAACTGAAAAGGAAGAAGTAATCTCTTCCCTCGAGGAGGTTTTTAATACTCCTCGAGAGAAAAGACAGGTTACAGTCCTTGGGCCGAACCAAAGAGGCAATAAAATCGCAATACTGGTCACGGGTTAGGAAGAAGCAGAACGCTTAGAAAGATTAGGAAGAGTACTATTGGCTTTACACAGTTGCCCAATCAGAAGAAGACTTAAGGTCACAAGGTGCCATTGGTGCATTGGTTTTGGCCATATGATAGCTGACTCCTTTTGCAGGCTCTGGAAAGGCAAAACGAGAAGAGGCTCTAAAGCGTAGCCGCTTAAAGGATACTTAAGGCGCAGAAAAACGCAGATAGAGGAAGTTTTCTTCCTTAGGAATCGTTTTTACAGCGAATTGACAGTTCATCGAGTCCCTTGACTCAACTTGTATGCGTTAAAGACCTCCATGACCGTCAATGATAGTAGGTTCCGCGGACCAGAGAAAGTCGCTTCGGCGACAAAATAGGGGATATACGACCACTTCTGAAGGCGATATGCGCGGAAAAAGCTAGCCGTGAGTGGCCGTAAGGTCCCCAAATAAGGGTGTGTTTTTAGCAGGTCGGCAGAACATCGCCATCCCCGCATAATCCTGTAGTACGGACTACAGGGTACCTGAAGGCAGGTTTTCACATACTTCGCAAAAAAAATAATTTTAATAATTAGAATCAATAATAATTTATTTTTATTTAACAATAAAAGTATTTAATTTTATATTAAATTATTAGTTTTATGCACATAATAAAAGATTATCTGCAAATAAATTAATATTAGTTAAAAAAAACTGCAAATCACAGAATCACTACCCAGAATCTATGCCCAGGTGTTGTATAAAATAAAATTTACCGACGATTGCACAAAATACAAATTTTTATAGTAAATTTTGTTGCAAAGTAATACTTCTCACTGAAAACACATAAAAGCCTAACTGAAAAGAAATGAAAGTAAATTAATTAACATAAGGTATTTTGGATTAAACGTTTATGAGAAAAATTTATAAAGGAAGTTTTCGTGAGAGGAAGATTAAAGTCTTTAGATAATCGAATAAAGAGAGTTTTAAAATAGAAATTAAATATATTTATGCTAGAAGATTAATAATTTAGTATTTTGTTGAGTTTTTGTAAATTTTGTAAATTCTAATTATAATCGTAAAAAGGATATGCAAAAAAAATTGTTCTTATTAAAAACACTCACAAAATGATAAAAATCAGCTTTTGAATAACAAGAGCTGTCGACTAATCAAAATGATTAAGCTGTTTTAACGTGGTAAAAGATTGTATGAAAGAGAGAAATAGCAGTGGGAAAGTTCTATATAACTGGAGGAAGTGGACATTGTTAACGTAAATAGATATATACAAATGCCTTTAGTTTTTGCAAAGGCTATGGAACTTGCATGACAAAAACAACAGTCGTAAGCTCTAAAAGTACCAGACCGAGGCAAACGTACCACTATAGTTCACGGCCTTTATATTTGAAATACCTCACAGTCCTTCCTCGTTTTCTTTTTTCCTAACTAACAAAATTTGTCATATTCACATTAATTAAGAGAAAAAAGAAACTAAAACTTTCTCTTAGAGCGACATATTTTCTAAATTCTCATGGTTATAATCTCTCTGAGTAGAGAGAAAATTTGACATTTTTAAATAAATTGCTTTGCCCTGGAAATTTGTCTTTAATCTTTAATATACTTTAAAGTAATTTGTTTTTATCAGGTGAGCAGTTTATTACGAAAATTTCATTCCGCTTGATAAATAACTTTTAAAATTTCGTAAATTCTAAAATCCACTGCTATCAGAATAATCTTTTTCAGTTTACGAAATTCGGAAAACGCTAATCACATTTTATTTTTTTCTTTTCGAATACTTTTTCAGAATTCCTTTTTGTAAAAAATAAACAATGCACACTTGTGGATAGGAAACTGGAAAAAGCGAACAAGCAGATTATTATAAAGTAATTAATTATATAAACTTCACATTCTTTACACATGTGAAAAAAATTTCTTTGTGTTTTTTTTTATTTTGACCTTTTTAAATTAAACTCGAGAAGGTCTATATTTAACAGGATTTGTGTAATTCGTGTGATAAAGACAATTGTTAATTACAATAATAACGATTCTACAACGGACACTGTGTCTTTGGTTACCGAAGAATTCTCAAGAGATTCATTACTGGAAAGGGCTTAATTAAAGTTTATATAGAGATACCGAAACTAACCAATGAGAATTAAAAAATTAAATTAGGTCTTTGTTCTATGAGAGATTCACAAGCAGAATACTTTTCTGATGTGTCAGCAAAAATAATTTCCTTTTTCAAATTCTTTTCAAGTTTATTTTTTAAAAAATTTATTTAATATTCAAATTAAGTAGTTGAATTTAGTAAAATTAATTTAACATAAACTCATTCTATTTCTGTTTCCATTTATCGATCCTACATATTCTTTTCGCCAAAAGATGAAATCTTGTTATCTAAAAATATTTTCTGTATTTTTATATTATAAGGTATTTAAGGAAATCCAGTGTTCCATTTCACATAAATTTTGCATTAAGTTTTCGACCTTATAAATAGGTCTGTCGATAAAAAGAAAAGCAATTAATTTTAAATAGGAAAGCAGAATAAGGTGAAGGTTAACTTTGAAACCATAGTTAGACAAATTTAATTACAATAAAATATTTTGAATCGTCCGTTGAATAATAATAACTTTTTGTACTAAATGTTTAATTAAAAAGATTCTAAAATTTTAATAAAAGTGTTCTTCGCTACTAATGCTTATTTATAGTTAATCGAAACGTTTTACTATCTACTTTAAGCATAAAAGTTTGTAGTGGTAAAAACAGTGAAGAAAATTGTCGGAAGGAGGAAAATCGTAAGGAAAAAAAATATACCTCGTTATGCCAAGCATCCTGCAAGCTAAGATTACGAGTTTATAGGTCGAGTCTGTGATTTCACGCCCTAACCTTGCATTTTCTAACTCCTGAATCCCTCGCGAAGTTGCTGATGATTCTCTCGCCTGCAGAGATTTCAAAAGGATAATTAACTCTTAATTCTTGTCAAAAGTTTTGCAATTAGTGACTAACGGTGTTTTTCAACAAAAGTCAAACTAAAAATTTTCTTGGATTAATTCACCCATGCATGAGGCTTTACTTTATTTTATTTTTTAAAGTCACTTGTAATTTTCGAATCATCCACAAAATGCGTAATCTGTTTAGAAGAGGGGGAAAAAATTGGTAAACTAGTAAAAAAAATTGGAGATTTGGTTATTGGGAAATTGGTAAATTGAAAAATTGGTAAAGTATAAAATTGGACAATTGAAAAATAAAGAAATTAAAAGCATGTTATAATTTGGCGAGTGTAGCGCGCTTTAAAAGTTTTAGTTACAAGAACATATAAAAAGTTAACAGCATTGTTATTTTCAATTTCATGTTCATTTCAGTACACAAAATTTCAATACCCTGAGTTAAATAGTTTGAAAGATAAGGGTCTACATCGTTTGAAAAATATGCTTTTTTTTAGTTTAAATCATATCAAAAGAAAAATGTTTTATGCTTTTTATTGCAGTGAAATTATTAAAGAGCTGAAAATACTGGTTTATGCTGAGAGACGTATTTACTATTTTAAGTCCAAAGGTTTAACATTCTCTATTTAAAATGCCACAAAGTTGACTCGAAACCATTTCTCTGTTTCCGTTTACGAGAGCAATAAGAGATTCATTTCAGAGAAAAACAGTCGTGGTAATAGTTTTTTCAAAAACTTCAATATTAAAAACTTTTGTTAAACTGCTACTCTTAACCAAAATTCATTAAACTTTATAATCTAGGAGAAAACATTTTTTGGTCCAACAATCAACTTTTAAAAGGAAAATTTTTTGTACAGAAAAAGACTTGTTTACTGCAATTTTTCTAAAACATTGTAAAAAAAAAATAATTACAAGCTTTTTTAAAAATTTGAATGAAAGTGACGAGATGAGAGCTAAAAAACATTAATTTGTTTTAATACAAACCTGCGGCTATGATTTCCTACCTTGTTGATACGTGCTTTTAGGAATAACGTTGCACACTGACTCAATAAGAAATTCAAAAGGTATCTAAGTTTCTACTGAGATTTGTTATCATTGTTTTATGCATTTTTAAAAGTTTTTTGCTTTCTCTTTAGTTAATTTTTCGGCACTAGAATATATTTACGTCAAATTCTTGAATTCAATACCTAAATATTTATATTATTATTATAATAGTTAAGAAAAGTTGGCTGCCTTAACTGCTTATAGGTGGCATTTCTGCACGACCATCTGTAACTTCTGAAATGACTAAATTCTGGTCATCTTTTTATTACATCTTGCATTCAATTGTCTTAACCGACTGCCTACTACTGACACCAAGAAAGTTTGGTTACTTAGTCTAAGATCAGACCCATTGAGTTTCACAAGGTGCATGGCATATCTGCACGGCAATACTATTCATTGTTAACTTTTGTAACGATGTGAGTTTTAGTACTCACACTCTTCGTAAAAAATGGGTCTCAACCACAAGTAGAGCGAGATATAAATATAGTCAGTACTTTAGTAAATGCATCATGGTTTGATTTGGCAAATCAGAAACAACCTGGAAGATTGAGATCAGCACAAATGAATGCCCTGATAACTGTAGTAAGAGTTCACAAAACAATCTCGACACTGGCAATCCTAGTGATTGCAGATGTCTTACCTATCAGCCTGGAAGCGGAGAGACGTGTCTTTACGTATTGGATTAATAGAGGCAAAGAATTTGAAATAGACGGAGTAATGTTTAAATCACCATTGCTGAGCAATGATCTGAGTGAAAACATTGAAGTATGCAGAACAACGAATAAATTAAAAAGCTTGATGAATGAAAATTTACTGAGTAAATGGTAAAATGACTGGGATGCATGTGATAAGATCATGCAAAGATACTTTCCAAGCGTTAAAGACAGAATGATGAAAAGGTGGTTACGTGTCAATCATTATACCTGTCAGTTCTTGTCAGATAATAGTCACTTTGAGGTGAAACTAATTGTAAGTGGTTTTAACCTACTAGACGACCACAAGTGCGAAAGTAGCTTGACTGGTACAAGCACGCATTTTCTATTCGAATGTGAAATATTTTGAAATGAAAGAGAGAGTTTGAAATTCTCTGTCGAAGAAGCAGATCACAGGTGGCCAATTAAAGAGCAAGTACTGTCACTAAAGGCGATCCTAATTAAGAAAAGCGATACCAAAGATTAACTCCTATCGCCGCGCCGGAGTGTGGAGTAGAATAAAGTCCAAATTTAGTGCCTTTGCAACCCGTCACTTGTGGTGGAAAGTTCTGGCTGCGAGTCGTACGACATTAGGTTGGCTTAAAACTCGACCGCGTTACGGTGGCGGAGCGGAACTAAGGAAGTTGATCTTCCTTGGACGGTCACCTTCAGGTGGGTTTCCCCGTATACTTTCAACGGCTTGAGGGTGTCTGAGTCTGAAACCCTTTTCTGAGTGCTCCGTTAAGTTAATTTTTCCATTTTCGTGTCAAATCCTTTGCAGTTGGTAGTTACTTGAAAGTGATAAGAGCTAACGAAAGGGAGAAAGATAAGAGGGAGATCAGCAAGCTAAAGTAAGGAATTGGTGAAGCTAACAATAAGAGCAAGTACAGACCATCCGTACCGCAATTAACTGATAGGAGCAATAAAAGAAAATAGAAGGTGTATTATTCCTACTGGTTTGTCCGCAAATTGCTTAAGATTGCTTAAGCCAATCTGGTGGTGACATCTGTGTGATAAGTACCTAGGCATTCCAATTTATGACACAAAGCACATCGATAAGTAGTGGATCGGGGGATTCTGGGAAAACAGCCTGACCGCCTTTAGGAAACGCTCCTGATTGATATGTAAGCAGTCGCGAACCATCAATTTGGCGTCCCAGAAGCTAGTTCTTAAAGTGTTAACAGCCAGTTACATTCAAACACTCATTAAACAATGGCTAACTGATTAAGGGCCGCAAAGGAGTGTGTATTCACAAGATTGAATTTAAATCCCAAAATAAGAATTTGGATATGGTCTTCTAAGTACGAGTACTTGAGTTTAAATGGTACTATGGGTGACCAGGTGGTCGCAAACATTCGATTTCGTCCAGTCATTTGGGATTGTACTCGTGGTGGCAGTGGTTGAAAGGTCAAATGCTTAGCGAGATTCTGATGAAATCCTGAGCCTGACGGGCGAAAACGTCAAGAAAATTTTTTGCCTGATATGTCGTTATGTGAGTCGCATGTTTCGACTCGCTTAGCAGTTAGCAAAAGCCATGAAGGCTAAGAAACGACCTGTCCCTAGCAAGAGACTGCATTCAGGGTGATCCATCTCTGTGTAGAATTGGTAGATATGCAGTGTTTCGAAACCTCTTTTGAAGAAAGCTTAGCAGCTCACTTTATTACCCTGCGCCTGATGTCAAACAAGCAGTAAAGGGTTAGTTACCCGGATTGGAAATGCTCCCTGGCGGATTCATGTAAAAACTTGTACAGATGAGCACTGCACGTTAAAACAGGTAGCTTCATTACCCCTGTATCAACAAGTACAAGCGGGCCACCTACCATCGTTAAACTAACTAATGGAGAATAAGGAACAATTTTAAACCGAAAGTTACACGGGTCTAACCTCAGATTCACGCTAGACTCGCTTTTAGGCAATACCTTATAGACTCCTATGATGTATTATTGACTGCGAAAAAGACTTATGCTATAATCAGCAATGTAAAGAATCAGGAATTTTTAAGGTAAACCATACATGAGCGATTTGTTAAATTAGAAATGAAGCTTTTATTTAATTTTCTTAAATATTGTTCAATACTGATTGACTTACTAGATGCGCATCCGTAAAAAGAAAATCTTAACTTCCCCACATCTGATAAAGTCAGATTTATTGTAAGCCGACTTAAAATCTAAGAGGGTAAGTTGTGAGGGTGCACTTGTACTACAGCCACCGAAATTGAACAAACATCTGGAAGTAAGACTTATTTATTTATTTATTTATTCATCAAAAGTTTCCAGGGCTAGTTAACCCCTTAATAGAACAAAATTTACAAAATCAAAAATTTAATTTAATACTGCATTTCTACCACGAAGATTACGTGAGTTAGAAGCACTATCCTTTCTAAAAGTGAATAAATCAAATAAATAATTCGGGACTCCTCTTTGGAAAACAGAATAAAGAAGATTACCCATAAACAGTTGTCTTGTTTTCACTACGTTCAGCAGCCCAGCCTTTTCTCTTAAAGGACTAACATGCGTGTCCCGTGTCAAGTTAAAAGCAAAACGAATACAAGCAATTAGTATCTTCTCCAACCTATCGTTTTTTTCCAGAAGCATTACTATTGAAACTAGAAAGTGTTTTTAGTAATATATCTGGCGAGATATCGGAAAAAAAGAATTCAGAATCGTCAAAATGAATAGAATCGTGATAAAAAAATGTATCCAAGGAAGAAAGTATAGGATCAAGTGTAAATTTATTTAAAAATTGGCTCAAAGAAAAATTGTGATCCATAGGTTTTGGTCCAGGAGAGATTAGCTGAGTTTTTTAAGTATATGCCATATATTATGTTTATCACTTTTAATTGTATGATAATTAAACATATGAATTGCATCTCGGATTTTAGTTTGTTCCAAATTCCTTATTTCGCGATTCTCTAACTGTATGTTTAAAAGTTTAGTTCGTTTATATAAACGATATAACCGGTTACGTTCCCTAATAAGAGTTCTAATTTCTTCCGTCATCCAGGCAGGGGGCCTTTCTCTAGGTTGGGGGATATGTAGAGAAGCAAAGACATCGAAACTAGAAAATAAATACTCAGTTAGTTTACCGATTTCAACATTGATGTCCGTAGCAGCATAAACACTCCCCCAATCCTTCCCCGACAAGCATTGTAAAAATTGAGTATGAATAATATTTTTCAAGTTACGAATAAATGTACCACTAGAATTATATTAGCGGTTAATAGAAATTTAAATTTTATGTCAATAAGATCAGGTGTAGATAAGAAGATACTGCACGCTGTGAGAACTGGGCCACTTTTCAAGGTCAGCGACTATAAATAAATCAATTCTAGAGCTACAAGTCTTTGTATGATGTGTGGATATATGTGGTACAATAGATAAACCAGTTGACAAGAAGAAGGAAGTTAAGTAGCTAGTAAGATTATTTGTCACATTAAGATTATTATTGAAATCGCCGGTAATGATTATACTAGTTTAATCAAGTGAAGTAATCTGGGTCTTAAAATCATTACCAAAGGAAGCGTTAGGAGGCATGTAGACTACTTCAATGAGAGCCTGATCATATTGAGACTTAATTTCAATAAAAATATATTCAGCATTAGGTACAGAAGTCGATGAGCTAAGGGAGACAACTTTATACTTTAAACTCTCATGAACATAGAGACACACGCCCCCACCCCTGCGTCCTACTCTGCCATTGCCTAGAAGCATATAATCAGTAAGCTCAGACAGGCTAGATGAGAAATCATTGGCAAGCCAGCTTTCAGAAACCGCATATATATGGTAAAAGCAAGATTCAAAGTAATTTTTAAATTCAGAAAAATGTGCAAAAAGAGACTGGGCGTTAACGTAAGAAAGTTTTAGGATTTCCATTTCAAAGGTATTTAAATACTAAAAATTCCCCAAAACAAAGTTCCGAAATAACGTAACTGAGGCAGTACTGAATCAAAAACAAGAGTATATTTCTACTAACATTTCTCAAGAAAAGTAAATAAATTTTAGCAAAAGATTTATAATTGAGCATTAAACAGAAAATTACTTGAATAAAAATACAAAATTCAAAAGAGATAGAAAGTGTAATATAAAATGGAAAGCAAAAAAGAAAGCATAACAAAAGAAAAAGTCACTTGAGTAGTAGATCATCAGCAGCTACAAGATGCAGGAGCAATAATTGCTATTTGAATTTGTCGAAATCTTGAAGGCTGATTCGCTGTAGCCTCAATGCACCATCCTCCTGACGGTAGAAAATCTTCCCTCCCGATATCCATAGATACTTCAGCTTATTGTTTCTCCTAAGATTGAGAGCCGCTAAGTTTATACGACGGTTATGCAAGGAGAGAAGTTTACGAATAAAAATGAAGCGTTTACTGCTTTCCGGCCAACCAAAGATGTTAGTAGAGAAGTTTAGTGAATGTTTCACTTAGCGCGAACCCTACACTGAGAAAATAAGTTGACTAAATACAACCAATTTTTGATTAAATTTAGCAGAGAGAGGTTGTTGATATAGCACCTGCAAAGCACTTAATTGATTTTAGCAGAGCATATGCTCCGGTATCCTAGAAGTTTGATTGTCATCGCCGGTGTTTTGTTTGTTTTGTCCCGAGGAACCCTAACCTAGAAATAAAGCTGCTTGGCTAGAGGCTTATTTTCTCAGTGTAGTCTAAAAAAAGACACTAAGGAGAATTTGAAGGACGGGCTTAATCAGCATAGGCCCAGTTTCTGTCAGATAACATTTAATGTTTTAAAGGACCAAACCAGTGGAAGTGCCAAAAAAAAAGTTTCCCAACTGCTGACATGATTTTGGTCGAATGAGTAGCTGAACAAAAAAATTTATAAAAGTATTTCCTATACAATGACCTACGATTTTTTATCAATATCAAAAATATGCTAGATATTTTCTAGATAAAATTATATTTACCATAAAAATTGCTAATCTGCTGTGCCTGGCCCATACAATACATTTTCTTCTTCCTCGGTATAGGCTCCCTATGTTCTGCTTACAATGCGAAAAATTCGAGTAACTACACACTAACTCTAAAACTTCGTCTTTAGGCAGGTGTAGCGGTTCATACCTGCGAGCGGTCGCTTTTAAGAATTATAGCTCGTTAAGGAACTGATTGCGGCGATTTAGTTCAAATCCTATTTTGTACAACCAATAACCAAAATTTTAAATGCCTAAAGATTCAGCATAGTGACTAGGATCGTAAGTCCTTCAACTTCAGTTAAACTTCTAGACTCTTTTTATGAAATCTAGTTTTAGTGTTTA
Source organism: Ganaspis brasiliensis (assembly GCA_037103525.1). Lineage (NCBI taxonomy): Eukaryota > Metazoa > Arthropoda > Insecta > Hymenoptera > Figitidae > Ganaspis > Ganaspis brasiliensis. Next base: position 413,305 of record JAZKLR010000594.1, on the reverse strand, counting down.
CCAAATCTTAAGTTTAAGTTAATAGATAAGTTTTTGTCGTTGTTTGTGCCCAGGATAATGACTATTTTTACAGAAACTTGTTTAAAAAATAATTTCCTGTTTAGCTAGCTTGGACAGAATATGTTCGCTGTTTTAAATTCTAATTTTTTTCCTACGTTTGTAATTCAAATTTTAAAAAAAGTACTAACACAACCATGTTTGTAAATTTTATCAGCAATCAAGCCCGAAGAATTAAATTTTCTCAGGTGAAGAGACATTAACAGAACCAAAAAGGATGGGGAAATTCTATTAAAAAATCAATAACAAATTTTGAAAAAATGAGAAATCTAGATGAACGACCAGTTGAGAAAGTTTTTCTTAAAAAACAAAAAAAATTCTTGAAGAACTAGAAAAATTAAAGTCAGTTCTTCAAGAAAGGAATAAAACTGAAATTATGAGAGGCAAAAGAAATAAAAGGGAAAGTTAAAGGTTTTAATGAAATAAAAATAAAGGAAGAAATGAAGTTTGTGGATAAGATAAAATGCTGAAATGGTAGAAGAAATATACAGAAAAAATTAAGGAAATAAGAGATAGAATTAAAAGAGCTTTAAAGCAGATAAAAGAGAAACAGGATGATATATAGGGATACAACATGAGGGTTGGCGATTGTGCAGAAAGAGAAAAGACAAAAAACGAACAAGTCATGTACGAGTTGGACTTATGCATCAGGGGTTCTTTACATTAATGTACTTTAACTCAGATTTGCCTTTATTTTGCTGTAAAGTAGATAATTTAAATTATGGAAATGGCAATATTTCACATTATAAAAAAGGTTTTTTGAATGTGCAAAAAGAATTATCTTTTTATTATTTATTGATTCAGAATTGTTTCAGATAAAAATTTTAAAATTATGCTTTAACGATATTTTAATAATCAATTGTTTAGCAGTATCCATTTCTAAAAAAAAACTTCATTGATTTATTGAAACCAATTTTATGGTCATTTTCTAAATTTCTTTGCATTTGTTAAAAAATTAAAAACAAAAATTAGTTTTTTTTTCTTAAAAGTTTGCAAATAGCGATTTAAAGTCGCGAACAGTCTCTTAAAGTGTAATTACACAATCCGTAAATGAAAAGTAGTTCAGGAAGTTCAACAAACCCTGATTAAACCACATGCAAGGTATTATTGATTTAGTTTGAATTCATTTGATTTGTACCACTTAGTATTTATTCAGGACTCAAAGTATCAACAAACTCTTATTGTACTTTCATAGCAGTTAAAAGTATTTGAGGGAATCAGGAATTTGGAAACAGGAGGAAATAATTTAAAAGGATCTATAAAATTTGTTTAGCTTTATTGTATAGCTGTTCCATATAAAATTAAGTTAAATATGAGTATATTTTTAAAATCTGCTCCACTTTCTGTTACCTAATTTAAGAAGCATGTCAAATCTAAATAAATTAAAACTTCCCTTTAAATTCTTCACATTAAAAATTGGTTACACCTGAAAGCCTAATTTTTTTTGTACAATCATCTAAAAAACATTATACTACATAAAAATACAAAACAGCGACATAAAATAAAATATTCAGTATTTTCAATCTAAAGAAGGAAATTGACAATTTTTCGTTTCGTCTTCTGTATTTTTTTTTCTTTTTTTTTTCTTTAAGTTCTTCATAAGAAATAAAATGTTCAATATTGAAACCAAACAAGGAGAGCATTTTCTAGATATTGGAGAACATAAAGCAAGTCCCATTGACTATACAGTTTCTCAAATGAAGTTCCTTCAATAAAAGAGGACTTTGGTCTTACTTATAGTCCAAGAAAATTCGCCCATAACTTTTACATCTTTGTGATACTTGTTTAACATTCTTCTCCTTCTTTCACTCATTTAGCTATCTTTTTCCTTATTTCTTTATCGTCCCTATATATTCAGAGTATAAAATATGACTTACATAATTCCGAATTTAAAATTCACCTTAAAAATTTAAAAGATACTTTATTACAGTAAAGGAAACATTTATTGGTAGATAAAATAAATAAATTAGGAAACTATATATTAGTTTTTATTTCAGGACATTGTCAAAATGCAGTGGGAAGAAGAAATATAGAGCCACAAATCAATTCCGTAAAATTGATATCGTCCGAGAATTTGTAAGTAAGATTTTGCATATTAATTTCTGATTCTTCATCAATTATTTAGATAATTCATGGGATTTTAAAATTCCACTTTTGTTAATTATAAATCGAGCAGAAGCGAAAATCATTAAATTCACGAAAAAATTAATATTTATATGAAGCGAAAACTTTTGAAATTCAGTCGGGTTTAATACAAGATTCTGATCAATTAGATACTGGTTATTTAATTCAGAAAGTCCTTTCAAAAATTATTTATTATTTCTGGATTCTATTCAGTCTTGGTGTTTACGGAAATTTCTATTTTTTTCGGTTAACGTTTTATACTAATTTTTTTTATATTCCGCAGTATGTCAATTTTTAAATTTTTTGATGTACACTAATTTTGTCATTTTGACTTTTATATTAGTGCTTTGCTACACATAGCAAAAGTATCATTTCTTAAGTCAGCCGCCTGTAAATTTAATATAAAATCCATAATTTAGAGGGTTTACTATATTCTTCTCTTTTCACGCGAACGCCTCGACGGTTGAGTTCCTGCTGCTTCAAAAAATAAAATTGAATTATCGTTCCGTCAGAACCGCGCGATATTAAGTTTAATTTCAGTCTAGCGGAGAAGAAGAGAGAACCATTCTGGAATTCCTTTCCCGAGAAACACTTTGTTTTCCATTAGATGGAACGCGTCTCCTGAGGGTGGAAGGACGCTTGATGAAGAGGCGGCCCTTATGGACCAAGAAGTTGATGCAGAGACGGAAGTAGTGCCTCGGGGTACCGGAAATAGGAATGAGAATTTTCCTCCAGACTCGAGTAAGTAAGCCTTATTTATTTTCAGTTTTTATTTTTCATACCCAAGTGTCAACAACAGAAAATGAAAATTTTATGTATAATGAAAAACTTTGAAATATGCAATTACTATTTCTACAATCCTCTCTTTAGTTCTATTATTTAAATTGCGCTTTATATTGATTTAATATTTTTAACTACCTTTTCATAATTAAATAATAGTTACACTCGTACCTTATGTTATATTTTTGTATGTCGAACACATGAATTCTCTAAAATTAGGTCAATATTATTTGTATGGACTTGATGATTATAATGTCGAATTTGTAATTACTCTATATTTAGTTGGCACGGATTGTATTTGAGTTATAGGGTCATATGTGCATAGTCTTTATTTTAATTTTAAAGCAACTAGCTTAATTTCTAAAAAACCTACAATTAAATTTTAATCAAAACAAATAAATAATAAAAAAAAAAACTTTACGTTAAGTTATTTTATCGAGAAATAACTAAACAAAACAATAGACTAATGAATTTAATTAAATTACTGTATTTATTACACAAATCAAAATTAACAAGCCACGACTAACCAGTTTTCCGGAGAGTGGGGGATAAGGATCAGCACAAATTAAAATTTTATACTATAAAAGAACATATTTAATAAACTTTAACATGATCAAAAGATTACAAGAATGAATTTTATTTGTTGATTTGGAGAACAACTCCATCAAAACAACCAACAGACAATGTTTATTCATTTAATAAAAGATCCCAACTTGAATGGGTCTTCAACCCCGGATCGCACTTTGACCAGTCAATTTAATTTTAAATTTCTATTATAATTGTTAAATGACACACCAGTGCTGTCAATGCACACTAGAACTGGAATGACGGCAGGCTAAACTCGTCGTCGTCAATCCAAATATTGCCTACACACAATCACCCTCTAGCGCGACAAGCCAAGGACACAATTGTTCCCAGTTCAAAGTTACACCGAGATCCGTTGCCGTTACGTAGCAACCGTGAGCGACCGAGCTCTGATGCGCGCCGAAGTGCAGACCTTATCCGCCCACCCCTGTATCTCTGTCGTCTGCAACTTTGTTTTGAGAGGTGATAAACAACCACCATCAACATTCTTCTGGTCCTGGCACTCTTTTCAGAACGGGACTAACATCCGTGTCTAGTTTCCAGGACGATCCCACGACGAAGAGCTCAAAATAATAATTATTAATAATTAAATTAAATAAACAATTGACTGTACAAAAGTCAGAACAAAATGATTCCAGACTGGTGTTTATTCATGTTTTTAGATACATCTGGAAACATTGTGCGAGGTAAAATTTTACCTCGTCACAGTTTATAAATAATAAATATACATACAGTTGTGTATTATGACAAAAATTTTAGAGATATTCATGGGTTCCAGATATTTTATTTTTATCGTTTTTATTTACAGAAAATTGTTTGCATTATTATTTAATCCTATTTCCTACTGAATAAAATTTGTATAAAGTGGTCGGATTATTAGAGCTGAAGATTGTTTTAGCGACGGTGTCACTGCTCTCGAAGCTAAAAGATGGTAACGAGCAAAGCCATGAAAAGCAGCGTAGTAACAAGTCGAGAATGGATGTTTCCGAGGACATTCGTGGTAACGAAATGAAAAGTACTTGGGTGCAAATTAAGAAAGGACCGGACTCAGAAGACGACATCGCGGAAAATGAGATTAAAAGACTCCGAGGACGAGCTGAACGGATGAGAAAGTACCGAGGACAGCACCGACGAAAGCGGAAGTACCTGGACAAGAACTCAACTAGAGAAAGGAGAATTTGGAAGAGAAAAAGAGGAAGAATCGGAAGAGGAAGGCGTCGAAAAACTAGACGAAGGAAGAATGATAATTCGAGTCGACTTTTTTCTAGTGACTTAAGATTTAACGAGACCAACGTCTTTTTAGAGCAACCTCCAAACGTAACTCCTAATAAGTACCAAGACAAGGAATTGAAAAGAAGCGAGAATGTGGAACAGGTAAAATAAAAAGTTGCATAATTATCTTTTTTAACTTTCATATTTTTAGGGTTTGAATACATTCGCATTTACCTAAAACGTTGTAGTAGTTTTGTGAGAAAGTAGGTTCGATCAAAGGAAGGCAAATAAATAACAACAAAAAACAGTGTTATTTTTTAAACAGTCAGAACGACGTTTCGATGACATTGGTTCGTCATCATCATCAGGCTCTAAAATTTATTAACAAAATTAATGAATTGTCACAAACATAAGTGGAACAAAATAAAAAACAAAAACAAACAATTTAAACGTTAATTTAAAAAAAGTTGTGAAAACTTTACATGACGACAAACAATTTTCAAAAAAAAAGAAAATCTACAAATGATTTTTTAAAAGAAAATCCAGATATAATGTCTACTAATTCTGACAAAGGAAACACTACCGTCTGCCTATATAAATCTGTTTATTATCAAAAAATGTCTGACCTGCTATGTGACTCTTCTACTTATAAGCTTTTAAGATTAAATCCGTTAAGTAAAGTCCGAACCAATACTAGTAGTGATGCACGATGAGACGAGAATCTCAGTAATCTCGATCATTTTTGTTGTGTGAGAAGTATGATCGAAAGTGAGAATCTCAATCTTTCATTTGTTTTGATCGTCTCATCTCGTCTCAGTCTCGTGTGAATTCTCATTTTCTGATCTGTCAAAAGTTAAAAGAACGAAATAACCATAACACTAAAGTAAATAGTGTAAACAATGTATTATATTTTTTATGAACGCATATAAATCTGTTATGTTATAATTTAAATCGTTTTACAAAGAATTTTTAAGGAAGGAAAGAAGTAAGTATAAATGTTCATTTACTAAATATTGTATTAGTGAAACAAAATATTAAATTTTTATCAACTTAACCACAACATTTCTTGTATATGAAGCTAAAAAATATGCTTTTTTAAATATTTGAAGGAACATTATTTAAACTAGTGTAAATTTAAATTTTGAAAAACTATCTTAATACTTACTGTAGTATATTATTTAAGGGTAATATAGTTATTTATTTAAATTTAACAATTGTGCTTACAGGTTAAAATATTCAAGATTGGATTTCTTCCTGAAAATTTAAACCAGAACTATGTTTTAAATTTATTCACTCTTACGCAAAAGAACATGCAATGATAATATAATATAATTTAAAGCAAAAGAAAATCCAAAATGTTTTAAAAAATTGTTATCCAGAAGGTATTTCATGGCTAGAAGTCAAGACCAAAAAAACCAACCTATTTTCGACACTTTGAAGAATTATGTTATTTTAATAAACATCATTGTTATTTTAGTATTAAACTTTTTAAATTCGTATGTATTAAATATTTTCTTAATTCTTGATAAGTTATTGTGAGTTTTTATTGTAAATGATCATTATGTAGGTATTATTGTATTAATTTATCAAATATGATTGATATTGTAATAAATGTAATTTTGCATATTTAGAGTGTTTTCAATAAATTAAATATTTTCTCATATGTACTCAAACATTTAAATTGAAATTTTCTTTATGTCAAACATAGTTTTAACTGCAATATATATTTCACTTGCAACATTTATAGTATAAGATTAAATGACAAAATTTGTTAATAAAATGAAACCAAACGTCAATTTGCATAAAAAACTACATATTTATTATTCAAAAAGACTTTTCATTACAGTTTTACAATCGCTTTTGTTCATATTTATATATTTTTTTACAATTCGAATTTTATTCATTACAATTTATTTTACATTTACATTAATAAGATTAAGTAATAGATATTATATATTTTTGCTTACTTTTATCCGTTATAAACATCGTTCCATGTCCTAGTAGAAGTGAAAAAATTTAAAAAAATTAAATAATCAGGAAAGAATTTTATATTTACTCCACCAGTTTAACCTACAAGCGTAATTTCTCATTTAATTAACTATTGCCATTCAACAATAATATAATAGGTATTAAAAGAATTATATATTTAAATTGACATAAATTGCTTTAATGTTTGTTTTATTATTTTTAAAAAATATGTTCAGCAGCTTTATACAAAAAGATGTTAGGGTTAGGTTTAACATATGGGTCATTCCATACGAAAAGGCAAATGGCTGAGTCCACTCGTAGTTTTAATCAATTTTAAAGATATATAGCTCAAAATTTAGCATTTTTTATAAGGAATCGAATGCCGTGTGGTACTTTTTGAAATATTCAAAATGGCGGCTACCACAGCTGGATATATAACCAAACTTTTTGAATTTCTGGGTTTAAGCGATTATTACTTTTATTATCTCGGATTAAAATTGCTCAAAACAAATTTTTCTTATGTTTTTGAGATCCCCGAGACAAAAAAATATGACTAAGTAATCATAAATAAAAAATTCAAGATGGCGGATCCAAAATGGCGGTCAAATTTTTAAAATGCTATTGGATTTAACTGAAACTTGTTACTCGGGGGTTTTTGAGGTCGCTGATTACGAATATGATCTCAAAATTTAAAAATTCAAAATGGCGGATCCAATATGGCGGACAATATTTTGAAAATTGATCGGATTTCTATGAAACTTGTTAATCGGGGGTTTTTGAGGTCGCTGATTTCGAATCTAATGTCAAAATTTAAAAATTCAAAATGGCGGATCCAATATGGAGGACAAATTTTTTAAAATTGGTCGGATTCGCTTGAAACTAGTTGCTCGGGGGTTTTTGGGGTTGCAGATGACGAATTTGAAGTCAGTTTTTCAAAATTCAAAATGGCGGATCCAATATGGCGGACGAATTTTTTTAAATTTGTCGATTTCGCTTGAAACTTGTTTCTCGGGGGTTTTTGGGGTTGCAGATGACGAATTTGAAGTCAGTTTTTCAAAATTCAAAATGGCGGATCCAATATGGCGGACGAATTTTTTTAAATTTGTCGATTTCGCTTGAAACTTGTTTCTCGGGGGTTTTTGGGGTCGCAGATTACGAATCTAAAGTCAGTTTTTCAAAATCCAAAATGGCGGATCCAATATGGCGGACGAATTTTTTGAAATTGGTCTAATTCGCTTGAAACTTGTTTCTCGGGGGTTTTTGGGGTCGCAGATTACGAATCTAAAGTCAGTTTTTCAAAATTCAAAATGGCAGATCCAATATGGCGGACGAATTTCTCTAAATCCGTCGGATTCGTTTTAAACTTGTTTCTCGGGGGTTTTTGGGGTGGCAGATTACGAATCTAAAGTCAGTTTTTCAAAATTCAAAATGGCGGATCCAATATGGCGGACGAATTTTTTTAAATTGGTCTAATTCGCTTGAAACTTGTTTCTCGGGGGTTTTTGGGGTCGCAGATTACGAATCTAAAGTCAGTTTTTCAAAATTCAAAATGGCGGATCCAATATGGCGGACGAATTTTTTTAAATTGGTCAGTTTCGTTTGAAACTTGTTACTCGGGGTTTTTTTGGGTAGCAGATTACGAATCTAAAATTATTTTTTCAAAATTTATAATGGCGGATCCAATATGGAGGACGAATTTCTCTAAATCCGTCGGATTCGTTTTAAACTTGTTACTAGGGGGTTTTTGAGGTCGCTGACTACGAATCTGATGTCAAAATTAGAAAATTCAAAAGAGGTGTACAATAAACAAGAATTAAATACTGATGGCAGTTGAAAGGCTACGTCTCTTGACACATTTTTCGCCATTTTATATCCACCATTTTTAATTTTTAAACTTTGACATTAGATTCGTAATCTGCGACCCCAAAAACCCCCGAGTAACACGTTTCGGACAAATCCGACCAATTTTAAAAAATTCGTCCTCCATATTGGATCCGCCATTTTGAATTTTTAAATTTTGACATTAGATTCGAAATCAGCGACCTCAAAAACCCCCGATTAACAAGTTTCATAGAAATCCGATCAATTTTCAAAATATTGTCCGCCATATTGGATCCGCCATTTTGAATTTTTAAATTTTGAGATCATATTCGTAATCAGCGACCTCAAAAACCCCCGAGTAACAAGTTTCAGTTAAATCCAATAGCATTTTAAAAATTTGACCGCCATTTTGGATCCGCCATCTTGAATTTTTTATTTATGATTACTTAGTCATATTTTTTTGTCTCGGGGATCTCAAAAACATAAGAAAAATTTGTTTTGAGCAATTTTAATCCGAGATAATAAAAGTAATAATCGCTTAAACCCAGAAATTCAAAAAGTTTGGTTATATATCCAGCTGTGGTAGCCGCCATTTTGAATATTTCAAAAAGTACCACACGGCATTCGATTCCTTATAAAAAATGCTAAATTTTGAGCTATATATCTTTAAAATTGGTTAAAACTACGAGTGGACTCAGCCATTTGCCTCTTCGTATGGAATGACCCATATATATTCTATATTTTAAATTATTGATATAGGATTTTAATAATGAGAGAACATCTTTACTTACCTTTTTACTTACTTGAACTAATTACTTTTTTAAAATTTCTCTACAATACAATTATGTATCATATTACAAGATTTATATTACTTAATAAAAAAGTAATACACTGTTTACATTATTTTATTTATACTGTCAGTTGGTGTCGGTTTGTTTCTGACATTTTTTTGCTTATCCTAATACAATTGTTTCATGTGTTGGTATAATATATGACAGTTGCTCGAATAAAACGATATTTTGAGAATATCGTTTGAATGAGACGAGATGAGATGAGATTTGAAACAAAAGAACGAAAAAATATCTCATTACCGCTCATTTCTCAGATTTCTCGCTCAAGTGCATCACTAAATACTAGTAAAATTCTACAAGACTTAAACGACAATGACTTTTTAGATCGTAAATATCATCACAACGAATTAACTTTAACTGACACAGTTTTAGCTAAGTGTTATGGACTTCCAAAAGTTCACAAAAAAGACGCTCCGTTTCGACCTATTATCTCATAAGTCAATAGTCCAACATATTTGTTAGCAAAAATTTTATATAATGATCTCAAACAAAATTTTCAGTTACCGAAATCTCATGTAAATAATAGCTTTGAGCTTATTAAAAAACTGGATAATCTTACTATTCCTGACGATTATATATTGATGTCTCTTGACGTCACTTTACTTTTTACGAATGTTTCTTTATATTTAGTAATACAAAGTTTAGAACGACGAATAAACTGTATTATGAATTGTAAAATTCCGTTTGCTGACATTGTAAAATGCTCAACTTTTCTTTATGAAAATACGTGTTTTGTGTTTAATGACAAATATTACCAACAGATTGATGGTACTCCTATGGGTTCACCCATATCACCTTTGTTTGCAAATATTGTCATGGATGATTTGAAAAGTGATTGCTTAAAAATATTAAAAACAAAACATAATTGCACTCCACTTTTTTACCACAGATATGTTGACGACATAATTTTGAGTATACATAAAGGTCATGTTGATCTCATTATTAACATATTTAACTCATTTGATCATCATTTACAATTTACTCATGAACTTGAGAAGGATAAACAAATTAACTTTCTGGACATCACACTGAAAATAATAGACAACAAAATAATTAATAATTGGTACCAAAAACCCATTTCTTCGGGCAGACTCATCAATCACTATTCAAATCATCCTGTACAACAAAAGATCAACATTGTTTATAATTTATTTGACAGAGCTATGCTACTATCTGATAATTCTTTTTATAAAAATAATTTACTGAGAGTAAAAAAAAATTTAATTAAGAATGACTATTCTTTGGATTTTATTAATAAACATATAACGAAACGTCTTAAAAATATTAAATATAAAAACATCAATGCAAATAATTCTCACAATCCACGTGTACTTTTGTATAAACAAATGCCTAAGTTGGTATACTTTTTAATTATGTTGACTTCACTAGATTATCAAAAATTTTTAAATCTGCTAACATTCAACCAATTCCAATTATAAAAAAAATTTTAAAAATATCGTTAAACTGGGCAAAGATATTACAGATAAATGGAATACCACGAACATTGTATACAGAATTGATTGTAAAGACTGCCCTGCGAGTTATATTGGCGAAACAAAACGTACACTAAAAAAACGTACGAATGAACACAAGTCAAATTGTAAAAACAATGATCCAATTTTCAGTGCACATCAATCTAAGTACAATCATGAATTCGACTGGAATAACTCTCATATTATAGATCGCGAATCAAATTATAAAAAACGTGTTTTTTCTGAAATGTTGCATATTAAAAATCACGGTTTTACTATTAACAAAAAAGAAGACATTTTATACCTGAACAAAATCTATTTTCCATTAATCAATCGATTGAAATTTTTATTGTACTTTTCTTTCTATATCTGTCTCTGTTTTGTTTACGTTTAAGTTCACTGACTCCGAATTTCTACCGTTCTTTAAATTTTTAAGAATATTTTCAACTTAGTCTTGACAAAATGCTTTTAGCATTTGGATTATATTTTAACTGTTCGACAAATTACAATATGTAATAATTTTATTTTAACTTCGGTAAATTTTATTTATTTATTATTTAGTGTTTTTGTTTTTTTTTTGTTCCACTTATGTTTGTGACAATTCATTAATTTTGTTAATAAATTTTAGAGCCTGATGATGATGACAAACCAATGTCATCGAAATGTCGTTCTGACTGTTTAAAAAATAACACTGTTTTTTGTTGTTATTTATTTGCCTTCCTTTGATCGAACCTACTTTCTTACAAAATAAACATTTCGGAAGGGAATCTACTTTCAATTAAGTTGTAGTAGTTTTGTTTTTCTTTAATAATTAGAAAAGTTTTACATTAAAATAAATTTAATATTTGAAATTTCTATTGCATATAAACTTGAAATGTACGATCCCATCCATTTAAAGCTCTTATATAATTTAAAACGCGATTTTCTTTTATATAGTACTTTTATTCTCGAACAATATTCATTTTTCCTATTGCTAGGTACGGTTATTTTAAAAAATGTTAACAATTTATTTTTGCGATAATTTATATTTGGAAAAATGGTTTTGGAAAAAAGGTTTTTTTTATATTTGGTTTAAAAAACAACATCCTCGACAATTAGTAAGAAAATATGTTTTATATTTGTAACAGATTTCCCGAGAAAATCAGACCTTGACAACACTGAACGTTCCAGCACAACTAACAACTGAATCGAGAACTTCATTTCCTTTAGAACCAACCAAGCACTATCGGAACATTGACGTCAGTGATGGAACTGTTGAAAAAGAATTCTCAAAATACCTTGAGAAAGAGATCTCGAGATCGAAATTGGAGAACCTTCCATACCTTGAAAGTTATTCTGACAATGAATCAAGGAAAAAAAATGAATTTCCAAATCCACTGAATAACGAAATCAGAACGTTCAACGACCAACGACAAGTGGAAGCTCGATATCGAGTTCCAAAGCCAAGTGGTTACGAAAGTCCTCGATTCGACGTGCAAAGTATGCTTGGTTATTCCAGGACCGAGGAAGACTTACCTATTTTGGAAATGGAAAATCAAGTTCTTCAGCGAACGATGCAGGATTACAACGCTTACATGGCGTCAAACTTATTGGCTGGGAAATTGACTGGCGCCAGGAAACAGCCAATCATGTCCGACGTTAATGAATCGGAAGAAAGGAAAGAGTCAGAATATGCGGACGACGAAGAAGCTTCACTAAAAGTGACGGACGATGAAGAAATCAAGGGAGATCTGTCCTGTATAAATGGAACATTTCTACCCGCTCCTCTGGTTTCGCACGCGCTGATCAAATATGTAAAGTAAGTACCAACTTCTACGCATCATGAATTATTTATATCCCTATTCTTTTTCTTAAAATAGTGCTTTCCTGCTTCATTAAGTTTTATCGAATGCCCCGAACTGTTTATGGGACTCGCATTTGAAAAAGTGGTTTAATAAAACTGAGCCAAAAGATAAATGAAGATAATCAGCTCAGTGTTGAAGTGACAAGAAAAATTGAACATTTACCACAACAGTCTTAATCAAGATAAACTTAAAGATACATTAGGAGGAGTGAATAATGCTTGTTTATAGAAAATACTAATAATTTGGAGTTCATCGTTAACAATTTAAAAAAATCGTTATATCTTGGACAAACAATATTATTACAATATTACAATTTATTACTGTGACATTCACTCAATATTACGTGCTGCTTGGGTTATAACTTACCGACAGAGTAGACTAGAATTGTTCAATTATTGCTAATTAATTTTAAACTTAAACATTATAAAGGATCAATAATTAAACCAGAATTTTAATAGATTTTATAACAAAGTAGCTAAGAGCTTTAAAATTGAAAACACAAACAGTTTTAATGTATTATTTAATAAGGAAATTTTATTAAACTAGAAACAATACTATATGGTTGCATGGCCTCAACATAGTAATTACACAAACAACAAGCGTTGACTACGGAATGATTATTTGGTTGAAGAACCGACTACACTAATTAATTTGACGGTTTACAAATCGAGGAACTCATTTGTAATCTCTCTATGGTTCCTGATTGCTTCTCTTCCACTTCTCATAATTCACTACAAAATAACTATTATTTTGGCGGCACTAATTGTCATGTTTAAACAACAAACGTTGAATCATGAGACGAGCGTCCTCACGTATCTAGTCTACATTTGTTGCTATAAAAGCGCCGCACTGTGAGAGTCTATCACACTAATTCTATTATTTATCGACCGCTGACTACTCTGAATCACACAGGTGGCTACACTTTCTGTAACTGAACCGTCCGCGATCAAAAGGACATATGAACGAGTGCGCAGGTCCTCTGGCGCAGCCGTAGACTCGCTGTACGAGAGGCCAACGAAAGTCACGCGTAAGCCCTTTTGATCGCGGTGGGTTCAATTTTTAAATCATCAGAAATCACATACAATAATCAAGTAATATGGTTAACTTTTTTGCGTTGCATAACATTTTATCAGATTTTGATTGTCCCCTACTGCTCTCTAGACAAATAAAATGTAAATATAGTTCGGAATTATGTAATTAACACTGTTATTAATAAACTTTTGTTAATTGCCATAATGAATTGATTTTACAGGAACCTACTAAATTTGCTGATTTCTGCCTAATAAAGCCTAGTAATAAATTGAGAGTGTAATTCCAAAATTTATAGTCCGTTGCTTTCAACTCTGTGGTTAATCCCAAAACTCAAATAAAAGCTCTCGACTTATCGACCAGAAGCTTCCGCCTCGATTCTCTAATTACCTTAAAAGTTCCTTTAATGACGATTTGTTTTTCGCAATTTATCGTAAACCACAAGTTCGTATTATGAAGACTAATTCCAGAATCTCCAGTTTTAAGTTTTATGTTTCAAAACTTTAAACTTCCACTTGCAAAGTTGTCCGCGTCTCCGAGGAATTTAATCGTGTGCACTGGGCCAAAGGAGTCGCAAAACTTGATAATTTCCAAGCATATCTTCTAAAATAAGTTTATTAACTTGTTCACACTCATCACCAAAAAGGTTAGTTATATTTTAAAACAATTGGAGCATTATTATGTTAGTGCATTTTGGATATTTTGGAATGTAGCGTACATGTCGTATTATCTAAAACTAAATTAAGTAATCTATTTTTCTTATAAGAAATTAAATAATTATTTAGAATTTTTATTTATTTAAAAGTATTAGATTTAGCGATAAGTTATGAGAAAGTTTATTAATTAGATAATTATTTTTAGATCAAAATGTTAATGTTTCAAAGTGTAAAGTAATGTCTTTTTCTAGAGGGGAATCTACCATACACTTTCCTTATAATATTAATCAGGATAAACTTGAGAAGGTTAAAGATCTTGGGGCCAATTTTTAATCATCCCTACGTTTTCATAATCATATTAATTTCGTAGTGAGTGAGGCAAATCGTTCTCTTGGCTTTTTTTTAAAAGAACGTGTCGTGCTTTTTCCAGTCCGAATTCGCTAAAAGTTCTTTTTACTTCTTTAATACTTTCTAAGTTTGATTATTACCCTATAGCTTGGCATACTAATGTCAACTATCTTATCGATAGCCTAGAGAAGTGCCACAAAAGATTCCTTAAATTTATTAATTGGAAAGTAGATGGAATATTTATTTATTTATTTATTTATAAGTTAATAGGCTCTTAGGGCTAAATAGCCCTTCAAGAAACCAATTGAGTACATAATATAGTGAAAATAATTAACATAAAAGAGTTATATTATAACAAAAACTAAAGAATAGCATCGCCGAAGAATAGTAATTAAAAAGCATTAAATAACCAGGTACTTAAATACTGTTCTTAAAATAAAAATAAAAAATAAAGTAAAGAAAACAGTTATGCTCATTACTAAAAGGTGATCTCAAAAAATACACCATTCAAGTTAGCAAAAAAATAGCAAAAAAAAATTTAAACTTGTTCCAATCAGAAATATTTCGGACCCTGGTAGGAATTTTATTTCATAGTCGAGCTCCTCTATTAAAAACGATCTCTGCAACTTACATGTCCAATGTGCGGAAATTCTCAATACAGCATTAGATTCACGTAATCTAATATATTGGTATGATGAGTTGATATCTCTAAATTCAAAGGAATGAAAAAGATAATCCGGATATTTGAAGTTAAAAATAGTATAGAGTAAATTTCCTATAATGAATTGTCTACCAGTAGCTACGGGAAACAATTCTGCTTTTCTTCTATAAGGGAAAATATGCTTACCCTTCGATAGATCGTAGATGAATCTAACGCATGCATTAAGTGCTCGCTCAAGCTTCATATTGAGTTTCTCAGTAATGTCATCATAAACTATGCAGCAGTAATCGAAAAAAGAAAGGATAGTACTTTTAACTCTACCAGGTTTTGATTATTTGAAACTTTGTAATAAATTCAAACTATTAGGTATGAGAAATAGAAGCAAAATCCAAAAGATTACATTTATTTTAAAGGTACTAAAGAATTACATTGACTCGCCTTATCTTATGTCTCAAAGTATATTACTTGTCCACCTTATGACACACGAGCCGAATATATATTTTATATAAAGTAGCTTCTCATAATACTCTTATTGATAGAATGATGTGGCTTTACAATGATGTAACATTAAATAATCTCTCGATTGATCTTTTCACCATGTCAATTAGTAGAATAATTGACAATATACCTCAACTAAGAATTACCTAACTTATTATTTTACGGAATGATTGTTATATGAGAGTTTAGAAAGAGAGTTAGAAATAGTGAGCTCTAAAAGTTTTAATTACAAAGAGAAGCTTTCATCCGCTCCAGTATAGTCGAAAATACAGTAATAATTTTCAAAATATTTCAATATTTTTATAATTAATAAATTGTATATTAGATTGAAAGTTTATAAAGAGGAACTTTTTTAATATAAAATACTGTGCACATTGAACAAAGTCAATGTTTGTTTGCAAAGATTTTGTAATACTAATATTTACGATGAAACGCATTAAATTACATTATGAAAGACAATTTAATGTTATTTTGAGTTTTGCTAGAAGGTATTTTTAGGAATTTGTAACAAGAATATCACAGTCTTTATTAAGGGACCTTCTAGTTTCTCGGTTTGGTATTTTCGAAAATCTGAAATAGTTGAGAAACAAAGTAAAAATCAATTTTTTAGTTCGAAACTTTACAGGTCTTTAGTTTAATCTGTCAACTACAAGAAAAAAATACGTATCATTATTCTGATTATATATTATGGTAACTGTTTGGGACCCTATGAAAGTTCTCTTCTTTGATAGAGGGTGTAATTTTTGCCCTCAGGAGCGCCAAACAAAGGATTTGATAAGAGTTTTAGAATATCGCTGTAACGTGAACTAGAATATTTTTTTAAAACATTTTTTTGGAAAAACTCACAAAATCGCGGAATTTTAAATTTAAAAGAACAAATCTAGTATTGTAAACGGTCGAAAGGTGAGTTGCTAACTTTACGCTACAACCGTCTATAACTTAGATTGGTTGAACTTTAAAACTAAAATTTTAACTGTAAACTTTTGCGATGTTGTACTTTCAAATAAAATACTTTTAAAGAAAACAATTGTTTGATCCTGAGAAACTAAAAGGTCCTTTTAATCGAGTGAAATCAGCTGACAAAACTGTAAACCTTATGCTAATGTACTATGACGCATTTTTACTAGTTAATGTTTAATATTTAAAATTTAAATTAATGTTTAATTAATACAAATAAACAATAAATAAATAATAAACCCTAGCGCCAAATTATTTTATTGATAAATAACTTAAAAAAATTACTAAAATAAAAGACTAATTAAACTAGTCAATTTACACAATTTGTTTAATCGAATCAAAATTAATAAGCCACGACTAACACAGATATTTCCGAAGACTGAGGTATAAGGAGCAGAAACATACTATATTTTTTAATTTGCACTGCAAACAACAAAGTTATTGATAATAATAAATGCAAGAAAAATTACGAAATAGTTGAATGGTTGCACTGAACACTAACTCGAAAAATAACGAAACAATCGAGGAAGCGACTCCATCAATAAAAGAAACAAAAGCTAGTGTAGGAGCTCACTTGGGAATGCACAATGGCCACTAATGAATCCTTGTAAGTAATATAAGTTACATCTTTTCAAAGTTTTTAAGCTCTTAAGAAATAATACATGACCAAAAGGTGGAACACAACAGTTCAGAATGACGACAGCGAGAACGCTTCGTCAAGAATTCACTGTGAAGCGACACGTGCGCCGCAGTGCCGCTGTCACGAATCACAACAAAGTTCGCACAGTATAATTACTGGCAGATGGAAACATCGAGCGACGATCGACCGAGGAACGTAAATCAACATTACTGGCGGCGACGCTGACATTCAGCGCTAAATCAAAATGGCTGCCACAATGGATTTGCCAGTTTGTAAACATCTCCGTCGACATAATCTTTAAGTCTGGCTCTCTTATAATAACGGGCTTTGTATCCAAACTCATATGCTAGGACAATTCGCTAAAGATCAGGACTGGCAACTACGATGACGACGACCACCAGGACCACCTACTCGACGAATAGTTTAAGGGGAACTGTTAGAAAAGGATTGATGGTAATTCACAAAAATTCACAGCACTTTCAATTTTAAACTAATGATAATTTATTCTTATTATAATAAAGAATACGTCACATTTGTATACCTGGTATAAACACAATTTGTAGAATCAGATGAGAAACCGTCGGGAACTGCACCGCCAACGCGCCGGATGTCAACTGTATAAAGGACAAAATGGAACTCGACTGCGACAAGGTGGCGACGGAACTGCTACACACGAAGTCGATAGCAAGGAGGCCAAAGATGCACTGACTCGTCTACGGAGAATTCATTGGGCCACCTCCTACGATGCCGATTGGTGGGAGCCAAAGAGCTCCATCAGTCCGCCGTAGACCACACAAGGACCACTAGGCCACCCACGCATGATGCCGAGTGGTAGGAGGCCAAGAGGGTACAGCCGTGAAACCAGGTCCTCACTTAGGCAGAAAAACGGGGACCCCTTCCCACTAAGGCGCTAGCTCCGTTCTATGGAGGGAAAGATAGGAAACAAGCATAGTCGCAGAACAGGGGAAAACACATCTCAATAGGAACTTTGAACTGTATTAAAGATTTTCCGCAAGGAATCAGGCTCACAAATCGTGAATCTGATTACGGGATTGGCGACCCCGCGGTGCCTGAGCTAAGTCGATAGGGCCACCTAATGAGAGATTAGCTTCAGCTTCTGTCGCGTCTCTTGGGTGAGCTTCAGCATGATCTTGCGATCGGCGCTGCCCTTCTCGTTGTGGTCAGGGCTCTTTTGGCTTGCCAGAGGGCGCTGTGCAAACAGTCAGTAACAAGATCAAACGTCCCAAAATACCGCCTGGTGTCAACGTGAAGAAGCCAATAGGTATATAGTTAATGGACGGTGGCAGGTACAGGCTCGTGTAATATAAGATCCTGACGTTGAGGTGCAGGTTCTCTGTGTCTCTTCTGAATGAAGGGTACGAGTTCTGTATGTGTCACAGCTAGGACTACGGAAAAGGTCTTAAGGTCTGGCGTGGCTGTTTCTGGTTTAGTCCCGCCCACTGAAACAAGTAAGTCTGTGGCTTGTGCTGGTCACCCATATCCCCGGAAGGCCGGTACCGGTCAGTACCAGGATACTATGACTCTCTAGTGGAGTCCGATTCTCTGGCTATTGGTCGTGCCCGAAGTAGTAGTGATAGAGCAGGTCGCTCATATGGAAGGGAAGGCGCCACGTTGTATGAACAATCGAACGTAGTAGCGGAACGCACTGGAATGCGGGGCTTGGTCACCCCCGCCAGTACATGTTAGTAAGCGAACCAAGTAGAGGAGCCTCAGCGTGGAGGGTTGACCCGGAAATGTGAGGGATTGGGCCGAGTAGCGACCTGGCGGCTTATTGCAGCATATCTGAAAGAATAGATTGAGCCACTGTCCAGGTCGTCGAAACCGCTCCTATCACGATTCCTAGTACTGAGTGAGCACACTCGCTACGGCAGTTGCTGGGAGAAGGGCCTCCACGAGGTTCCCCGAGGGTACTGCCCTTGGGAGTGTTTAGCAATTCGTTGCTGAGCACTAACAAGGGTTGCTAAATACTTCTCCTTCCCGAAAGGGACACTCGGGTCTTCTAATTTCCGTTTGGATGTCTCAGACTCCGCTAAACGGTAATTTTTCTCACACCCTTCCTCCCTTCCCAGGATTGCAATGTAATCGTGGGCAACGCAGTGTTTTCGTTAACCCTCCTACTTCCTTCCTCTTTACTCCATTCTTCATCTTCCTTCCTTTTCTGCCCGGTATATAGCCCCTGGGGGCCTAGGTGACCCTAGGAAGACCCTAATCTTCCTAGAAGTGGCGCAAATCTGTCTGTATTAAAGATTTTATGACAGATTGCAAAAGGCCATGAACGACCCATACAAATATTTCCAGAAACACTGTTGATAACTGAACAATTTAAACAGGAACTCTCTTCATCAGAGTCAATAGCAGTGTTCGTGGATGAGAAAAGAGTGCGAAGCATTTATTGTTTATCTTACACAAAATATTAATTTACCGTTTCGACAAGTTTGTAGTCAAGCCTGAAGTTTTAATAATAATAATAATAATAATAATAAACAGTTTAATAAATACAATGTTGAATTTAATACGTCAAAGTAGAGACAATACTAATTGGCAAAATCATAAATTCAACTAAATAGAAATTAATATAAATTAAAAGAACTTTTATAATTGAAATATTCTTTAGAATGTAAACTTAAAATAAAAAAGGTACAAATCGGCGAGGTTTCATTTGGCTAAAGAATAGCCTGGAAATGATTTCAGACTGGTGTGTAATCATAATTATAGTTAAACTATCTATTAACAGATTATTATTATTATTATTATATCAATTATTATATGATATAATATGATCTTAATTATGTTTTTAAACCAATTAATTGAGCGAGGTAAATTTTTACCTTTTCACAGTACTTATTATAATAAATCCCTTTTACATTTATTCAGTTCAGTTAAAAAATATATCAATTCGGAAATATCATTTCAGTGCTTCATATATTTTATTTTTATACTATTCACAACCACTCTTTATTTTAAATTGAACTTTTATATAAAATTCTTAAGATATTCGAATCCTTTAAAAGGTCTTCAGTCCCGGGACACGAGTACCTCGAGGCGGACTATGAATGTGCTCCTGGATTTTATATGGCCTGGAACGAAAGCAGATTACTCTGCAAAAATCGACGATGGGTCGGTCAAGTGCCAAAGTGCAAGGCTGACGGACTATGTGCTCAATCTCACTGTGAGCAAATTTGTAAAGAAATCGAAGGCCAGGCACAGTGTTTCTGCAGAGAAGGATTCAAGTCAGAAGGACAAAAATGCAAAGGTAAGATTTTCTAAAAATTAGAAAAAAGAAAATTTTCAAAATCAGTTTAACTTTGACGAGATTCTCAAATTTCATCTTCCTTCTCTTCTATATATTCTATGAGTTGCAAAATAGTTTGGACACTTTTCCCCTGAATAAAAGTGTTTTTCAATTATTATTCATTTATAATTTAATTTAATTTTTTACACTCGTACAAACTCTTGTGTTATAAAAAATTTAAATTAAAAACTCTTTTTTCCTGTAAAACTCAGATGCAATACTTCTAGCAAATTTACTTCTGTCGAATGATGAAATAGGGAACAATTGTAAAAGTGCCGAACGATGTACTTTTATTTTTACAGACATTAATGAATGCGAAGAAGACAACGGAAATTGCGAATTCAAATGCGTAAATACAGAAGGATCTTATCGCTGTGAATGTCCTGAGGGGATGTCACAAGGAGATGATAAATACACCTGTAAGGGTAAGTGTCACTCTAACTCGAAAAAAGCTATCCTTTCAGTCGGAGAAGAAACTTTAATGTATATAAGAGGAATTGCTTTAGGTGATTTGGCTAAGGGTTTTTTATTTAAAATTAACTTCCACGATAGCTGCCAAAGTTGACAAAAATTTTATTTTCTTAAAAGTTTAAGGAAAATGCTATATTTATTTTTTATTTTTAACTAAAGTTTTGAATATCCAATACGAAAATGTGGATAAATTCAGAAACTAATTTAATTGAGCTAAAAGTATTTTCTCACGGGTTTTGGGGTCGCTGATTACGATTCTGACATTTGTTTTATAAAATTCAAAATGGTGGATACAATATGTCGGAGACATTTTTTCTAAGTTGTTGGATTTTCTTGAAACTTTTTACCTAGGGGTTTTTAGGGTCACTTATTACGAATATAACATTCGTTTTACAAGATATAAAATAGCGGATACAATAAGTCTGAGACATTTTTTCAAAGTTGTTGGATTTTCTTGAAACTTTTTATTTAGAGATTTCTGAGGTCGCTGATTACGAAACTTAAGAATATTATACCCATGAATATTCGGAGCCCCTAATTAGAATTCTAATGTTTTTTTTTACAAAATTAAAAATTCATATTGGCGGATCTAATATGGTGGATAAATTTTTTCAAAGTTGTTGCATTTTCTTGAATTAAAATCATTAAAGATTGCGGTCCCAAAATGGGGAAGGGATTTTAAACAAAATTTTGGGCTTGCTTGGAACTTGGTACCTTAGATTCTTTTTGGTCGATATGGATTACGAGTTTGAGTATAGTTTCACAAAAGGTACAATTTTGGATGAAATATGGTGTGCAAAAATAAGTAAACTATTTTACATTAAAGAGTTACGTGATTTTAACAACTTACATATTAAATAGTTAGAAACGTATTTTAATTGTTTTAAGAAGGAATAATATTTAAACATGCGAATGTCGATTCTCCTAGTTTAGAAAGAAAGTGCTTCAAGAACAGCTAAAGACACTTGGAAGATGTTTCGAAACACCAATTCAATCAGTTTTTCAAATGAATTTTTAAATTTTTTATCCGCCATATTGGATGCGCCATTTTAGTTTTTGTAATTCTAACATATACTAAATCACCGACTCTAAAAATTCCCCAGTGACGAGTTTCAAGCAAATATTTCTACTTTTTCAAGTTTTGGACAAAAATCGAGTTTTCTGGTCCACTGTGGCAATGTTCATATTCTTTTTTTTAATCAGAACAATGCTTACGGTTAGTATCTTACGAAATAAGAATAATTTATATAATTTTAATAAAATATAATAAAGTTAAGTTGCTAGGTCAAAAAAGTAGTTAATTCCCTTTAAATTATTCTATTATACTTTTTCACACAGTATATTGAATTAAATTTTTTAGCTTACTCTTAAAGTGCCTTTAATAGAACTGAAGAAAATTTTTAGTTTATATTTTTTTCAAATTTTGCATAAAACAAATTTTTAAAGAAGAAAAGGATCTTTTTAAATGAAACAAATTTTTTATCTTTAAACTTTTATTTTCTGGAGTGGAGTGTGAAACACGAATTACGTGATGGGAATTCAATTCTCAGTCACTTACGTTTCGAGATAGTTAAAGTTTACTCAATTTGTAAAACATAAGTGTAACTTTAGTGAAGCAGAAATGTAATCGTGCGTATACAGACTAGTTCAGAATTTCAAAACTGCGTCTAAATTACAATCTAAATATTTAGGATTCAAATACATTTTGCTTCCGTAAATAACTTTTCTATTCCCGTTTTTGTTTTCAGTAATCTTTAATTTTCTCCAAAATCCAAGTAATTTATTTCTCGAATTCTTTAATTTCTTCAATTTTTTTTACAGCTTTAACTTTCTGTACTGATTCAAATTGTTTAGAAAATTGCAATTTATATTTTAATTACTTTTAGATTTCAAAATAAAAAGTACGGTGTTTTTCTCAATAATGAGTAATTAAAATTCTTTGCAATTTCTGTTTTAGAATTAAAAAGATTCTTCAAAATTCTTCAATAACAGAAAGTTAAGAAAAAGTTTTTTTCCTTAATGGCACCGTTAGTCACAGTTAGGATCATATATTTTTTTATAAAGTGGACTCTTATGGAAATAGATGGATGTAAGGAAATTTATTTGGAAAATTTGGGAAATTTATTTCGATCGCCAGATATCAACGAATGTGTTCCAAACGAGGGACACGGTCCGTGCCAGGATACATGCCATAATTTCATCGGTGGTTACGAGTGTTCCTGTGACGGACTTCCAGGAACGATTCTGTCCTCTGACAACCATACATGCAACGAAGCGGGTCCATGCAGCATTCGTAACGCTGGCTGCTCTCATACCTGCATTTCAACAATGGGGCGAGTGTTCTGCTTATGTCCAGATGGTTTTATGCTTGAAGATGATTGGAAAACTTGTCAAGGTAATATTTCATTTAAAACTTCCTTCTACGCAAGCTTACCTAATCCGTTACGTAACATGATTAATTTTTTTTTTTTTTTTAGTTATTATACACTCGTTTTAACGACCTTTCAGGCCCAATGAGTGTCCCCCGTAGGAAGTTCCTAGAATTCAGTACTTTGAAATATATTCTCTTAAGTGTTTTTGCGTCTACAGAACGGCTTGAAATTAGGAGTACTCGCATTTGCCTGCACCACCCGGTATATTGGGTTTGCTCGCCAGTGGAGAGGGAAAACTGTAGAAAAACCTCTCCTGAGTACAACCGGTTTATCGACAGTCGAGTTCTACTGATCTGCACAGGTCGATTACCGACAGTACATATCATTATACCCCGACGTCTTTACCTTCCACTGAAGTTATCTCACAGACGGAAATAATTTTAGGCTCCCCGGGGCGCGAACCAAGCAAGCTTGACGCTTGACTTGCCTCGAACGTAGAGTCCAGGACCTTAACCAACTGAGCTAACTCCGTGGTCATAACATGATTAATTTTGCAAGAGCTTGAACAAGAATCACTGCAGTTGAAATGGTATTTAATGGTCAAAGACATTTCAATAAGCATTACCGATAAAATAAATAAAAGTTAACAAATAAAATTAATAAAAATCTAGAATTTAATAATAAATAAATAATTAATTAAAAATTTAAAAATATAGTGTTCGATTTGGATCGATCCCTCAACGTGTAGGTTTGTAGTCGTTGCTCTTGGCCGCTGAGCAAAGGGAGATTGAATGGGCCGATTTAAGAGGAAAATCCACAGAAAAATGATCAAATGAAGAAAAAATAATAATTTAAATAAAATAAATAATAAAGTTATGAAAATAAAAAGATGATATTTTAGTGGATTTTATGAATAGAAAGAATTATAAGAGTAATTTAAATTAGTTTAAGTGTAAATAATAAGAATTTCGTCTAAATTATAACAAAATTAACAATAAATTAAGAAATAAGTTCGACGCTCCCCGATGATAACATGTTTATTAAAAAGCCAATGAAATAAAATGTTAATTTAAAAAACAGTCGAAAATCATTTTTATTAATAATTTTGTAAGATATGATTTGTATTCAATTGTTTGTTTAATTAAATGTCTGTTGAAGTTGTGTGCCATAGAATGTTAATTGGTCCGAACGTACACTATAATGTTTATTTAATCAAATATATGCAATAACATTCTATTTCAATCTTCAATACTATATTATAAAGTTAATACAAGGCTATATACGTAAAAGAGGTATTATTTTTTAATCTTGTACCTAAAAAGTACAATTCCGCTTAAATTTTTTATATTGTTTTAATTAATAATATTTTTTTAGTTAAAAATATTAAAACTTGAATTAATAATTAAATATAATTTGAAATGATTTAATAAAAATATTAAAATTAAAAAGTTGAATTTATCTACTGAAATTTTTTTTTTTAAACTTTGTCATTTCATTAAAATTTAATATTATTTTTCAAAAGTTAAACATATTCTTTTTTGAGAAATTTATTATTTTTTCCATTAAAAAATTGTATTTAAAGTGAATTTTATCTAAATTGTAATATATTTTAATAAATTTGAAATAAAAAATTATTATGTGTCGTATAAGAATAACAATAGTAATGATGTTAATAATAAAAATGTAACTTTATACTTTTTGCTTACCTGTATATTTTAAAGTTCATGAGTTAAATATTAAAAATCATCATAATAGCTACTAATTGTACAATTTATAATATTTCTAAAATTATGTTCTAAATAAGAAGTTTAGAGTTCTATTTGATAATTTTATTTTGATTTGAAAAATAATCAAACACTGATTGTATTATAAAATTTATGTGGTTTTTGTGTTTTTAAATAATTAATATATTTTTTACAGTTAATACAGTTAGGAATCTTTTTAAGTTTTCATATCTTTGTTTCACTAATAATAATAATAATAAAAATGCAAGTTAATATTATTTGCTTACCTGTATAGTTTAAAGTTCGTGAGTTAAATAATAAAAATTGTCTTCAAAGCTACTAAATAGTAGAATTGAACCGTCGGCGTTCAAAATTATGTTAAAACGAAGTCTTGTTCATTTCTTTTAACTGGTGTGTTTGAAATAAATATAAACATATTTCAAACTTAATTTTATTTAATGGAAAAAATAAAAAGCTTCTCAAAAAAGAATATCTTCAACGTTTGAAAAATAATATTAAATTTTAATGAAATGACAAAGTTTAAAAAAAAAGAAATTTCAGTAGATAAATTCAACTTTTTAATTTTAATATTTTTATTAAATCATTTCAAACTATATTTAATTATTAATTCAGGTTTTAATATTTTTAACTAAAAAAATATTATTAATTAAAACAACTTAAAAAATTTGAGCGGAATTGTACTTTTTAGGTACAAGATTAAAAAAGAATACCTCTTTTACGTATATAGCCTTGTATTAACTTTATAATATAGTATTGAAGATTGAAATAGAATGTTATTGCATATATTTGATTAAATAAACATTATAGTATACGTTCAGCCCAATTAACATTCTATGGCACACAACTTCAACAGACATTTAATTAAACAAACAATTGAATGCAAATCATATCTTACAAAATTATTAATATAAATGATTTTCAACTGATTTTTGAATTAACATTTTATTTCATTGGCTTTTTAATAAACATGTTATCAACGGGGGGCGTCGAGTTGTTTTTAATAAAATAAAAAATATAAAATCAAAAAAAAATAACTACACTCGAATCTCTGCGAAACAAGAAGCTCGGGAGTTTAGAATTTCACTATTACGATGCCCCGCCTAGAAAGAGGGGTAGCCCTACTCTACGATATTTTATGTCTATCTACAGTGCGCATGTTAGTCTACGCATCTGTCTTGTAACGAGTGGGGATGCAGGAGAGGTAACATTTCTTGTTCTGTGGAGAAAATCAGTTCTCGTTAAAGAGAACGTTCGTTATACAGAAGGTCGTTATGGAGAGATTTGTAAAAATTTAACAATAAACCATAAATATTAATTTGTTTATATAAAAATTGTTAATTAAGACAAGAAATATTGTTTATAAATATATAAATTTATAATCAAATGATGGCAATTAAAATATAGAAAAATAATCTGCAATCAGAAATTTAATTGATTAAATATTTTACGAGAAATTAAACAAATAAGATAAAATTCAGTTAAGAATGTTCTAGAAAGTTGTAGAAGCTTTTAAAATTGTTTACCTTCCGATTTCATTTTAGAGGGAAAAATAATTATTGGTTCAAGGAAATGTCCATAATAAATAAGAGCAAATTAGAATAATAGAAACAGATTGCGCCAAAATATCTAAGACGCGCGAAAGAGTTTGACTTTTAGCATATCCGGGGTCAAAACTATATCACGGTGGTCCTTAACACGTTTTAACCCGAAGGTCTTGTCACTGTAAAATTTCTTACATATTTTAAATTTGGGCACTTTTCTGAGTTTTTTAAAAAAAATTCAAAATCTTTCATCGAGCCGTTTTTGAGAAAATCGGTTTTTTATATTAAAACATTAGTTTTTTTGTATTCTATGAAAAACATTGAGTAATATAACTAAATGAAATTATATAAAACATATTTTTATAAAGTGTAAGTATTATTAAGATGGTCTTCTACTCTCGAGGCCCGAAATTCAGGGTTTTTTTTGGGAATTAATTGTGAAGAATCTACTGAATATTTTTAGACAAATTTTTTTTATTTTAAAGATACATCCTTTAACTTCAAAATTTTATTGGTCCAGATGAAAAAAAAAATTGTTGTGACCTTGACAGGTCATTGACAAAAAAAAATCGTACACGGGAAAACATAGCGGTATTATTGATAAGTAATTAAAAAAAAAAGATTTAAATCGGACCAAAACTTTTATAAAAAGTCTTACGCTGCAGCTAAAAAAACACTACTTTCGGGAAAACGCGTTTAAAGTTAACATATGCTGTATAACTTGATTTAGTAACTTACGAGTTAATCTGCTATACCGGGTCCATACAAGGTTTTCTGTTTTTAGGGGTCTTTAGACATCAGCAAAGATAAAAAAAATAGAAATCGATAATTTGTTAATAATGGAATTATTATAAATAAATAAATGTTCCAAATGAACAAAAATTCGTGCATTTTTTCGGTTCCCAGAAACATGCAAAGGAATGTAATTCTTACGGAATTAAGTAAAAAAAAAAAAAAATTTGAAACCACGAGAGTAGAAGACTCCCTTAAAGCTGTTTTGATATTTTTTACTTGGCAAAAAAGTGGAATTTAGTTTTATTTTCATTAATAACCTCACAACTTAAGTTAAAAGACTTAATTTTTCGTTTTTCATGAGAAACATTTTGTAGAATCACTGTATGAAAAAATCTATTCCGGTGCACCTGTAGTAGAATTTATTAAGAGTTTTTTGCACTCAACAATTTTTTTAAATCTGTGAGGTTATTAATTAAAATAAAAATAAATTCCATGTTTTTACAGTAAAAAGATCTTTGGGTTAAAACGTGTTAAGGACCACCGTGATATAAACAGTCGATTAACAAGAGAAGTCCCTCTTCGTCTGATATTTTTCAAGAAGTGAGGTGCTGTTGCAGAAAATATTTTCAAGAAATATTTTCTGAATAAGGAAATTACTATTCAAACATTTAACGATATTATATCAACATAAGACAATTGGGAATTGGCTATTGAGTCTTGATAAATCTTTCGATATAAATTTAAAACCAAAATTAAAACACCACACTACAAAATAAAATCACAAAATGTACTGTTAACACATTATTTTAAACTCAATAATAATAAGAAACACACACAATCTACATACCTCCAAAATACTTTGTAAAGTTTTTAGAGTGTGATGCAAGTTGTACTGTTTTCTATTAACGCTCGTAATTAACTGAATAGTTTAATTTTTCCCTTGCGTCTTTTGAGTAAAATTCAAACGACTTTTAATAGTCGACAAATAATAATTTAAATAAGCATCTATATCCTTACAACAAGTTCCTTGTCAAATGATAAAGTCTTAATAAATCCCATTTGACAAAAAGTGGATTGTTGTGGAGAATAGTTAAAGTTTAAGGGCGTCACTTGTATTAGGCAAAATTTGTCCGTAACTTTTCTCTTAAAATATTGAATATTTTGTCATGAAACTTGGTAGAATTACTTAAAATGTCATAAGGGTAAGAATTCCTGAAGTGGCCCCCTAATATCTTTCGGATAAGAAAAAAAAGTGACACCTACATATTTTGATAGTCCATGATGTCCCTAAGAAAACTCTAAACGATTTTTCGAAATTCGAATTTTTATAACAGTTATAAACAATTTAACTTATTTGCAACGTTTTATAAAAAATTCAATATCTCGAAATTGCCTGAACCGATTTTAATCAAAGTTGAATTGGATAAAGATTAAGAAACGTACTTTTAATAAATATGTAAATTATAAATAAAAAGTTTAATTTGTTTAAACAAATTATGTTTTTAATTGTTAATGTTATAAATTAACAATGTTCTTAGTCGCTTTTGCCAATTTTTTTTATAGAATCATGAGGAGGGGCTTTTTATGATTCCATAGCAAAAATAAAAAAGTGGGATTCTCAAAAACTTTAGAAGATACAGCATTCCTTGTCTTACCGCACGTGAGTTATCTGACAATGAGTAGCTCACGCGTATGGTGCCGCATCACCCGCTCGACCGGGTCCGCGTCTATACCGTCACTGTAAAAGAGTTCCTGACTACAATATTTTATTATACTAACTCAAGTAAACTAAACAGTAGTTTTTAGGTATTTTATTATCCATATAATTTTTGTTTATAATTAATATTCTTTATTTTTTATATATAAAATTTCTGTTTATTGTAAGTTTCTTATTATTTAATTTTAATGTTTACATTTTAACGTTTGTCAACTTTTTTGCCTATATATCATATAATAATAATAATAATAATAATAATAATAATAATAATAAAATATATTATTGCTAGTGCGTATTTTATTTTTCTAGACAGAATTGTTTCACGTTTGCTGTCAAAAATTTTACAAATTTTAGTGTATGCGTACTGAATTGTGACTGCTTTTTAATAAGTATGATAATTGATAGAAAGACTGGTTAAAATTTAAAAAATATATACCCCACAGCACCGAAAATTTCCTGAAAATTTATTAAAGATTTATTTGCAAACATCGGAATATTTAGGTGCGAAGCTTAGTGAAAATTGTGTAAAGATTAAAATGTCCTAATTAAATAAAGGTTTAGCGTAAAAGTTAACTGAAGATTTAAATTAAATTTTCGTAAAGTTTTCGTCGCGAAAGTTTCCTGAACATTTAACTTACATTTTCGTGATATTTTCGTAGTGAAAGTTGACTGACCATTTAAACTGAATTTTTGTAAAATGTTTGTCGCAAAAGTGGATTGAACATTTATTCAGTAAATATTTGCTAAATGCTGAGCGGAAAGTTGACCGAATAAAAAAAAGTATATTAAATAGAAGGGGAACAAGTAAATTAATCAGTAATTAAATTAATATAAACACACATTTATTGAATATTATTATTTAACATTTATTTTAGTTTTAATTTTCAGTAACAAAACAAAAGAAATGCAACAATACATGTGTTTATATTAATTTAATTACTGTTTAATTTACTTGTTCCCCCTTCTATTATAATTTTTTTTATTCGGTCCACTTTCCGATCAACATTTAGCAAATATTTACTTAAATGTTCAATCCACTTTTGCGACAAACATTTCACAAAAATTCAGTTTAAATGTTCAGTCAACTTTCACTACGAAAGTTCACAAAAATTTAATTTGAATGATGAATCAACTTTTGCGACAAACATTTCACGAAAATGTAATTTAAATGTTCAGGAAACTTTCGCGACGAAAATTTTACGAAAATGTAATTTAAATGTTCAGGAAACTTTCGCAAAGAAAATTTCACGAAAATGTAAGTTAAATGTTCAGGAAACTTTCGCGAAGAAAATTTCACGAAAATTTAATTTAAATCTTTAGTCAACTTTTACGCTAAAAAGATAAGGAGAAAAATTTTGCAATAGTCATTTCTTATGGTCCAAAAATCGCTCTTTCAAGTTTTGCAATAAAAAATAATGTATGTTTATAAATAAACAAATTACAGTCCGTTTTTTAATAAAAAACACAATTTTTTTCGATTTTTTTTTATTTATGAATTTTTTTGGACCCTTTATTGTAGAGGAATATCTCTGGGGGTTATAAATAACGTGTCAAAAATGGATAAGCTAAAAGATAGAGCTATTTACAGAGTTTAATTTCAAAATGGCGCCCACAAAATGGCGTCTGAATTTTAATTTTTATTACAAAATCATAGTCCTGTGTACAAAATCAGAAAACAATTTTCTATTTTCATAAAACTAGGTACCTAAGGGTTTTTGGGGTCGCTGATTATGAATCTGATATCAAATTTTCAAAAAACAAAATGGCGGATCCAATATGGCAGACAAAGTTTTGAAAAGTTATTGGATTCGCTTGAAATTTGTTACACGGGGGTTTTTGGCGTCGCTGATTACGAATCTGATATCAGATTTTCAAAAAACAAAATGGCGGATCCAATATGGCAGACGAAGTTTTGAAAAGTTAGTGGATTCGCTTGAAACTTGTTACTCGGGGGTTTTTGGGGTCGCTGATTACGAATCTAAAGTCAGATTTCACAAATTCAAAATGGCGGATCCAATATGGCAGACGAAGTTTTGAAAAGTTAGTGGATTCGCTTGAAACTTGTTACTCGGGGGTTTTTGGGGTCGCTGATTACGAATCTAAAGTCAGATTTCACAAATTCAAAATGGCGGATCCAATATGGCAGACGAAGTTTTGAAAAGTCATCGGATTCGCTTGAATCTTGTTACTCCGGGTTTTTGGGGTCGCTGATTACGAATTTGATATCAGATTTTTAAAAAACAAAATGGCGGATCCAATATGGCGGACGAAGTTTTGAAAAGTTATCGGATACGCTTGAATCTTGTTACTCGGGGGTTTTTGGGGTCGCTGATTACGAATCTGATATCAGATTTTCAAAAAACAAAATGGCGGATCTAATATGGCAGACGAAGTTTTGAAAAGTTAGTGGATTCGCTTGAAACTTGTTACTCGGGGGTTTTTGGGGTCGTTGATTACGAATCTGATATCAGATTTTTAAAAAACAAAATGGCGGATCCAATATGGCGGACAAAGTTTTGAAAAGTTATCGGATTCGCTTGAATCTTGTTACTCGGGGGTTTTCGGGGTCGCTGATTACGAATCTAAAGTCACATTTCACAAATTCAAAATGGCGGATCCAATATGGCAGACGAAGTTTTAAAAAGTTATTGGATTCGGTTGAAACTTGTTACTTGGGATTTTTTTGGGGTCGCTGATTACGAATCTGAAGTCAGATTTTTTAAACTGTCATATGATGATAAAAAGAATATACTAACCTGCGATAATAATATCTAATTAGATGAAGTAAGAAAATGTATGAGCAATAGACAGTACTTGTAATAGAAAGGAAGTCTGGTCTGTTGTGAGAAAGGCACACTCTAGCGGCAAAATCTGCAGTTATTATTTGGCGGATAATTTTAAAAGTCATTATGATTTAAAATATCTACCAAGCTTGTAAAAGTGTTAATCAGCAATAAAGCTTTTTAAAGTTCCACTTCAAAAATTATTTCTTGTTAAAAATATTTGAATTTTAATAAATAACAATATAATTAACATTCTTAGCAATAAAACATAAACTGTTATAAAAGTCTGAAATTTTACTCGTTGAATACTTATAATCTTTAGAATTACTTTTTTACAGGCTTGGCAGTGTGCAATAAGAGAAGTTAATTTTAAACAAAATTATAAAACAAATTATCATATCACGCTTAATTTCAAATTGCAGTAGAAAAAGTATCATCAAGGGGAATGAGGGAGCTCTAAGCAACATAAAATATTTATCGTGTAATATGTAAATCACCCAATATTGTTATGAACAAATACAATAATGTTAATGATTAGTTATAACAAAACTTCGTCTGCCATATTGGATCCGACATTTTGTTTTTTGAAAATCTGATATCAGATTTATAATCAGCGACCCCAAAAACCCTTAGGTACCTAGTTTTATGAAAATAGAAAATTGTTTTCTGATTTTGTACACAGGACTATGATTTTGCAATAAAAATTAAAATTCAGTCGCCATTTTGTGGGCGCCATTTTGAAATTAAATTCTGTAAATAGCTCTATCTTTTAGCTTATCCATTTTTGACACGTTATTTATAACCCCCAGAAATATTCCTCTACCAGAAAGGGTCCAAAAAAATTCATAAATAAAAAAAAATCGAAAAAAATCGTGTTTTTTTATTAAAAAACGGACTGTAATTTGTTTATTTATAAACATACATTATTTTTTATTGCAAAACTTGAAAGAGCGATTTTTGGACCATAAGAAATGACTATTGCAAAATTTTTCTCCTTATCTTTTACTAATGAAAAATAATATCAAACTTCATGAAAAAATTTTGTACATCCCGTCCTTAATGTGTTAAGAAAATACGAATATGTCAACAAAAAAGTTTTATAAGCTAAGAAATATTAATTATAAACAAAAATTATATGGATAATAAAATACCTAAAAACTATTGTTTAGTTTACTTGAGTTAGTTTAATAAAATATTGTAGTCAGAAACTCTTTTACAGTGACGGTATAGACGCGGACCCGGTCGCGCGGGTGATGCGGCGCCATACGCGTGAGCCACTCATTGTCAGATAACTCGCGCGCGGTAAGACAAGGAATGCTGTATCTTCTAAACTTTTTGAGAATCCCACTTTTTTATTTTTGCTATGGAATCATGAAAAGCCCCTCCTCATGATTCTATAAAAAAAATTGGCAAAAGCGACTAAGAACATTGTTAATTTATAACATTAACAA
The DNA here is from genome assembly GCA_037103525.1 of Ganaspis brasiliensis. Taxonomy (NCBI): domain Eukaryota; kingdom Metazoa; phylum Arthropoda; class Insecta; order Hymenoptera; family Figitidae; genus Ganaspis; species Ganaspis brasiliensis. The sequence continues at coordinate 379,674 of JAZKLR010000594.1, read as the reverse complement.
TTAAAAACATAATTTGTTTTAACAAATTAAACTTTTTATTTATAATTTACATATTTATTAAAAGTACGTTTCTTAATCTTTATCCAATTCAATTTTGATTAAAATCGGTTCAGGCAATTTCGAGATATTGAATTTTTTATAAAACGTTGCAAATAAGTTTAATTGTTTATAACTTTTAAAAAAATTCGAATTTCGAAAAATTGTTTGGAGGTTTTCTTAGGGACATCATGGATTATCAAAATATGTATGTGTCACTTTCTTTTCTTATCCGAAATATATTAGGGGGCCACTTCAGGAATTCTTACCCATAAGGAAGGTCTCTCAGACCCGAGTTTGTTTGAATTTTGGCTCAAAAGTGATTTTTAAAAAATATTGCATTTATTCGAAAAGTTCCCAAAATTAATTTTGGGCCAAAATTCAAACAAACTTGGGTCTGAGAGACCTTCTTAATGTTATTTTAAGTAATTTTACCAAGTTTCATGACAAAATATTTAATATTTTAAGAGAAAAGTTACGGACAAATTTTGCCTATACCAGTGACGTCATAATCCATCACATGCCCTTAAGTAGATATCACCGATTCTCCGGTTAAGGAATATAAGATAGAGAACTATAAATGCTTCAAGTAATTTTGATGCAAGTTTTACTTTCTGCAGAAATTATATATAGACTCGCTCTACTAAAATTTTGCACAAATTTTGCAACTGGGTTTTAATAAAGTAATACTCATAAGTAAAAGCAAGGGCTTTAAAATTGCTCTATGCACAGAAAGTGGAAACTGTAATAATCCACTCGACTAATGAAACATGTATTTCTGAAGTTTGGTGGCGTATGTGTACGTCTAAAATTATTATGCATAGAAGCTAGTAAAAGTTTATAGAAATCTGAATAGATGTAGTTGGAAAGTTGATGTTTGTCGCAGATGTGAACGAATGTGCTGTGCCAGACCTTCAGACGGAAGTTTGCCATTATGGATGCATCAACACACCTGGTTCTTACCGATGTGCTGAGCCCCAAGAACTCAAAGATCAACCCACCGCGGTAGACTTACCAAATACTTGTCTTCCTGGTTATGAACTTTCCAAAAGCGGCACCTGCCTCGGTAAGATACAGTAATTCAAGCTCTAAGTGTTCAATAGTTGTATTTATGTTTTAAAAATCTATCATCAATACAATTTAAGGGAGATAAATGCCAAAACTGCCTCAAATTTTCTGACTTATTTGACATTTTGTATCCCAACGAAAGTTTTACTACTGATCATTAAAAAATTTAAAGAAGAACGGGATTTTAAGAAACTTTTTAGATAATTCACATGAAAAATCGGGTATTAATCACTTAAGAGTGCAATCTGCTGGAAATTTTGAATCGATTACTGAACGGATTGAACTAAAGCTTTTTAAAAGTTTTTCAACATCTATCAGGAAAACTTGCATTCCTCTGACGCAAGAGAGAAATTTATTGCTGATTGAGTTGCTTCCGCTTTAAATTTAAGCAAGCTTAAACTCTCGAAGGAATCAACTACCGCGCGAACAATGGCTTTTAAAGTAGCTTAAACATTAAACAGCAGCCAGTAAAGAGGCTTTAGGGAAAGCGTTTCTCTTCAGTCTTTTTATGCTGTTCAAAAAAATCAACTTTAATCTGCAAAAAATGATTTGATGTGAGCCACAAACAAGAGGATTTTGAAACTAGAGCTAATTAAAAATAAGATTTTATTTGTAAACATAAAACAATGGTGGTTAAAAAATAGTGTTTACAAAACACTACCTGGAATTTTATAATTAATTAATTTTTTAATAGGATATTGGTAATTTTACAATAGATAATTATTGTTTGTTTAATGTCTAAGACATGCAACACAATGGTAATACGTAATTTGTGCTTTCACTTATAATTTTAGCTATTTTACACTTTATCTTTAATTTTAACAATAAAAGGGATCAATAACAGAATTAGACATTTTTTTACAAAAAAATTAGGCTGCACGGCCTCAAAGAGAAACATTACTTATTTAACTGCAAGAAGATAGACGACCCGAATTTTTTAAGCTACCTACAATCATTGTTTCCCTACAACGTAACGGAAGAACAGCACAAACAGCTAAAAGCGTAACAAGCCTCTAGCGGCTGATTTCTTATATAGGACTATTTACAAAAATTATACGATTTTGATTTATCTATTGAACTTTCTTTTTTCTCGATATTACTGACTGTTTCATTTATAGGCAGTAGTCAGCATCTTGATATATTTATTTAGCAATATACTATTATTTATCAGTAATCAGAAAAAAATACTTCTTTTTAGACCTTTGAAAGTTTAGGTAACCAATTTACTCATTTTCTAATAGCCAATTTATCAATTTTCCACTTTTACTAATTTGACAAATTCAATTACAATTTTTTAAATGTTCCAATAACCAATTTACCAATTCTCTAACAATTGCCAATTTTCCAAATATTTCAATAACCAGTTTACCAATTTTGCAATTAGTATACTTATTCAGCAACAGACTATTGCTTATCAGAAATCAGAAAAATATTCTTCTGTTTAGACCTTTGGAAGTTTAGACAACCAATTTTCTAATCACCAATTTATCAATTTTTCACTTTAACTAACTTGACAAATTTAATTACCAGTTTTCCAAAAGTTCCAATAACCAATTTCCCAATTCACCAACAATTGACAATTTTTCAAATATTTCACTAATCAATTTACACATTTTCCAAAATTGCCATTTTTCCAAATGTTACAAAAACCAATTTACCAATTCTCAAACAATTGCCAATTTTCGAAATATTTCACTAACCAATTTACCAGTTTTACAAATGTTGCAAAATCCAATTTATCAAGTCTCTAACTGCGCCAAGACCCAAGTTTTCTAAATATTTCACTAACCAATTTACCAATTTTCCAAAATTGCCATTTTTCCAAATGTTACAAAAACCAATTTATCAATTTTCAAAATCGATGCGTTTTCCAAATATCCCAATAGTTAATTTAACCATTTTACCAATTCTCCAAATGTTTCAAGATCCAAGTTTTCCAAACGATTTTCCAAATCTTACAATACCCAATTTACAAATTCACCAACAATTGCCAATTTTCCAAATATTCTAATAACCAATTTAACAATATTTCAAAATTACGATTTTTACAAATGTAACAAAAACCAATTTACCAATTTTCCAACAATTAATAATTTTTAAAATATTTCACTAAGGGGCCGTACATAAAGCATGTGATGCATATTTTCGGAAATTTAAATCCTCCCCTTCCCCTCGTGATGCTTTTTCCATGCATTACATTTTTTTTAATATGTAGCGTGATATTTTGCTGACACTAACCCTCCCCCTAAAGTATCACACGCTTTGTGGATGACCCCTAACCAGATTACCAATTTTCCAAAATTTCCACTTTTACAAATGTGGCAAAATCAAATTTACCAAGTCTCTGAATGCTCCAATACCAAGTTTTCCAAATATTCCAATAACCAAATTATCAATTTTCAAAATCGCTGCAACAATTGCACATTTTCCAAATATTCTAATAACTAATTTAACAATTTTCCGAAATTTTACCATTTTTACAAAAGTTTCAATAACCAATTTCCCAATTCACCAACAATGGACAATTTTTCAAATATTTCATTAATCAATTAACAAATGTTCCAAAATTGCTATTTTTCCAAGTGTTACAAAAACCAATTTACCAATTCTCCAACAATTGCCAATTTTCCAAATATTTCACTAACCAATTTAACAGTTTTCCAAAATTTCCAGTTTTACAAATGTTGCAAAATACAATTTACTAAGTCTCTAACTGCGCCAACAACCAAGTTTTTCAAATAATTTACTAACCAATTTACCAATTTTCCAAAATTGGCAGTGTTACAAATGTTCGAAGAACAAATTTTTCCAAATGGTTTTCCAAATATTCCAATAACCAATTTACCAATTTTCCAAATATCCCAATAATCCATTTACCAATTTTCCAAAATTGCCATGTTTCCAAATGTTACAGAAACCAATTTACCAATTCTTCAACATTGGCCAATTTTCCAGATATTCCAATAACCAATTTGTCAATTTTCAAAATCGCTTTGTTTTCCAAATATTCCAATAATCAATTTCACCATTTTACCAATTCTCCAAATGTATTAAGATCCAAGTTTTCCAAATGATTTTCCAAATGTTTCAATAACCAATTTATCAATTCACTAACAATTGCCTATTTTCCAAATATTCTAATAACCAATTTAACCATTTTCCATAATTACCATTTTCACAAATGTTACAAAAACCAATTTACCAATTTTCCAAAATTTCCAGTTATACAAATGTTCCAAAATCCAATTTACCAAGTCTCCAAGTGTTCCAAGGACCAAGTTTTCCAAATATATCACTAAGCAATTTACCAATTTACCAACAATTTCCAATTTTCCAAATATTCCAATAACCAATTTACTTTTTCACCAACATTTGCCAGTTTTCCAAAAATTACAATTACCAATTTACTAATTTTCAAAATAGCTGCGTTTTCCAAATATCCCAATAAGCAATTTAACCAATTAACCAATTCTTCAAATGTTCCAAGATCCAATTTACCAAGTCTCAAAATGCGCCAAGAACCAAGTTTTCCAAATATTTAAATAACCATTTTACCAATTCACCAAAAATTGCCAATTTTCCAAATATTCCAATAACCAATTTACCAATTTTCAAAATCGCTGCGTTTTTCAAATATCCCAATAAGCAATTTAAGCAAATTACCAATTCTCCAAATGTTCCAAGATCCAAGTTTTCTTAATGATTTTCTGAATGTCCCAATAACCAATTTACAAATTCACCAACAATTGCCAATTTTCCAAATATTCTAATAACCAATTTAACAATTTTTCCATAATTACCATTTTTACAAATGTTACAAAAACCAATTTACCAATTTTCAAAAATTTCCAGTTTTACAAATGTTCCAAAATCCAATTTACCGAGTCTCCAAATGTTCCAAGAACCAAGTTTTTTAAATATATCACTAACCAATTTACCAATTTACCAACAATTTCCAATTTTCCAAATATTCCAATAATCAGTTTACAAATTTTCCAAAATTGCCATTTTTCGAAATGTTACAAAAAACAGTTTATCAACTTTCCACATATTCCATTAACCAATTAAGTTATTCACCAACATTTTCCAGTTTTCCAAAAGTTACAATTACCAATTTACTAACATTCAAAATCGCTGCTTTTTCCAAATATCCCAATAAGTAACTTAATCAATTTACCAATTCTTCAAATGTTCCGAGATCCAAGTTTTCAAAATGATTTTCCAAATGTTCCAATAACCAATTTTTCTAAATGTTTTTCCAAATATTCCAATAACCAATTTACCAATTCTCTAACAATTGGTAATTTGCCAAATATTTCACTAACCAAATTAACCAATTTTTCAAAATTGCTAGTGTTACAAATGTTCGAAGAACCAAGTTTTCCAAATGGTTTTCCAAATATTCCAATAACCAATTCACCAACAATTTCAAATTTTCTAAATATTCCAATGACCAATTTACTAATTTGTAAATTCGCTGCGTTTTCCAATTATCCCAATAAGCAATTTAACCAATTTACCAATTCTCCAAATGTTCCAAATATTATTAAAACTTTATGGCTATTTCTTGGTAATAAAATTTTTTTTCTAAAATTCAAAACAAACCTTTTTTAACGTAAAATTTATTGCTCTTTCAGATTCTGTTTTTAAAATTTGTTTATAAGAAACATGTAAAACGTTATTAACAATTATTTAACAATAAACACGGTTTTTTTATCAAAAAAGATTTTTTAATCAATATTTTTATGTAGAAGAAGAAGTGAGATTAAGTTAAAGCATCAAAATATCGTGTCTTTAAATTCTCAGCTGTAAATATTCGCAAAAACATATACTAAAATAAAATATGTCGGTTCCAATATGGAGGCGGGAAGTGACTTTTTTTTTGTAAAATATTAGCCTAGTGCACCAAATCTTCAAAAATAGGCCGAATTTAAAAAAACTTGGTACCCGTGGGTTTCTGGGGTCCCTAATAACGAATCTGAAGTCATTTTTAAAAAATTCAAGATGGCGGATTTAAAATGGCGGTCAAAAATAAAAAATTTGAATTTAATTTCATGAAACTTGGTATATAGGGGTTTTTGGGGTCTCCGATTGCGAATCTAAAGTCAATTTTTAAAAATCCAAAATGGCAGATCCAATATGGTAAACGAAAATTAAATTTTTTATTTAATTTTAACGAAACTTGGTATACAAGGGTATAAATTGAAATTTTTTATTTTTGACCGCCACGTTGAATCTGCGATCTTGAATTTTTTAAAAATGACTTTAGATTCGTTATGAGAGACCCCAGAAACACTGTGTATCAAGTTTTGTGAAAATTAAACAAGAAAAAGTTACTTCCGTCGCAATATTGGAACCGCCATCTTGTATTTTCGTATATGTTTTTGCAAATATTTGCAGCTAAGAAGTTAAAGACACGATATTTTGTTATTTTTACTGAATCTTTGTTTTAAACAAATTTTGATAACAGAATCTGAAAAAGCGATAAATTTTTCGTTAGAAATTGTTTGTTTTGAATTTTTAAATAAATTTTTTATTACCAAGAAATAGCCTTAAAGTTTTGATGAAATTTGTATCCTCTTGGGCGTTAATGGGCTAATTGCCATCCCACTATACCTATCTTCGTCTCTCTCTCTCTCTCTCTCTCTCTCTCTCTCTGTCTCTCTCTCTCTGTCATAAATCGAAATTTTCGTTTTATCTCAAGCTATTTTTGTATTGTATTTAACTCGAAACGATAGTTGGTACGTTTTTATTAAAAAATTATAATTTTTTAAATGAATCATTCGACTTTATATTTACGTTTTTATTTCATAACTGTAAAGTTTAAAATTTTTAAAAGTATATTTAGTCTCTTAAACTTTAAATTTTTTTTAAATATTCCCAGTTTACCTACCTTTCTTATCTCTCTATCTTCAGCTACATACAATCTTTGTCTTTCTACACCGTAACGGACGAACAGCGTAACAGCGAAAAGCGTAACAGGCCTATACCTGGCTGATTTCATTTATAGGAATAATACAAGTTACTTAGCCTGCACTGCAGTCTGATTAGTTCCAAATTCTGTGTTTCTTTTAAAATTCAATTTAAATAATTAAAAAGAAAGTACATAATAATTTTTTAATTTGATTTAAAATTATGTGTAATATTAAATTACCGTGTGAGAACGCGTTTAAAATATATTTTAAAGGTACGAAATTTTTTTCTAAAACAGTATATTAAGCAATTTAATCAGATAAATTCTTCACATATTAGTAGCTTTAATTGCAGAATTAGCATATAATAGAGTAAATCAATTAAAAGGAAATTGTTAACTGGAAACAGTAGATAATTCATCTTTGCCTCGAAAATCACCATGGTCAGTTAGCAAAGTTTATTCGTGGTTTGTATGAAACGGCTAACCGATACTCTGATAACAACCCTTTCCATGCGCCATGGGGAGATGAGCGTCCTAACGAGATTTCAACTTCGACCCCTTGCAGCCTCCGTGCCGCAATCTAAGTACTAAATCGAATTAACTCCCACATGGCACTGGATCCCTCAATAGCTTTTACAAAATAGACAATATTTGTAGATTATTTATTTGTAAAATTATTTCGGCAAGATGTCAAAACAAAATAAAGTCATCTTAAAAGTATTGAATAAGTGATATATTTAAATACATAATAGATTTAATGACTTTAATTAAACAAACTTTTTAGTTTCATTTTTCACCTAAGAAAAACTTTTTGCTGGAAAACTTATAATATTTAAATTCTAAAAGGGTTATTATAATTTATTAAACCATAATTGTTTGTGTATGAATATTCTTTAAAATTTAATTAACGATAATATTAATAAAAGATATCTGGTTAGTATTATTGAATTTAAACCTAAATCTAGCATAAAATAGACTCTCTGCCAATTAGATAAATTAATAAAATATTTCAGTTCACTTCTGCTTGCAGTGCACTTAACATACTTTTCCTGCTAGAAATTTTAATTTTACTTTTACTATCAGATTCTTTAATATCCTTTAATAATAAATGTTAAATATAAACAGTTGGTAAAGATCCCTCGGGCAACAATACTTTTATTTATCAATTTACTATAAAAATTGAGAGCTAAATGTAAAATCTCATAAACTCAAAACTCAACGATAGTAGGAAAAAATAATCCAATCTTCTTAAATGATAATGTCAGCTTTTAAAAGCACTTTCTTCCATGAGAATTAGTTTTGATACTTGATCAAGAAACACTACATAGAAAAGCAAGTAATTCAGAAAAATGTCTTGGATTAAAATAATCTAATTTATTTTAATGTAATTTCTGACTTTTATATTGAATTGCAGAGTAAATTTAGATTCTACTCTACATTGTACAAAGAGCTGAAATTGAATTCAAAATGTCTGTCAAACTCAAATAAAATAAATTTGTGAAGTTTCTCTATTTGGAAATAAAATTGCAATTGTAACAATAAGAGGCAATTATTAGTATTGAGAAAAGAAAGAAAATATAACCATAAGTAAATTTCTAGGAAAAAAATCTTTATAGTCACCAACAAAAATTAGTGATACGAAAAGTAAAATAAAATCTGTAATCTTAATAAAAGAAGATTAAAAGGTAAAATCACATCAAGAGGCTAATTTTCTAGCGTTTTTGAGGATTTGTTTTTAAAGGGATAAACAAATTTTAATTTATTTAAACTTGGACATTGCTTTTATTTATATTTATACAATATTTTACAACTTTTTCAAAATTTGTGAGGCTTAACTATTCAAGATATTAATTGACTTTCAACACGCCGTACCGCCTAAATTTGTAATTGGTGTTAAGGTAACAGTACCAATACTCGATCAGTACCTATAGTCGATTAGTGATGATTTAATTAGACAAAATTAATTAATAGTTTTATTACATTGGTAAAAATAAATCTTGTAATATTCGAAGTAGTATTTGGCATCAATATTATTAAACTATTAATTAATTTTTATCCAATTAAATCATCACTGATCGACTATAGGTACTGATCAAGTATAGGTACCGTTACCTTATGTCAGATGGACATAAATTATTTCTAATAATTAAATCAGAAATTAGTAACAATCTTTCAATACAAATTGTTACGTATTTTAGATCTGAGATTGAGGATCTCAATAGTCTAGGGTTTGGAATCTTTGAATGCTTCACAATTCCACAATGCTACAACTGCAACCGTTTAAACAACCATCTTACTTTGGATTCGGATTCAGAAGAGAAAGATAAGCAGGACAACACCAGTGTCATGTCGTGTCTCGGCACACCTGGGTCTGTAAATAATCTACTTCACTATAGAATTTACTTTTATAGTGAAACAAACTATTTACAGAAACATCACTGTGTTTTAGACAAAATAAATTTTTTGTGGGTCTGTGATATTAATTAACAATTCCAATTTATTAATTTAATAATTATTTAAACTTAAAGGGTTATATACACTTAGAATTCCCAAAAAATCGATTTTTTAAATTTCATTTTCGTAATATACATGTATTTAAGAATAGAGAAGAATGGGGCAAAATCACCCATAGCCATAGATCCCTCAGCCCAATATCAGATCTGTATCAGCCGAAAAATCGAAGGGGGTAAGAATCCCCACCTATCAACGATGGACTTCGAAGTGATACCAGGTGGAGGATTCTATATGGATTTCTTCCCTACCTTCTTACCTTCCATTGTCTCCAGTTTAACCCTCGTTCCTTCCACTGTGACCATTGTTATCCTTGGTTTTCATTACCTGGGTAATGAAGGATTCAATGTGTTGCCACGAGTTCACATTCCTTAACATAAGGTCAATCATGTTTTCAGGGGTGAAGATCTCTCTCTTGTTAATTTAAATATTTTCAAATACTCGTTGAAACAACCATGACCTGTTAGCGCCTGTATTAGATAGTAGCTAACTTCTCCGTGCCCTTTTTCTAGCCATTTAGCGAGGTGGGGTATAAGACGATAATTCCCCCCTCCGGTAGATTATCCATCCCATCTCATCTGCCACTCCTCGTCTAATCTACTCCTCGCGGATCTACGAATCTGGCACTTTAGTCGCTGTCTGTTTTTATCTGGGAGCGAGCTTGCCTGATCTTTATCAAGGGAATAGGTACAGTCCGTTAGGCTGAGACTATTCTTAGCAAAACCATTCTTTTAGTTCATAGTAGTCTCATAGAGCTAGCAGGTCTTCCTAGAGCTGATGCTAACACTAGAGCTGCATAAGCAGTCTTGAGTGTATCGCGCTCGCTACTAATCTGCTTTTTGCTTCCCTGGAACCACCAATGTTAGACATAAGCTGGGGAATATTTCCTTCATATTGGATGGCTTTGATCGTCGCAGATGTTAAATTTTGGTTGAAGCTAAGCTTCTTCTCGAAATCATCACCAGGTACTTGATGGTATATCTCCATTTTACTTCAGTCTCAGCAATCTCAATAGGTGGGGCAACAAAGGATCTCCGGTTTGCGATGAGCAGGGTTTCAGTCTTTCTAAGGCCATTTTCAGACCATTGGAGTCCATCCAGCGCTTAACTTGTTACAGAGTTTCATTGACTCTTATGTAGTTTGCGCACCGCATACGATCATTTTGTCGTCCGCGAAGACGAATGATTTGGTGTCCGTAGGTAGTTTCATCCGCAGGGAATCATCATACATGACGCTTCATACAAATGACCCTACCATTGACCCTTGGAATACTCCATAAGTCATCTCGCGAATCTAAAATGTTTTGCCCTCATATTCGATTCACCAATCGGTAAGATAGTTGTCCATCATTCGCAATAGGTAGGTCGGTATCCTCCTCTTCCACATCGACCCGATGCAGATGTTCCATTGGGCGGAATTGAACCCATTAATTACGTCTATTGCTATTATGGGCAAAATCCTTTCTTCTTTTCCGTACCTTTTCTGGCCTTTTTTGCCTCTTCTACCACCGCCATAATAGTTATTTTCGCCAGTTAGATGACCCTGAAGTCTCTGCAAAACCATATCTTCTAGAAATTTACCCATTGTGTCCAGGAGACATATGGGTCTACAGGAAGACGTCTTATCTAGAGGCTGTCTCCTTTTCTGAGAAAAACTAACTTTTGCTTTTTCCAGTTCATAAAAAACCTTTCAACCCTGAGGTAGTCTTCCAAAGGGTTAAGAAGAAGTTCAGGGTACATACGCTCACCAATTTCAGGATCACGTTAGGTATTCACTTTCGTGAATTCACTAGGTATTATTCACTGTCACTTTGTCAGAGTTCAACCCCTTTCCCGCATCTCTTAGCTCCTTAAGCAAGAAAAGATCTTCGCTCCATACTAGGCAATAGTATGGTTCCGTATGGTTCCACATACGGGAATAAGGCTCTTATGATCTATCGGATCCAATCAGGTTTATCTAGATGAGGGGTCTATTGTTTAATATCCAGTTTCTTGGTCACAGTTTTAAACGCCAGTCCTCCATGAGTTGTCAACGTCGCTGATTAAGTCTTTTCAGCACTTCCGTTGGCTACGCCCTATTCCCTGCTTAAAAGCCTTTCTGGGTTTGTGCTATTCCTGCTCTAGTGAGCAGTTCTCTTTTGAGCCGGTATATTTTTATCTCGCTTTATTGCACACTATTTTCAGATTTTTCAGATAATCGTTTCACCAGAATGTTGAGTTATTCCTGGAGTTATCGCGTCTACGTCGAAGCATGGAGTGGTTGCAAGCTGCAATCGCCTCACGCCTCTCTGCACACACCCTTTCTTCAACCGTTTCCGGTTCCCTTACCCAGCCAAGTTTTTCCAGGTTTTTTTTTTGCCTTATCTCGATCGAGCTTATTGATGTTTCTTGAGGGGTTCTTATTAAGACTACTGCGTCTTTTGCCCCTCACAAGCTCTTTCATCGAAATAACGAACTCAATATATTGGTGATCGCTCAAGGTTGTTTCATCGAGCACCTCCCAGTCTCTGATCTACCGTGCGAAACTAGGCGAGGCAATTGTGAGATCCAAAATTAATCTTGACTTGCCTCGCCGAAATGTAAACTTTTGGTCTCGGTTCGCTACGACCAGGTCAATTCTGACCATCATTTCCCGACGAAAGCTTTTACTCTTTCTTCAAGAGATTGCACTTCGGCCTCGAAATTTTAAAGGCATTGTTCGGAGAGGTGTTGCTGTTTGATCAGAATATGATTTTGTATAAATCAGGGCCTTTCAACCTAGCGAAAATGTGCAAATCGGTGCAAATAGTGGTGGCTAAACAGCCTGTGCGGGGAAGGAGGGTGAATAGGTTGAAAGACCCTGGTATAAATTATAAATAATTTAAAATAGTAGATAATTGTATTTTGTTCATTCCAGTGCGGCAAGTGTGTTTATGTTGTTTATTTGGCGATATTGTAAGTGTTTCAAGTTTTTTTTTGTTTTTTATCTAAAATCTGCGCGTGGTAAACTACCAATGTCTTTTTGCGCGCTTCATGATCCGGTTCAGTAGTACTTACTGAAATATAAAGTACTAAATTAAAAGTAATAAATTAAAGAGCGAAATTACAGTTTCGGGATTTCTTCTGAATTTTCTTGAATAGTAAAATTTCACCAAGAATCGTCAAATTTTCTCTTTTGCCCTAAACTTATGAATAAGTTCCTTACTTATTCATGAATAATTTTTTTCCTTGTACATTTTAACTTATGATTCCCATCTCCTTACATCAATCCTATAAAAATTAAGTGAAATATCAAAGGTTGGATCTTAAGATGCCTCTTTGTTCTTGCTTTGCCAGCTTACGATAACTCGAAGGGAGCTCTATTTATGACTTGTAGCACAGAAAGAACATTGCATTTGGGTCTGAAATTTTTTAGCATACTTTCGAATAGTTTATCTAATTATTTGTGCAAAAAATAAAAATAAAAAAGCTGAAACATTTTTAAATAAAAAATACAACTAATGCCGGTGTGCCAGTTTACGTTCCTAATCACCCAAGTAAGTCGTTAGGTTCTACTAGACGTTTTAATTAATTGAATAAAGCAAAACATATTTTTCAGCACTGTTGTTCTTGAGAATATTAATTTATTTCATTATATACAAATAAGTTCAGGACTACAATTTCACCAATTTGCTTTTTCTAAGTCTATTAAGGATGTGTTTACTGATTAAATTTTACTGTTTCTGACGTTAACATCTAAAAGCAGTTTATTGATTGCATGAGTAACGGAATGTCTATATCTAAAGCCAAATTAGACATGCGATATGCATTTACCACGATCATAAAACAAGTCAAAAAGCTGTTAATAATCACCATGTGGAATATAATTTTTATGAGCGATGGCGAAGCTTAAAGCTTGAGAGGAGATTTGCCAGTTTTACTACTTAATGTGACATACAACATTTTTTCATAAAAATTTTATCAGAAACAAAAAATAAATATTTTAAGAGAAGTTTTAAAAATCAAAATTCTCTAGTTGTTAAAAATGTACGATAAAGTTTAAATGTCAAACACAAATTAAGTGGAGCAGGAAACGATTGAATGTGTTAAAAAGGTAGCTTTAGTGCCATTGAGAGCTTTAAGACCAAGAGTAATCTGGAACGTTCTATGAATTCCTTTTCATCCAATTTACTGCTCAGTAATTACAGACTGTATCGCAAATATTTGCTCGTTATATTTACTGTATTAACTAAACCAAGAGTCAAATGTTGATATTTGTATATTGATTTAAATTTCGTATAAATTATTTAATATTTTCAGATACTGCTTTAAACTGGAAACGTTTCACAATCAAATATTAAAAACTGACATTTTTTGTTTATGAAGAATATTTTAATAATAATTGTGGTATTCTTTTGAAGAATACTGACAGTGAAATTATGCTGAAATTTAAATTTAGTAATTTATTAAAAAATAGTAGTTTTAATTAAATTTAGTCGATTTTCATAAAATCGGTCTTTAACAATGGTATTTTTAATTCATATGTGAGAGAAAAATTCAATCATTGGAAGATCGTAAAATACATAAAACACGTAAAATTGTTTTGTGTATTTATTTATTTCGTCATTGCTACGTTTCGATGAACTGTTGTGTCATCCTCATCAGGCTAATTTTGAAAAAAAAACACAAAATGCACCAAGATTTAGAAAATGCACTGTTACTTAATCACATAAAACACAAATTATAAATAATAAAAGAAATTTTTACCTAAATTAAAATTTGACGTTATATAGTTATAAATCAAAATTTAAAATAAAATTCCTTTTAATAAAATAGAAAATCGTCATGATAGTAAAAGCATCTTGTCTAGACTAAACTTAAAACTAATCGAAGTAATTAGACAATATTTTAGTAAATAGACGTCAATGAACCTTCATATAAACAGAGAGGCACAAACGAATAGAAAGAGAAATTCGATCATGAGTTCAATCGGTCAATGAGAGGGAAATAAATTTTATTAAGGTATAAGGTATCAGATTTTTTATTAATGGTAAAATTATTACTTTTTATATACAACATTTCCGAGAACACTCGTTTTTTATAAGCACTTTTGTAAGAATATTATTATTTGGATATAAATTAGAAATTCAAAACTATGTAAAAGTATTTAATTATAATGATAAAGACATTAAATTTTTAAAAATCACTGAACTTGATAAAAAAAATATGGTTGATAAATAATCAAATCAGGCTATCGTCCAAGTAAACTTTAATGGTTCAAAAAAAGATGCACAAATAGCATAAAATCTCGATGTCACAACTTTCAAAAATTATAATCCAATTTTGAATTAGTTAAAGAAACGATAAAAATTGAACACACACTCAAGCACAAGAATGACCAATACAAATGTCAGAAAAATTTTCATATTAAATAATGCAAAAACTTTTCGCTTTTTCGCTGCTGACCAGGTACATAGCTGATTGGTGTCTTTAACGGATTCCAGGATGATTTAAATAAGTTGCATAGTCCAAGTTTTTCTGTGCATTAATTCCCGACTGGGTAGCAAGAAGATTGGTGAACTCTTTCCAACTTCTTATATTGAAATTCAATGATTATTCACCCACGTGGTGAATAATATCCGATTCCGTGAGCCTCAGCAATTTATTTCGCTCAACCAAAGGCCAAAAAAATCGCTACACTATAATTTGCACATTTTACACAATTAAAAATAAATCCAAAAGTTATATTGAAAAAATAAACAAGTTTATCTGTTTAAAATTATAAGACGGATTTCTCGCATGATTTAAATAGGTTGTTTATATTCTGCTATAAAATCTCTAATTGAGTTTAAGGTTCCTATTGAGGTGAGTTGTCCCCTGTTCTGTAGCCGTGCCTGCCCTCTTTCTCTCTCTACAAGATGGAGCCTGGATTATTGTCAGGAGTTCTCCCACCCCTTGGTCAGTCAGCGAGGGCCTGATGTGATAAAGCAGCTCAGTTCCGTTACGACTTTCGTACATTAAACATCGTGCGCGTTCTTCCGTGCATTTCTCACCTATTTTCTAAACTATGTGCAATTCAGTATATATAGCGGATGTACAGTTGTGACGTATTCGCATTTTGTAATAAGAATAAACTATATTTATGTTAACTAAAAGTGCTGTGAGTTTTTTGCAACACCACCATTCATCATTTCTAACATTATCTATTGCGGAAGAAGAAAAATAATTTACCTATAGGGTCGTCGGCGACACACCTACACTATGGCGACTTAAGTTAATTATTGTGGTCAGCACACGAAAAGAGCGACAAGCTTCCAATTAGTACTTTTATACGATGAGGTATTTACTCATTTAAGAAATTTCACGACATGAGCAAAATCTCAACGACGACATCCCTTAATCAAGGCTTATTACTAAATTTCGTGTAAGTTAATTTGCCTAGGGGCAGGCTGACTCGCTACACTTTCCCTATCAAGAATCACCGCGTTATTCCAATCAAACTCATGATTGAATATAGATTGATGAGCAAAGAAAACAGAATCATCATACTTGCTATTTCCCCTATGTTCGCCAGTACGCTTTTTTAAAGTTCTTTTTGTTTTCCCAATATATTTCCCTGAACAGTTTTTACAATAGATTTGATACACAATGTTTGTTGTCTGACATTTGTCAGTACAGTCTTTGCTCAATTTTACATCGGTTTTTAAATTTTATTTTACAATAGGAATCGCTTGTAAATTGAATGATTTTAAAATTTTTAAAAGTCTAGTAAAGTCAATATAATTATAAGGAATGCAACCTTTCGGTATTTGTTTATAGAAAGCTACTACTGGAGAACAAATATTTTGAACATTTTTTTTACGGAATTAAATTGCATTTAAACGAGTTTTAATTTTTTTGTTAATGAAAGAAGAAGGATAGACTTTTTTGTTGCAATGGATGACCTGAAAAGTAATTAATCACTCTGCCAGATGGTATATAATATATATATATACCATAAAATGGTATCGTCAACATATCTATTGTAAAATAAAAGAATACAATTGTATTTAGTTTTTAAAAGACTGAGACAATCACTTTCTAAATCATCCATTACAACATCCACAAATAATGGTGATATTGGGGAACCTATAGGGGTGTCATTAATCTGTTGGTAATATTTGTTATCAAAAACAAAGTAGGTATTTTCGTAAAGAAATGTAGAACATTTAATTATCTCGTCGAAAGGCATCTTACAATTTATGAGAGAAGCTACTCTGTGTTCCAAACTTTCTATTACTAACTTTAATGGTATATTGGTAAAAAGTGAAGTAACATCAAGAGACAATAGGATAAAATCGTTAGGAAAATGTAAATTCTCTAACTTTTTAATAAGATCAAAACTATTTTTCAGATGTGATTTTGATAATTTATTTTTAATTAATTATATTATATATTAAATTTTATTTATACGGCTGTGAAAAATTTTCTTCAAAATGAATGAATTACATTCCAACAATTTTATTATGATTTTTCACAACCAAAACAAAAGGTATTACGCTGCCAAAGACAGCGTTTTAATTTTCTGTACGAATAGTCACGGCCAATTTAAAAATGTAAACTAAAAATAAGAAAAGGCACAAGTCGCTGAGATTACATTCGGCTGAACAAAAGCCTGAAAATAATTACAGACTGGTGTGTACTTCATGTTTTTAAATTAATTGAAAAATATTGCGCGAAGTAAATTTTTAACTCGTCCTAGGAATTAAAGTCACATGTTGAAAATGTCTGTAAATGTTATCAGCATAAAAATTATTAAAATTTAATTATCAAAGGGATGACATTTAAGTAACAAATAAAATAAAAATTTGTCTTTTCCACTTTGATTATTAGATTAAAGTGAATTTTCAATGTAAACTGCAAAGCTTTTGCCAATAGAGAAATTTATGCATCCCTACGGTGATTCTAGTTATCTCATATTTTACAACCCACTTTGCTCTGTTCAAGACATAAACGAGTGCGCCAAAGGCAATGGTGGGTGCAATGAAGTGTGCGAGAATACTGCTGGCAGCTTCTTCTGCGCTTGCGATGGTGATGAGAGAATTCTATCTTCTGATGGAAAATCTTGCACTGGTAATATATTTTAAACCTAAGATTAAAATCTGCATAGCGCTTCATACATGATTAAGTAATTATTCAATTTCATCATAACTTTTCATTACATTTTAAAGAGATCAATTTCAATTTTAGAATACGGTAATAGATTCTTATAGTCATTCTACTGGAGTAATGGATAAATTCAATTTTATCGATATCCTTTATAATACCAATATGTATTTAACAATCCTCTTTATATAAAGTACTTTTTTTAAAAAAAATTATGACAATTTGTTGGAATAAAAAGCTTAAATTAGTTAGAGTCAAGTTGTCTCAATAATTCGGGATTCTATAATGCCATCAAGTTTGTGAACAAGTCTCTGATAGATGTTGTCCAGCATTAATATTCTTGATTCATAGTCATATTATGCAAATATTGTGATATGTTTGCAAATGTATCCACCAGTAAACATAATCCGATGTGCACATTGTGAAACTATTGCATGCCATCAATTCCTGCACAATCCCATATTCCATGATGAAGTAAAAGCGCAAATCAATACTTTTCTCCAATATTGACTTCTTAAAATACCTTTAACGCAAAAACGCTTTTTATCTTTTTAATTCAAGTTTTAAAACTGTTCACGTCTAATCAATTGTCGTGATTATTTTGAATCTAATCTCGAATCAGATTTAGAATTGTTTTGGACTCAATGTGTTTATTATAATTAAATTGACAAATCAGGAAAATTTGTAATTATCATGTGTATAGTAATATAGTGTAACGATTAAAAACTATTTCTATCTAATTCTCAAATCGCACATTTAATTTAATATAAAATTGAAAAAAAGGAAATTATTAAAAATTATTAAATATACGAATAGACAAATTTAAGACACAAAAATATAAATTAAAGTAAAATAAAAGTCGGAAATTCTCGTCAATTATATAAAATTATATTTCGTCGGAATTAAAATTAAAATTAAAGATTTAAAGTCAAGAAATAAAATAAATATAAAATAACCGACACACACATACTTTTCACACAGCGAATATTCGATACGGACATACATAACTAAATAATTTAAACAAACACAATAATACAATTAAACAATATAAACTTATCGTTTCCTGCATTTCTTGGGATTTTTTTTTAGAACGTGGGGCGATTATTATCGAGCGTAGCCACTGACGAGCAGAAACGGGAATTCCCTTTTTTGAGTAGCAGCATTTTTGCTTTTATCGTGAACCACTTTGCTTCATCAGGATTATGAATAATCTGACCTCTTCTTTTTCTGTTTTATTTAGCCCAAATATCCACCCCATCGTCCTCTTTTGTTTTGAAATCGTCACATTATTTTAACAATCGCCACACTTCAAAAAAGATAAAAATAAAATGATTAACAAAATTGCACAAAACACTAATAAAAAAGACACATAACAAAACAATTATTAAAATTAAAGAAGCACCTTCGTGCTGCCGGTGACACACAAAGTAGTGACGATTTCGACACTTGAATGCCCGGAAACGATTGTAAAAACGATGGATGCGGAAGAAATTTTATTTAATTTGAAATTGCCCCCTCCCCTCGTCAGTCCCCACGCCCTCAATACCTCTTGGCGCCCAGGTAATGAAGAGACTTGTCATATTTCTAAAATTCAAATTAAAATATTTTTCGTCGACAAATCGAATCCCTTCAATAGTAATATGTATAGTAATAGTAATTGATATAAATATTTTTATCTCTATCAAAAATAATATATTTTTAAATTATGTTAAACATTTAGATATTAACAACTACTCATGTCCTCCGCTGAATCCTGCTGGTCACGGATACTTGATGTGTTCTCTTTCCTCGGTTCTAAAACGGCGAAAAGAGAAAAAGACCGCCAATTTACCTGGGACTAAGTGTTTTTTAAAATGTCCAGCTGGATATCAACTTCATGGAGAATATGAGCTGACCTGTTTTCCTAATGGAAGTTGGGATGGACCAAAACATGGAGAATGTGTCAGTAAGTAATTTTACGATATAGGAAAAATCTTTTTAAAATCTTTAGGTCTTTAGTATTACCAACATTTGAATTATTTTAAGGGTATGTATATAAGTATGATATTATTGATATTAGGCAAAATTTTTCTTTAAACTTTCTCATAGAATTGTTAATCTAAATCTAAAAGGTAATCATAATTTTGACTTTTGTTCATAAATATTAGCTCTGTAATTTTCTAGGTTTTCCAAAAAGAGAGTTGGACGGTATTTAATTGTCATTTTGTTGGTAGTACTGTTGTCATTCCGAGTCCTCTGTAACCGGACTTTTGTTTGTTCATAAGTGACCTCTGCCCACTCGACATCGAATATTTCTGACTGGTCAACGTCGAATTGCTCTACCGTTTAAAAACCTTTTGACATAGAGGTTTTTCATGTTTTTCAGTGAACTATTTTCATGAGGGTTATTTATTTTTGTTTTAATATCACAGGTGAAAAATTAATACAATATCTTTTATCTCCCCGTTTTGATAATTCTACGTTTTAGAATTTGCAAAAATCTTAAAATCTCTATTAAGAAGAGGTTTTTGCTATGTAAAAATTAAAGCTCATAGTTTAGAGATTTATTTGTCCGGTTCAAGGTACAAGTGAATTCAGGTATATGTCTCTTATTTTATATTTCATTATGTTTTATTCATGTTATTAATTTATGTTTTTTATTGTGTTATAGCATCCATCGCTGCCCGCGTTGCCACATCCTTCGCCACATCCTGCGCCATCCCCGCTACTGCACTGCCTATTTTACTTGCTGCTTTTGATCCTCTGCCTCTACCTCTGCTTCTACCACCTCTACGCTTACGTGCTGCAAAACGTATTCAGATGTTTTAATTATTATTTGCAGTTTAATTTAAAAAATTTTTTATTTTATCTTTTCATATGTGACGCTTTACGAGAGAAGGGACCTGAAGAGGAAAAAGCAAATTTATAAGGACGGGCAACGAGCCCGGCGGTCAAAGAGGAGGGAGAAAAATCGAGACGCTTAACGTGCCCTAGTTTTATAAGCTTTATAACAAAAAAAATAATTAAAGGAATCAAATTTTTATTTTTGAAACTCAAAAAGCAACTAAAAGACTATTAATCCCCATAAAAAATATGAAATAAATAAAAGCTAATTTCACGTGATTTTTCCCGCGTTAGGTCCCTTCTCTTGAAGAGCGTCACATATATATATATACACTTTTAGGAGTTTTCTGGTTTTTATAATCCCCTTCTGTTTTTCCATAGTTTAATTTTATCATAAAATTTAACCCTTAAAAATCTTCTTTTTATGTGATGGATTAGGACGTCACTGGTATAGTCAAAATTTGTCCGTAACTTTTCTTGTAAAATATTTAATAGTTTGACACGAAACTTGGTACAATTACCTAAAATATCATTAGGAAGGTTTTTCTGACCCTAATTAGTTTAAATTTTGGCCCAAAATTAATTTTAGAAAATTTACGAAAAATTGCAAATTTTTTAAAAATTTATTTGAAGTAAAAGTGCAAACAAACTCAGGTCAGAGAGACCTTTGTTAGGATATTTTAAGTAACTAGAAAAAAAGCGCACGCCAAATTTTATTATTTCTTAAAATAATGTTTCATTTATGTATAATTATGTGAAATAAAGGAAATACATAATATAATAAAAAAAAAATTAACGATAAGAAGACATTGCAATAAATTGAAGTTGATGTGATCATTTGGAAATTTTGATTAATTAAAAATTAATTAAATAAAATAAAGATAAAGAACAAAATGAAGAATATGAGGAGTAATTATAAAAAATTATGATATACCTAATACCATTTAAAAACCTTACTTTAAAAAGTTTACCGATCAACACTCTCTGCTCTTAATATTTTAGTACCTTCTTCCCAAGAAGACTATATACAGGAGAAATATAGCGGTAGTGGGGGTATACAAGGAAAATGGCTGTGCCAGTAGGCAGAAGCCCTTTAGTTCGGTCAGTGCGCGGTCATGTATTTTATTACTCTGCGCGCACCGGCAACAGCTGAATGTGCGCAGAGTAATAAAATACATGACCGCGCACTGACCGAACTTAAGGCTTCTGCCCACTGGCACAGCCACCCACATCCTCACTCCTTTTTATACAAATATAGCGAAGCTCTCTCTCCTGTATATAGTCTTCTTGCTTCTTCCAATATAACCAGTAAATGAATTTGTGGTAAACAGCGCTTTTAAAATTCAATAACAAAAACATAAGACTTTACTCGTTTAAATAGTTTATCATCTACTATAGTTTCGATTAACTCTTTTACATTTAAATGAAAGACTCTTGCAACTTGTCAGGTTTATTAGAAGCTGACTGATTAAGTAATAAATTTTCTTAAATTTCTTTTCATTTTGAACTACATGTCTTTGTAATAAATAAATCTGGTCTACCATGAAAAGCTACATAATGGTCATTGCATATTGATATTTTTTTAACATGTTACGAGGTGAATGTATAAATGTTGAAGGCAGTATCAACATCTTGACAACATGTACATTATTTTCAATTTCTTGATTATCTAAATGATCAATTAATCCTTTGTAAATTTCACTTCTTAATTTTGTTTGATTATTTTTACAAAAATGTAACCTAACTTTTTCAACTTTGACATAATTATCAACTAACCATTGCTGAAACATTCTTCCACCATATAAAAATTCATTAAAGGTATGATCTCTTACTTCTATTTTATATTTTATATAAGCAGATCTGGACACAGTTTGATTTCTGGTTGGTTTGTCACTATCAGTACGAATCGTATCAAAACAATAACCCTTGCTTCCTAGAGGATAAAGTATAGGATATATCCAAGGTTCAACATTCGGATCTAAAAGACTAACCAATTGCAATTGTTTAATCGATGCATTATAAATCGTTACATAAGACTCTGGTATTAAACCTTCAGCATTCATATTAAAAATAGCAGCAACTTTATTACGCCTTTAAAAATTGTAAATTAAATTTTTTTTGTTGCTAAGGCAGTTTCTATTTCAATGATCTCAGACTCCATTAAAAAAGACTTTTGTATATGCGTTACAATCTCTCAATAATTTAATAATACTAAATAATATATCCACATCTAAGTTGTCATGTTTGTTTAATCTATAGCATATTGCTTCTTCTGGATCTAACAGGAATAATTGACCAAAACATGGATCATTATCAATTTCAGAAAATAGGAAATTGTTGATTTGATAATAAATTCGACCTTGAATTATTTATCAAAATGGTCCTCGCCTTTTATTATTATTGAAATTAACTATATTGGCATTTTAAGATGCGAAAGCAAATAAATTATTGTAAAGTCTTATATTATTCCTAAAATGGCCAGATATCTTATGAGATCCATCTAACAATTTTTTTAATTCATGAGGGTATTTTTCTGAAGAGAACGATACACCACCATGACTGCAACAATAATTATAAGTTAATTTCTTTTGAACTTTTTCTTTCTCAAAAGGTTTAGCCATACATCTTTTGCAAAAAAAACGACATTTTACCAAAATAATGTTCGTTATAACTTAAAACATGTATGCTATTAATATTTTTTTTTCATTAGCAAAATCATGAACATCAATGATTTCATTCGCATAAATGACTCAATTTTTTTACTTGTATGTTCCGAAACATCTATTTTTTCCTCATCGATTACGTTTCTTTTTAGTTTTAATCTTTTACGTAATTGTTTTTGTTATTTTGCGTGACTTTTTTCATTTTCTCATCACAAATTCTTATATCTTTCTCCTGCATATATTTTGAATATAGTATTTCATTATTTTCATTCCTAGCATGGCACATCTTCTGTTTCAATTTCAATCTTTGACGATAGCTTTTTTTAAATTCTGCTTTATTTTTTTTTAATTTTCTGATTAGACGTGTTAACAATTTTTGTCTGGCTCACTATTCTTTGTAATTTCTCATTCTTATCATCTCCTTCATCTCCTTTAAGATACTTTAACTGACTTTCAACATTTTTTGACATTCTGCACGACTTTTTTTACTTGTCTCATTACAACCGCTAGAAATTATTAATTTGTCAGAATTATTATCTCTCTTTTATTCTTTAACAGCACTATCTATGTGTTTTTTTAGAAAAATTTAAATCTGTTTCACTACTTAAACATACATCTTCCATAACTGATATTTCTGTTTCTTTGTTATCAATTCTTTTTCGTTTTAATTTTATCATTTCACTATATTCTTTCTGATATTTTGCTCTAGTTTTTCTACTTTTCTCATAAGCATTGCTAAAAAATATCTTCTTACTACTATTGTTTTTAATCTTTTATAATTATTACCTTCTTTTACTGCTTCAATAGAATTTGACGCATTTTCTACATGTTTCTTCTTACAAACATTTATATTCTGTCACTATTTACACTTTCCATATTTGTTATTTGTCTCTCTTTCCCATCTCTTCTTTTAAATTAGGTCTTTTACAATACATTTTTTCATATTTGGTACTGTTTTTTTTTAGTTTCTTAGTCAGGAATATTAACAACTTTTTTCTATACTATTTTTGTATGTAATAAAGGACTATTACTATCTCCCTTCATTTCTGTAAATCCGTCATTAGTTTGATAATCTAATTTTCTGTGCTGTGTCGCATCTTTTAAATTCCTCACATGTAAATTATTGTTGTTTATTTATTCGATATTGCCAATTCCAAGTTTAAAAAATTTTGTAAAATTATCCGAAAATGAGATGACACATTTTTTTCAAACATCGTATACAAATAAGTTATCATTAAAGCATGATTATATACAACATTTTAAGGGTTAATATTAAAATATAAAGATACAGCAAACGCAATGGCGTATACTCCACAATCAACAAATTTTGGTTGTTGTTGTACTCTTAAAAAACTACATTAGGTTTAAATGGATATAACCGGCATAAATATTCTCTTTGATTTTAAACAACCTTCATTAAGACTATCATAAACAAAAAGTTCATTTCCATCATAGTAAGTGCAAATCCAGTGACCCAAAAGGCGATTTCCAGTTTTCCAATATTTGATTATGTGACTTATTCTAGTTAATTGCTTTTATTTATTTCATCTAACATTTTTAAATATCCTGTAATTTGTTTTTGGAAACTACCACCTGATGCAAGTTCCAATAATTCCTGAAACTTATACATGTGATAACTTATACATCTAACTCCACAATGACCTCTATATCCTACATGTCATCAAAGTATCTTTACATTCTAAGTCTTAATGTTTTTTTGCTTCTGTATCTCATATGTTTATCTCATATCTATTTACCTCATCTCTTTACCTGATCTCTCTCATTGTTTCACATGTTTATCTCATCACATTGTCTCATGCTATTATCTTATATTTTAACCTCATTTCTCTCATTGTTTCATCTGTTTATTTCATATCATTGTCTCATGTAATTGTCACATGTTATTGTCTTATGTTATTGTCTAATATCTTTATCTCACCTCTTTTATATAATTATATTATTAACACTTATTTTACACTGTAACAACTCTTTAAAAACATTATAATCACCGTATTATTTATTAAACATTTACAATTAATTTATTTATTAAACAGTTATCAATCACTTGTTTAATGAATCCATTTCATGAACACTTTTAGCATTTCATAACACTAACTTTATTGAAAATAAAAAATTGAAACACTTTCTAAATATTGTTACTTTAGTCAACACGTTTTGCATACTTTCATTTTAATCACTGTCACTTTTCACATTTAATTTTTAATGTATATTTACTATTAGAGTCACTTTATTATTTATTATTTATCACTTACAGTTCATTTCTTTAATAAACACTTTTTGTTTACCGTATTAAAAAAAAAACTATACACTTTCATATTAAACACATTTCTATTATAAACACTTAATAAAAAATACACAATAATTAGCATTATTTGCTTCCACATTATACTTTTATACCACGCACTAATGTATTTATCTACCTTTTCGTCAAAGCTCAAAAAAATTTTTTCTTTTGCAAAATCAATTATAACACTCATTATGCAAGGGTTGACTCGAAAACCAATGGGCTTATTTAGTCTATTGCTCGTATATAAAAAGAAAATTTTAAATTGGAGGAATATTTGAGTAATGAGGTAAAATTACAGAATATATTTTCTCTCTTTTCAATAATACTCGAAAATTTTATCTCTTTTCCTAAAGCCATCAACCCTTTGCTCTAATGATGATGACTCCCTGCAGGTAGGTTATTGTTTGTATTAAGAAATAAAATTTAAATTTCAAGGTAATTTGTATAATGAGCTGAGAGTTTCCTTTTCCGTAAACTTTGAAGAAATACCTTCTCTCCCTAACCAAGGAACCAGGTATAAAATATCCTTTTTCGTTAACTGTTAACGCTTTTCCGTTTAACGCTGACCTTCAGTACTCGTTTCTTATATAGGATTCTACTAAGTTTCATGACAAAAAATTTAATAGTTTAAGAGCAAAGTTAATATGTATGTGGAGTTAGATCGTGAGACGTAGAGAAAGAGATTCATTTTTTGTTAATATTGTTTTTTTTAATTGTGTTTAAAAAATGGATTCTTAGTTAAAGAGGAGATATTTTGGTTTAAGTGATGAAGAATGGGATATTATTCATAATAGGGATATTCTAAATGACAATTACATGTATAAGTTTCTGGTATTATTGGAACTTGCATCAGGTTGTAGTTTCCAAATGCAAATTAAAGAGGATATTTAGAAATGTTAAATGAAATAAAAGCAATTAATAAGAAGAAATCACATATTCAAATATTGTTTAGTGGGAATCGACTTTTGGATCACTGGATTTGTACTTACTATGATGGAAATGAACTTTTTGTTTACGATAGTCTTAATGAAGGTTGTTTAAGTGAAGATTAAAAATAACTATATTTAATTTTTATTTTTTTAACATTCTAAATGGTATTAGGTATATCATAATTTTTTATTATTATTCTTCATATTCTTCATTTTATTCTTCACCTTGATTTTATTTTATTAATATTCAATTAATCAAAATTTGCAAATTGAAATATAAAATGAATCAAAGATCTCATCAATTTAAATCTATTCCAATGTCTTGTTATCATTAATTTTCTTTTTTATTATATTATGTGTTTCTTTCATTTCACGTAATTATACATAAATGAAACATTATTTTAAGAAATAATAAAATTTGGCGTGCGCTTTTTTCCTAGTATTTGATTAAAGAAAATAGATTTTAATATTTGTACTATTTTTGCTTACCATACGTTCCAAGAGCGAACGTAAGAAGTATCACAAGTAACAATGGAATTGAAAGAAGTCGCATTTTTATATGATAACGAACTCGGTTTTGTTATAGAAACAATATAATGTATAACGAAAACTGTCGCCCTATATAGTCTAGTGCTGTCTCCAAATAGAATAATTTTTTGTGTCCCATAAATAAGCGTAATTGCACAAAAAGTAATAATGTTAAAATATCTTTTACAGAGTTAAATGAAATTTAAGAGTATAACATTCTGACTTATGTGCATGCTGTAGTTAGTGATAAGAAAATAAAAGTATGCATTACATATTGCTGTTTTTTCTATTTAGAGTTTATATAGTCATCTAACTCTATTCCAAAACATTATTTATATTATTTTTGTTCCACCTCTCGTTAACAATACTTCTTTTACGCACAGTGTGCGTTAAATGTCAAATTTCTAACTCTAGGGAATAAAAAAAATATTGTGTAGGGTAAGAGCGCAAATCTCGATTTTTTCGCCCTTGCCTCACAAATAACTATTATTTTCTAAAATCAAGCAGAAATCGTTTATAAATTAAAAATGTTCCAATTCAGTTTACTTTTATTAGTACTATGTACTCAGAACCTATAGCCGATGATTGACAATTTAATTGGATAAAATTAATTAATAGTTTTATTGCATTGATAAAAATAAAGATTGAAATATTCAAAGTAGTATTTGGCATTAATATTGCTAAACTACTAATTACTTTTATCCAATTAAATCACCACTGAACGGCTGTATAGGTTCTGTTACCTTAAATGAAGAGTTTTTAATTTTTAAAAACGTTGTATTAGAATTATGGGAGGTGTGGGGCAAGACGGGGTATCTACCTTAATTAAAAAACTAATTAACCAATCATGATCATTTTTTGTATTTGTTACATGAAAAAAACAGTTTTTGACGATTTTCCTGTCATTTTTGCATTCTACGTAGAACGCGTTTGTTATGGAAATAACAACATTTTATATACTTTATAATGTTATTCATATTCAACAATGATTGCACTTGTAGTTTAGTATTTTTTTATTTCTCTTTCGAAATTTAATTTTTAGAAATTATTTTTTTAATAAAATTCCATATGTAGGGACAAGACGGGGTATAGAAAGTAATGTCAGAATAAGGTAGGTATACTGAAAGTCAATCATTTTTTATTTTATGAAAAAGAAACTGTTTTAGGTGATTTTTCACACTATTATAACGTGTTTTTAATGTAAATAATACGTTTTAAATACAGGAACAGGTAACTACTTGTTCATTTCTGTACTATAAAAGTTGTTGTTTTTTGAGCTTAGTTTTGTAATTTAATTTTACACATGGGAAAATTAAAATAACGCATTAAACTGGTTTTTAAGTTTCTTTTATAAAATCAATAAAGGTGCTTAGATAACGAAGATGAAAACTTCATGTGTCAAAAAAAGAAAATATTAATCAAGAATATTGCTTGATCTCGCTTGAATATTTATTTTAAATAATATTCAATTTTATTTTACGAGATATTCGCATTTTTCTTTTGGAATTTTTTTTTATTGCTGAAAAACAAACTACGTAATGTTCCACGTCGAATCATGCATTTATGATAACTTTTTCGTTATTAAAAACACAAAATAATCTTATTTCGAATTTTTAAAATGCATTTGTGCTAATGGTAATTTTGAACTTCATACTCGTTTTCCTCAAAACTAGGGTTTTGACACTTGTAACTTTAAATGCTTGTATACTTCATATAAACTATAATTCTCTAACAATTACACTGAATAATTGAAGGTAGAAAAAAATAATAAAACTTAAAATGAAATTCATGTTAGAAATTTAGACTTCATTTCTCAAGGTTTCTTTACAAATTGCTTCAGGTTTTGTTCTACTTTTTAATGTAATCAAAAAATTTATTTCAATAGCCTTGTAATAATTTCACATGTCAAAATATCTAAAGTTAAAATAAACTTTTCACTATGTTTTTGAAAATTGCACGAAGCCTCGTTTTATTTTTCAAGGCTTCTCTAAATATTTTTTTTAGTAACCTGACAATAATTTTAAGCATCGAAAGGTTTAGACACTTTAATTAAGCCGATACTTGCCCAATATATTTCTTTTGTTATCGATAAATTGAGAACGTCTAAAAGAAATAATGTTAACGATATGTAAAAATATATATTGTCAATTATTACCGGCAATTTATTTTAAAAACTGTTAAATATATTTTGTACATATTAAAAAAAAATTAATGTAACCAAATATTAAATTTTACCTACTTAAACAAAATTTATGGGTATAAAAATTCCTAATCTAAATAAAATAAATATAAAATAAAATTCTGGGTAAAACCTTTCTTAATTTACTATTCTATTCTAATAAAGGACTAAGGACTTATCTTGTTTTCCCAATTTTTCGCACAATACTAGGTTATTTCCACAAATGCGAAAAAGGTATTGTCTTACTTTTACAAAGTTTATCTTTACTAAATTCTGCAGGATTGTACAATAATTACTTTCGTAAATAGAACTTTAATAAATTATTTTAATAAAAATTAAAAATTTAAATATTTAAAATATTTAAAATATTATAAAAATTTACTTACACTAAAATTTTTCGTTTTTCTTACGCTTTCAACACGCTTTTTAAAATATAATTTATTATTTATCTACTTCAATTTTTTAGCCAATCTGTTCTTAATAAGATTAAATATATTCTGTAAAAATTAAATCACAGTCAAATTTGTGATACGCCTACGGCTCCATTAATATAGCAGCCCCACCATAGAACATCGAAATTTCTTATAG
Organism: Ganaspis brasiliensis; assembly: GCA_037103525.1. NCBI lineage: Eukaryota > Metazoa > Arthropoda > Insecta > Hymenoptera > Figitidae > Ganaspis > Ganaspis brasiliensis. The sequence continues at coordinate 350,025 of JAZKLR010000594.1, read as the reverse complement.
GCCTAAATAATGTGCTAATTTTGTGCTGCATTCAAAATATTTGTGCTCATTTAGTTTCCCAGAAAAATTAAATTTTATGGTGGGGGTGCTAGCTTCATGTAAAAGCTAGTACCCTACCAAAAAAAAAATCTTTTTAACAGATGCACAAAAATACCATTTTGTACATGTAATTTAACAACAACAAAAAAATAACAAAAAAATGAATTATCGATTTTAGCGCTTTAACCCCTAACTCCTAAAACTCACCCCCTACAATAAAATACCAAAAAGGAAAAATAAGAATAAAGATTTTTTTAAGCAAATTTCTTATTCGATTTATGTGATCAAAAAATACAATATTTCCGAATTTTGAGCTCTATCCCTAACACCCAAAACGCACCCCCTAAAATAAAGTAGCACAAGCGTTATAAGGCACAAAATAACAAAATTTAATTCTGTACAGGTCTTTTCAGAAAATCTTTTAAAATATTAGAAATGATGTTAATAATAATAAAGCTGTTCACTTTTGATCCGAAAATAGAAATTATATAGGCATTATAGGATCTGCAATAAAAAAATCAATTTGCAATCATAGTTTGCAAGCTTATGATAATTCACAAATTTTATTACCTTTATTTTGTGTATTTTTGTAATTTTAGGATAAAAGGGTGGGTTTTTACTGTTAAGGGTTGTTTTTTCAATAGTGAATATATCTGAAAGCGCATAAAAAGCACAAAATTCTGGTATATTTGTTTTTTTTTAGCTAGCACCCCTAACATAAAATTTAATTTTTCTCGGAAACTAAATGCGCACAAAAATTTGGGTCCGTATCATTTTGACACAAATTTTTTCGTGCAACTTGTTATATTGTACTCTCGAAGATGAATGTTATATTTTACTCATTCTAAAATCAAAGATTTTTAAGTTTTAATTATTCAATAATTAAACTTACTGAATTAATTGAGTCTTTTAATATTAATTTAATTGATTTTAATACATTAAATTAGTATTAAAAGACTTAATTAACACAGTAAGTTCAGTTATTGAATAATTGAAACTTAAAAATCTTTGATTTTAGTAGGAGTAAAATATAACATTTATCTTCGGGAGTACAATATAACAAGTTGCACGAAAAATTTGTGTCAAAATGATACGGGCCCAAATTTTGAATGCAGCACAAAATTAGCACACAATTAGCACATTATTTAGGCCTATAAGAAATTTTGATTTTCTTTGGTGGGGGTGCTAGGTTGAAGAAGGCGCATGAATATTCCCTAAATCCCAAATGACATAATTCTCAAATGACATAATTTGTTCGATCTATTATGGAATATGGTTCAGTGGTCTGGTACCCTTATCATAATATTCATACTTTAAGACTTGAGAGAGTACAGAACCGCTTTCTTAGCCCTATTTAAAAACCTTACGTAGGATCTGATGTTGGATCTTAGGTAAGATTTTAGGTGAGTTCTTATGTGATTTCTTATGTAAGAAATGACGTGAGATCTTACGTGTGCATTTGGCAAAAGATCTTACGCAAGTTCTTATGTAATTTCTTAGGTAAGTTCTTATGTAAGTTCATAGGTTCTGCAAAAAATAAAAAAATTTAATTATCATATTTTTCGTTTTAAAAAACTGTATATTCATAAATTAAATTAAAGTTAAAAATCTAAATTCATTAAATTTAATTAATTAAAATTAATTAAAATTAAATTTAAAAATAGAAGATAGAAAAATCTTTTTTTAAATTTAATTTTTAGACATTTTTCAAAATGTCTGAAAAAAAATATTTAAAAAAATTATTAATAATGTCATTCATAACCATTCATAATAGTTTGACGAACTTTTATTTTTTGTTAGAGGAAAGACATCTTGTGTCTTATCCTTTTAAAATGCTTATTTCTTGATCCATATACAATACCTAAGAGTTCGGTCTCATTTGTGAGGCAGAATGATGGCAGCCCTCTGGCGGCGAACCGAAGAAACAATGTCGCGGGTTTACTCTGTTTCAAACCGTTTCACCTGTAAAGTGTATAAGTCACGATAGATCGTTTACATTGTGCAATGTTTCAAGTAAAAGGTTAAAAATTGGTTAAATTAAAATTTTTTAAATAAAGTGTGGCGCCTTAAATAATTTTAAGATATGAGGAGGACGAGAAATTAGTGAATATGTACGTGACAGTTATAATATTGGTAAGTTTTTATAAGATAATTGTCTTTAAACATTTTAATAAAAGTAGGGTTATTGTTTTGAAATGTATTATATTCCATTTAAATAATAATACTAATTTGTTCAAATTACATATTGTTTATAATTAATTATTAATTTATTAACCCATTAAGCCCCAAATGCACTGATTTTTTCGACCAATTTCACGCTCTGATATTTCATACAAAAACATCCTAAATTTTTTTGGGAAGCACTTTTTCTTGTGTAATTTTTTATGTTTTTTCCGAATTTGTCATTAAAAAATTTTTTTAAAAATTATTTTTAGTACTTTTAGCACTTTTTTGCACTTTTTTTGCAAAAATCCGTGATTTTTTTCGGATTTTTCACAATAAAAACATTAATTTCAAAGGGACAAAATTTTTTCTCACATCTCTCTTTTTTATAAATCGTGCACTCAATGGGCCCGTATCATTTTGACACAAATTTTTTCGGGCAACTTGTTATATTGTACTCCCGAAGATGAATGTTATATTTTACTCTTTCTGAAATCAAAGATTTTTAAGTCCTATTTATTAAATATTTGATTTTAATACATTAAATTAATATTAAAAGACTTAATTAATCCAGTAAGCTCAATTATTAAATAATTAAGACTTAAAAATCTTTGATTTCAGAAGGAGTAAAATATAACATTCATCTTCGGGAGTACAATATAACAAGTTGTTCGAAAAAATTTGTGTCAAAATGATACGGACCCCACTCAATAGTTTTACTGTAAAGATATAAAAACACTTTTACTACCCCCCACTCCAATTTTTCAAAATGGCGTCCTGAACTACCAAAAAATTTGATTTTGCTACATGCATTGCACCAAACATTACTTATTCATCAAATTAAAGAGGCAATGCTTACTATAAGGTTTTTGGGGTCGCTGATTACGAATCTGAAGTCAGATTTTAAAAATTCAAAATGGCGGATCCAAGATGGCGGACGAATTTTTGAAAAGTGATCGGATTTGCTTGAAACTTGTTACTCGGGGGTTTTTGGGGTCGCTGATTACGAATCTGAAGTCAGATTTCAAAACTTCAAAATGGCGGATCCAAGATGGCGGACGAATTTTTGAAAAGTGATCGGGTTTGCTTGAAACTCGTTACTCGGGGGTTTTTGGTGTCGCTGAATTCAAACATGTTATTACATTTTTAAAATTCAAAATGGCGGATCCAATATGGCGGATGATTTTTTTGGAAAGTGATCGGATTTGCCTGAAACTCCTTACTGGGGGTTTTTGGAGTCTCTGAATTCGATTATGTTATTAAAATCTTAAAATTCAAATTGGCGGACTCAAAATGTCGGATAAATATTTAAAATCAACAAATTATTCTATGAATGCTTACATGGGAGTTTTTGGATTCTCTGAATTTGAATACTTTATACAATTGTCAATATTCGAAATAGTGGATTCAAAGTGGTGTCAAAAAAAATGTAAAATGATTAATTTTGCTGAAAATGCAAAATCTGGGATCGCTTTCTTGATTTAGTCAACAGAAATATGTCATTTAATTTGTAATATTGTAATCTTTCTTTTTGTTTTTCAATTTATTTTTCTTTTTTTTATCATTTAAAGCAATGCTCGATTGCGGACATTACCCGTAACACAAATGTATACACGTACATACGCTTTTTTAAATAAATAAAATGACATATTTCTAATGACTAATTTAAAGAAAAAGAGCCCAAATTTTTCATTTTCAGCATAATTAATAATTAAATTTTTTTTTCATGCTATTTTAAATCCACTATTTTGAATATTGAAAACTGTATAAAGTATTCAAATTCAGAGGATCCAAAAACTCCCATGTAAGCATTCATAGAATAATTTGTTGATTTTAAATATTTATCCGACATTTTAAGTCCGACAATTTGTATTTTAAGATTTTAATAACATTCGAATTCAGAGACTCCAAAAACCCCCAGTAAGGAGTTTCAGGCAAATCCGATCACTTTCCAAAAAAAATCATCCGCCACATTGGATTCGCCATTTTGAATTTTAAAAATGTAATAACATATTCGAATTCAGCGACCCCAAAAACCCCCGAGTAACGAGTTTCAAGCAAACCCGATCACTTTTTAAAAATTCGTCCGCCATCTTGGATCCGCCATTTTGAAGTTTTAAAGTCTGACTTCAGATTCGTAATCAGCGACCCCAAAAACCCCCGAGTAACAAGTTTCAAGCAAATCCGATCACTTTTCAAAAATTCCTCCGCCATCTTGGATCCGCCATTTTGAATTTTTAAAATCTGACTTTAGATTCGTAATCAGCGACCCCAAAAACCCTATAGTAAGCATTCCCTCTTTGATTTGATGAATAAGTAATGTTTGGTGCAATGCATGTAGCAAAATCAAATTTTTTGGTAGTTCAGGACGCCATTTTGAAAAATTGGAGAGGGGGGTAGTAAAAGTGTTTTTATATCTTTACAGTAAAACTATAGCGTGCACGATTTATAAAAAAGAGAGATGTGAGAAAAAATTTTTTCCCTTTGAAATTAATGTTTTTAATGACAAATTCGGAAAGAGCATAAAAAATTACACAAGAAATAGTGCTTCCCAAAAAAATTTAGGATGTTTTTGTATGAAATATCAGAGCGTGAAGTTGGACGAAAAAACAGTGCATTTGGGGCTTACTGGGTAAATTAATAATTAATTATAAACAATATGTAATTTGAACAAATTAGTAGTATTATTATTTAAATGGAATATAATACATTTCAAAACAATAACCCTACTTTTATTAAAATGTTTAAAGACAATTATCTTATAAAAACTTACCAAGATTATAACTGTCACGTACATATTCACTAATTTCTCGTCCTCCTCATATCTTAAAATTATTTAAGGCGCCACACTTTATTTAAAAAATTTTAATTTAACCAATTTTTAACCTTTTACTTGAAACATTGCACAATGTAAACGAACTATCGTGACATTGTTTCTTCGGTTCGCCGCCAGAGGGCTGCCATCATTCTGCCTCACAAATGAGACCGAACTCTTAGGTATTGTATATGGATCAAGAAATAAGCATTTTAAAATGATAAGACACAAGATGTCTTTCCTCTAACAAAAAATAAAAGTGCGTCAAACTATTATGAATGGTTATGAATGACATTATTAATAATTTTTTTAAATCTTTTTTTTCAGACATTTTGAAAAATGTCTGAAAATTAAATTTAAAAAAAGATTTTTCTATCTTCTATTTTTAAATTTAATTTTAATTAATTTCAATTAATTAAATTTAATGAATTTAGATTTTTAACTTTAATTTAATTTATGAATAATACAGTTTTTTAAAACGAAAAATATGAAAATTAAATTTTTTTATTTTTCGCAGAACCTATGAACTTACATAAGAACTTACCTAAGAAATTACATAAGAACTTGCGTAAGATATTTTGCCAAATGCACACGTAAGATCTCACGTCATTTCTTACATATGAAATCACATAAGAACTTACCTAAGATCTTACCTAAGATCTTACCTAAGATCTTACCTAAGATCTTACCTAAGATCTTACCTAAGATCTTACCTAAGATCCAACATCAGATCCTACGTAAGGTTTTTAAATAGGGAGGTTAGCCGCGTTTCAACTAAATATCGAATTTGACTCGTTTACTCATGATTATTTTTTATTAAGAGCACAACTGAGAATACCTGAGTTAAAATCAAGATTTTTGTACAATGATTTGTTATTTTTGCTCTAAACTATCAATTTTTACCAATTATTAACTTTTCTGCTCCACAGAGATCACTTCGGCATTTACTTCCATTCATTATTGTTTTTCATAAAATTAACTTGGGAAAAAATTCGATTTTTAATAGACTCTGCATTGAAGCGAATTATCATAGCGACATTCTTGACTTCTTTGAAGACAGAATCAATTCATTTATTCAAATACTCCGTAATTCTATTGTATTTACATCCAACATTAACATTAACAATTAATTTCATACAAGTTCTAATAAAAATGATGCTGCGTTATATCGTCTTAATTTTATATTTTTGATTTTCTCGCTCGTTATATTTTGATTATATTTTATGTCAATATTTTATTATTATTAACTTTAAATGTTTTTTACCCGTATACTGTACACTAAATAATTAAATAAATTCTCAAATGACATAATTCTCAAATGACATAATTTCCAAATGACATAATTCTCAATTGACATAATTCTCAAATGACATAATTCTCAAGTGACATAATTCTTAAATGACATAATTCTCAAGTGACATACGTCTCAGTCAAAAATTGAGAAACAGATAGTCAACTGCTTATTGAGATGGATAGCTGGCTATATTTTTGCTCTAAAGATTCAAGCTGATAGAAAATGGTTTGTCCTGTTCAAGATACAAGTGAATTTGAAAATAAGTAACTACTTTTACATTGCATTATATTTTATTCATGTTATTCATCCATCTTTATATGCTTGTACAGCGTCCATTGCCGCTTGCGTCGCTGCCCGTGTCGCCACTTCCTTTCCTACCTCCTGCGCTATACTTGATACCACACTGAATGAGGGTGCTACTTTGCTGGCTATATTTTTTAAACCCTGGCCAACCCTACTGCCTCTACTTTGGCCTCTTCCTCTGCTTCTACCACCACTACGCTTACGGGCTGCAAAACAAAATAAGATATTATTAATTATTTGTAGATTAATATAATCATTTACTTGTTATTTTATCTTTACATATATATACACTATGGTGTTTCAAAAAAATAAAATTTTAAACATCGTTTAAAGTCCCACGGAAATCGACTAAAAATGGAAAAAAAATTACCCCATTTTTTTGTTTTTTGATCTGACAATATTAAGGGGTGCTTCTTGCACCCCCTATTTCCCCATTAAAAAATACATGGGAAAAGTGTACTTTTTTAAAAAAGTGTTAAAATTTGTTCATAATTTTATCGAAAAAGGCTCAGAAGTTTATGAGACCTCAATAAATGTCCAAAGTTGAAGAAACTGTAAATTATTATTTTTTTTGCAAACTGATCCTCTCTTAGCGGTGCGTTAAATAATCATTGGAAAACTATACAGAAGTCATTTATTTATAATTTACAATACACATTCAATTGTTTAAACAATTTTAATTTGTTTAAACATATTTTTTCATACTTTCTGTTTTAATTAAATATCTTAAAAGCTTACAACATAGCGAAGGGAAAATTAATTTAATTAATTTAATTTAATTAATTGTTTAAATAATTAAAATTGTTTAAAATTAACTTTTCATTAAATTCAGCTATATTCATGTTGTTTTTTTTACAGTTTTCGTTGAAGAATTATAAAGAAATTATTTATTCATATTTCACAATATACATTCAATTAAAAGTGAGTCATAATATATCAAGTTTTTATTGCAGCACACATGCACGTATAGGTTTATTAATAAAAAATAAACTTAATTGAAAGATTCTGGGTAAATATAAGGCAAAAGAGATTTAAAAAGCTTTCTCTATGAGTTAAAAAAAATTAGATAAACCAATAAAAATAATTTGCATATATAAACATTTCATTTTTCGCATATTTTATGGGTTTATCTAATTTTTACATTCTCATCCTAAATGAGAAAGTCTTCAATTTGTGCGATTTTGAACTTTTGCTAAAACATACATTTCTCGACGTTTTGAGACCTCCTGATTCCAAAAACATGGGTTTTATGAAGATGTCTGTCTGTCTGTCTGTCTGTCTGTCTGTATCAAAATTTTGAAATCGGATAACTTGAGTAAAAATTGTCGTATCAACCTTCAACTTTGGTATATTTTTTTTTGGTACCAAAATACAGGTCGAGTTCGTTAGCCAGCAATTTTCGTCCAAAATTATCAAAAATAGAATATTTTCAAAATTCAAAAAAAAAAAAAATTTTCAAAAAAAAATGTTCTCTAATTTTTTTCTTAAACTACAAGTAAAATCGAACAAATTTTGTTTATAAAAGTTTCCGATATAATGCAACCCCACAAAGCTATGAATTTTTTAAGTTTACATGTGCAAAAAGGGGTACTGAAATCCTATACAAAAACTCTATTATTTTAAAAAAAAATGAAAAAACTTCCGGTTTTTTCTTCCTGTTTACTTCCATTGATCACAACTAATAAAACTGCATCAAAAAATATTGACTTTACTAAAAAATTTTGGAAATTTTGAATAAATTAATTTTTACATTCTCATCCTAAATGAGAAAGTCTTCAATTTGTGCGATTTTGAACTTTTGCTAAAACATACATTTCTCGACGTTTTGAGACCTCCTGATTCCAAAAAAATGGGTTTTACGAAGATGTCTGTCTGTCTGTATCAAAATTTTGAAATCGGATAACTTGAGTAAAAATTGTCGTATCAACTTCAACTTTGGTATACTTTTTTTTGGTACCAAAATACAGGTCGAGTTCGTTAGCCAGCAATTTTCGTCCAAAATTATCAAAAATAGAATATTTTCAAAATTCAAAAAAAAAAAAAAATTTTCAAAAAAAAATGTTCTCTAATTTTTTTCTTAAACTACAAGTAAAATCGAACAAATTTTGTTTATAAAAGTTTCCGATATAATGCAACCCCACAAAGCTATGAATTTTTTAAGTTTACATGTGCAAAAAGGGGTACTGAAAGTGGATAAATCCTATACAAAAACTCTATTATTTTAAAAAAAAATGAAAAAACTTCCGGTTTTTTCTTCCTGTTTACTTCCATTGATCACAACTAATAAAACTGCATCAAAAAATATTGACTTTTCTACAAATTTTTGGAAATTTTGAATAAATTCATTTTTACATTCTCATCCTAAATGAGAAAGTCTTCAATTTGTGCGATTTTGAACTTTTGCTAAAACATACATTTCTCGACGTTTTGAGACCTCCTGATTCCAAAAAAATGGGTTTTACGAAGATGTCTGTCTGTCTGTATCAAAATTTTGAAATCGGATAACTTGAGTAAAAATTGTCGTATCAACTTCAACTTTGGTATACTTTTTTTTGGTACCAAAATACAGGTCGAGTTCGTTAGCCAGCAATTTTCGTCTAAAATTATCAAAAATAGAATATTTTCAAAATTCAAAAAAAAAAAAAATTTCAAAAAAAAATGTTCTCTAATTTTTTTCTTAAACTACAAGTAAAATCGAACAAATTTTGTTTATAAAAGTTTCCGATATAATGCAACCCCACAAAGCTATGAATTTTTTAAGTTTACATGTGCAAAAAGGGGTACTGAAAGTGGATAAATCCTATACAAAAACTCTATTATTTTTAAAAAAATTGAAAAAACTTCCGGTTTTTTCTTCCTGTTTACTTCCATTGATCACAACTAATAAAACTGCATCAAAAAATATTGACTTTTCTAAAAAATTTTGGAAATTTTGAAAAAATTTATTTTTACATTCTCATCCTAAATGAGAAGGTATTAAATTTGTGCTATTTTGAACTTTTGCTAAAACATACATTTCTCGACGTTTTGAGACCTCCTGATTCCGAAAAGATAGTTTTTTAGTGCCACATTCGTCTTGGTTGAATAGAAAATTTGAAATTCGCCTCTCAGCCTTTAGAAACAGTTTTAATATTTTGAAATTTAAATATTTGAGTAAATTGAAGTTCTTTTAAATTTAAAACATTTGTGAATAAATAATATTATGTGGTTATTAGTAATATATTAAGAATAAATTTTAAGTAATGAATATTTTAAGATCACATTTTTGGCATAAAAGAAATAATGAGACAGGCACACAATAGAAATACACACTAGTGTATTTCTATCTGATTTTTTGTGCTGAATCCAAATCTGAAGTCAGAAGTTTTAGATTGACAAAATTTTTTGGGTTAAACTTAAAAACTGTTGATAAACACGAATTAGAGCAAATTTCAAAAAAAAAAATTCGCTTAGACACTACAATAGTGTATTTCTTTTTGATTTTGGGTGCTGAATTCGAATTTGAAGTCAGAAGTTTTGGATTGGCAAAATTTTTTGAAAATACCTCAAAAATTTGCTCAATAACACGAATTTGATTCCATTAAATGGAAATAAACGAATTGAATTATTCCAATGTATTTTTTCCTTCTGCATCTTAATCTAAAGTGAGAATTGTCTCTATTTGGGTATCAATAGATTCGTTGAAAAGAACTGCATGTGCACTGCAAAAACATGGTATCTTAAATTGGACAAAAATGTCTTAAATTAAGACATTTTTGGTGTCTAAGACACGAAAAATGTCTTATTTTAAGACATTTTTGAACAATTTAAGACACCTATTTTGCAGTGTAATAGTTATAGTTTAAATCATTTTTTAAAATTATTTACAAAAAAAAAAATTCTAAGAGTAACGGATTCCTCTCATTTTGATGCAATTTGACCTCTTCTATATGGTCACTAAATTATCCCTTTCTATTTGAGAGGATTTTCCTTTTCTTTCTTCTTTTGTCAAATTTACAAATTTCACATATTATTGTAAAATTCATAATTTGTCACAAACTTGATATTTTTTTACATAAAAAATTTACCCGTTTTAAAATTAGAGTATATAATTTCCCGAATATATCTCAAGTATCAGAATTTTTTATTATTTTTTAATTCTTTATACTATTAAATTTATACTATTAAAACTCCAGAAAATGAAAGAATACTTGATAAAAACTTAAGCAAAGTGCTTTGCGTAGTCCAAAAATCGTACAAGGCTTCGAGCTCGGGTATAAGATCAGAAGAAAAAACTTAGGCAAAGTTACTCGCGTGTTATTTGTATCAAAAACGTGGTCAAAGCTGAGCGCTGTATACGAAATAAAAACTACGCAAACGCCATGCTTGCATTTAGAAAAACTCGCATTTCCCTTTTTTTCATATAATTTGTTTAAACAATGAACTTTTGATTTCATAATTAAATAGAAAATTATCATTTTATACACAATGTGAATTTAAATTCAACAATTTTTTAATTTTTATCCGGGTACTTAATGCTAACAATTTTTCTTGATTTTCTCAGTTCTACCAAAATGTAATTTCCCTAAGTTTTTCCTTAGTACGGCAGTGTACTATCTCGGCGATTTCATTTTCCTATTTTTGCTTATATTCGTGTTCTTGAGCACTTCACTGCAAAAAGAGGCGTCTTACGGTAAGACACTTTCGGTGTCTTAGACGGCAAAGATGTCTTGTGTGAAGACGTTTTTCACGTCTTAGACACCAAAACCGTCTTACCGTAAGACGTTAACAAGACACCTTTTTTTGCAGTGTTGGATCTAAACTCAACAAATCAAGCCAATCTGACAATTCTAACTCCACATTAGGTACACTGAAAAAAATGTTTAGTCATATGAACAAAAATTTTGTTGGCTTAACCAAATTTTTAGTCATAGCAACAAAAATTTGGTTGGCTCAAACAAATTTTTGTTGATATGACTAAACATTTTTTTCAGTGTATTAGTGCGAAAAATTACATAGCAATACACTAGTGTAGTGTCTTGTCTATGACACTTTTTTTGGGTGCTTTTGTAATTTATTATACTTCACGCAAATAAAGTGTCTATATTATTTTAAAAATAAAAAAAATATATAGTAATAATTTGAGGAAAAAAAGCGTGTTTAAAGTATTAATACTTACTGACATATTGTGTTAACGTACAATTTCTGTTTGTTAGACATTGCTCTTAATTGTATTCTAAATTTGAGTTTAATACTATATTGATTTGAAGACTAGTCTTACTCAATCATGGAATTGTATCGAGGCAGAAGTCAACTAATAACAATAAGTTCAAACAGAAATTGTAGTGTTTTTTAATGACATTTAGGTGCAACAACCCTTTGCTTTGAAGATTTAAGTAACTGAGATTTTTCTTTTCTCTCCAGTAAATCGCAAATATTCCGGAAAGTATTAGTATCGAGCGCGAAGCGCGAGTGCCGTGATGAGAATGTATTCCTTAAAGGCGTAGAACTTTAAGACAAAAAAAGTTTTACATTTTAAGTGAAAACCCAATTTAGAATAGCGCTAAACAGGCCAGATTAAACTGGCTCATGTCGTAGGGAGAGTATTTAATTTCGATAACGACAAGCATGCATTACATGGTCGAAGCGTGCAGCCTGACGAGAAGATTAATAATGATCGGAGTGCGAAGCACGACATTCATTCCAAATACGGAGCGCGTAGCGCGACGATTACTAAAACTTCGGAGCGCGAAGCGCGACGACGACCCTCGCGCGCTCCGAGGCGCGCTGAAACTAGCGAGCGAAGCGAGCCCTGCGCGCGAAGCGCGCGATGAGAATGTGACGGAGCGCGAAGCGCGATGTCAGATTTTTTTTAATAGTTTTAAACTTTAAAAACCCTAAACTCTCTAAACTTTAACTTTTTAAAACTCTTTTACCTTATATTTACCCAAAATCTTCCAATTTCGTTTATTTTTTATTAATAAACCTATACGTGCACGTGTGTTGCAATAAAAACTTGATATATTATGACTCACTTTTAATTGAATGTATATTGTAAAATATGAATAAATAATTTCTTTATAATTCTTCAATGAAAATAGTAAAAAAAAAACATGTATCTAGCTGAATTTAAAGAAAAGTTAATTTTATACAATTTTAATTGTTTAAACAATCGATTAAATTAAATTATTTAAATTAATTTTCCCTTCGCTATTTAAAAAGTTGTAAGCTTTTAAGATATTTAATTAAAACAGAAAGTATGAAAAAATATGTTTAAACAAATTAAAATTGTTTAAACAATTGAATGTGTATTGTGAATTATAAATAAATGACTTCTGTATAGTTTTTCAATGATTATTTAACGCACCCTTAGAAAGGGTCAGTTTGCAAAAAAAAATAAAATAATTTACAGTTTCTTCAACTTTGGACATTTATTAAGGTCTTATAAACTTCTGCGCCTTTTTCAATAAAAGTATGAACAAATTTTAACACTTTTTTAAAAAGTACACTTTTTCATTAGTATTTCTAATATTGTCAGAACAAAAAACAAAAATATAAGGGTAATTTTTTTTCCATTTGTATTCGATTTCCGTGCGACTTTAAACGATTTTCAAAAATTTTCTTTTTTTGAAACACCCTAATATACACTTTGAGGGTTTCTACATTTATTATAATCTCAACCTATTTTTCATTAGTTTAAACCAAACATTCAATTTAATTCTAAAAAAACCTTTTTTATGATTTCAAAAAATTTGCAAGATCCCTTAAAAACTAGGACATTCCATGGAAGGAGTACCAAAGAATGGTACTCTGTTGCGACCCCGTAAATAATATAATTAAATAGGTACTATATTGGCTTACCATATGCTTCTAGAGCAAACGTAAAAAGTACCACCAGTATCAGTGAAATTGAAAGAAGTCGCATTTTTTTTTTATAACAAGCTCTTTTTTGCTATCGATACAATACATATAATGTATAACGAAAACTGTCGCCTTATATAGGCCAGTGCTGTCCCCAAATAGAATAATTTTTTTTGTGTCCTCTAAGCAAGCGTAATTGCAAAAAAGTAATAATTTAAAAATATATTCCACAAAGTCAAGTAAAATTTAAGAGTTTAACATTCTGACTTATGTGCATCCTATAGTTAGTGATAAGAAAAAAAAATAGAAGTATATTGCATAATGTTGTATTTTCTATTTAGTGTTTATATACTCATCTATCTGGTTTTTAATTTGATTTTAATTTTAATATGCTTGTTATTGACCTTAATTGACTTAAGGTAGATCATCATATTTATTGACTTGGAAAAATTCACGAAAAAGTGTATATTCATGTTTCAAAAAGATGGAAACTTTTTAGCTCTTTTAACACCTCTATTTTCACTGCAGAATGTATTGCCATAAATAACGCTTTAGATGTTGACATAAGTCATAGGTATTGTAACTTCCTCATTTTTTCGGATTCTCTAAGTGCTTAAAATAAACAAAAACAAAAACTAGAATTTGCCAAAAAAAAAACAAATTCAAAGATATATTAAATTTTCTTGGATCCCATTGCACATAGAACTTCGAGGTTATGAGGAAGCAGATCAACTGGTAAAACCTGCTACAAGATCAGATCATCATAATATGTTGAGTAAGTCCAATTTACTGATTTATTTGAATCGTTTCAAAAATTATCCTATATTCAGAACAAAATTTTTGTTTTGAAGCAAGGTTTTTATTGAAGGTATTTTTTTAACTAGTCTTCTGAAAAGAAAAAACCATGGTTTTATATAATAAACAGAACATTAGCTATAGCGCATTTCATACGATTTTTGATTTTTGTAAAATTGACAAAAAAGTGTACTGTTTTCTGCAAAAAAAGAGCACCATTTTTTTCGAAAAATTTTCCGAAAAATGGCTGTTATTTTGTCAGTGTTACGAAATTAAAAAATTTTATGACATACTTTATACGTCTATTTACACACTGAATCTAAAACTGTTCGATATTTTTGTATCTGACAATTTAATTTAGAAATTCCATCATCACAGCAGACAGCATCTTTGTAAAGCTTCCTAATTATTGTAATTAAAAAAATTAAATTAGTTTATTCTATTAATGAGAGATTATTAAAAGTTAAAAACATAATATTAATGTACTCAATTAACGCATCTAACGAATCGCATAAAAAGGTATTCCATGGTTAAGAAACCATTTCAAAATATTTATTACAAATAAAACAGTTTATAGTAATAGAAATAAAAATATAAATAAAATAGAAAATTTAAATATAAAAAAATGTAGGGGTCTGTTGAGATCGAGCTCCGGGCGCTTGGGTTGTCAGTCCGGTAGCTTGATGGTCCTGATACACAGGATATAGAAGAAGAAAGGAAACTAGAAATGAAGAATTACTACTTAGATTTTCAAAAATTCAGTTTAAATAATTAATTTGGAAAATAAAATTTATTTGATTATTATTATAAATAATTCTAAGAAATTTAATAAGATATAAGTTTTTGAACATATTTAGATAGACAGATAGATAATAGTTTATTTGTAATAATTATAAAATATTTACAAATGAGTCCGCAAGTATACAAGATTTGGAGTAGACACTATTTGGTTGTAAAAATACTAAGCAATAAATAAACAGAAAAGGAAAAAGAAAAACCATATACAATTAACACACTATTCGTTTAAAATAAAAGATCTCAATAGTAGAGCGTTGGTATCAAAATAAAAAACATTGTTGACTTGTTATCTATTAACAGCATCAAGCAAGTTGGCCAAAGCCTGGGCATCTGTCATCCGTCGTATACATGAACTTAAATATACCTCTCTTAAAGGTTCGAAAACTGGACAGCGCAACAGAAAATGTGAAATGTCTTCCCTTTCATTTAAGTTGCATATGGTGCATAAGTCCTCAGTATTCGAAGCGTATAGATTTTGGTTATACGAGATCGACCTGCGCGCCGCGGCGCGCTTGTTATTTTTTCTTAGTGAAAGTTAGTAACGATTAACACACGAATTAAAATATAAACAAACATTCTAACCTTAAATTACTCATATAATAATAATTTAAAAGAATTAATCAAATATTATTTTCAATACAATAATAAATAATTCAATATATTAATTAAAAGTAATGAATTGTTATTAGTTTTAATTTCATAAATAAAAAATGTAAATAATAAACAACACAATTATTTCAAATGTAAATAAATTAGAAATTTAGAAACAAAAGAAATTTAAAAAAGTTATTATTATTCACTATACTTACAATTATTTTATGATTATCTTTATTATAAATATACTCATTTTATAAATTTAAAATAATTATTTAATAAACTAATATTTTAAGTAAACTTAATAAAATGAATTACTTGTTAAAAAACTTTAATGATAATTATCACATAATGTGATTTGAATTACAACAGAAACAAACATCCTAACAGCCTAAAATAAAACTAATGAAAATTATTATTATTACTTACCTGACACTAACCATTACTACGTAACTGGAGAATGATGACAAAAAACATAACCTTAAACATGGAAATACAGTAGTAATATATATATTATATTACTTCCTTTCGAAAGTTATTGACAATTATGACCTTGGTATATTTTATATAGCTGTATTTGATATCAAGATATAAACAATAATTTTTTTATATTTTTTGGTCCAACTTCCGAGCCTTGCATATGCTAGGAAAAAAATTGCACATTAATGCCTAAGAAATAGTCTTATTCTCCAGAAAATTTCCTTTGAAAAAAGCATAAAAA
Source organism: Ganaspis brasiliensis (assembly GCA_037103525.1). Taxonomy (NCBI): domain Eukaryota; kingdom Metazoa; phylum Arthropoda; class Insecta; order Hymenoptera; family Figitidae; genus Ganaspis; species Ganaspis brasiliensis. The sequence continues at coordinate 333,663 of JAZKLR010000594.1, read as the reverse complement.
CTTTAAAAAACCTATATTATTTCGAGAATAATTTTAATTTTTCTAAAACATTAAAAATTCCACATTTTTTAACATATTTCAAAGAAAAATTGACTAAATCACTTCACTCAGGCCTTATTTTCCTCAAAATTTTATCTACATTAAGGAAGTAAACACAGAAAAATTTTAATATTTGTACTTTGTACGTTTAAAGATGTTTTTCAAACCTTAAAAAATGGGTGGACTGACAATTTCCGACGGTACTGTATAATATTTTTATTTTACAGAAACTTAAAAAGTTAATGAATTATAAACATACAATAAAACAAAATAAACAACTATTAATTATTATAACTTACCAGTTTCACAATTTCCAGGTGACCGAAAAGATATCCGATGACACATCACCAAGTGCATTAGAATAAAAAGAAATATCAAAACCTTAAATGACATAAATAATTATGATACTTTTAGGAAAAAAACATTTAATAATAGAACTAAAAAACAGATAAATTAGTTACAAATAAAATAAAAATAAATAAAAGATTATTAATATTATTATCATTACTCATCTGTCAGAAACGAATGACAATGTAAACAAAACATTATTTCACTCAAAACACTATAACTTTAACAACTTCACTTAAATCACTGTCACTTCTTAAACTATCACTCCTTAATTATTAGAATTTAATTTATTTTTAATTAATTATTATTTAATAAAATTCAATTATTTATTAAACGAAGATTTTAAATAAATTGAAAAATACTCCAAATAAACGTCTAAACTGTGATGTTATTGTTGACAAAAAATATCGAAAATCTGCTAGTCAATCAGAAGCCCGATAAAACGTGTTACACCTCTGAAGTTGGGCGAAAGGGTTCTCGTATAGGGAAGTCAAGATCAAATCTAATTTCTATGTATTAACTATTTTAATAAAATTTTTTGTTATTTTAAATTGCTAACATTATAAGAAATTTTATAAAATAAACTTGAAGTTACAATATTTAATTAAAAGATTTTAATTCGTCTCCAAAACAAAAAATCGAAACTGAAAACTATCGATAGTGAAGTTTGATATGTACTGACCAATGGGAGACTCGGAAATTGAGTTACACGTCTAAAGTTAACCACAACGTCTGTTCTTTTTAGAATGGGATATAAATTTCAATCTATTATCATTAGAGATTCGAATTTGACTAAATATCCTAATTTTTTGTAAAGGTAGATTGAACGTGAGGTATTTCTCTGTTCTCCATCGCTATACTAAGCTCGTTATTACACTTTTTTTTTAACATATTTTGATAGAAGAATTATTTATTAATATAGGATGAAAATCGATAAAGAAATTTAAAAATCGAATATTGTTAAATAAATAACAGAATATTGAAAATCTGAGTAATATTTAATTGTAAATTAACATGATAAGCAAAATTTATTGATATTAAATAATAATTTAAAATTTACACAAAAAAGTGTAAATTTTATAATTAAAATAAATAATTATAAATAAATATTTGTTGATAAAAGTTTAAAATAAAGTTTTTTATAAGTAATAGTAAATATATCATAAATAAATCTATAGTAAAATGTAAAGTATAAAATATAGAATATCTCATGAGAAAGAAAAATTAAATTATCAGTTTTTTTAAGGGTTAAAATTAAAATAGAAAAACCGCGGAAATTGGAAATTTTGACAGTAAGTAGCGGTTATCGAACTTTCTGGAGGTTCTTGGGGGTAAATGAAGGGTATATAAGGAGCTCATTTGCCAGAATAATTTATTTTAGTGAATTTATGAACGTTGGTATAATTTTATTAATTATAAATTATTTAGTACAAAAATATTTACAGAAGACAAAGCGTCATAAAATTTATTTATTTAATTATTTATTAAGAAATACATAGATTAACCTCAATATTAACTTAAATACTTTAATTTTTAAGAATAATAATTTGGAAACGGGAGTTTTTCGAAATTATTGCTCAAGATACATTTCCGCGTGAGTTGGGTAAAGTTTTTGGAGTGTAGTTAATAAATAATAGCGATTTAGCAATTATTTATAAACGTACAAGTTAATCGATCTTTTGTTAGAGTACATAGTACAACCAACAATTGACTGTTTAATACAATTCAATTTCCTTGCTTGGTTCGCGCTACTTTCTACAAAGCTTGGTAAGTCGGGGTGCATTTTAGCATATTTGCGACTTATTCATGAATTTGTAGAAATGAGAATCTTTCTGAAATTTATAAATTATTTATTTTATTTGTTTAATTATTAAAGAATAAGGGGAACAAATTGTTAAAATTGTTAATTGTCAAGATTATAATGAATTTATTATTTGATTTTTTATTTTAATTATCTATATTAATGTTAATTACACAGCCCCACAAAAAAAAAAGTGTCATGTACTTTTGACCGGAATACCTTAGCCCTATGTATTTTGACGCGCTGAACACGAATCCGAAGTCCATTTTGCTCCATCACGTCAGGATTTTTTCCTAACCTCAAAATCAATAAAATGACACTTTTTGTTCATTAGCATGTGAACCCGACTTAACATTAATACATGCCTTAAGCGAATAGAAAGCTTGGATTGTGACCTTTAAAACGCTTTTTTAAAAATTGTTCTACGATGATTTTTAACGAAGTTATGATGTTTTATTTAAAATATAAATTTTTTCCAAATGTCAATAACACTTCAATTATTGATGTGGTATGGTGTAATGGAAAAAAATGATTTTAAATAAAACATCATAACTTCGTTAAAAATCATCGTAGAACAATTTTTAAAAAAGCGTTTTAAAGGTCACAATTCAAGCTTTCTATTCGCCCTAGGCATGTATTAATGTTAAGTCTGGTTCACATGCTAATGAACAAAAAGTGTCATTTTATTGATTTTGAGGTTAGGAAAAAATCCTGACGTGATGGAGCAAAACTGACTTCGGATTCGTGTTCAGCGCGTCAAAATACATAGGGCTAGGGTATTCCGGTCAAAAGTACATGACACTTTTTTTTTTGTGGGGCTGTGTTATTTAATAATTTTTTTATATAGATGAGGAAAATTGAGGATAATAAAAAAAATATTTTGAATATTTGAAATTGACGATTAGTAGCAGAAATTAGAAAGCAAGTAGGTCAATGAACTTCTTTTAGTTTATTTTCAAAGTTTAATAGTAAAGGTTTCATCAGAAATATTATTAATATTTATTAAAGAAATTAAATAGTAATGTTAGAGAAAAGTTTCACTTTATTAATTTTGATTCGATTTTATGTTTATATTTATTTTTTTTAATATTCTAAAATCGATGATGATCTCAATAATGCTTGTTATATTATTCAACAGGTAATAATTCGAAAAGAAATAGAATAGAAATTATCAGAGAATTATTGAACAGTAAATTTAAAATTAAAGGGAATAGAATAATGAGAATTAGATAATCGAAAACAGGTGGCATATTTTCCTTTTTTAAAATGGGTTTAAATGCCCATATCTTGGACTACTTTCTATCTTATTCTAAATTCTTAAGATAATATTAAACTCATGAATCATTTCTTATAATACTAAATATTTTGATCCCCGGTAAAGACTTGAGATAGGAAGTATGCTTCACGCATATATAGCCCCCCCTCTCAGCACCTAAATTTTTCTTAACTTTGACAACCTTTCCTCAAGTTTTTAAACTTGCAACATACTTTCTGAAAGTTTCCGACACTTGAGGAAAGATTGGCAAATTTGAGGGAAGTTAAGGTGCTGTGGGGGCCCTAGCGCATACGCACACGCATAGAAAGAGGAAATAAATCTACACTCTAAATTCTAGAACATAATCTTGAATACTTAGTATATATAACCCTTGTTTTAAAAACACCGTCTGATGTTATCTAGGAAAGCTGAAAATATTCTAAATAAAATAATCTAGGATATTATATTATAAATATCAGGATACTTTTTTCGGTGCAGAAAATGATTAGCCCGTTCCAAGGTATAAGTGAATTCAAAATTAAGTATCCAATTTTACATTTCATTATATTTTATTTGTTATTCATTCATGTTCATTCTGTTGCCATAGCGTCCATCACTTCTTGTGTCACTACCCGCGTCGCCACATCCTTCGCTACATCCTGCGCCATTCCCCCTATTGCACCACCTCCTCCTCCTCCGCTTCCACCGCCGCCGCCACCTCCTCCTCCTCCTCCTCTTCCTCTGCCTCTACCTCTGCCTTTACCCCTGCCCTTGCCCCTGCCTCCTCTGCTTTTACCACCTCCACGCTTACGGGCTGCAAAACGTAATAAGATATATTAACTGTTTGTACTTTAATTTAATCATTTATTTTTTTTTTTTATTTCATCTTTTCATATGTATACCCCTACATGATATTTACATTTTTTACAATCCCCAACTGTGTCTCAATAGTTTTATTTAATCATTTAATTTGATCTTAAAAAATCTACTTTTTATGATTTAATAATGTCACAAGATCCATAAAAAATTGAGGCTTTCCAGAGACGAAATGCTACTTTATTCACAGATTTTGTTATTCTTTCTTATCTTATTACATTTGTGATTCTTTTGAAGCATTCCAAGGGATTTTGCAAAATTTTAATTATTTTGCATGGTATTATTACTAATTGAAAATTTTAAACACTCTTTTTTAAAACATTTAACTTGTAAAAAGTTATTGGTTATTATAAGTTATCACTTATTGGTGATTAAAAAAACTTTTGTATACATATATATATTAAAGTTGAAGGGAAAATGTTAAATTATCAAAAAATAATTTTTAAAAAATTTTAAATCGACTTTTTAGGCATTCTGTTTAAGCAATAATTTTTCAACATTTTTTCTACTAGAAGTCAGCCATGGAAAAATTTGTTATTAAATCTTGAACTGTTCTTAAAAGACGAAGTTAACTGCAAAGCCAGGTATTTCCATATTTTGGAGAAATTATTTTTTAAATTAAGTCTCGCAGGGTTCGGTCTGGGATCTAATAAAGATCATGAAAATGTAAAAAAGATTTTAGCAGAACTATTGTCAACATGTAATCTAATATTGTAATTGAGACGCATGGAAATGTTCTAAAACTCATTAGTTTGAACTTTCATAGAAGTTCATACAAAGTTAATAGAAAGCGTTAATTTCTTTAATAATAATACTCCTGCACAAAAGTACAGTTTTTTAGTTTTTTTTTTTTTTTTGATGCAGCAAACGGCTTTTATTCCGAACCATATAGTCCAAAATTAAAAAATTAATTCCTCCAAGCTATGGAAAAAACAGAAAATTGTTTTGGTTTAAATTACGCTACAACATTTTTTTTCATATCAGATTGAATTTAAATAATTTACAATTGTCTTTAAACAAAAATGCTGCGGATTATTTTAATACATGAAAGTTTTCAGTGAACCTATCTCTGCAATTTACTGCATTTCCAAATATGCTTGATTAAAGAAAATTGAGTTTAATATTTATAATATTTTTGCTTACCATACGCTTCGAGAGCCAACGTAAGAAATACCACAAGTATCAGTGGAAGTGAAAGAAGTCTCATTTTTATATGATACCAAACACTGTTTCGGTATAAAAGCAATGTAATAATGTAACGAAAACTTTAGCCTTTTATAGTCTAGTACTGTCACAAACTACAATAAATTTTTAAAAGTGTCCTCTAAATGAAAGCAATTACACAAAAAGAAATGATGTTAAAATATTTTTTACAAAGTCAAGTAAAATTTAAGACTGTAACATTCTGACTTATGTGACATGCTGCAGTTAGTGATAAGAAAATAAAATAAAAGTATGCATTGTATATTACTGTATTTTCTTTTTAGTGTTTATATAATCATCTATCTCGTCTTTGATCGGTTAATTTATAGATTATAAAATTACTGTTACTTATTTTTGGCATCATAATTGTACAAATGATGTTTAATTTCAACGTACAAATATTTTAAGCTGAATTTTAACCATGAGGTGGTCTTTGATGTAGCTAGAACAATTATTCTACAAAAAATTAGGAAAAATTAAATTTTTGTTTTATTCCTTCCACAGAAGATTTTCATTTTTTGCACAAATTATTCAATTCTGATACTAGAAGAAAAAAAACTTGAAAAATTGCTTATTCAATTGACAAAAATATATATTTCTAATTCGAAGCTCAGTTCAATATGAAGCTAGTTCTTGGTCAGTGTAATATGATTCTTATTCAATGTTCAGAATAATATAATGCTAACTCAAAGTTTAGTTTAAAATAATTAAAATTCAAGTCTATGTACAATAAATATTAAAATGAAAATTAAATTATTATATTATTTTATGTTTTTTCATTTTTGGGCGTCAAAGTAATAGAAATTTACCAATTATTATCAATAATTTAATTAATGATATTTCTAGTTTATAAAAAAATAACATGAAATTTACATCTTAAACATTTAGATTTCAAAAAAATTAATTTTTTAACACTTTAAAATTAACACAAGAGTTTTTTTTTAAACATTTTTAAAAGTGGCACAAATCGAAGTAAATAAATAATTAAAGTAATTTTAACAACTTAAATATTTTCATGTTTAAACATATAATTAAAAGTTAAATTTAAATTTTTTTTCCATATTTGCGGTGGTTTTAGTTTATTTCTCCCCATTTTTAACAGTTTTTCATAAGGGTGCCCACAACCCAACTAAAATTTTTTTTGCGAAAAATTACCATTTTATTAAATTTTTAATAAAATTTTTCTATTCGACAGAATCAATTTATCTTCTTTGCCAGTAGTTAGCTAAGGTCTCTAGCTTTCCATACATATATTGATGTCCGCATCATATTTATTGGGCACAAGTTATAAGTCAAAAACAAAAGGGTGCCCACAACCAAACCAGTTCCCCTGTTAAACGCAACTTTCAGTTACCATTATGATATCAAACATTTACAATGTTTCTAATAATCTTGAGTAACATTCCTAAAGATTCAACTAAAATCTTAATATTTTAGGTTAGCATATCTTTTTTTTAATACAAGGTTTAGGCAAATGCATTTACGCACCATAAGAAATACCTTACAATAAATGATGCAAGTATCATTTAAAGAGGGTGCCCCCCGTGTGTGGGACTCGAGTCCAGAGGATAGTTTACTTAAAAATATAAATATTCCCCCGTAAGTTTGTTTCTGGGTAGTGGCGTGCCATCATCAATATTTTTTGACAGAATGTATTTTTTTACAAAAATTATTTTCTGACAGAAAGTATTTTTGTATAAATAAGTATTCGATATATGTCCCATTACCACATACACGAGCAGCACCGGATGTTCCAGAAATATTGGCTAGGTTGAGGCAAGGCATTTTTACTTTGCCTAAAGCTTGTCAAGTTGTTGATCTCATAAAAATACGCATTTCATGTTGTAAAATTTTTTCCATCAAAATAAATATTTTTCGAGAAAACCCTAGAACCAAATTAGCCTAAACCCCATTCAGCCTAAAACCATCTTGCCTAAAATGCATTCAGCCTAAATCCCATTTAACCTAAATTTTATTAAGCCTCAATCTCTTTAAGGACGATCGATGGACAAATCCGACAGTGTTTGTCAAAGACTTTCCTCTTCTTTGGTGATAATTTGCACTTTGACAATTTATTTAAAAAAAAACCAAACACTTTTTTCACGAAATCGCTCTCGTTGACTAAATTGTAGTTTTTTTTGAATTTTTCAAAAAATGACATAACTTCAGTTCATACTAATATTTTTTAATCTTATATGGATAGAATTTTAAGTTAGGCTAATACCTAAAAGACTGCTAAGTTTTACTTTAATCAGTCAATAAGTTTTTACGTGATGCCTGGTCGAAGTTTTGACGACAGCCATACATACATACATACATACATACAGACATATTTTTGTCGATGGTATTTTCGGAAAATTTAAAGTATAGAAAGAAAAAATATAACAAAAATTTTCAATTCTGTGCAATGTACAGACAAAAGTCTGATTTTATTTATAAGGATTTAACACTGAGCGGGACGATTGAGCAAAGCAACCAACATCGTTAACCCAACTTTTACTTGTCCCAAGTTCTCTAATTTTACTGCCTCATCTTGGTTTGCGACTACGATAGCCAGCTTCACGGCTCTCCTATTAGATCCTAGAACCTTTACCTGACTTTTCTCAAGGGGAGTTCGTAAGACATTCCCTAGAGCAGCTTCAACCTCTTCTTTCACCGTTAAACCGTCAAGGTCACGGATTTCCAGAGTCACCCTCTGGTCCTCCGCCGCCCTAACAGTTCCCAACCCTGTTACGGCCTCCGAGATCTTGGCCGAGAAGGCCTTTCCGTCTGAAACCCCTCCTACTTCAAGGAGGATGTTCCCCACTTTTGTTGGCCTTGCACCGACCACCGTCGTCTGGCAAGAGCCAGGATCTACTTCTTTTCTGAGCTTGCCTAAGATAGAAGCATATGTCTGTCCTTGGCAAACTCGGACCAAGACCGTCGGATATCTGGCTTGGCCAGACTCGATGGCGATTCTTGGCACAACCTTCTTTCCCTTTTTTGGCTTCTTAATCTTTGGGACCTTCGCTTTCTCGGCCAAAGTCCCCACCGGCTTTCTTTTCTTGGGCTCCTGATGCGGAGGAGAACGTTCCTCTGCAGCCCGCTTTTGTCTCTCGCATTCCGGGACCAGGCTTCTCGCCGCCTTGGCCTGGAAACGTTTCCTAACTTTCCGCCTGTACTGCCGTCCGTCCTTCGTATCTTGCAGACCTTTATAAAACCTGTCGACTGCCTTATCGACTTCTGCGTGCTCAGCTATTAGTGCCGGCAACCAGAACTTCAATTTCTTCAAGCCACTCTGGATGGTTCTTCTGAACCATCAGCTTTGCGAGCATCTGGTTCAGTTCGGTCTCCATTTCTAGGAAGATAGCTCTCTTTTCCTCGCTCAACTTAAAGCACTATGCCTTATACTCCTCGCATGAGGCCATGTCAGCAGCAGTGCCGTTGCTAAAAGCACTGGCACAGCTGCCGACACTTACCACACTACCACGACGTGATCAACTGTGACCATCCACAGTCAAGAGCAATGGATTGGTCCCTACTGAACCTTAGGTTAGAATATTAAAAAATTAGTAAGCTTTGTTTTAAATCTTGAGAGTGAGAAGCAGATACGTTACCGAAAGAAGGAAAAGAAAAAACTTATTTCTTTCTGTTTAGAGAGAGTGAGAAGTAAATATCTAAGAGAAAAAGTAAAATTTTGTCCTTTTCTTCAAAGCTATTAACTGTTATTATTAGAAAATGTTCTATCGAAGGATGATGGGCCTAGCAGGTATTCTATTGTTTGTATTGAAACTGACTCTCATTAGCACTTTTTGCTTGAATGATAAATAATTAAAATGTAATCAGGAGCAACGAATAGTCGTATAATGATGTAAATTTCCAGTAAAATTTTCTTCAAGCCAGTTTCACTTTAACTGTTGCTGTCGTTAGGTAATATTTTCGTGTCAAACCGTTTTTTTAGCAAATTTTTTGGATAAGCTTCCGAATAAGGGGGGTTGGGATGCCACACTGAAAATGGAATGTAGACAACGGAACTTTGGGAAAATCTGAAGTTCTGTTGGTTTCTATAGTATTTATCATAAAATTGATCAAGTTGACAATTTTTTTAGTTCATGAAATTAGTTCATGAAATTACGTAAATTACGTAATTTTACGTCATTACATAGGTGTACGTAATTGTACGTTAATACGTAATTTTACATTATTACGTAATAGTACTAATGAATGTAATGTTACGTAATGTAATATCGTAATTACGGCTGGAGTTAATTTAATATTGATATAATGTGGGTACTTGGTCACATTTATGGTGATTTACGTTTTTTGCTATTATTTCGTAAACTAATCGGTTTATGTAAAAAATGCATTAAACATAAAATGTGTATTTTCATGAGATCTACAAGTTTTGTATAACAATTTTTTTTATATTTGCAATATTTAAAGAGATAAATGAAAAAACCTAAATTTTAATGATTTTTTATACATATTCTTTACAATGATAACTAAATTTGCGCCAATTTTCATAATTATTTTCGTTATCAGCGCATCAAAATACGTAAAGATATCAAGTTTTAAGAAAATCGGAGGTCCCCCTTATTCGGAATTACACCCAATTTATTATTTTTGAAAATAAAGAGTTTGAGAGATAAAGAGTTAGAAAGATAGAGAGTTTAAGAGATAGATAGATAAAGAGTTTGAGAGATAAAGAGTTACAGACTTAAAAGTTTCAAAGACAAAGAGTTAGAGAGATAGAGAGTTAAAGAGATGGAGAGTTTGAGAGATATAGGGAGATTAAAAAACATAGAGAAATAGAGAAACAGAGAAATAAATAAATTGAGACAGCAAGAGATAAAGGAAGAGAAGGAGAGGGAAAATTTTAAAAAATTTTGTCTTATTGTAGAAGATTTGAGTATAAGTAATTTATCACCATCTAATTGTGGTTGGATGATATCTTTGTGCCGAAAGGGTTCTCCAAAATGTTTTTGTTTAAAAAATGCGTCAGAGGGAGAGAGAGATAGAGGGAGAGAGAGAGAGAGAGAGAGAGAGAGAGAGAGAGAGAGAGAGGGAGAGAGAGAGATTTAGAGAATAGTGAAATAGAGAAACAGAGAAATAAAAAGATAAAGAGAAAGAGAGATTGAAGAACAGAGATTCGAGAGAATAGAGAAATAAAGAAACAGAAAAATAGTGAAAGAGAATAACAGAGAATGAGAAATAGAGAAACAGGGTAAGACAGAAAAATTTAAAATTGGATTAGTGTTCATTACGAAAAATAAAAGTGAAAATTTGAGGTTTATTTTTCATTGACGCCGACTATATTTAAAATATTAAAAAAGCATTCAAGAGTACTCAAAATCTGCTGATTATGTATTTTAACTCTTAGGCATATTTATAGCGCTAGAAGGTAGAACCTACAACTACGTTCATGATAAGTGGAAACAATCAAAAAATAAGATTTCATTTTTTGAAATTACCACTTGCAACCCTAAAAAAGTTTGATGGTACAATGTTGATAATGAATAATGATGAAAACATTATAGGTAATATTAGATGTACAATATTAAATCTTTTTTAAGGTTGTAAAAAGTATTTTCAAATTGTGACTTTCTATTGTTTTTACTTGTCATGAACATAGTTGTTAGTCACGCGAACGGTCAATCATTAGGCCAACGCATATTGAAATCATAGGACGTTAACTTAAAATTTAAGAATGAGAGAAACCACGACAGAGATACATGTCGGCGTTACTTTCTTCCATTCTTCCATCGGACCGATTAGGTTACTTATACAAGACCCTATTATGTTATGCGACTATTATTCATTTAATCTATTTGCGCATCGACTTAAACCAATCATTTACTTTCGTTTTATTTTTGCATCATATTTTTGCTCTCTTATGTTACCTTATTATTTTCGCACTTATTCCAGATTGGTATTATTTTCGCCTACCTGTTCTATTCAGGAATTGCGTCAGTTATTATGTACCCTACAATGGTCACTTTGACCGCTGGGATCCTTTTATGATTTAAGGAATAAATAAATAAATAAATGAGATATGCCATTATGACATTTAGCATACAGATTCTGCACATTTTAAGCAATTTTTAAATTACATATTTAAATTTTGTTAAACATGGTCAGTGTCAAATGAAAAAAAATCAAATTTTCATTTTTCTTAATTTAATACCTAATCCGAATTAAAACATTGCTTATACCACATAAGTGACCACTAAATTTACTACGAAAAACGAATCGCATAAAGGGTCCCTAAAGTTGATTATCTAGAATATTAGATATACAGAATTTCATAAGGCAGAATGTTTTTTCCTTTTTTTCAAATTTCTAAATTAATATTTAGAAGTGGCGCATTGCGATTTTCTCTGTTATGGAATTTATCATTGAAAATAAGTGCTAAATTTTCATCTCTTAGTTTTGCACACTTACTAACATCCAACTGTAACATCCATTTAAAGAGGTCTTAAGAAAGCTGATATAAGTATTTTACAACCAAAAAAACTTTTAAACATTTTAAAATGTAATTACTATTTCATATTGAAAACCACGATTTTGGCATACTTTTAAGGCTCTTTTCTCCTACTACATATACCTATTCTTATGTCAAACTTATATCAAACAAAAATGTATCTTTTGCTGAACAAATAGAATAAAACGAAAAATAATTGGAAAATATTGAGTAGTAGAAAAATTGAAAAGAAAACTTCAGTTTTCGCGGGTTTTCTCGGTTTGGGGGGAAAATATATGCTTTTATGACCATCATAAAAATGAAAGTGATCCTTGCCTCCATCCAACTACTGATTTGAAAAGAAAAATACATTTTTCTGGTAGAAGGACCTTTTTTTTTAAGTTGAATTGTCAATCCTAATAAAAGAGTTTACGAACTCATAATGTGTTAGTTAGTACGAACCACAAACCCTTTACAAGGAAGGATTAGATTTATAAGCGTGAAGTGAAATTTAAAAAAAAATTCCTTATATTTGTCGAAAACTTTGACAACAATGCGCCACCTCTAAATGTTAATTTAAAAAATTGAAAAAAGAGAGGTAATGTATTTCACTGCAAAGAATATGAAACTGAAGAGATAAATTAAAATTTCAAAAAGTCAGTTTTTTTTGGTCACCCTAATGGACATGGACAATATTGAGGTAACGTTGCTGCAATATAACGTGCTATATGGGACAGTAATCATGGTTTAAATGCTTAGCAGTCTATTAATTTAACAGGAGTGAACATTTCATTTCAATTTTCTACTAATCTAATTAATAATGATAGACCATACTTTCAAAATATAATTTTATGGAAATGTTGAATGACCCAAAGGTTTTAGCTTTAAAAAGTATACCCTGTATTATATTTCACGTGTGTTCAGGTTTATTCAACTCAACTTCAAGAAAACATTTTCTTACATTTTTGCATCTTTTATGGTCAGTTTAAACTACGAAAAAATGCTATGCTAAAAGATTCTATGTTAGATGTTTCTTTTATTATTTAGATGTACAATGAAGTTTACAATAGATGCTACGAACGTAGATAGTCAGGTTTAAATAAACAAATGTGTTTCTTCCTCTTTTTAATAAAGGTCTTTAACAGTACAGAAAAGAAAAGGCACTGTCAGTGCTAGGGACTATAATCTTATTATGAAAGCAAGCATGAGAATGACAATAAAATGTAGATTTTCTACGCTAATCATCTAATTGGAAAAAAATGCTCAATGGACGACTAAGCTGACGTGCTGTTCTGATCTTTGCAAATATTTAATATTTTGACGTTTTTTACACCTGAGTTTTTATTGAACTTTATGCAGTGTATTGGGCAGAGGTTTTTTTTCATGACGCTTCATATTTATATTATATAAACACTATTTAACAATCCTAAAGAATAACATTTCGATTAAAAATATTTTATTTTAATTACAGGTGATTTTAAAATTTTTCTATATGAATCGATTCAGAAAGAGCTTTCTTTTTATTTCAGGGTATAGTAAACCACGTTTAGACTGTCCACCAGATGTTACAGCGGAACTTTCACCAGGTCGAGATGAAGCATTTGTGACGTTCGATCAACCGTCAACAGATTTAGATTGGTTTCGATATGTTAGGTCTAAGCCAACTTGGGGCACCAGACTGGAAGCTAACCTAAAATTGGGTGTTCATGAAGTTATTTTCTACGCTCGACATCCTGTTTCGAAAAAACAAACTAGCTGCACTTTACGAATCACCGTCACAAGTTAGTCACAATTTCATTACCATTGTTAATTTTATTTCTTAAAAATTGTATTATGTTTGCTTATAATTCTTGCTCCTATGAGGATATGATTATCAAACTAAAAAAAGCAATTCGAGTGAGTTCCTTTAAATTAACAATTAAGTTTCTTAAAAAGATCTAGTTTGTTAGCGCAGTAATCCCAGAAATTTAAAATCAAAATGAGTTTTCACTCCAAATGAAAATAACTCCATTATAAATTGAAAGACAGCTTTCATGAAAAATCTGGGCTTATGAAATACCAGCTGGTTTTATTAATTTGTTTTCATGCCTAAAAAAAAAGAGAACCTGAAAAAATTCTATACAATATCTAGTTTTTAAAATTTTGAATAAGTATAAATTAAATGAAAAGGTTTCAACTACCTATTTTAAAATAACAAAAAATTCATAGATAGCTTTAAGATAAAGATTTGTCATGGAATCTAAAGCACTGCAGCTGTCGCGTGGAAATCCATTCGCACGTCTCAAAGAATATTCACCTCTGTTGAATACGGCTTGCTTTAATTAAATACGTTTATATCCCTGTCGAGAGAAAACCACAATTTTACCAAGAACACGACACCGATTTTAGAGATGAAATTATCCACATGTTTATTATCCGAAACTATCCACCATGCATGACTAACGTAACCACAATGGTCATTATGATACATATTTAAAATCCACGATCACCCAGGTGAAAAAAATAGTGTAATCCAATACGCATTAAGCTTTGGGTACATTTTCTTTAGAAAGTTACTTTAGCACCGTCTGAGAATCAAACGAGAAATAAAAAGTACATTGATATTGTTTTGGACACTTAAGAAACTGAATTTTTTTTGCGTTTTACTCCTGAAAGATACAAAAGTTGTAAAAATAATTAAGTTAAAAGTTGTAGACCTCAACAAAAAGCAAATTTTACATTTCTTACAATCCGTCATTGATAGAAATGATGAATGGTCGCAAAAAAACTCGCAGCACTTTAGATTTCACAACGGATAGTTTATTGTTATTTAACATGAAGAATACGTCACAATTGTAAACCATTATACACAGTTGAAGAACCAATTAAGAAACTGTCTGGAAATGCACAGGTAAACGCGCCCGATGTGGACTATATAAAGGTCGTAACGGAACTCAACTGCCTCATCACACCAGGCCCTCGCTGGATGACCAAAAAGGTGGGAGAGCTTCCGCCAACGATTCGAGTTCCATTCTATAGAGAGAGAAGGGGGTCAGTAATGGACACAGAACAGGGGAACTTCCACCTTAACAGAAACCTTAAACTTAGTTAAAGATTTTATGGCAGATTAAGCTTTCTTCCACAATGCCCAAATAAAGCCATAAACCACCCATTTAAATCCTGCAAGAAAGCATTCTTATAACTATAAACATTTTCAACAGTCATAAAGAAAATATTTTTCGAGAAAACTTCAAAAACTTTTGCACGTCGCTCTCTTCCCCTTCTTTGCAGCGGCAAGTAGAGGCAGTTTTGACTTGAGTTTGCTTGAGTAAAACTGCTGACCAATCGTAGAATTGTGTATTGTGGCACCGGACATAACACTACATTGGCACTGAGTGGGTTAACGAAATGCTAAAGAACCACAAGAGTATCTGCAGGATGTTAGAGGCGCGCCTCCCTCACCGTTCAGATGTTTTATCCTTAACTTTTGAAAGGGAAGGGTGGCTAAGCCCATCTCAAAATTATTATAAGGAAAAATCTGTTGTTAGGCACACCTATCTTGGACACCACCACAGATGTCATAGGTTCAACTGTTTCCTTACTGGGAAAACCCAGAAAGACATTTTATTAACATATTGACACAAGATTAGAGAGAACACTGCAGATTTCGTGGAAGACATACCGGACCTGACTTTCGCCGGCCGGTAGACGTTCGCTGCCGAACCGTTGGCAGCACGTTCCCTTTGGACTATGTCACCGAGGTAGCTTCAAAATAGCAGAAGCCTAGCGCCAAAATGACTCTTACGTGGTTAGTATTAATCAACAGACTCATTGCTAATGATTAGAAGCATGGACACCTATACACGAGACTAATAAAGAAAAAGACTCCTAGCCACGTGTGCGAACGTAAAATAGACCAGTCTCTCGTCGGGTATCCCTTGGACTGGTTGCTCTGCTGCTTAGGGTTTCAGACGAGTCAATAAATTACACAGATCCTATTTGCTTAGCAGCACCTTCACTTTTAGCCTCAGAGACGCCCAAAATAGGGAACAAGCCTGAGTTATCGGGACAAATGACGAGGATGTAAGTGATAGAATTTTTGTCGCACACAAACGTAGAGTGCACCAACAGAGATTTCGCACCATAGAATATAGAAGCGAAAATGGAAAGTTTTTAAGAATAGTCGCATAGTTGTTCTTTGTCACCAACGTATATGTATATAACCCGAAAGCAAGCCTTCCATAGTTTTGGCTTCGTGTTAGATTAGATTTTGGGGTTCCATAAATAGTGGTTTGACACCATAAAATATGGAGACAAATAAAAGAAGATTTTAAAGAATATTTTTCATAATACCGAAAATATTCTCTTGTTTATAAAGATCAAACATCAATTTTATAGTATTCTTTATTTTTTACACTCTAATTCCCCTTTCTTCTTATTCGCAGAATGTCATATTTCGAACCTTCATATAAAGAGAATGCGGTGTATATACAGAGTGTCCGAGGCGAGGGTGTACATATTAAGAGGTCATAAAATGGTCCTTAAATGTGTGAAATTGAGATGGAATGAGATTCGTGAAAATACTAATTTACCTGATAATGTTTTCTTAGATATTCTTGACTTTTGTATTGAAAATGCATATTGTAGTTTTTAAGTTTTACAAACAAATTTTTGGTACACCTATGGGCTCCCCACTATCAGGAGTAATCGCAGACCTTGTAATGGAAAGATTGGAATCTTGCATCTTAAAAAAATTGAAATTCCCTTACTTATTTTACCGTAGATACGTGGACGATATCTTCATCCTTGTCGATATCGATAATATTGAAAAATTATTGGAGTCTTTTAATGCATTTGACGACAATATTCAATTTACTATTGAAATTGAAAATAATAACTGCATAAGTTTTCTCGATACCATGATAATTAGAGAGGGAAACCATGTCACCACAAATTGGTACCATAAAAATACCTTTTCTGGTAAATATATCGATTTTAATTCAAATACATCTAAAAAAGATAAAATATCGATTATTTACGGTTTGGTTGATAGAGGTATAAAACTCTCTGATAAGAGGTTTTACGAGAAGAACTTGTCTTTTATTTTTGACACCCTTATAAAGAATAATTATCCACCTTCTTTTTTGACAAAATATATTAATGACAGATTTCAACATATTTTTTCTGATAATACTATTCAAAAAGAACCTTTTGATACCAGTAGAATGATTTCTTTACCCTACGTTACCGAACTTAAAGATTTTTTCGTTAATTTGTTTAAAGACTTCAATATCAAATTAGTTTTTAATTATAATAAAGACCCTTTTGGTGTCTTTTCCAAGAATAAAGATAGCGTAGAATTCAAATACAGGAATCACGTTATATATAGTATACCATGCGAGTGTGGTGCTGTATATATCGGTGAGACCTGTCAGTATATTAAGGAAAGAATGAACCAACACAAGAGAGATTGTAAATCGGATAATAGGAGCTCTGCTTTAGTGGAACACTCTCACGTCTTGGACCATTCTTTCCACTTCCAAAATACCAAAATTTTGTGTAATGAGACTAATTATTATAGAAGAAAATTTAGAGAGGTTTTTCACATTCTTAAAAATAAAAATTCTATTAATAAGAAGACTGACTTAACTGCACTAAATCGCATTTACCACAGTCTTATTATTAACACATTTTAAAATAATCACCGGTTTCCTTTTAAATTTACATATTTTAATTATAGCACATCGGCATAGTAAATCTCATTCTTATCATTTTCAGGTAATCACGTTGATATTGACTGTTGACTTTCTGAATTGTATACCTACAAAAGAGGGCGTACGCTCCTCTTTAAATATATTTAATTGACCGTTATCTGTGACACGTGCCTGTTCACGTTTGAAAATTTATTTTTTGTTTTAATAGTTTTATACAAAATGTGGTCTTCAAAAATCTCAGACCAATTGGAGAAAAAAGTCTGTTCCTTTTTTCCTCCTTATTATACGTTTTTATATATTTTTTTATACATTTTTAATATTTAAAATCAAATGTGAAGTTGGAAAATCCATTTTGGTAAGCAACGTTGTGTTACAAATTGTATATTTTTTATTTAAACATTATATTTTATTAAGTTATACCGATGTTTATGTTCTCGTACTGTTTATTTACAGTTTCGTAATTAATTGTCTGAAGAGGTCCATCGTAGATGGACGAAAAGCTTTACATACATTAAAGCGAATAAATGTGGATTTTTTCAAAAAATAAATATACATCTTGCACTACAATTATAAAAATCCAAACAACCTTTACATCTATATCTAAGAGGTCATAATCTTTGATAAAAAACAAGACGAAAAGTCCTTTGTAGTTTTTGAAAATTTGCAATAGTTAATGAGTTATGAGAAAAACAATTTTGACCAATGAGGAAGATTTCTTAACATTTCGGGCATCAGGAGGTGTTGTTTGTCAAGTGTGGTACACCCTCCTTCAAACCACACATTTTTTCATAATATCAAGATACTTGCGAAGAAAAATTTTCCGTGGAGCAGAACCAATTGCAGGTCAGTTTTCGAGAGCTCGGGCTCGCCACAGGGAGTATAGTTTTAGGGAGGATGGACCCACATATGATTAACAACACCCGAAATGCTAAAAGCCTTCCTTATTGGTCAAAATTGTTTTTCTTATAACTCGTTAACTATTGCGAAGTTTCAAAAACTACCAAGGACTTTTCGTCTTGTTTTTTATCAAAGATTATCACCTTTTAATATGTACACCCTCGCCTCGGACACCCTGTATATTTAAAATCGGACACAAAATTTTCCTAAAATATTCAGTTAATATTTAGGATCTTTTCTTGATAAAAATGTTATATTTTAATAAAGAATTTCTGTTAGCTTAAAAAAGACATACCAATAAATAATATTCTTTACATCAAACCGGATCTAAAAACATATGTATAAATGAAACATAACATGTATAACTCTGCAAATATGTATTAATTATTCACAATTTTTCATTCTTTACGATGTTTAAAATTACATCTTGTTAGTACTTCTCCAATAACTGTCATTTTTTCATAATAGCTTTCTTAAGAAAAGTACATTTTCTTTAAAAACTTGTAGAATTAACACAAATTTAAATTTTTTTACGATATTGAAGTTTCAATGCTTTTAAGATGCCTTGACAAAAATTTCATTAATTGGTTTTTAGATGGTGAAGCACCGAAAGTAAAAAATTGCCCAAGTGACATAGAGGTTAGGGGACAGAATGGCTCTGCTATCACGTGGGAAGAACCGATTTTCACGGATAATGTTAAGGTCATGAAGATTCACAGCAATGAGGTATGACTACAAATTACTGTAAATGATTTACATAAAGTGTCCATGTCCATTATGTAGATGAACAATATCTACAGTACCGTTGGGAATTGTCGCCAAAGTGGAAGTACAACCAGTATGCGTGCATTGATTAATTCCTACCGACTTTGAATCATGATATTTTATAATAATTTAAGGGAAGCAAACCCTTCAAACGCTCAAAAATCAGTAATTTTTATTAAGTAATCAGTAACTTAAGTTGCTTGTTCACATACAGAAATTAAAACTTGTTTATGTCTGTTAGTTTTTGTATTATTAACGATCAATCATAGTCATAACCTAACAGTAACATAGGCAGACTCAACTTCAAACGCCCATCCTGTAAAATTCGTTTCTTGCAGCTAAGGTCCCTTTCACTGTGAATCGACACATTTGGAGTTTTTTTATAAGGTAAAAGGTTTGTTGAAAAATAAAATAGAGGCTCTGCAGTATACTCTTTTAGTTGCTTTTTTGTGAATCTTTGAGAACTGATGCTTTGTCCTAATTTTTGTAATGATTCGTAAAATGATTGAAATTTAGTTTAAGAATTGTTACACGATGTTCATTTTTTATTTACTACAATTTTCAGAGACTTTTAAGAAGGTGTTCATCTTGGGGTCACTTTTTTTTAAAACGAAAATTTTAATAATTAGAAAAAATGCTTTAAAAAATGTTTATGTTCAAAATAAAATTGTATCCCTTTGGCCATAAGTTACCTTATAAATTGTACTTTTATTCGGTATAAAACATTTCAATATATTTTATTTAATTTATAATTTTTAATAATTTATTTAATTCCAACTTGGGGCCCTCTCCCCTATTTATAATTAATATAACACAATACTATATTATATAGTATTATTTATTTATTATTATTATTATACTAAATTATTATTAATATGATTAATAATTTATAATTATTATTTTTAAAATAATTTATAATTGTAATGATCTGACTTTTTTCTTAATTTAAAAAGTTGCTCCGGAATATGCTCGTCGGATGGGGCCAACGTACATAACCTCCATATCGATGGAATTTTCAACCCAACGATGAATCGAACTTAAATTCTAGCTGAAACTTAAAAGAAAAGCAAAAGCAAAATAAATCTTAGTCTGCTGACTGACATTTGTTTTTAAGAATATTAATTACTAGGAGGTAGGGTGAAGTCAATGATGACACCGAGAATTAAAAAAATAAAAATAACAATAGTATATTCTAATGATTAAAAATTGAAATGTTACAAGAAATAAATTAACAAAATTTCAACTGTTGCAGAGTAAACTAGATAATAAACAATTCTAGACTTTTCTTAGATTTCGAGTTTTACAATATTTCCTTTCTCTACAAGCTAGCTAGTCAAAAACAGTGAACCAACGAATGGTCTAACATAGACTGAATCCCTAATAATTTTTGACTGACGTCACTCCCCACCCCTGTGAAATAATCCCCATCCAAGGGAAAGATTGGGTCTATTTTTTGGGTAGAGAGAAAGCAAACAGGAGCACCTATATTTTTCTCTCTCTAGCCAAGAAATTGAGAACCTAGAAGAACACGTATTCCAATGTCACGGGGGCACCCATAGGCATTGCAATCCTCCATTTCTATTCGCCAATCCGAAGAGGAGCACCTCTATCAATTTGGTGAACGCCTAGGACATCCTTTACCTCAAAGGTTCCGGATGATACGTGTGAGTTTTGAGAGAGGAGCATCTCTACTCACTCCTCGCACGTTCTCAGCAGTCCATCTGACCTACTAGGTACCCAGGGTCAAGGTACCTGAGTGTCCTAGCATGAGACCGAGGAGCACCTCGAGTCTCGACAGCCAGCAGACTTACTCAATTGGCGAGCACAACTGAATATATATGTACGCCGTCAGTCGCCGCTGCGAAGAAGGGGAAGAGAGAGACGAGCGAGAAGTAGGAAACCTCACTCTCTTCGAGAGCCATGCCGGCTTCTATAGTAATGTATGAGTCCGCTACACAATTATAACTCATATCATTACATAATACTGGGGGTTGGCGCGCGAAGCGCGAAGGGGAGCGAAGCCCCCCCTCTAGTGATTCTATATAATTCAGGTCCCCACAACAATAGTAGTTGTTTTATAACTTCTTTACTAACATGAAATATCTAAACCTTGGCATCTTAGCTTTATATAGTTTGTTATTTTACCTTTAACAAATAAGATTGTGCAAGTGGTTTAGAAATTTAAAAATGTACTAAAATATAAGATAAATATCTTTGTAACTTAAACTAAATATTTTAGTTTGGAAATGAGCAGCTTAATATTTATTACAATTATATAACACACCCATTAACACTGTCCAAATAGACAGCTCTTCTACAAAGTTTCGTGATAAAATATTCAGTATTTGGAGAGAAAGTTAATGTACAAGAATTAATTAGAAAATTAATTTTTCTATCAACATTACTACTTCCTGATAATATTCAAGAAATATTAATGGAGTTCCCAGCAGATCGGAGAAATATTTTTTAAAATTAACTTACCCTAACTTGAATCACTTTACACGAAAGCTTTCTCTATTAAGAGCTTTCGTTTCGTGAATCCCCTAGACAGAAGTTTTCCTGGCAATCAGAGAGGGACGTGCAACAATGTTAGCTCGTATAAATTCTACCCTTCTCGGAATTCTGCTTATCTTAACTTACGCGTCTAGGCGATGGCAACTCAGTTAGACGCGACAAACTCTTTATACTTAAATTTTTAAAAACATCAGTTCTTTATGAATTTTCATTATTTGCACAATCGGCAAACCCGATGAAATTCATAGAGCAGTTCTCGTTGTTAAATGGATTCCAAGAGTCGAAACACGTCCGGAAGTTCTGGCTTTTCTCGATCAACGTGCTGGAAACGAATTCGAGAGCTGTATTGTATATGCGAGAACGAGGTAGTGTGAAAACAATGAAGGGATAGACGACCCTCCTGAAACGTATACCAAAAATAAAATGAAAGCAGGAAAAAATAAACGGAACTTTTGTCACGACAATGTAGAGAAACTCGGATCGTAAAATTAGTTATGCACAATTTTCCATGATAAAATAGAAATTTTCTGGACCTTTACAAAAAAAAAAAAAAAAAATACTGGCAATGAAGACTTTTCCCTCGGGAAGCAAACTCTCAATTTAAAGTTCTTGAGAAATAAAACTCGTGCCAAAGAGGATCTCCTTTGTTTTGATTTTAACTTCGTTTGGGAATTCAGGCGCTCTTTGTGATTGAAATTTATCTTCTGTTTAGTTCTCAAGTTTAGTGAATAGACTTGCAGATCGCTTTTCATTTTTTAACATTGTTAGCATGCTCCTTTCGACAAATAACTTGAGTTAAAATCTGACTCAAAACTCCTGAAGTGAACCTAACATTTGAGTTGGCTATGTATTTGAAAATATGATATGTGAAATATAATTTTGAATAAATTAATTAGTTAAAATTAGTTTTTTATTAAATCTTAATAGTGTATAAATAATAGAGTTACTTTTCTTATAAAACTGTGATTTTTTTTTTATATGAAATTGGATTATTTTCCTGATTTCACATGTGAATTCTACATTCCCGATTCTACAATTTGTTTTTGGATTGCATTTTTTAGATGCCACCTCCACAATTTCACACACTCATGATACCACATTAGCGATTCCACGTTACGGATTTCAGAATTCACATTTTAAATTTCGGATTCAACATTCTGGTCACCACATCCCGACTTCTACGAAGTCTAGTTTCTATTCAGGGGGATAAAATGACAAAGTTTGGTTTAAATTGACGTAATAAAAGCTTAAATAACAGAAAATATGACCGATTTTTGTCCGATAATATACATAAAATTCAATTGTTTTTACAATTTATCTATAAAAATAGTCAACTTAATTGTAATTGTAATCTCTACTGCTTCAGATTATCCTCTCACTACGAGACCGAAAAATGTGATTTTGAACTATTTTCTTTCAATTGTCTTTATTTTACTAGCTTTTCTCAGACACATAGCTTTATTTTAAACGATTATCGTTTATTCATATTATATACTTCAGTAGCCCTCTTATGGGTCAACAGTACCGCGGGTGTTGTATTAAATAAATTAATAACAAAAGAGTAAAATCCGGAAAAACTAACCTGACAATCCCCTGATTCTTATAGATTTATAAAATTAAATACAAACACATACAAATTTTATAGCGTTACAGATTCTTTTCTCTATTTTCGAAATCTTTAATGGAGGAAATCCCTTTAGACGCCCGAAAATCAGTAATTTTTTATGATTTTTTTAAAAGGTGATAAAATAACCTCACCACTTAAAGTTTTAACATCATTTTAATTATACTTTATTCTTTAAAGAAATATATGTACTGTGACGCATTTTTCCAGATTATGTTTGATGTTTCTTTATTTAATTTGAAATATTTAATCAAAACCAAGTAAACAATATAAAAACATAACCCGGACGCCAAGTTATTTTAATGAAACATAACTAAACAAAAATAATAGTAAAATAAAAGACTGAATAAACTTATCAAATGATTCTAATCTTTAATTGAAATATAATAAAGCCACGACTAACTCATAATCCGGAGAGTGGCGAGTAAGGAGCAGCAACAAACTAAGAATTTGAATTAAACCACAACATAACAAATTTATTAAATGGAAATTATTTCAGAAGGTTACAAGAAATCAAAAATAGCCGGCCGCACGGCACGGCCATTTACAAATATACATGCACTGAATACTGACTCTAAATTTAATGTCTATTATTGGAGATCAACTCCATTACAGAAAAACAAATAAATTGTTAATATAGAAGCTCATCTGAGCAGGCACAATGGCCACAAAAGCAGCCTCGTCAGTAGTAGTAATTACATCTTTAGAAAGAAAGTTTGACAGTTTAATAATACATGACCATACGGTGGAACACACCAGTTTAGAATACGACGACAGCGAGAACGCCTCGTCGTCAAGTCAATGTGCAGCGACACATGCGCCGCGGTGCCGCTCTCACGAATTACATTTTAAAATCAAGCGGCAATCGATGGAGATTGTTAGATCTGACAAGTTGTCAGGTAAAAACCGGAAGTTCAAATAATATTATTATTTATTAGATTAAAAGGTTTAACCTTATTCTTTTAAGCCGTTTTAATAATAAATTAAAATTTTTTTTGCCCTATACGGCTTTATATTTCTTCATTTGTTTATACAAATATCAGCATCAGTTTGACGCGTTTCGGTATAAGATCTTATACCCTCATCAGAACAGCACTATTTGTTTCAACATTTCAACATTTTTTGATTTTGATTTTTTTAAGATACATAAATTTCATATTTTATAATTTTACTTAATTGACATTTCTTTTTAATATAACCTAACTTTTTTGAATTTCAAAACGGCATGATATTAGATTCTCGTAATAGGGTTTACACAAGAGAGTTCTCTTGTGCCTTTGTATATAGCATGCACCATCTTTTTTTTTAATTTCCATTTTGGGAAAGAAGAATTAACAAAAAATATATCTGACGTACAAAACTGGAAATAACAAAATAAGCTTGTGAGTAAAAAATTGTGAATCTGAGTAAATTAGATTCATACAAAAGCGCAGAATATTCATCGCAAAATAACAGTGATTCAGGAGCTAAAGAAACATGCCAATTTATTGAATTTGATAATATCAACAAAAAAAAGACTCGTTATTTAAGAGGCTATATCTTATCCAATCGATTTAATTAATTAAATACAAAATCAAAATAGAAAAAAAATTTAATTTAACTAAATCTTAAGCTTGACAAGAATTAAAATAAATATATATTAAAGTGAATTTTAAATATTTAATAAAATTAAATAATGTAAACTCAAAATAATAACAGGCACAAATCGCCAAGTTTACATTAAGGCTGAACAATAGCCTGGAATTGATTCCAGACTGGTGTGTAATAATTTATTTTTAAATTAATATAAAAATATTGTGCGCGGTAACTTTACCGCGTCACAGTACATATGGGGCGAAATTTCTGTACCGATCCAACTAAAAAAAAAATTTCCTCCGATTGGGCTAAAACTTGCCCTAAGTTTAGGTCTATGCATGAGTACATTAGCCACCAAGTATTACTAAATTTCATCATTAACTGTGTAGTGGGGAGGGGGGTCAAGTTTTTGATGAATGGTGGGTGGACTAGTTTTTCATCACTCGTAACTTTTATACGGTCAATCGCACAAATTTTTGACCTATATACTTTTGAAAGGGTTTTTTCTGCCCTTTCAAACGGTAAAAAAAATTTTTTCGAAAATTAAAAATTTGACCCTTTTTTTTAAAAATCAAAAATATTTTTGACTTTTTTTTCAATATCGACATTTTTTTTTTCATTTTTTATTTTTTGAAAATAAAGTTTAAAATGTGTACT
This sequence comes from Ganaspis brasiliensis, assembly GCA_037103525.1. Lineage (NCBI taxonomy): Eukaryota > Metazoa > Arthropoda > Insecta > Hymenoptera > Figitidae > Ganaspis > Ganaspis brasiliensis. The sequence continues at coordinate 307,977 of JAZKLR010000594.1, read as the reverse complement.
TTGAGTACACCAAGTATGAAAAGGTCCTTTTTTTTTGTTTTCGAGATATTAAATAATGAATTTTTAAAAATTAAATAAAAAAAAGTAATAATTCTTTAAAAAAGTAAATTTAGAATTAATATGAATTTTTATTTTAAAGATAATAAAAATTTACATCCAACAAAACCCAAATATATAACATTTTGCATAAAAAGGTATTAAATAAAAAAAATTTAAATAATTATTAATAAAAAGTTAATTATGACATTCTTAGCGTCCAAATAAAAAAAATCATAAGGTCAATTCTCTTTTTATTGTATGACTTATTTAATATTTTTTTTTACTTAAAAATGGCAGCTCTATTTAAACATTTTGTTGCAGTTTTTGCCGCGAAATCAAAGTGCTGCAGTTGTAGCATTAGTTCTACTGATCTGAAATTAAAATTCCAAATTTTTTACAATTACTGAAAAGTAAAGAGACAGGCTAAACCTATAAAATTATAAAAAAATGTAAAATTAAAAATTTGTAAGGCTGTTCAAATTTTCGACTATTCTTTCGACACTTATTATACCAAAAATGTACATTTTTGGTGCGATATTTTTAAAACTTTAGGTACATTTTTCCAATAGTATTATAGAGAAAAAATATATCACTTTTAGCTAAATCGATCAAAAACTTTTTAGATACAAAATGAGATGTTTTCAAAAACACTGTTTTGAGATAATCGCGTTTAGTTACAATACAATGAAACTATTTATTTAGTGACTTGCCGATTATTCAACAATTCCTGACGCATATAAATAAACCTCTGTCTTGCTGCACTCACTCTACAAATTTTTGTCAAAACTACAATAGGAAAAACGAATTATACAAAAATATTCTAAAAACGAGTTGTTCCCACTAAAGCGCTCTAGCTACTTGAAACAATAGTTTGGGTGCTGTATCTCCGTAAATATTAAATATTTTAAATTGTATTTCATACAGTGTACTCTTAATATAATATACTTTTGAATTATGAAAGATAATAAAAATAAATTTTTTCGAAATTCCAAAGGGTTTTCCCCCATGTTATTAAAACCCCTATTACTTTTAATGAAAAGTAGATTTCATTAACTGACTTTCATAATGATGCAGCTTCTAAAGCCAATTTAATTTACCAGATTACCGTTTATAATTTTCTAGAGTCCAGGACGTTCTTTCAACGTTGGGGGACACAAGATCGAGTACGAAGCAAGCGACGAGGCGGGATGGACGACGAAGTGCATCTTCACCGTAGTGTTACGTCAGGCGTAGTAAAAAAAATTCTAGGGACGAGATAAAACTTGGAAGAACTGAATATCGGTAAGGTAATATAAATGGAAATTGCATCTCTCATTTTCTTCTCGAGCACTCGGCCCATAATGGATTCAGCTTTTACCAGAACAAGATCGTGTCGCTTAAAGTCCGGAGCTTTTTTCGTCAACGGCTGTAAAACATTTAAGTCTTCCCAACGCCTCTCAGTTCTTCTAACCGATCTTTAGATGAATTTTCAACTTTTAAAGATGTTCTTCGAGAGATGGCTGCATATTGCTCTTAACATCATTCTCAGCTTATTTAAAACATTTCATTTTATATTTTTTTTAAATTTTATTATTTAACTGAAAAGACTTATTTTCATTTTAGAAGCATTTTTGTCAACCTTGGCAATTATTTTAGACATTGTTTACTTGACAAAGTGCGATTGCGTTTAACCTTGTTGAAATACCTGAATAGATAACTAATTTGTTTGTCGAGAAATAAAAAATATTAGCATAGTGTGAGGTCTGTGTGTTATGTCATGTGATTGATTGGCGTATGCTGGAGGGTAACGATTTAAAATCCAAAGGATACCTTAGCAAGGATGTAATCAGAGCTGCGTAAACGTCTGTGCTGTCGCTTCGCACGAAAATTATGTCCACGGTGTATCGCTGCCTCTGCCCCACATATGTATATTGTACCTTCATAAATCTCATAAATAAGCAGCGATATTCTGGGGCTAAGAAAGAGGAAAAGTTCGTATTCCAGCGAAATGCTACCTTAAATCGTAAAAATTACATCGACTCTTGGACGTCGTAATTACACTGCATTTATGTATGTGGACGCTTATAGTTATAATTATACACATATGTATATTTCTGCAGAAACAACTGCTGCTGTAAACAAATAACGTCCCAGGGGCAAAGTTAGACTTGGCTTCTCATAAATTTAACCTCGAGCAAGGTCAGAAACGATCCGTGACTAAACTTGCCAAGGAGATTCTCAAAACGCTAATTTATTCCGAGTAATTATGAGCTTTCGTGTATATGTCCTCTTTTAGACGACACTTAAAAAATTACTTTTTAGAAATTATTATTAAGAGACAATTTGTAAATTCGTAGTTTTTATGATTTGGACATTAAAAAATTAAATAACAAGTTTTATTGTCACATGAATAATTCATTTTCAATCAAGAAGTGAGGTGAAGATAACTATTTAATTAGAAGAGATTACAATTTAGTAACGCACTGTAGAAACCCTTGAGAATTAACTGAAGCTTAAACTGCTTATAAGGTCAATTTCTAAAGCTGATATTGGGTTTTAAATAAACTCAAGTTTAAGAGGAAGTGTTGCAGTCGACTAATATTATCTCATTGATTAATTTAGACCTTAATTGACAATTCCTTGTAATGAAAAAGACACTAGAAATAAAGCTGTACTTGTATCAACTCTATATTAATTTATAATGTAAAAATATTTTATCTACTGTGACTTTTAAAGCGAAGTATTTACAAGAAAGCTGTTTTCTGCCCAATAAAAAATAGATGTATGTTTTTAAAAATCCAGTATTCAAAGATGTTTATCGTCAACAACGACAAGAAAAATTTGCTGTTTTCAATATAATTTTAATAAGAAAATTATCTAATATTATTGCTGGTAATATCAGCTGATATAGATCATACACAAATAATAAATAATAATAATATTAATAATTATAATAATAATAATAATAATAATAATAATAATGATAATAATAATAGGCACTAAGAAATGAATATTGTGTATAGGAATTGTTTTATCTTTGATCAATGAATAAAATTAAGCATTTACTGGTTTACTCCGTTTTAAAAGGATCAAATACGAACTTTTCAGAACCAAATATTTTCAAAAATTTCTGTCTTTAGTTGATTTTTCATTTTCTAATAAAACATTTGAAGACGAGAAACATTGTTTTGAATGAGTGAGAAAGAAATTAAATGTGTAATTAAGCAGTTACATTTTGTATAAAAAATCACGTAGACAAAGTTTATCTACTTTTGTTTTTGGGTTTAGTGTTTCAAGATAATTCTTTTAGTAGGAAAAAAGACTGGAAAAGCTCTCTTAACTATCTATCGAAGAGTTCGAGTTAATTATTTTTCTGGAAGTGACACTATCCTTAAAGTATAATGAAGGAAGAAAAGATGAAAAAAGTTTGAATCGCTGAATGAACGGGAAATGCAATTATCGGTTTGTATAATTGTAATGTGAACTGAGTCAGTGAAAACTTACTGAGATATCCATTATCGTAATCAATTCATTATTTATCAAATTAATTATCGCATTAATTATCACATTAACTATCAATTTAATTACAAATCCATTCGAGCATGAAATTCAATGTAGTGAATATGGTAACACTTCGGCGTTAATAATACGTGGCCATTTAAAATTTATTGCATTCAAAAGTACGAGTGTGTAAAACTGATTTATTGTAACTTTATGCCAGACGCATATCATTGATGATACAATAATAATTGCGATCAATTATATAAGAAGCGACACAATGTGTATAAAATTTATCTAATAAATATATTATAAAATTCAATTTATACCTTACTTCTTCTTTAGCAAGACTTAAAAGTTCTTCAACTTTGTCAAAATATTAATATTATTACTATTATTTATTCACTTATTTTAGAAAGAGAATATGAACATTATTTTAGTAATTAGAAACAGGTAATAATTACTGAAAAAAAAAAAAAATTCTCAAGACACTACACTATTGTGCATTTCTACGTATTTTTCTTCGCTGAATCCAAATCCGAAGTCAGAATAACCAGATTCGCTAAAATTTTTTGATAATCTCAAAAAATTGCTCAAAAACCCGAAAAATACGAGACAATGTTTTTTTTTGTCCGGAACAATAGGGTAGTGGATTCCTACGTATATTTTTCGCTCAATCCGAATCTGAAGTTAAAATGTTCAGATTACCTAAAAGTTTTTAAATAATCTCAAAAAAGCGATTCAGTGGAGAAAAATCCGTAGGACTACACTAGCATATTATCCAGGACAAAAAATTTTTTTCATGTGGGTTCATTGAGCAATTTTTTGAGATTATCTCAAAAACTTTAGCCAATCCAGTTATTCTGACTTCGGATTCAGATTAAGAGGGAGAAATACGTAGAAAGACGTGAGCGTAGTGTTCCTGAAAAAATTATTTTTTTTTTATTTTGACTTGAAATTTAACATTTTTTTGAGATTATCTCAAAAATTCTTCTGGAATTCCTACTTGTAATATTATTAAATTGGATTTTAAAATAAGTTTATCATCAAGCGATAAATCAACAAATCTATGGACTTTATGAGAACTTAATTTACAATTTAATATAACAATATTAAAAATAATAATAAAAATATATTTTTCATATTTGAACATTTTCTAAATGTGTTTTTACTTTTAAGGAGAAATGTAGATTTTCCGTTTATCCTAAGCGTCATCAGGAGCAATCTAAATTGTCCATTTTATTTTGATACTTTTATGCTCAGTTTTTTATTTCAAATATTAATATAAACTTGAGAATTAAATTACATTGTTAAGAACTTCTGCATAAAAACTGCTAAAGTTTGAAACAGAAATTCAAATTTTCCAGTATGTGAAAACGAGAAGGAACGAAACAGAAATCACTTTTTTGATGCTAGAATTAAAACTATTAGATTAGTTCTGTAAACATGCTAATCGAAAGCTTGGCCTTTTATTCGATAAATAAAATTGCAATTAAACATTAATATTAATTAGATAGTCCACAGCAATATATCGAATATTATATCGAAGTAGAGGGGGCATAACTGACTAAAAATTATTTGGCGACCATGTTTGTTCGTTCATTATGTGAAATTGCAGAATATAATTGAAAATAGAGGATAATATCGGATTTTGGAAAAAATTAATTGTAAAAAACATAGAATTATTGAATATGTCAGAAAAAATTGACAAATGAAAATATTTATTGAATATTGTAAAAAATTCAAAAAGGCCAGAATAATTGACTTAATTTAAAAGTAATTCAAAAATTAATAAATAATTATAAAATTTCAATAGAAAAATTATTGAAAATAACCGAGAATTATTGAATATTAAGGAAAATAACTACAAATTTATGCATGGAATTAAGCAACTTAATTTAAATTAAAATGAAATTGAATAAAGCCAAGAATGATTAAATATTGAAGCAAATAATTTGATATTGAAGGAAATCACTGAAAATTGAAGAATGGAATTGAAAGTTAAAGATTAGAATTACAAGTTTAAAAAAGTTATTGAAAAAAGGCGAGAATTATTGAGAATTGAAAATTTAATTCCAAATTATAGAAATTAATTGAAATTTTTAAAATAATTGAAAATTGGGGAAAATAATTTAAAATTTCATTAAAATAATCGTTAATTAAATTTTTAATGAAATTTGAAGAAAATTATTGATAATTTTAATAAAAAATAGAAATATAATTAAATATTAAAATAAGTAATTAAAAATTGAATTGTGAATTTATGAATATAGAAAAAAATAATTGAAAACTCAAAAATTAATTTAAAAATTGAAGAATCAAATTGAATATTGAAGAAAATTGTCGTAGAATTATGTTATAAAACAATGGTTTGAAGAGAAAAATAAGCTATTATTTTTCAAGGTTAGATAAAAATTACATATTTCAGCTACATTTAAAGAAAAAACAGAAAACCTTTAATAATATTGTTTATTTACTGCATAAAGTCAAACAAAAACCAGTTTATTATTAATAAAGTTTATATTTTGTTAAAAAGTGATTGAGATAAGAAAGATAAGAAGTTTACTACTATTGAGTGGTATGTTGTTTATTTATTTTTACTCGTAATCATTAATGATATTAAATATTGGATTAACAAAAAAAACAAACAAACAAAACAAAAAAATGGATGTCTGAAATACTAAGTTATTTTAGTTTTTAAATAATATTATTATATTTTTTCGTATAATTTTATATTTATTTAACGATTTATCTTGTAAAAGTAATTAATGACAGGTAAGTATAAAATACAGTTGTTTTAAATAAATATAAATTATGTAAGCAATTAAATAATAAGTCTACAAAAATTTTATAGGCGGAATTATATACTATTAAAAAAAAACTTGCTTACTTTTAGGAACTAGAGAGAAGTATTGTTTAGACAAATAAGAATTACTAGCACAATGAATTGCGCGCTACGCGCGCGCGTCTCTTTCTTCGTACCGTTGATAGGCTCTTTTCTTATAGAAATATTTTTGAATTTTATTATTTTGGGCCTTAAAAGGGTGATATTGTAACTCTGCTATTTTACAATTTGCTGAATGTCATAAATATTCGTTGAAAATGACTGTAAATTACAATATTAGAAATTCAAATTTTGCAACAACTGTTTGTTGATTGAAAGAGAAGAAACTGTATTTTTCACCTGGTATAATATTAAATGATAAATAACTGCTTTTAAAAATATTTTTGTAAACGGACCTGTATGAACCTGTATGAATTGTGAATTTATGAATATAGAAAAAAATAATTGAAAACTCAAAAATTAATTTAAAAATTGAAGAATCAAATTAAATATTGAAGAAAATTGTCGTAGAATTATGTTATAAACAATGGTTTGAAGAGAAAAGTAAGCTATTATTTTTCAAGGTTAGATAAAAATTACATATTTCGGCTACATTTAAAGAAAAAACAGAAAACCTTCAATAATATTATTTATTTACTGCATAAAGTCAAACAAAAACCAGTTTTTTATTAATAAAGTTTATATTTTGTTAAAAAGTTATAGAAAACAACAGAATTTTTAAATTGTTAAAAAAATTAAAGTAAACATTTTTTTTAAATAAAGTTTTTGCTAACATATGGAAGTTAAATATTCAGGAACCAAAGATAATTTTCTGCTTGTTTTTTTAAACTTCTAATACATTGAGTGAGATAAAAAAGATAAGAAGTTTACTACTATTGCGTGGTATTTTGTTTATTTATTTTTACTCGTAATCATTAATGATATTAAATATTGGATTAACAAAAAAAAACAAACAAACAAAACAAAAAAATGGATGTCTAAAATACTAAGTTATTTTAGTTTTTAAATAACATTATAATATTTTTTCGTATAATTTTATATTTATTTAATGATTTATCTCGTAAAAATAATTAACCGCGTACGGAAATAACAATGGGTCAAATCAAGCAAACTATGGGCTAAATCGTTTGCCAATGAATAGCATGATTTCACCCACGGTCCGACTATGGGAAATATCAAGCACACTCTGTCAAAGACTCTGAAAGCTATAAAACGACAAAAAATAATGCCAAGATAATTTTTCAGAACATAAAAAAACTAATTCCACTTAATAATCTTAATTTTTCTAATTTTCATAATTAACAACATCAAATAACAGAGGCCATGGCGGAAATCGTGACAACAATGGGCACTGAAAAAAGTTAAAACTCAAATCTCTCTTCATTTTTTACAGTTTAAAAAACTTTCTAAACACCACCAAAACTGAATTCAAACATAAAAATTACATTTTTCAAATTATTAAAATATACAAGTCTAAGTCCAAAGGACCATGGCACAAATCGTACCAAACATGGGTAGAGAAAAAAGTCAAATTTCAATCTCCTATTCAATTTTTTCAACAGCAAAGATGATACAGAACAATTAAAAAAAGATTATGACCAAAAATAATTATTTTCCACAAGTTTCAAAATACACTAAAACCAAATTCAAAGAACCATGGCATAAATCGAACCAAACGTGGGTCATAAAACAAGTTCATTTTCAGTCACATATTTAATTTTTTAAATAGTAAAAATTATACAGAACATAGCAACAAAAAGATTGTACCAAAAAAAAATTATTTTCTGAAATTTCAAAATGTACAAGAAGCAAATTCCAAGGACCATGGCACAAATCGTAGGAAACATAAGTAAGAAAAAAGTTAACTTTTCATCACCCATTTAATTTTTTAAATAGTAATGATGATACAAAACATAGCGAAAAAAAATCTTCAAAAAATATATTTTTCACATCTTTCAAAATCTTCAAAAACCAAATTCAAAGAACCATGGCACAAATCGCACCAAATGTGGGTCGTTAATCAATTCAAATTTCAGTCACCTATTTAATTTTTTAAATAGTAAAAATTATATAGAACATAGCAAAAAAATGATTTATCCCACAAAAATTATTTTCTGCAAGTTAAGAATATACAAGAAGCATATTCCAAGGACCATGGCACAAATCATACTAAACATGAGTAAGAGAAAAATTAAATTTTCATCACCTACATAATTTGTAATCAGTTAAAATAATACAGATCAACTATTTAAAAATTAGCTAGGTGATACTAGTTTTACTTCTTTATTACGCAATGTTTCGTATATGATTTGTGCCATGGTCCTTGGAATTTGCATCTTGTATATTTTGAAACTTGAAAAAAATAATTTTTTTGGGATAAATGGTTTTTTGCTATGTTCTGCATCATTATTACTATTAAAAAAATTAAATAGGAGATTAAAATATGATTTTTTTCTCTACCCATGTTTCGTACGATTTGTGCCATGATCCTTTGAATTTGGTTTTTGAATATTTTATAACTTGTGAAAAATAATATTTTTTTGGCAAAATAGTTTTTGGCTATGTTCTGTACGATGTTAACTATTTAAAAACATTAAGTAGGTTATGAAAATTTAACTTTTTTTTTACCCATGTTTCGTACGATTTGTGCCGTGGTCCTTGGAATTTGACTCTTTCATATTTTGAAACTTGTGAAAAATAATTGGTTTTGGACATAATCTTTTTTTTGCTGTTCTGTATCATTATTACTATTTAAAAAATCAAACAGGAGATTAAAATTTGACTTTTTTCTCTACTCATGTTTGGTACGATTTGTGCCATGGTCCTTTGAATTTTGTTCTTGTATATTTTGAAACTTATTAAAAATAATTTTTTTTGGCTAAATAATTTTGTTGCTATGTTCTATATAATTTTTACTATTCAAAAAATTAAATAGGTGACTGAAAATTCATTTATTTTATGACCCACGTTTGGTACGATTTTTACCATGGTTCTTTGAATTTGTTTTTTGTATATTTTGAAACTTGGGGAAATAATTATTTTTGAGCATAATCTTTTTTTAATTGTTCTGTATCATCTTTGCTGTTGAAAAAATTGAATAGGAGATTGATCGTCTCTTTTTTCGTACTGTTGATAGGCTCTTTTCTTATAGAAATATTTTTGAATTTTATTATTTTGTGCCTTAAAAGGGTGATATTGTAACTCTGCTATTTTACAATTTGCTGAATGTCATAAATACTCGTTGAAAATGACTGTAAATTACAATATTAAAAATTAAAATTTTGCAACAACTGTTTGTTCATTGCACAGCTCATAATTTGAATCTTTCAGGAGTGCATGCTGCTAGTGTTTCACCAGATATGATTATGTTTTTTGGTGTTGTTCAAAGGTTATATACGTTTTTTTCCGGGTCAACAATTCGATGGGAAGTTCTGATGGAAAATATTAATATATCTTTAAAATCTCAGTCCGATACTAGATGGTCTTCCAAAGCAAGAGCAGTAAAAGCTTTACATACACAAACGCCATCTGTTCCAAAAGCTTTACAAACCTTAACGTCTGATCAGTATAACGCTGGCACAATTACAACAGCTAGAAGTTTATTAATTAATATAGACTTCAAATTTCTCTGCATATTCGATGTTTGGAATCAAATCCTAACAGCTATTGACAGAGTAAATCGAAGTTTACAACCTAAAAACTTGATGATAGATAGAGCAGCCAAAATGATTGAGGGATTGACAAAACAAATTCAAAACATTCGAGACCAAGATTTCGAAAAAGTTTTTGAATCAGCAGCAAGTGTTTCTAAAGCTATAAGAGTTGAAGGCAACTTTATTCAAAAAAGAAGAAAACGTGTAAAAAGACAAGATAATAATGAAAGCGTCGATGAAAGTTACGACATAGGACAGAAGCAAAATTTTAAACTCGTAATGTTTCAAGTAATAGACACTTTGATAAGTCATTTTCAATGGAGATTTGTAAAAATCAATGATCTAGCTGAGAATTTTAGTTTTTTGTCAATATATGGGTTAAAGAATATTGACATAGAAGTCCTCAAAAAGCGGGCCGAAGATTTGGCTACCAAATATGAAGATGATTTGAACCAAGAGGAATTCATAAGTGAATTAGAAACTGTAAAATTTCAAATAGATTCAATTATCCCCGAGTCTGAATCTACTACTTCACTTGATTTACTTTAAACAATCGACGATTTTTCTATAGCAGAAAGTTGTCCAAACGTTAATATAGCTCTAAAAATTTTTCTCACATTACCAGTTACTATAGCTACATGTGAAAGAAGTTTCAGCAAACTGAAATTAATAAAAACATATTTGAGATCGTCAACCGGACAACAGAGATTGACAAATTTGGCAATTTTGTCCATAGAAAACGAAATTGCAAAAAAGCTTAATTATGACAGTATTATCGCCGAATTCGCGTCTTTAAAAGATAGAAAAGTTCGCATTCAAGTTATCTTCTCATTCATTCTTCCTTTTGTTCAAATTTTCTTATAAACATTATATATTTGTTACCTGCAAATTTATAGAATATAGTATGTAGTTCCTTACGTTGCCAAAGAATTCAGATTAAATTTTTCTGGCATTTCAAATTTGTTTATTATAATGTTACGAATTGTAGGTACTTTAGTAGATAAAAAATGTTTATTTCATGTATTTAAAACATCATTTGAATAAAACTTTTATAATCAATAAATATAAAAATTATAAGTACGGAAGAAATAATTCGTTCATTTAGTAAAATTTAGTTTTCAAGTAAAAATTTTATAAATCAGAAATTTCATTACTTTTAATTCCTAATAATTAAATATATTTTTTAAATTCTATTTTTCTAAAGAATATAGGGGGGGGGCGCCAAATTATCTATCTTGCACCGGGCGCGAAAAAACCTAGTTACGGCTCTGAGTGTGTTTTTCGATGCTGAAGGGGATAAGGTAGATAAGAATACTTTTAAAGCAAGGTTTTAAGTAATTAAGGGGTGATTTTAAAGGGTGGTTTTCGATGCTAATAGAGGTAAATTTTATAGGTTTTTATTCTTATTGAATTTCAAAGTTTGTGAATCCTCTAAAGATTGTTTTTTGTTTACTTCTTTAAGAATATTTGTTATTTTTTTAATTCGTGTTTAGGGGATGACTTCACAGCCACACAAAAAAAAAGTTCCCTGGCTTGGGTATGAAACCCATATTTTCCTATGTATTTTGATGCGCTGAAACCGAATCCGCGATCAGAATTGGTCCAGCAGGTCTGATTTTCGACCTAACCTCAAAATTAATAAAATGACACTTTTTGTTCTTTAGAATCTGAACCAGATTTAACTTTAATACATTACTAGAGTTAATAGAAAGCTTGATTTATGACCTTTAAAACGCTTTTTTAAAAATTGTTCTACAATGATTTTTAACGAAGATATGATGTTTTACTTAACATATGATTTTTTAAAATGTTAAAATGCCTGAATATAGTAACTTATGAAAAAAAATTATTTTATGTAAAACATCAAATCTTCGTTAAAAATCATCGTAGAACAATCTTTAAAAAACGTTTTAAAGGTCATAAACACAGCTTTCTATTGGCTTTAGTCATATATTAAAGTTAAATCTGGTTCAGATTCTAAATAACAAAAAGTGTCATTTTATTAATTCTGATGTCCATAAGATGAATTAAAAAATATTTGTTTCATTTGAAATAAAGCAAAAAAATAAACATATTTGGGGATGTGTGGTCGAGCTATTGACTAAAAATGGTAGAGAATTTTAGAACAATTGATAAAAAATGGTCATTTTTGCGATTTTGAAGCACCAGATGCAATTTTTTTGGATCAGTTTGTTCTGCATTTTATTTCTCCCATTCCATACCTACAACTTTGCTAAAGACACAAACAAAATATTTCTCTCGGTTTACGAGATATAGCCGTATCAAAATATCGAAAAAGTTGTCAAAATATAGTCTGAGCCAAAAACTTGATGATGACATAAAATCCAAACCCAAATCAATCAGGCAAAAGTAATGATGCAGAATTTCTAGTTTTTGCAATACTTTCAGCTGCGATTCTAAAAAATCAGTTTAGAATTTTAATGTTGCACATTGTAATACAAAAAAAAAACAGAACTATTCTAGTGCTCACTCCACTTTTGGCTGCTTAATACATAACAAATAGACCGAGAGGGTAGGAAACAATGGAATTGTTGCGTTTTCTTGTATTATGCACATTTAATTATGACTTTTGAACCAGTCAAGATTTTTTAATGTTCTTAAATTATTTTAAGATTAAAAGTTTTAGGTTTTAACGACAAATTTTATCATTATATTTCGTCTTCTCGTCCTCTAGGTCAAAGGTGTAGTAACGTTATTTGCCCGGTCCATTCCACAGATTTTTATATTTTCGCGGTTTTTTGCTTGGCATAGATGGCGCGCTAACTCCAAGCTGTTCACTTCCCGTTTCCTGGTTCCTTATTACGTTTTTCTGTGCGGTCCACGCCACATTGTGAATTAGTAAATATCTTTATTATTTTGTTAAAATCAAATAAAAAATGAGTTTATCGGATGAAAGTAGTCCGTGCAAAGTAAATAGTGACCAAAAACAAAATCGAAAAGTGAAAATGTGTAGTTATTAAATGATAAAAGCAAAGTAAAAAGACATTTTTAGACATGGCGTTTATTTGATACAAATTCGTCTGTCAAATATTAGGATAGTAAAAACCGTGGAAAGAATGAAAATCGTTAATCATTCCTCAAAATTTAATATATGGATTTCTGATAGAGACAACGGTGAACTAGCTCTTTGAGGTTAAAGTCACGTTGTAGTCAGAATTTGTCAAATTCAAAACGCTCAAAACATTCGAATAGCAGAGAAGGCAACCATTTTGAAAATCACACGACTCAAAGAGAGAGAAATACTTTGTTTTGAAGGAAGTACATACTGACAAAGAGGGTGTTGAGTGTCTTCCAAGAGAAGCGCCGGGCTCTGGTCAGGTCTCTACGAGCGGTGAAATAATTAAAATATTAAAAGTTGCAATGAATTCTTACCTTAATAGGAGAAACCCCTGCCAAAAAACAAACAAGTAGGACCTCCTTTATGTCAAGCATAATAATAGTAAATAATTAAAAATAAATATAAGGTAAATATTAAATGGATTTAAAATAAAATGGATGGAAATTTATTCGGTAAAGATTTTCCGAAAATGATGGAATTCTAGTTGACTAGAAAAAGCAACCGTTTTCAATACTGGCCATTTAACCGAAAAATAAGTTCTCTTTGAGTTAAATGCGTTATAAAAGGTAAACCGACAAAGAGGACACAGATAAGTACCAACTGCCTTATCAAAAATACAATTTTGCTCAACTTTCAGTTTGAGTGTAGGTAATGGTCGTTTAAAAGAAAAATTATTATAAAAAATTAAAAGCTACCGTCATCTTAAAATGGTAAAGATATAAATTCCCTTTTATTGAAGAGGTCGAACAAGTAAACCCACATAATTTGTGAAAATTTTTGATTGAAAAGTTCAAAAATGATTATAAAGCTAAAAAGTGTTTCTTACCCTGAAAAAAAGCCAATTTTGTCAACTTCAAAACAATAACAATAATTGAGAACAGATATAATATTAGGAATTTATAATCTAATATAAAACTGAATATTAATCAAATAAAATACTAAAAATACTAGACTAAACAATGACGAAATTAAAAAATAAATAATAATCAAATAAATAGTAATAGATAAATAAGATAAAATACAATAACAACAATACATAAATAAAAATTTATAAAAATAAACACATTCATTGCCTTTACAAAAAAAAAAAAAGTATAATTTTTTATTATTGTTTTATTGCCTTCATAAATTTATAAGATTCTCATTTTCTTACTCGGTAAGATAAAATTTTATAAAATTCGTTACGCATCACTGTCTTCATAATTATAAAGTTGACAGAACATTGATTCAGGAAATGTTAATTATTCATGTCGGATTTTCTTAAATAGTAACTTTAAAAATTTGTGTGTTATGAGTTAAAAGAAATAGAAAGTTGTATAACACCGTGAATTTTGCGTGAAGTGCCTAATGGTATCATTAAAAGATTTAAACTTTTCGGATATAATTTCAATTCAGAGGAAAAAAAAAAAAACCTAATAAAAAGAAAATTGACAAATAGTATGTAAAGAAAAAATTGACAGAAATTGCGAAACGTTTTGTTTTGTCAATTTTAATTTGTCCTGAAACAGAGTATGGAGTGTTATATGTATATAAAAATAATAGATAGAAATAAACATTGTAGTCTTGTTAATGGTAGTTTTTACATATGTATGATGACATTATCTGAATTATGGAGAAAATAAATTTAAGTAATAACAAAACTTCGTCGGAAAAACAGAATTGAATTAAAAATAATTAGATAGGATTATTAAAAAAAAAAAAAACAACAACAACAACAAACAAACAAAAACAAACAAAAATACAAATAAATAAATAAAATTAAAAAAATTTTATACAGAAATAATTTTGTTTCTCGTTGTCAGAATGGCAAATTTCGTAGAAGGGTGAAAATTTAGATATTATGACAAATGATAAAAGTAGAAGTTAAAACAAGACGATTAATTCGAAACATTAAATTTTTTAGAGTTGAAAGCTGCATTTCATGATTAAACAAGTTCTTCAAAAGTATTTAGTTTGGTACAAATATTTCTAAAACGAATCAGCCTTGGCTAATGTAAATAAAATGGGCAGAGTATGATATTCTTGTCAGAATCATTATGCAAGATATATTCCATCTAGTTTAAATAAAGAAGCTTGTTTTGTAAATCCCGAAAAATTTCTATAAGCACTTAATGCGAATTTGATGATAAAACTATTCAAAAAATAATGACTAAGAAATTAAGCCAATTTTGTCCGACTTGCTTTAAAGAAACTTACATAAATATGTATTTATTAATAACATTATTTTCATAGTAAGAAACCGAAATAATATTTCATAAAAAATACAGTAAAAACTAATAATTAAGAATTTGTAATCATATTATATATTTAGAAATGAAAGCTTGCGAGAATAAACGCAAAGCTAATTAACAATCACGATGATTAATGAAATGATAAATTGATTTAATTTATTAACTTTAAATACAAAAAAAAAGTATTTCTTGTAACAAGTTTAAAAATAAATAAATAATTTAAATAAAGAAAAATAGAATTAAGAAAGATTTTTATTTCTATGTTCGACTCTTAACGCTTATTTTTAAATTCCTGAAAACTCAAACTAGATAAAACGGAAAGTGCTTTAGGTTATTTCTAATTGGCCAACTTAATCGTGGTTTCCTTTATTTAATTATTTCTTAGTCTCAGATTAAATTTATTTTAGCTATATTGAAGATTTAAAATTTCCTCTTTAGACAAAAATATTCAATGATCCCAACCGAAAAAGGTGTGGTCATTTTACAAAACGGTTTACCGTAAAATAAAATTTAGAAAATGCTAAAGAAGTACCAATGGTTCATCTTGCTAAAGAAACTCTGAAATAATATAAAAAGTAAGAACATGGTTATTGAAGTTGAAACTTTTAGACGATACCAACTTTATGTTGTTGATGCATCGTTAATAATATAATAAAATAAATAAATAATCGTTTTCTTTTAGCAAAGATAAGTGTTAAAATGTAAAGACACTGGAAGCCACATAACTTGTGCATAATTAAATTTGTAATCAGGCTCCAGTATACAGAAATCTATTTTTTCTTTAGAAGTAAAGGAAAACCTAAATCAAAATAATAATGAACAAAAAGATTTGACCTTATTTATATTAATAACTGCACAAAGATGCAAAATTTTAAATAAAATTGACATATTCAAAAACAATTCAAAGGATGAATAAATAAAAAGAAACTATTAAAGATTTCTTTATCAATAAAATGCATCTCTTAACGCAGAAAAAACTTTTAAAATTGTAAAAAATTTCAGATAAATGTTCAGATGGGACTCTTGAGCCCTAAGAACTTATATTGAATAACTAACTAAAAATAAATAAAAAAGACAAAGATTATCAGACCAAAACGGTCTTTAGCATTTTTAAACAGCCCTATAAAGCGGCGTCTTGACAAAACATCTGTTAGAAGCATTAAAATGTAGAAATAATGCAGAGCAAATCAGTAAAACCCCTGGATTGACAGTACACTGTAAAAGTGGGTGTCTTACAAGTGTTTTATTTTAAGACATAAGACGTTTAGAAAGCGTCTTATTACAGGTATTTTTAAGACACTTTCTCAATGGTTTAAAATTAAGACACCCTAAAATGTCTTAAAAGTGAGGACAAAAAAAGACACTTGTTTTTGGAGTGTAATCACAAGCATTGTTCCTTTTTATAACTGTCCTCGGATTTTAGTCAACTTCCAATATATAATTAAAATGTTTAAAGATTATTTAATTTAATGACAGGTTAGAAAACGTTAAAAAATATTAAGGAAATTTTTTATTCCAAACGTAATAAAATGATTGCGCTGTAAAAACTTTCCTTAATCTGTGGAATGGACCGGGCAACTAACGTTACTACACCTTTGACCTATTCGGACAAGAAGACTCATATAATTGAAATCGAACTTCACTTAGGTAAGTTCGTTTGACTTTACAATTTTTTTTTATTTCTTAGTCTATTAGAGATATTGCTATTAGTCATAAACTTGTTTTATAATTGTTCTACGCACCTATTTTGCAGAATGAAAACCGTTTTTTATCTTCAAAACTGTGTATTCTTAACACATACACTTTTAGTAGACCCATATGCTACTAGTTTTTGTAATAAAAATTGGGCCTGACTCTTGTAAAAGTTTTTATTATCTTATCTATAACTTGTTACCAAGGTAGGCAATAATATACTTCCACCCAATGGGAAACTAACGATTGGCGCATTAATGGACCAGTATTGGGAGCCAATGGTGCCAATATTGGCGCATTAATGGAAACCAATATTGGACCACAGTTGGTCAATCCTTGGGATGATAACGGGTTTGCCAGTCATTGGCAGCCATCATTGGTTCAATATTGGTTGCCAATGATAATGCCAATAAATAAAATTTTTTAAATTAACAATATTAAAATCTATATTTTTATATTGTTAATTTATTTATTGTTTAAAAAAATTTTTTTTTTTAATAAATATTTTAATTTATTTATTAATGCATGTCAAGTATTGGTACAATAATTGGCTTTCAATATTGGTCCATCCTTGGGAGCCAATGAATAACCAACAATCTTATTTTTACAACTCTATATGGAAACAGAGTTGTAAATTTAATCTTCAGCCAATATTTGACAATGAAGATTTGAGTGTTGGACACATTAGAAATGTATTTTCAGAGGTACGGGATCAGGACTTATATAAAAGAGCTGAAGAAACTCGATCGTGAGAAAGGCTGACCGATGCGCGCCCTATGCCAGTTTCCGAAACCACAAACGCGTGAGAATCCTCGGCGCGCAGACGCGGCATAGATGCGGCGGGAAACTTCCACTATTTGAATTTGAATTTTTTATGCATTTAATCAAAAACAAGAAAAGAAATATAATAATACAAAAATTATACAAATTCTTAAATTTCTATAGTTTTCTGATTGTTATTAAAAAGTAATACGCTTAATTATAAAGAAATACTTATAATAAATATCCTCCATAAATAATTGTTCAATTCTTGAAGATTTGAAAAACTCTTAAAGGTGTGTCCTAAGGTTAAAAATTATTGTTCTAAATCTACTTTAATCGATTTTCATGTTATAGAAATTATTTAAATAAATTAATTAGTTTTAAAGAAATCAGAAAGAAATTAAATTGATGAAAAAATAAACATTTAATATTAAAAATAATATTAATAAAAATAATCACATTAAAACTTTGCTTGTAAAATAAACAGAACGAAAAATTTAAAATTAAAAAATTAATGAACAATTACAAAATATTAAAGAAGACTTTAATTTTATTAAAATGTAAACTTAAGTCACATAAATACAAATATTCATGTAAGTATTTAAATTTTAAATTCACCATTTTTTCTGTTTAAATTTAAAGTAAAATTTAACAAATTGTAAAGAATGATAGTTAATAAATATTTAACTTTATTTGTTATTCTTTTCGTTTTTCACATGCAAAAAATAATCATTTTTTTTTATAAAACTAAGAAACAAATTCTCTAAATTTGAATACAAATTAAAAATGAAAAAAATTTAATATATGTAAAAAAATTTTAAATTTGAATCATTTAATTAAATAATTTATTTCAACAAAATGACTTTCTAAATATAACTATCCAGAATATATAAAAAATATGAGCAAAAAAAATCAAAATTGGTTTTTAAAAATAAAAAAATAAACTTTTTAAAGTTAAAAAAAAATTAAATTTTTTTTAAATTTTGTTATTCTAAAATTAATATTAAACTTGAATAATAATTTTCAATACAATTACTTAAAGTTAGTTTTCAAAAAATTCAATTATCATTAAAATGAATCTTTCCAAATAATAAAACTTAAACAGAAAGAATTAATGGTTTCTTTTAAATTAAAGAAATAATAGAGCATTAAACATAGTTAATTTAATATTTTGAATACTATTAAAAAAAATTTAACTTTAAAAAAATTAATGATATCAAAAATATTATTTTTCGATCGTAATTTAAAAAAAAAATTCATTTTATTTTAGCTTTATTGAACAGTGTTGATTTTTAAATTTTAAAATTTGTGTCTAGGTATTAAGCTTTAAATTAGATTACATCTTATTTTTTTCATGTCCATATCTTTTATTAAAATTAAATTAAAATTTGTTTTTAAAAATAAAATATAAACATTTTAAAGTTTAAAGTTGAATTGAAAATTTTTTAAAATTCGTTATATTAAAATTATAATATTAATCTTAATTAATAATTTCAAATATAATTACTTTAAGTTAGTTTCCAAAAACTTGAATTAATTTTAAAACGAATCTTTACAAATAGTAAAACTTGAACAGAAAGAATTAAAGGTTTCTTTAAAATTAAAGAAATAATAAAGCATTAAACATGGTTAATTTAATGTTTTGAATATTATTAAAAAAAACTTAAGTTTAAAAAATTTAATGACATCAAAAATATTATTTTTTATCTTAATTTTAAAAAAAAATTCATATTAATTTAACTTTATAAAACAGTGTTGATTTTTAAATTTAAAATTTTTAAATTTGAGTCTAGGTATTAAGCTTTAAATTAGTTTACATCTTATTTTCTTTTTTGTCCATATCTTTTATTAAAATTAAATTAAAATTTGTTTTTAAAAATAAAATATAAACTTTTTAAAGTTTAATGTTGAATTGAAAATTATTTAAAATTCGTTATATAAAAATTAA
Organism: Ganaspis brasiliensis; assembly: GCA_037103525.1. Taxonomy (NCBI): domain Eukaryota; kingdom Metazoa; phylum Arthropoda; class Insecta; order Hymenoptera; family Figitidae; genus Ganaspis; species Ganaspis brasiliensis. The sequence goes on along the minus strand of JAZKLR010000594.1, from coordinate 288,251 downwards.
GATTAATCTTAAATAATAATTTCAAATATAATTACTTAAAGTTAGTTTCCAAAAACTTGAATTAATTTTAAAATTACGAATCTTTACAAATAGTAAAACTTGAACAGAAAAAATTAAAGGTTTTAAATACTATTAAAAAAAATTTAAGTTTAAAAAAATTAATGACATCAGAAATATTATTTTTCGATCTTAATTTAAAAAAAAATTCATATTAATTTAGCTTTATAAAACAGTATTGATTTTTAAATTTAAAATTTTAAAATTTGTGTCTAGGTATTAAGCTTTAAATTAGTTTACATCCTATTTTCTTTTATGTCCATATCTTTTATTAAAATTAAATTAAAATTTGTTTTTAAAAATAAAATATAAACTTTTTAAAGTTTAAAGTTGAATTAAAAATATTTTAAAATTCGTTATATTAAAATTAATATTAATCTTAAATAATATTTTCAAATATAATTACTTAAAGTTAGTTTCCAAAAACTTAAATTAATTTTAAAACGAATCTTTACAAATAGTAAAACTTGAACAAAAAAAATTAAAGGTTTCTTTCAAATTAAAGAAATAATAGAGCATTAAACATGGTTAATTAAAATTTTGGAATAAAATTAAAAAAAAATTAAGTTTAAAAAAATTAATGATATCAAAAATTTTAAAATTTTAAAGTAAACATTTCGAATATTATTAAAAATGTGCTCAGAAAGTAAAAATTTTGTTTAAAATTTTTTAAACTTTTAAGTTAAACTGGAAATAAGATGTGAACTAAATTAAACCTTTCTATACAAATTTAAATTTTAAAACTCAATGCCGTTTTGTAATAGCTAAATTGAAATAAGTTACATTTTTTAATAAGGATCGAAAAATAATATTTTTGATATCATTAATTTTTTTAAGGTTAAATTTTTTTTAATAGTATTCAAAATATTAAATTAACTAAGATTAATGCTCTATTATTTCTTTAATTTAAAAGAAACCAATAATTCTTTCTGTTTAAGTTTTATTATTTGGAAAGATTCATTTTAATGATAATTGAATTTTTTGAAAACTAACTTTAAGTAATTGTATTGAAAATTATTATTCAAGTTTAATATTAATTTTAGAATAACAAAATTTAAAAAAAATTTAATTTTTTTTTAACTTTAAAAAGTTTATTTTTTTATTTTTAAAAACCAATTTTGATTTTTTTGCTCATATTTTTTATATATTCTGGATAGTTATATTTAGAAAGTCATTTTGTTAAAATAAATTATTTAATTAAATGATTCAAATTTAAAATTTTTTTCATATATTAAATTTTTTTCATTTTTAATTTGTATTCAAATTTAGAGAATTTGTTTCTTAGTTTTATAAAAAAAAATGATTATTTTTTGCATGTGAAAAACGAAAAGAATAACAAATAAAGTTAAATATTTATTAACTATCATTCTTTACAATTTGTTAAATTTTATTTTAAATTTAAACAGAAAAAATGGTGAATTTAAAATTTAAATACTTACATGAATATTTGTATTTATGTGACTTAAGTTTACATTTTAATAAAATTAAAGTCTTCTTTAATATTTTGTAATTGTTCATTAATTTTTTAATTTTAAATTTTTCGTTCTGTTCATTTTACAAGCAAAGTTTTAATGTGATTATTTTTATTAATATTATTTTTAATATTAAATGTTTATTTTTTCATCAATTTAATTTCTTTCTGATTTCTTTAAAACTAATTAATTTATTTAAATAATTTCTATAACATGAAAATCGATTAAAGTAGATTTAGAACAATAATTTTTAACCTTAGGACACACCTTTAAGAGTTTTTCAAATCTTCAAGAATTGAACAATTATTTATGGAGGATATTTATTATAAGTATTTCTTTATAATTAAGCGTATTACTTTTTAATAACAATCAGAAAACTATAGAAATTTAAGAATTTGTATAATTTTTGTATTATTATATTTCTTTTCTTGTTTTTGATTAAATGCATAAAAAATTCAAATTCAAATAGTGGAAGTTTCCCGCCGCATCTATGCCGCGTCTGCGCGCCGAGGATTCTCACGCGTTTGTGGTTTCGGAAACTGGCATAGGGCGCGCATCGGTCAGCCTTTCTCACGATCGAGTTTCTTCAGCTCTTTTATATAAGGCCTGATCCCGTACCTCTGAAAATACATTTCTAATGTGTCCAACACTCAAATCTTCATTGTCAAATATTGGCTGAAGATTAAATTTACAACTCTGTTTCCATATAGAGTTGTAAAAATAAGATTGTTGGTTATTCATTGGCTCCCAAGGATGGACCAATATTGAAAGCCAATTATTGTACCAATACTTGACATGCATTAATAAATAAATTAAAATATTTATTAAAAAAAAAAATTTTTTTAAACAATAAATAAATTAACAATATAAAAATATAGATTTTAATATTGTTAATTTAAAAAATTTTATTTATTGGCATTATCATTGGCAACCAATATTGAACCAATGATGGCTGCCAATGACTGGCAAACCCGTTATCATCCCAAGGATTGACCAACTGTGGTCCAATATTGGTTGCCAATAGTTTGCCAAGAAAAAACTGTTGGCCGCCAATCATGGGACCAGTATTTAGCCAATGGTGATCATTGGCAATTTCCCATTGGGCATGAGCAGAATACAGTTCTATATAAACTCAAAATTTCGAGCAGAATTTAAATGTATAAAGTATCGTTCATTTAAAATATTGAAGTCGCTTTCTTTGTCTATAAAGTATCAACCCAACGATGAAGTCTGTATTTAAGAAAATAATTTTGGCATGCTTTATAATTTTTGTTCTGCAAATATTTGAAGCAGAAGCAGTTCGCCGTACGTAATGTATATTTTTAATTTATTACTAAGTTAAATATTAAACATTTATCGTTTAACTCAATTTTAAAATTACTATTTTAAAATTTTATTATTTAAAAAATATTTTGTTTAGTAACAGTTATTGCAAAATTTAACTGAATAAATTTATATTTTTTTAAAAGTTATTTGTGTTACTTACCTTTTTACGCCAAAAAATTCGTTTTATTCGAATCTTTGCGATATTAAAGTTTTTTAGTCTCTTGTTTTGTGTTTTCAACATAAAAATTTTTTTTTACAACATTTTAATTTTAGGATAAATAATACTCAACAACTAAACGGTAAATCTTTTGGTCTTTCAAGAGTAATATGATCCTTAAACATTGAATTATTTTTGTTTTAATTTTGAATTAAAACCTAATTGTACATCAAAAGTTATTAAATGATATATTAAAAGTTACTAACTTTTTTCGCGTTAGCCATTAGAAAAATGCAAAATATTAAAAATTGAATTTGTAGTATTATATTCGTGATCACCGAATCCTAAAATATAAGAATACTATGTTTACATACATAAAAAATCACAACAGACATTTTTAATCGAGAAACCACTTCACGCATGACGCCAATTTTGGCGTCATACGAAGTGGTTAAACAGACCCCGAATACGTGGAAATAATATTGAGAAATTTCAGAGATTTAATAGCGTTTTTTCTCCGAGAATAGTTTGCAGCTTAGAAAATTAATTTAGACTTTTTTTTTGCAGAGGCGTGTAATGGTGGAAAAGGAAAATGTAAGTCAATGTCTTGTACTTATAAACAATATCCTGAACATGATAAAGACTGTGCAAGCTTAGGCCCAACAAAAAAGAGAAATAAACCTTACAAATGTTGCCATAAAGTTAACATTTAACCATGGTTAAAGTGGTTCCGTAGTTGGACAGCCTTTATGATTCTTGTAAATTTGTTTTTCTACACTATTAAAAATATTTTGAAAATCACGAAATATTTATGTTGCAGTTGTAACAAAAATATCTTAATGTCGTTACTGAAAATAAATTTTGATACACATGACAGAAATTTCTGTCAAAATCCTCTTTGCGCATGTGCAAAATTAATAAGTTTTGTCACATATGACCAGAAAAAATTGCTGTCACAGGTAACTAAAAATTCTAGTGGGAATTTTTAACAGTGTAGTAAAAAACTTCAAGCATAAATAAAACAATTGAAAAAAGTAATTGATATTTTTTATTAATTTACTGCTTAGAATCCTTATAAAATTATGAATCTTGGTAAAAGTTGCTTTCATATACTTGAGAATGTAAAATGTTTTTGAGGCGAAGTTTGAATTAAAAAAAAAAAAATTCTCAACTCTATGAAAGGTCTTGTAGCTGAATGATGGATATGATTTTAAATAAATAACTTTTATTAAATCTGTTATCGAGTGGTATAGAATAACTCAATGATGTTCTTAGAATTAAAGGCTTGAAGCCTTGCTATCTTAGTAACTGGAGCTATTCCATATGAAACAGTTTAAGGCCAGGTTCCTCCAAAAAACGTGTTTTTTCAAACTTATTTTATTGATATTACAAAAAATATTTATGAATCAAACATTTTTATATATAAAGACACATAAAAACATTAATTGAAGGTGCTGAAAAAAGAAAAAGCACGAAAAAAATCTAGCGTGGCGAACCACTGAATTTAGAAATAAAGTTATAATAAGAAAATGTACAGTTAATTTATATAAATGTTTCTACTATTTTCAGTAAACTGTTTTAATAAATTGATATTTCTTTTGTTATTGTTAAAATTTGAAATTTCGTTTTTTAGTAAATTATGTATTCTTCTTAAATAACCAAAATAATAAAACTTTTTAAATATAACAGTGAAATGCACCTTTAGGTCAGCTATAGGCATAGTCAATTTGTTGATACGAATTTTAGTGATTTAGCGATAGTGAAAATTTTCGAAACAAATAAACAGTCAAAAACTGACAGCTTCAGTCCTAACTTTCACGTGGTTATATTTATTTAACCTGATAATAATAAAAAAAATTTATTTTATTTAACAATTACCTAATTAAATAAAAATATTAATATGATTATCTTATGCCAAATTATAGTGAAAATTATTGAGGTAAAAAGAAAAAGAAAGAAGAAGAAATATAAAGAAGAAGAAGAAGAAGAAGAAGAAATGAGTTAATAAAATATTATAATTATGTACATATACTTATATTTTCAAAACAATAACTACATTTACATATTTATTTAGTTTTACCAGTTACTATTAATTATTAATAAAAATGCAAATATAATTTTGCATAATCTGATAAATGGTTTTTTTATTTTAAAAATTATTAAAATAACCTTTAATTTTTGTTTACAATCATAAAAATGTTATTACTTCTCTAAACAATAAATCATATGATTTAATATTAAAAAATTACATAAATAATAAAATATTTAAAGCTAAACGATTGTTGCATTTAAATTAATTGATAAATTTAATATAAGTTTACGTGCATTCGTTACTTTTTGTATGCAAACAATAATTATCTTATTGAATCTTGAAATCCCTGAAGAAGAAAAAAACGTAAAATAAAAATTAAAAATCGATAAATGTATAGTGGTAATGTAAACTTATTAAGTTTATTTACAATTTTAATAACCCTAATTTTCAATAAAATCTAATTTAATGAAACTATAAGAATATCAAAAACTACTTATCAAAATATTAGAAAATCATGTCAATTTATACTCAAATTATATATTAATGACGAAACTAAATACATATTTAAATTTATTTCTTGTTTTAGAAATCAAAGTACAAATAAAAAATTATATTTTTGTCAAATCATTTTATCGTATTCACTTTCCTTCATCATACTTTTTTATACGTCACTACATTTTATTGAAGATAATTAAAACACTTATATTAATTATTAAAGGGAGAAGCTTTAAGTGATCTCAAGAAGGTGAGGTGAAAAAAATAATTTACATTTTTTTCGTGTAGTCACAATTAGCAACGTTTCGTTGACAAAGTTTCGTCAACATCATCAGGCTAAAAAACATTTATTGAATATGAAATAAAATCGAAAACACAAAGATACACTGATTATATAAATATACACAAAAATAATAACAAATAAAAACAATTACCAAATTCGTCAAAAAATTTTTGAATTATAAGACACGTCAAAGTGGAGACATTCTGCCACGAGTCGGACAAGACAACTAAATGAATTTTCAAAATAAAATTTTGAAAACGGATCATTTAAGTCATGAAGGTTAAAAGGTTCAAAGTTTAAGTTGTCTAAGTAGAGGATAGTAAGCCTTGTTGAGAGAGAAACTTTCCTCTTTCTTATTTAAAGTAAATTTAATATTTGAATTAATATGAATCGTCTCAGAAATTGCTCTTTTTTTCAAATTCGGTTCATAATCCAATATTTTAACTTTGTCCCAATTAAAAACATGACCCAAATTTAGATGTAAGCTAGTGACAGAGTTTTTATTTTTTTTAGTTCTATGTTCATTAATGCGGGTTTTGAGAGCTCTTTTTGTTTCACCAACATATGTCGCTGGACAATCTTTACAGTCAATTTTATAAACAACATTCGTACGGTCATATTGTGAAAGTGATTGTCTCAATATTTTAAAAAATAAATTTAACTGTGTTCCTGTTTTTTATTGTAGATATGTAGATGACATTTTTTTAATAGTAAAGAGGGAACATATCGAAATTATTTTAAATGTTTTCAATTCTTATAATAGACATCTGCAAATTTCCATATGAAATGGAAGAAAATAATCGTTTAAATTTTTTAGATTTGACATTGATAAAGGAAAATAATTTTATTATCTCTGACTGGTATAGGAAACCTACTTCATCAGACAGAGTCATCAATTACTTTTTAAATCACCCAATTCAACAAAAAAAGAATATTGTGTTTAACTTAGTGGACAGAGCGATTACTCTATCACACAAAAAATTCCATGCAAAAAATTTATCCACTATTAACAAAATTTTGTTAAAGAATGACTATCCTTTTGATTTTATTGAAAAACATATAAATATTCGAATGAATAAAATTAAATTTTCAACTTCTGACAACCTTGACAAAAATCACAGAGCGAATATTTATCGACAAATACCAAAAGTTTGTTAACCTTTTAATGACGGCTATTTCTTTGAATTGTCGAACATTTTGAAACGATACAATATTTCTGCGATTCCACTTGTTAGAAAGAATGTGGGTGTTGTCAAACTAGGCAAAGATGTTACAAAATAATATGACCGTACGAATGTTGTTTATAAAATTGACTGTAAAGATTGTCCAGCGACATATGTTGGTGAAACAAAAAGAGCTCTCAAGACCCGCATTAATGAACATAGAACTAAAAAAAATAAAAACTCTGTCACTAGCTTACATCTAAATTTGGGTCATGTTTTTAATTGGGACAAAGTTAAAATATTGGATTATGAACCGAATTTGAAAAAAGAGCAATTTCTGAGACGATTCATATTAATTCAAATATTAAATTTACTTTAAATAAGAAAGAGGAAAGTTTCTCTCTCAACAAGGCTTACTATCCTCTACTTAGACAACTTAAACTTTGAACCTTTTAACCTTCATGACTTAAATGATCCGTTTTCAAAATTTTATTTTGAAAATTCATTTAGTTGTCTTGTCCGACTCGTGGCAGAATGTCTCCACTTTGACGTGTGTCTTATAATTCAAAAATTTTTTAACAAATTTGGTAATTGTTTTTATTTGTTATTATTTTTGTGTATATTTATATAATCAGTGTATCTTTGTGTTTTCGATTTTATTTCATATTCAATAAATGTTTTTTAGCCTGATGATGTTGACGAAACTTTGTCAACGAAACGTTGCTAATTGTGACTACACGAAAAAAATATAAATTATTTTTTTCACCTCACCTTCTTGAGATCATTTAAAGCTTCTCTCTTTTATACTCATTATGGAAGGATTTAATTCTGGTTTATTTATATTAATTATAATTAAGGTCTTAGTAAAAATTTTAATACTTATTATGTGATAAAATAAAAATAAATAACACCTAACCACGAAAATATTTGAAGTTGAAATTGTCAAAACATATATTCATCTGCTTTTTCTAACTATTCATCAAAATCAAATTTCTAGCTATACATTTTGAATATTTAAATTTAAGAATTTTAATATCTTTCTTTTAAAGTGACAAATATATAAATTAATAAGACACTTTCCCTAATATAGAAAAATTGAGCGACGATTTTCAATTTCGCCAAAACAGTGATATTGACAATATCGTTCGTTCGTTTTTGGCTAAATGTTTAGCTATTATGGAGAAAAGTTTTACAGATGCAGTTATACTTTTTTTTCCGTGGCATGATCCTTTTTTGACGTTTCGATAGCTCAGCTGGTCCGCTTCAGAATCTGTAACATTTATTATTTTTCTTGTATAAATCACAGAAATAAATATAAAAATTACCGAAAGAAAATAAGGATTATGTGGTTTTGATTTTTTTAACACCTTGACTTGGAGAAAAGATAAATTTTTATTGATCATCTATGTTGTTTTACCAGGTGACAAATTCTTATAATTGTTAATATTATTGTTACAACAATTTATCACTAAATATTATAACTAATAAAAAACAAAAAAGGGAAAAAGTTGTAATATATACCTAGGTACAAAATTTATATTTTAAAATACGCATACATTTTTCTTTATACAAATTTTGTTTACCGCTAAAGAAAAACTCCTAGGGACTTTTCAAAAAAACTTTAATACAAAATTTTAAAAGCGATTCCAAAAAACATTATACAAATCATACGACATAAATGAATACAAAATATTAAAAAAAACTCTTTTAAAAAAACTTATCACGGCTGGACATAAGACTGTTAACTATCGATTTTTTCAGTATTACTTTTCTGCAATTTTAGGACATTTGGATCTTTATTTTCTTCCTTCAAAGAACGTTATGTAATTATAAGAAGTTTTTTTAATTATGATATTTTTCTGATATGCTATTGTTTATTTACGTGACATAAATCATTATATAAATATGAAATTATATGAAAAAATATAATAATATTATTTAAAAACTAAAATAATATAAAATTTTAGAATTACATTTTTTTTTTAATGTTTAGGATACATAATATAAAAATAAACAAACACAATGCCACTCAAAAGTCGGAGACTTCTCATCGCAGACAATTTATTGATAAGTTTAAAAAAGAAGTTAAAAATTATGTTCATTTTGTGAACATTTAACTTTTATATGTCAGCATAAAGTTTGTAGCAAAACGTAAAATCAAAACAACAAATTAAAAATTGAATTTTCTTGAAAATTTAAAAATTGTATTGTATTCTATAACATTTCAATAATTTTTAAAATAAGTAACACAGTTGTAACTTCCTTTTAATTTTGCAACATTTCCTGCTGAATAATACCATGTAATGACATTCGAATTAAAAAAAAAACAATTCTACCAATTGTTTAAACAATTGGGGATTAAAAATTGGGGAAAGTAATTTAAATACTCATAGAAATGTTTAAAAAACAAAGAAAGTAATTTAAAATTTAGAAAATTACTTGAAAATCTTTAAAATAAATTTAAAAAAATTGAATAATGAAAAATTAGGGAAAATAATTGAAAATTGAAAAAAATTATTTAAAATTGAGATAAATAATATAAAGTTGAAAAGTATAATTGAAATTTGAGATAATATTTGACAAAAATACATAATATATTTTAAATGAAGGAAAGTTAAAGAAAATTTCAGAAAAAAACTTAAAACTTTCAGAAGTTCATTGGATCAAAAAAAAAAAGAAAATAATTAAAAATTAGAGAAAATAAATAAAACAAAATTAACATGATTTAAAATTATAGAGAATAATTTTTAATTAAACAGAAATAAATAACAACTTTTTGAAAATCACGAAAAAGAACGAAAGTACCTGAAAATTAAAGAAAATCATATAAATAATTTTAAAACTTAAGGGCATGTGATGGAGAATGACGTCACTGGTATAGGCAAAATTTGTCCGTAAACTTTCTCTTAAAATAATAAACGTTTTGACATTAAACTTTCTGGAATTACTTAAAATATCATTAAGATGGTCTCTCTGACCCAAATTTGTTAAAATTTTGCTTTAAAATTAATTTTTTTTAATTTTTCGAAAATCAGCTAATTTTTTAAAAATTAATTTTAAGGCAAAATTGAAACAAATTTGGGTCAGAGAGACCATCTTAATGATATTTTAAGTAATTCCATAAAGTTTGATGTAAAAATATTTATTATTTTAAAAGAAAGTTTACGGACAAATTTTGCCTATACCAGTGACGTCATTCTCCATCACATGCCCTTAAGGGAATAATTGAAATCTCAGATAAATACTTGGAAATTTTTTAAATTAAAAAGATATGGGAAAAATAGAAAATTGAAGGATATATATTTTGGTAATTGAAAAAAAAATTTTAAATATGCTGAAAAATAATTGAAATTTATGAAGAAAATAATTTAAATATTGAAAACATTAAATAAAATTTAAGAGAAATAATTGAAAAAATCGTAGAATATATGTTTAAAAAAGGAAAATACTTACAAAATTAGATAAAAATTTTAATTAAAGAAAATAATTAAAAAATCGCGAAAATAATCAAAAATTTATGAAAATAATAAATGAAATTTTTAGATAAACAATTGAATTTTTGAAAATTAAGCCAAAAGAATGAAAATAATTAAAAAAACGGAGAAAATAATATAAAATTGCAGAATTTGTTTTTAAGTAAAAGAAAATAACTGAAAAACCGTTTAATAAATAAAAAATTGAATACAATAATTTATGATAATAACTGGAAATTTAGGCAATTAATTGAAATATAATGAAAATACTAAAAGGTGGATAAAATAATTAAAAAATAAGATTTTTATTTGAAACTTAAAGAAAATAATTGAAATATGATAAAAACAATGATAAGTTGTAAAAAATAAATAACATTTCAAGGAAATTATTGAAAAAGTTACAGAATTTTCTTTAAATAAAAAGAAAATAATTTATTTCCGAGAAAAATATATGAAGATTTTAGAAATTAATTGGAAGAAATAAGAATAACCTAAAATTGCAGAAAAGAATTCAAGAAAGCTAAAAATAAATTAAATTTACGATAATTGTGACTGAATTTTTTGGTTTACAAAATTTTTAATTTTAAAAAAAATAGCTATAGTAAAATTCTAGATTTATTATTTTGCTCTAATTATATAATTATTTGTAGTAAAGTTGCTTCGGATATTGATTAATTTTTTTCATCGCCTATGCGTTTTCAACAATGTTATTTGAGTTTTTTTTCTTCTATAAGAAGTAGGGGAGAGTATTCAGAGCTTAGAGTTGGATACAGTTTTGATTTTTCTCTATATCTTCTCCTGTAGGCCCTATTGTCGATGTCTCTTATATTATTGGAAAGTTCTACTAAAATACAATGTTTTTGCTAAACATTGCAAAAAATTTGGACCAAAAGTTTCCAAGTTATACCTTCATTTTTGAAGGTCAAAAATTTTTTTTTCTCAAAAACGCATATTACCAGTCGAAAGAGCATGAAAAATCTATCGAAAATGGTATTACTGAAAATTTTTTATTTATTTATTTAAGAGCAAAAAATTACCAAATAAGACGGTAACCTAAAATTTTCATCCCCTCCCCCTCAGTAAATATTAAATGAAATGTAAAAAATATTTTACCCATAATTACCATCCAATAGGACTACAAAAATACCTGAATTGAAGAGTCACAAGTGACAATTTTTTTTACTGCGCATGTGTAATTGTCATTGAGCATTACTGCGCATGTGTAATTACCATAAAAATCTAGTGCGCATGCGCCATAAACAAAATGTTCAAGTGCGCATAAGAATTAATGATATTGATTTACTGCGCATATAAATGAACTATTTTGATCAACTGCGCATGCGTCACTATCAGTCTATCATGACACACTGCTACGCTTAACTGTGTAGGTGCTTAAGTTATATTAATGTTAATAGTTCAAAAAGATTATAGGTGAATTTATTTTAAAAGTTGCTTATAAGAAAAAGTAGTGAACCAAGTGAAAGGGGAGAAACGACTAAACGACAAATTTCTGTTGACGACAAAGGTTTCGTTTTAATATAATAAGAGATATTAATAGCTGTTCACTATTATTAACAAGCTGAATTTACACTTTACTAACTGTGATAACAATTTTCTTAAAAATGTGAAAGAAAATTTTATTTAAAAAAAATTCGGGCAAATTTTAGTTACACTCGTACTAAAACCCAAGTTTCTGCACACTGTTAAAAATCGGGCAGACACTTGACACTGGGAAGATTGAAATAAATATACTTTCAATCCATACAGATGGAAATTCACGTGCTTTCAATCTGTAGAGTGTGAAATCAAAACTTATTCAAAAATCCTGGGAGAACATGAGAGTATTTTTAATTGTTTAAATAAATTGTTTATAATTTTAACAATTGCTTAAATTTTATATGATGACAAATAATAATCAAAAGTGGTATTATTTTTTATTATTCATACCAAAAATCAAGTCCATGCCTCGTATAGAACGATAGAAAATGATTAATTTTGAAATTCATATGAAAGATCATTTTAACAACTAGCTGTCGTACCCGTCTTCGACGGGTTTTAGTTCCTACTGAGACATTTCAACATTTGTTTTTACATTGCTCAAAATCTTCTTCACAATTTATGAAATTTATAAATGTTTTCTTTTATTTTGCTTTTTGTTCACTTCTAACGATAATGTTTCTAAGATGTGTCACGTGAAAGTAACCAATCATTCATTTTCAAAAATAATTTAAAAATCTCTTAAGAATAGTCACATCCCAATTAGCACGCAAGCTTGTTGCAAGTAGTAAAATGTCCGCACAATGCAAGCTTGCTCGGCAAGCTTGCTGCAAGCTTACCTCGAAAGTTTGCGGCAAGCTTCCTGCAAGCTTGCCGTGCAAGATTGCGGCAAGCTTGCTGTAAGCTTTTCATGCAAGTTTGCGGCAAGCAAGAAATAAGCTTGTAAAAATAAATTCAAATAAAAAATTTCACTCAAAATTGTCTATGAATTATTAATAAGGATTATTGTTTTTTTCAGAATATCTTATACTTCTCAAAAACCTTGGAAAAATATATATAAGATGCTGTAGTTAAGATTTATAATCTGTTACACTTTTTTTTTTACTAAATTCTTATGTAATAAATTTCCGGCCAAGCTTGCCGAAAACTTGCACGGCAAACTTGCAGCAAGCTTGCATGGGAAGCTTGCCGCAAACTTTCGAGGTAAGCTTGCGGACATTTCACTACTTGCAGCAAGCTTGCGTGCTAATTGGGATATTAAAGGATAATTTATATTCATAAGTATAATTTATTTAAAAAGGCCCAAAATAGCAAAAATCTTACGGAAAATCTTACTTAATAGTTTTGTATTGTTTTGTTTACATTATATTATATTTATCATAAGAGTATTTATAAAATATATATTGTGCAAATCTGTTTTAAATCCAACTTTAAAATTAAATAAAATTTATTTTAGTTAATAAAACTTTTATTTCACATTAGTTACAAATATTAGAAGTCATGTATATTAAAAAATAATAATAAAGTTAAGAATATTTTTAGATTGTTAGATAAATTGTTCAATCTCTCTTTTTACATACTTTTAAAGTTCTGCCAATTAAGAAACATTGTATAAAAGAACAAGTCTAAAATGTGACAAAATCACATGTAATACTCAATTGTAGAAAGTTTAAAAGCAGTCCATCAAAAAATGTATAATTAGAAAAATTTTGATTTTTATAATTTTCCGAAAAAATAGTATATCTCCCGTTGTTACTTGAAGCGAAAAAAAAACACAAATTTCCAAGTTCTGTGCAATGTACAGACAACACTCTAATTTTATTAATATAGAATTACTATTAAAAAGATTAAATTCTCGCAAAACTTTTTTTATTTTTTATTTACCATATAGAGTACAAAAATGTTAAAAGTATAAAAAATATTCACCCATCAAAAAATCACGGACACACTTCACAGATTTTGACTCTTAGTAATTAAAACTTATAGGCTATATGCACATTGGAAAAGTCAAAATTATGATATATGGGAGGCCACACAGTGAGAAAAAATGCAGTGTTTTGAACAAAATTCTGCTGACAACGCAAATCTCAACCGATTTTAATTTTTTTTAACTTCAAATTTTTAAGAAACTTTGCGCTGTAAGCCTTCATGGCTACAAACTTAAAATTATTGCAACATAACCTTAAAAAATGAAGTTATTCGCAATTAAATGTTTTTTTATTAATTTAACTCAACTTTACGTGCATGTTGGTCGATTGCTTGTGTCACTCTTGTCAAATATAATGTCAGATTGTTGAAATTGAAAATGGCAAATTCAAAATGGCTGCTAAAATTTCAAAAAATATTTTTTTACTCTGCAATAAGTATGTATAACTGTTTAGTCATCAATTGCTTATGAGGTTTTGTAACAAGCATTTTAATTTATACATAATAAAAATATCTTAACATAACCTAAAAAAATTGTTTTAATCGTACTTGAATGTATTTCTTTGAGCTTAGGTCCTTCTGTAAATTCATATTGATAAATTTTGTAGCAGTTTTTTAATGAATCTGATGTAACAATATTGCAATTGAAAATAACAAATATTAAACGCCGATTAAACTTCTAAAAAATTGTTTCGTTTTCTCGATATAATTTTTTAGACATGTTCTGAGTTATTAATTGCTCAAAACACATGCTATTCAAACACTATGAGTTTTAAATTTTCAAATTTTGAATCAAGTTATTGCAATTAAGAATAAGGCAAAACAGTTCTGAATACAGTTCTTGAACCATGTACAAACAAGTAACATGGTGCAGCTATCTAAAGTCATATTATAAGGCAGCTGTTTAATATGATTCTACTAATTACATGATTATAACGAACTAATAAACATAGAAAAACAATCTGTTATAAGAAATTTATTAAAATTGATATTTGAAAAAATAAGTCAAAAAGTTTTGGAATTAGATGTTAATTTAAAAGTTTTTGAGCTTGAAACTAAGAAATTCTTGAAAATAGTGAAAAATTGTTTAAATTTTCGCTCTCAATGTGATTTAAATATCGAAAAAATCTTCCTGAATTTACGAACTAAGAGTCGATATAGTAGGTTTCTTGAAGGCACGAATTGTGCAAGAGCTTACTTATGATTGGCGAATTTGGTTCTACATCAAAATTCTGGGAAAATTTGAAGTTTTTGAGCTTGTTTAGATAATGTTGTATAATTTTTCTTTTTCTTCATTCTCATAAAGCTAAGTATTGGAACTGATCCGATAAGCAGATGATGCATAATGTCCTTATTTTAAGCAATTAATAACTCAGAACATGTCTAGAAAATTATATCGAGAAAACGAAACAATTTTTTAGACCCGACAGTCCTTTATTTGCTTGTTTAGGAGAGACGTTGTTATCGTAAGATCAATAATTGATCCGATATTATATTGAAAAAAATAATTGTAAGAAACATAGAATTATTGAATATGTCAGAAAAAATTGACAAATGAAAATATTTATTGAATATTGTAAAAAATTCAAAAAGGCCAAAATAATTGACTCAATTTAAAAGTAATTCAAAAATTAATAAATAATTATAAAATTTCAATAGAAAATTTTTTGAAAATAACCGAGAATTATTGAATATTAAGGAAAATAACTAAAAATTGATGCATGAAACTAAGCAACTTCATTTAAATTAAAATGAAATTGAATAAAGCCAAAAATGATTGAATATTGAAGCAAATAATTTGATATTGAAGGAAATCACTGAAAATTGAAGAATGGAATTGAAAGTTAAAGATTAGAATTCCAAGTTTAAAAAAGTTATTAAAAAAAGGCGAGTATTATTGAAAATTGAAAATTTAATTCCAAATTATAGAAAATAATTGAAATTTTTAAAATAATTGAAAATTGGGGAAAATAATTAAAAATTTCATTAAAATAATCGTTAATTAAATTTTCAATGAAATTTGAAGGAAATAATTGATAATTTTAATAAAAAATAGAAATATAATTAAATATTAAAATAAATAATTAAAAATTGAATTGTGAATTTATGAATATAGAAAAAAATAATTGAAAACTCAAAAATTAATTTAAAAATTGAAGAATCAAATTAAATATTGAAGAAAATTGTCGTAGAATTATGTTATAAACAATGGTTTGAAGAGAAAAATAAGCTATTATTTTTCAAGGTTAGGTAAAAATTACATATTTCCGCTACATTTAAAAAAAAAACAGAAAACCTTCAATAATATTATTTATTTACTGCATAAAGTCAAACAAAAACCAGTTTTATATTAATAAAGTTTATATTTTGTTAAAAAGTTATAGAAAACAACAGAATTTTTAAATTGTTAAAAAAATTAAAATAAACATTTTTTTTTAAATAAAATTTTTGCTAACATATAGAAGTTAAATATTCAGGAACCAAACATAATTTTCTGCTTGTTTTTTTAAACTTCTAATACATTGAGTGAGATAAGAAAGATAAGAAGTTTACTACTATCGAGTGGTATTTTGTTTATTTATTTTTACTCGTAATCATTAATTATATTAAATATTGGATTAACAAAAAAAACAAACAAACAAAACAAAAAAAATGGATGTCTAAAATACTAAGTTATTTTAGTTTTTAAATAATATTATTATATTTTTTCGTAAAATTTTATATTTATTTAATTATTTATCTCGTAAAAATAATTACCCGCGTAGGGACATGACAATGGGTCAAATCAAGCAAACTATGGGCTAAATCGTTTGCCAATGAATAGCATGATTTCACCCACGGTCCGACTATGGGAAATATCAAGCACACTCTGTCAAAGACTCTGAAAGCTATAAAACGACAAAAAATAATGCCAAGATAATTTTTCAGAACATAAAAAAACTAATTCCACTTAATAATCTTAATTTTTCTAATTTTCAAAATTAACAACATCAAATAACAGAGGCTATGGCGGAAATCGTGACAACAATGGGCACAGAAAAAAGTTAAAACTCAAATCTCTCTTCATTTTTTACAGTTTAAAAAACTTTCTAAACACCACCAAAACTGAATTCAAACATAAAAATTACATTTTTCAAATTATTAAAATATACAAGTCTAAGTCCAAAGGACCATGGCACAAATCGTACCAAACATGGGTAGAGAAAAAAGTCAAATTTCAATCTCCTATTCAATTTTTTCAACAGCAAAGATGATACAGAACAATTAAAAAAAGATTATGACCAAAAATAATTGTTTTCCACAAGTTTCAAAATATACAAAAACCAAAGTCAAAGAACCATGGCATAAATCGAACCAAACGTGGGTCATAAAACAAGTTCATTTTCAGTCACATATTTAATTTTTTAAATAGTAAAAATTATACAGAACATAGCAACAAAAAGATTGTACCAAAAAAAAATTATTTTCTGCAATTTCAAAATGTACAAGAAGCAAATTCCAAGGACCATGGCACAAATCGTATGAAACATGGGTAAGAAAAAAGTTTAATTTACATCACCCACTTAATTTTTTAAATAGTAATAATGATACAAAACATAGCGAAAAAAAATCTTCAAAAAATATATCTTTCACATCTTTCAAAATCTACAAAAACCAAATTCAAAGAACCATGACACAAATCGCACCAAATGTGGGTCGTTAATCAATTCAAATTTCAGTCACCTATTTAATTTTTTAAATAGTAAAAATTATATAGAACATAGCAAAAAAATGATTTATCCCACAAAAATTATTTTCTGCAAGTTAAGAATATACAAGAAG
This sequence comes from Ganaspis brasiliensis, assembly GCA_037103525.1. Classification (NCBI taxonomy): domain Eukaryota; kingdom Metazoa; phylum Arthropoda; class Insecta; order Hymenoptera; family Figitidae; genus Ganaspis; species Ganaspis brasiliensis. The sequence goes on along the minus strand of JAZKLR010000594.1, from coordinate 270,548 downwards.
CATATTCCAAGGACCATGGCACAAATCATACTAAACATGAGTAAGAGAAAAATTAAATTTTCATCACCTACATAATTTGTAATCAAAGTGTATAAAAACGATCAAAAGAAGGTCATGGGAAGTATTAAAAATAAAAACTTCAGAACATCGTAGTCAAATTGTGCTACGTTTCGTCAGCTTGGTTCTGCTGACCTCATCAGGCACTGTTTATTTAAAAAAAATTTTTTGTTATTTTTTTTAATTATATATAAAACATTGGTTCCATAAGACATAGTTTAAAACAATAATATAAAAATATATGTACCTAAGATTAACACATTGATGAACTTATTATATTATAAAAAACGCAAGTCAAATTGGTAAAAAACCAACCATTGTCAAGAAGAAAAATTAAGTAGAAAAATAAGCAAGTCTTAACATTTCGACAGTCGAGTACAAACTAACTATACACTTATTACAAGCAAAATATAAATAATAAGGAAAGGCGTCAATGAACTTATTACAAGTCAGTAGCTATATAAAACAAAAACAATTACAAATATTACTTGGCATCATTACGAATAAAATGACGAAATTTTGACGAAATTACCGACTGTATTAAATTTTTATTTGACAATACATATTTTACTATTAATAAAAAATTTTTTCAACAAATTGACGGAACACCAATGGGCTCTCCAATTTTCCCTCTGTTTGCTGACATTGTTATGGATGATTTGGAAAGCGATTGTCTAAAAATTTTAAAAGAGAAGCACAATTATACACCACTTTTTTATTTCCGATATGTAGACGATACTATTATGGGCATAAAAAGGGAAAATATAGATCTTGTTTTAAATGTTTTTAATAAAATAAATAATCCTTGATTTTGTACTGTTCGAATGCTTTTTGTCAGTTCTAAATACTCTAAAACCGCTGAAGCTATGCACAAACCAGGTTTTTCTTTAAAAAATGGTAAGATAAGTTATGGCTGATAAGCTCCTGGTTTTGATGTCTTTATCAGATCAGGAATTTTTATTTGAATACCTGAATTTGATTGACTAATGTTATTAATTTTGATGAGAGATAACGTCTGAAGTCTGTGGGCTGTAGTAAGAGCTAGAAGAGTGGCAACTTTTTCCGATTCTTCTTTTAATTTTAAATTCTTAAGAGAAGAAAGCTTCTCCATATATGTCAAAACTGTAGAAGTATCACACGTTGTAGAATACTTGGGTTTGGTAGGTCTTCTTTTAAAAATACCCTTCAAAAATCTTGAAATAAGACCATCGTCGTGGATGTTGTAAACAGAAATAAGAGCAATTGCAGACTGTGTGCTGTTTAATGTTCCATAACTCGCCTCATTATTGAATCTTTCTATAAAAAATTCGATTATGTTGGATGTTTTAGAATTGTAAATATCCAGCTTATGTTTCAAAGTATAGGTTTTCCAAAGCCGACCTGATAATTTTCCTACCATCAACGTCAGATTGGATGACAGTGGATGTATCTTCTGTCTGCAAGGAGATAATAATAAATTTTTGTGTGGTTCAAAAAACAGAGGTTTTTCATTTAGAAGGGACATAAAAAGAGGGTACCACGGTTGAGTTGACCATTTTGGTGCTACAACGATGCCTGCAGCTTGATTAGTAATTATTTTTTGTAAGGTTTTTGCTGTTAGAGCAAATGGTGGAAAAGCGTAAAAATTTTCATTCTCTGACGAGATTGTAAACGCATCAATAGCTGCAGCCCCTGGATTTGGAAATCTCGAACAGAATTTTGCACATTTTTTATTTAATCGAGAAGCAAATAAATCGATAGAAAATGGACCGTATTTTTGATCAATTACCTCAAATATTTTATTATTTAACTTCCATTCAATGTCGATATTTGTTATCCGAGAAGCAAAATCAGCTTCAACATTTTTTGCGGAAGGGATATAAGAAGCTACAACCCACAAATTTCTTTGTTCACACCATTCCCATATTTTTCGAGCTAACTCGCTTAAGTGAATAAATTGGACACCACCACATCGATTTGTATATGAAAGCTGCGAGCAATTCTAAGTAATTTATACTAAATTTACTTTCTCTCGTAGACCAAAAACCATGGCCACTCAACCCTTGGCAATAAGCTCCCCAACCCGTAGTGGAAACGTCTAATGAGATTTCAATAGAAAATTGATTAGTTCTTATGGGATTTATTCCTATTTTTAAATTCTTTTGCCACCAGTTCAGGTCTTCTTTTATAGCTTTGTTTATAAATATTTTCTCATCGTAGTTATTATCATTCAAAAGTAAAGCCAAATATTTTTGTCTTTCCATTCTTTTGCAATGAATTAAACCATATACCACAGCAGGACATATAGATGTTAATGTTCCTAATAATTTGGCAAAATCTCTTATTATATAAGAATTATTTTCCTTAAAATAAGTACATAGTTTCATTGTTTGAAGTTTTTTCTTGTCTGTAAGCTCTAGTCTGTATTTCTTAGAATTAATTATGAAACCTAAATATTTACATATTTGGCTTGGTTCAAAACAACTCTTTTTATAGTTCACTAAAAACCCTAAATGTTTTAAAATTTCAAGAACTGTTTGAACGTCTTTTGCGGAAGATATTTTTGATTTATTTATAATTAATAAATCATCAAGATATATTATTATTAGTATACCGAGTAATCGTAATTTATTTATGAAAGGTTTCATAATTTTTGTGTATACATACGGACTAGTACATAAACCAAACGGCATACACGTAAATTCAAAAATTTTTCCCTGAAATTTAAAACGCAAATATTTTTGAAATTCTTGGTGAACAGGAATTAGAAGATAAGCGTCCTTTAAATCAATAGTGGACATAAAATCTCCCTGATTTAATAAAGCTTTTGCAGACCGTATGTCTTCACATTTTAAAATGCGATTGAGATATAAAATTATTTAATTTTTTCAGATTAAGTATAAACCTGTTAGTTCCGTCTGGTTTAGGTACTAGAAAGTAGGGAGAAAAAAACTGATCTTTACATTCTTGACATTCTTGAATCGCGTTTTTGTCTAATAATTTTTTAATTTCAATATAGAGGTCTTTTAATTCATCTGGAGACCATTGAGGTTCTTTGAAAAAATTTTCCTGCTGTGGTAACTCTTTAAACGGTATTTTGTACCCATCTAAACAGTCTAGGATGAAATTATCGGTCGTATTTTCTTTCCAACTGTTTTTAAATAATCTAAGACGTCCACCTATGTTTCTTACCTCGTTTACTTCTTCATTGGCGCTTGATATGTCGATTGTCTGTTCGTCCTCTGGTAATTCTGATACGGTTTGAAATTCCTTGGTCTGAATTTGAATGTTTGACGTCCTCGATTGGAACCCGCCTGCCTGTAAACTGCAGGCGGGTTCTTGAAGTTTCCCTGGTTTTTAGCAGGAGGCTTTGAAGGTTTTTCGCTAGCTTTAATATCAGTACAAGCCTGTTCTATAACTTTTGCTTCTTTAACCTGCTCTGCAAATTTTGAACCATAAAGCCACTCATCCGGTTTAGAAGCATCGACTGTTGGTCTAACACCTTTACTTAACAAAGGTGTAATAAAAGATTTCCTGGCCACTAAATGTTTATGAAAAACGTCCGTTAACAGCTTACCAGCATCAGAGAGATAAGTAGTAAGAATTTCTTGATCTATTCCATCTTCAGGTTCCTCTAAAATCATTGAAATTGCAGCGCCTGAAGCTGAGAGAGCTGATCCGACTGCATTTTGAGTAACGATAAAATGTCTGTCACGCTTTTTTGCGATGTCAGTCAAAGCTGGTATCACTTCTAAGTTGATCTTCGGAGCTTCCACAAGAATATCGCCTTTTCAAAGATATTTTTCAAGAATTTATTGCATATCGTCTTCCGGGAAACCCTCTTGTAACCACTTTTCCCATCGAACTTTAAGCTGAGGGAGAAATTTGATAGAAATTTCATTGGTATTATTAGGATCCTCACCCAAAATTTTTAACATTTCTTTTGGAATCGATATATCCTCTTTCTCAGACTGTGCTGATCTATCAAGCACTTTTGTCGCGTCATCAAAAATTGACGTATCCTGTATTTCAGGAGGTGATGAAATATTTTTGTTAATTTTGTGAGATTCGTTTTCCTTATTGGAAGTATCAATCTCATCTGTAAAAGGAGAAAAGAAAAAACACGTTTATAATTCTTAAGCGACACTTTTTGTGTAAACTGAAATTTTTGTAACTCTTATTGAGTGTTAATTACAGTTTTTACGCTCTGATAAGTCGTGTGGACTTAACAGATATTTGATATTCGTTTGGAACCATCAAATATTCTTTAAGAAGTAAAAAATAACCTACCGATCACAGAAGAGTTCTTTTCCTGAATTTCTTTTTCTGATGCCTTAGCGTGTTGCTGGGCGTCAAAGTTTTTGAAAAATGTTTCCATTTGATTTTTGAGGTTATCTATTTGCGACTGCATGTGTATAATGGAATCACTTAATTTTTCTCGACTCTTTTGCCGATCTTTTGATCTGGAACGTGAACGCTTCCTCTTTTTGCAACTTCCCATTTTAAATAATTAGTTAAGCTTTTTAATTTTTTGAAACAACGCAACGAAAGAAAAATTATACTCGAAATGTGCGAAGCTTGACACAACAAAACAATATGACGAGCAACGACTGATAACGCCACCTAGTTGAGGTTAGGCGCTAAGTTTAAATTTTTCTTTTTATATACTCTGAAAGTTGTGAAGTGGGCAATGATAAATCACTACTACAAATTATCATCATTGAGAACGAGACGCAAATATAATTTATATACTACATTGTTGTGGTCTAATTTTTCTGTTTTGTCTTTGCCTAATTTTATAATAGAATTTAGACCTTTTTTTATCTTTGGTACAGTAGCAATATTGTGTTTTTTTTAAATTTTTTTAATTTTTTCAAAATTTTTATTAAATGCAAGAGAAATTTTTGGAATTCTACGATATAATTCTCTGCGTTGTTTATTATAACTGTTGTCAACTTTTGAGTAACCGATTTTATTTAAATGCAGTTTAATGTTTTTTTCAATGAAATCACAAGGATAATCATTATCCAATAACATTTGTTTAATAATAGAAATATTAGAAGTATGGAAAGATTTATCTGACAATAAAATTGCTCTGTCGACCAAATTAAAAACTATATTTTTCTTTTGCTGTATTGGATGCTTTGAAAATAAATTAATAAGTCTATCAGATGAATTTTCTTTCTTAAACCAATTAGTAGTAATGCGATCGTCATTTTTTATCAAAGTCATATCAAAAAAGTTAATTCTATTGTCTTTTTCAAGTTCAAAGGTAAATTTTAATGAACTATGGTAAGCATTAAAAACATTTAAAACAAGATCTATATTTTCCCTTTTTATGCCCATAATAGTATCGTCTACATATCGGAAATAAAAAAGTGGTGTACAATTGTGCTTCTCTTTTAAAATTTTTAGACAATCGCTTTCCAAATCATCCATAACAATGTCAGCAAACAGAGGGAAAATTGGAGAGCCCATTGGTGTTCCGTCAATTTGTTGAAAAAATTTTTTATTAATAGTAAAATATGTATTGTCAAATAAAAATTTAATACAGTCGGTAATTTCGTCAAAATTTCGTCATTTTATTCGTAATGATGCGAAGTAATATTTGTAATTGTTTTTGTTTTATATAGCTACTGACTTGTAATAAGTTCATTGACGCCTTTCCTTATTATTTATATTTTGCTTGTAATAAGTGTATAGTTAGTTTGTACTCGACTGTCGAAATGTTAAGACTTGCTTATTTTTCTACTTAATTTTTCTTCTTGACAATGGTTGGTTTTTTACCAATTTGACTTGCGTTTTTTATAATATAATAAGTTCATCAATGTGTTAATCTTAGGTACATATATTTTTATATTATTGTTTTAAACTATGTCTTATGGAACCAATGTTTTATATATATAATTAAAAAAAATAACAAAAAATTTTTTTTAAATAAACAGTGCCTGATGAGGTCAGCAGAACCAAGCTGACGAAACGTAGCACAATTTGACTACGATGTTCTGAAGTTTTTATTTTTAATACTTCCCATGACCTTCTTCTGATCGTTTTTATACACTTTGACATTAAATAATGGAAGGGAATCATTCGAATAATATTAATTTTTAATCAGTTAAAATGATACAGAACAACTATTTAAAAATTAAATAGGTGATACTAGTTTTACTTCTTTATTACGCAATGTTTCGTATACGATTTGTGCCATGGTCCTTGGAATTTGCATCTTGTATATTTTGAAACTTGAAAAAAATAATTTTTTTGGGATAAATGGTTTTTTGCTATGTTCTGCATCATTATTACTATTAAAAAAATTAAATAGGAGATTAAAATATGATTTTTTTCTCTACCCATGTTTCGTACGATTTGTGCCGTGGTCCTTGGAATTTGACTCTTTTATATTTTGAAACTTGTGAAAAATAATTGGTTTTGGACATAATCTTTTTTTTGCTGTTCTGTATCATTATTACTATTTAAAAAATCAAACAGGAGATTAAAATTTGACTTTTTTCGCTACTCATGTTTGGTACGATTTGTGCCATGGTCCTTTGAATTTTGTTCTTGTATATTTTGAAACTTATTAAAAATAATTTTTTTGGTCTCAATAATTTTGTTGCTATGTTCTATATAATTTTTACTATTCAAAAAATTAAATAGGTGACTGAAAATTCATTTATTTTATGACCCACGTTTGGTACGATTTTTACCATGGTTCTTTGAATTTGGTTTTTATATATTTTGAAACTTGTGGAAATAATTATTTTTGGGCATAATCTTTTTTTAATTGTTCTGTATTATCTTTGCTGTTGAAAAAATAATAAGTCTACAAAAATTTTATGGGCGGAATTATATACTATTAAAAAAAAACTTGCTTACTTTTAGGAATTGGAGAGAAGTATTGTTTAGACAAATAAGAATTACTAGCACAATGAATTGCGCGCTACAAGCGCGCGTCTCTTTTTTCGTACTGTTGATAGGCTCTTTTCTTATAGAAATATTTTTGAATTATATTAATTTGTGCCTTAAAAGGGTGATATTGTAACTCTGCTATTTTACAATTTGCTGAATGTCATAAATACTCGTTGAAAATGACTGTAAATTACAATATTAGAAATTACAATTTTGCAACAACTGTTTGTTCATTGAAAAAGAAGAAACTGTATTCTTCACCTGGTATAATATTAAATGATTAATAACTGCTTTTAAAAAAATTTTTGTAAACGGGCCTGTATGGCGACAATCCTATAAACATTCTGAAAAGTTTATCAAATGTACTTCCATCTCGCTATTTAGGTGTTTCCTAAAACAAATTTAAAGTCTCTCTTTCTGCCTATTTCTCTCACTCTCTCTCTCTCACTGACTCACTAATTTTTATACTATTTTTCGCTTACTTATAGTAAGAACTGTCTGCTTTGCACTGTAAAGTAATACATTATGTCTGAATGTTACACTAAAACGCAAAAAATGTGTAATAAACATTTTTGTTTGTTATTATTTTATACTGACAGGATAGTGTAGTGATAAAAGAGATTGCAAGTTTCTAAAGCTGGGATATACTTCCGAAAGCAACACAATTCCAATTTTTTTAAAATTTGGTATAATTACGTAATTTAATGCACTGATTACGAAAATTATAGTCGAAATTGGCGCAAATTTGATGTTCTTATCAAAAATGATAAAAAACCTAAAAAATAGTGAATTTTGAAATATATCTGAAAAAATACGCAAAATTTCGAAAAATAGTTTACACAAAAAGTTGTTAGTCTAATTGAAATACACATTTTATGTTCTTTTCTTTATATTAAAAAAATCTACACATGGAGACAAATTTTGAGAGGCTTCTCTCTTATTTTTAAGAGCGCATCTCTCCCAAACATTTGACTGGTTAAATCTAATGCATTAGCTGTAGAACGCATGCGCATCCAAGACTTTTACTACTGTATTTTTATGTATTTATTTAGATGCGCATGCCTTCCAAAGAAAAGAGGACAGCCGACCGTCTTGGTGCAGCTTTAATTTCAAATTTTTCTCCGTGATACACTGAGAGAACTGTGAGACGAGTGCTGCACCACCAGATGGGACTCTGTTGTCTACTGGCTTTAGTGCTTTAGGTAACCTAAATTTGGAATGTCATACGCACTAAAATACGACGTTCCAACGCGCTGGCAACAGCGGCACAAATTTTGGGACGTCAGAGCTCCTACAGTGGGTCGCACAGTGGGATGAATCTGGAATTTACTTTTCAAAAATGTCCAAAGCCTCCAATTCTTGACCAAATTCAAAGTTTTTTTTTAAATAAAAGCTTAATAAATTTCTAAAAACATTGTTAAAGCCGATTTTTAAAATAAAATTTTGTTAACTTTTTTAGTAATGTTTAAATGTAATAACAGATCTAATTATCAACATTTCACACGTTTAATCTACGTCACTTAGTGATATTTAAGCAAAAAAAAAAAATTAATATAACTTTACTTTCTTTAATTTTTTATCTCTCAAACTATTTTTTTTTTGAAAAGTCTTTATCTTTCAAACTCTTTTTCTTTCAAACTCTTTATCTCTCAAACACTTTACCTCTTAAACTTTATTTTATCTCTCTTAGTCTGCATCTCTGAAAAACTTTTTATCTCTTTAACTCTTTATCATTTAAACTATTTATCTCTAAAACTATTTATCTCTCAAACTATTTATCTCTCAAACTATTTATCTTTCAAATTTCTTTATCTCTAAAACTCTATCTCTAAAACTATTTATCCCTTTAACTCTTTATCTCTCAATCTCTCTATTTCTCTAACTCTTAAATCTCAAAAACCTTTTATCTCCTTAACTCTTTACCTCTTAATCTTTATATCTTTTAAACTCTTTAGCTCTCAAACCTTTTATCTCTCAAAATCTTTATTTCTCAAACTCTTTATATCTCAAACTCTTTATTTCTTTAACTCTTTGTCTCTTTAACTCTTTATCTCTTAATCTCTTTAACTCTTTATCTCTTTAAATTTTTATCTTTCAAACTATTTATTTTTTTAATTATTTATCTCCTAAACTTTTTATCTCTTTTACTCTGTATCTTTGGAAAACTCTTCATCTCTTTAACTCTTTATCTCTCAAACTCTTTGTCAAAAAAAAAAGAAAAAAAGATTGTTGTAAAAACTGTTTGCCTAAAAATATAACCAAACGACAGCCATAGTTCAAGTACAACTGACTTGAATAAAATTATACTGAAAATATACCTCTTTGTACAACTGTTCGTTTCTTCTAATTACATTTTTATTATCCATCGTTCAAACGAGCAGTGCTAATAAAGGTCGTTTCAATAGAAGCAATAGGCTACCTGCTAGGCTCATAATTCTTCGAGAGAACCTTTTGTAATAATAAGGGTTAATAGCTTTAAGGAAAAGAACAAAAATTTACTTTTTCTCTTATCTTCTCCTTTGAGGAAGTTCTACCGTAAATCGAATAATCAAACATATTTTGATAAAACTTGGTGTACTGATAGATAAAGTTTCGAAAATTTTGTAGTTAAATTTTTGAGACCTGTATGTTCTTGGAAAAAAAGTTATGATCTATATATTTTTTCACTGTTTAACCTGTTTCACATTGATTCTTATGAGAATTCATTACTCTGTCACATATGGTCGAGTCCATACCAAGTCATCACACCAATTTCAGTCATATTGAGTAATATTTACGAAATTGATATTTTGGGTTCCTTTAGGAGTAAAAAAAATAAATTTTAATTATTTTTAAAAAATTCAAAATATTTTCGAAAATATTCAAATTCAAAATTTTGAGTACTATTTTTTTTGTTTTATCATAACTTCTGTAATTTTGAAGCAATTAAGATCATTTTTTTTTTAAATTACTCGTATTTAAATACTCTTTCAAGAAAAATTATAATAATTAAGAAATTGTTTATAATTAAATTTTTATTAAAAAAATTAAATTATTTATTTAAACAAAATCTAAAGTATATCATCGATCTTTTTCAAAAAATTCATAAACATAGCCTATAATGTGCTTAGAAATTTAAGCCAAAGAAAAAGATGGTATGTATTATAGTTTTTGAGAAAAAAATTATTAAGTTATGCTAGCGCGGCGCAGACCGGTGTCACCGCTACTCAACGCGTAGTTCCGTAGTAACCGAAATGTATGTATATTATTACATAATATAAATACAGTTAATCGTCATGTTTATTTTTTTATTTTACAAATTGTGCTGTGCACAGAATTTGAAAAAATTTTTGTTTCAATTTTATTCTCAAGGGGTACGAAGAAATGAAATTTTTGTGTACCTTTAATGGTCATAGCTTGATTAAATCTTTCACTTAGCAATTGTTTTTCAGCTTCATATTCTGCGTAATTACAAAATTCTACATTAATTTTCTCTAAACTGGATTTTGCCCACTCGTATAAGTCAAGAGGAGTAACAATTTGATTGTTTAATGGTCGTTGTAAACTTGCTTGAGCCGCTAATCTTTTGATAGTGCCACCAATGCCATCACATGGTCCCTTACCATGTGATGTAGCAAAAAAGTGCCATTCTGCTTCAGAAGCAAAGTCCTCAATATGATAAGTCAAATTTATAAAATTTTTTTTATTTTTGTATTGAGCAGCTGCTCCATCTGAAAAACAATAAATTTTCTTCACATTCTGAGATACTTTCTCTTTAATAAAATTCAATAATTTTTTCTGAAATAAGTCTTATTATTGCAAAACTAATATGATCTAATAATCCATTATCCTGCTTGTAATAGACCACAAAAGGGTGAATAGTTGCTTGACTGTTAGACCAATAAAAAGATTGCACAGCATCTTGAAGAACAAATGAATAGTTCTCTGCAAAATCGCCCAAAACAATAAATTCTCCAATTTGTAGATCAGCCTTCTTTTCTTCTAAAAAGTTTTGTTGCTCTTTTGCAATAAAATCGTGTATTTTAAGTTTTTGAAGCATATCAGCTAACAGGTCTACGAATTCATCAGCTGGTTTAATAAGTGTTTCTAAGTTGGACCTGTCAACTGTTACCCATTGTTTAAAAGAAATACTTTCGATTAAGTTTTCTGAAAGCAATTCTTTAAATTGATTCCGTAGGTTTTCATCGCCTGGACAATATTTACAATCTCCAAGATAGCAAATTGGTTGTGCAGGATTACACATCATTTGAGAGATCCAATCTTTATAAGTCAAAATTGTAAAATTGGGATTCTCTGCTACTAATTTGTTAAGCTCAACTCCTGCGAACATTAATTTTACATTTTGGTGAGAAACACATACACATATTGTATGCGTTCCACTTGCACCAGCTAGTAGGCACTCCTTCGGTCTTAATTCTGCAAATTTTGAGAAACCCACTTTCATATTAGGATATTTGTCTTTGAATAATTTGTACAATTCTTTCAAATTACATAAAACTAAACGTTTTTGTACTTTTTCCTTCTTACCGTCTGTTTTAATTATGACAAAATCTCTTTTTCCGGGCATCATCCGACTGTTACTATCGCTTGTATAAAAGCTTTTTACACATGTCACGGTTTCTAAAGGCAGACTGTTTCCTAATTTCCGCTTTCCAGAACTGAAAAATTTCCCTTCTGCTATTAATTTTATCGCTGATCGAGCCATACGATTTGGAGCACCAAAAACTGTTTCTATTTTACTAAGAGACCATGATTTTGGAAGAGTAGTTAAAACTTTCAGTTTAAATGATCGATCTTCAGCATTAGAAAATTTTTCTTTTAAATGACTTATAAATTCACTGGCATCGTCTTTCAAATCTGGCAAATTAAACAATTTATTTTTTAAAATTAAAACAATATTTTGAAAATTTTCTCCTTTTTTAGTCACAGAAGATAGATCATTAAAATCTATAGCAGATTCTCCTAAGACTTGTAAACATTTATTAAAATGCGAAAAAGCAAGCTCCTTATTTACTTTAAAATCACAAAAATCTAAATCATCTTCTGAAGAAGAATCGGATTGATTTAAGTGATTCTGATCAGTAGTTTCATTTTCTTCTCTGAAAACATTATTCTGAATTTCTAGTGTAGAACTAGTTGTTAAATTCAATAATGGAAGTTTCTGGGATAAAACATTTATCCTACATGAGTTGCATATAAAATATTTATTTGTTAATGATGGATATATTTTTATAATAGATGCTGGTACCAATCGCAAATTTTTATTGTAAAAATTATGGTTGGGTTTTTGCAGAGGATTGCAACAAAATTTTAAGGGCATCTTTACGTTTTTCTTGTAAACGAAAAAACGTGAAAAATAAAAAAAAAGATCAGTAATAATACTGGCCCAATTTTTCTAATTTTTAAAAAATTAGAAAAAAGTGAGACTAGTACTAATAATGACCCAAATTCAATCACTTCAACTACAAACGCAAAACGATAAAAAATCAAAGGATACAAACCTGCATATAAGTGAATTTTTAATTAAAGCTTGCTTGCTTATATAGAAAATACTCAACGATCTCTCTTTCGAGAAATACACGCACCTAGCGGCAAGTTAAGAACTACAAATGTTAGCAGCAAATTCGAAATCTTTAAAATATTAAATATTGAATTTAATTATAGATATCAACACAAATTCATATAATTTTTTCTATTATGTGAACTTATAAGATTGATTTGAAATTTTTTTTTTACAAACATTGATTAAAAATAGTTATTTATAATAATCTTCAAACATTCATTAATTCAATCTGTCAACACCTGCGAAGTTTGTCAGTACTTCGCAGTACTGACAAATTTTATGTTTCATACTTTATGTTTCAAATTTTTAATCATTTTTCTCCTTATAAAATTTTGTCATCTTTTAAATTTATTATAGTTTTCATTTCTTTCAACTATTTTCAAATTATTTTTATCATTCTTTAAGGGGAGAGATAGGTGAAATTTTAACTAAACAAAATTTTTGACGCTCAGAGGTGTCATTTTTTTTCTTACATCAATTAAGATGTAGAATTATGGTATTACATAAAAATTAAAAAACAATATTTTTTTGGTCATTTTCGAAATTTTATTTTTCAAAATCCATACGATGGATTGTAGAAAATCATTTAAAAATCCCACAAAAAAATTGTCGATGGAAAAAATGAAAATTGTGAAAGAGGTTTAATTTTTAAAATTTAAGTTTTTCTTAGAATAAATTTCTCAAACTCCGCAAATTATTTGTTTCTCTATTTTTGACATTACCCCATAATTTTAGGTCTAAAATTGCATAAGAAAAAAAATTAACACCCCTGAACATCGCGAATTTTGATAATTTTACCAGTCCATTATTTTTCTTTCTTCAGTTTTAAATTATTTTAATTATTCACTTATTTTCACTTATTTTTACCAGTTTTTAATTATATTAATTATTTTTCAATTGATTTAACAAATTTTCAATTATTATTCTTAAATTTTAATAATTTTCCCAATTTTTAGTTATTTTTATTATTTTTCTATAAATTACCAATTTTTTAATTACTTTTTTTTACTTTAATTATTTTCTCCGATTTTTTTAATTCTAAAGTTTGATGTCCATGTACTATGAAAAGATCAGTGTGACTTTCTGAAGCTTATAATTTAAATATAATACACTAACTATATTTACATTATGTAAAAATATACATACATTTCGGTTACTACGGAACTACGCGTTGAGTAGCGGTGACACCGGTCTGCGCCGCGCTAGCATAACTTAATAATTTTTTTCTCAAAAACTATAATACATACCATCTTTTTCTTTGGCTTAAATTTTTAAGCACATTATAGGCTATGTTTATGAATTTTTTGAAGAAGAACGATGATATACTTTAGATTTTGTTTAAATAAATAATTAATTTTTTTAAAAAATTTAATTATAAACAATTTCTTAATTATTATAATTTTTCTTGAAAGAGTATTTAAATACGAGTAATTTAAAAAAAAATGATCTCAATTGCTTCAAAATTACAGAAGTTATGATAACACAAAAAAAATAGTACATAAAATTTTGAATTTGAATATTTTCGAAAATATTTTAAATTTTTTAAAAATAATTAAAATTTATTTTTTTTACTCCTAAAGGAACCCAAAATATCAATTTTGTAAATATTACTCAATATGACTGAAATTGGTGTGATCACTTGGTATGGACTCGACCATATATTTTCGTACTAAAAATTAATAAATGACCAGACAGTGATCAAAGTTTGTATAGTTAAACACTATTGTATTTAAAAAATTACAATGGGTTCTTGTGAGAGTTGCAATAAATTAATTTGTAAAAATATTTCACGTTTTACACGATACAGTTCAGACGTTCTGACATTTTAAAATGTTGATTTTGATCGCACATGAAAAATAGTCATATTTAAAAAGTAAATAAAGTTAAAAAAGTTAATAAATACAATTATTTAATTATTTATTAGTAAAATTAAATTTAAACCTAGCTTTAAAATAATGGTCTCTGTTTTTACTAGTATTGTCATACGATAGAATTACCTTAATCGGTAACGCATTTCTTCTTACTCTCTTTAAACAAAAATGCATACGTTTTTCTCTTTTCCTCTTTACTTGAACTTGGTAACTCATCTGCATATAACTCGTTTAATAATAAGAATCAATTCGTTAGTCGAAAATGATACCGAAGACGAAAGATACTTCGACGACGCGAGTTATAAAGAGGCAAGCGGTGACGGGGAAGGGGCGGGAGATACCGCGATTGGTAAACAATTTAAACAATTTTAATTCTTCAAACAAATAAACAATCAATCACTAATTCTTTATATCTCTTTAGTTACTAAAAATCTCGTAAGATGATACAATATTTTATGAAAAAAGGAAAAAATGGATAAAATTATTTGTTTAAACAAATTAAAATTATTTAAATACATTAAAAATATTTAAACAATTGAAAATTTGTTTTCAATTGAAGATAAATGAAGCAGTTATAATTTTTTAATAAGTTATGCAAAAAACTACAAGTTTCTCGGTAAATTTCATGAAAAATTGATTTTATACAATTTTAATTGTTTAAACAAATGAGGAGTATGTCAATAATTTTTTTTCGATCTCTTTAGTTATTAAACATACAGTTGGCTATTAATTTATTTTTTTTATTTATTTGAATATACGGGACCAGCCCTTTCGTACAAAGTACTACTATCCTAAAGTTACAAAACGCAACTATATATATTTATTAAAACAGAATAAATAGATATTTTAATTAAATAATTTAAAAAAGCCTGTAAAAAAGCGGCATAAAAAAGTAATATTTTAGGCCTAAATAAGTTTAAATGCTAAATTTACGTTTAGGAATTGTTTATTTAAAAGTCTCCCAAAGGGGTGTATTTGTAAAAATGTAATAGCAATCGACAGTGTCTTCAAGTTTCAACATTTTACAAGGGCTCATAAATTTCTGAGCCTTTTTGACTACTATTTTCATTATTTTTTCAAAATTTGTTTAAAAAGCCATTTTTCCCATGGATTTTTGATGGAAAAATGGGAAGTGCGGCTACATTACTTAATATTGTCAGATCAAAAAAAAAAAAATAGGGGTAATTTTTTTTTCATTTTTAGTCGATTTTTTTTGTTCCGAAAAAAACTCAAAAATGTCCATTTTTTGGTACAATGTTCTTAACGTTTTTCGCCTTCTGTAATTAAATTATCAACAGCATGTTTACCTAATTTAAAAGTCATTCCTATTGTTCGGGACTAGTAGACAACAGCAAATACCAGAATCTTAAGTACATCCTTGCCAAATGCGTAATGCTTAAAATCATCCATATAATAGTTTTATTTATGTAACAAGAACGCATTTTGGGGTGAATCAAAATCGCTGTAAAGTTTGCTGCACGAGCGAAGTGATCACACGATTCGATATTTCCCTAGATGATGCCATTGATGTTCGAGTCCGAAACATCTAACTTTTGATAGCATCCTCAACCTTCTTCAGTAAAATTTTGTGTTCCTTTAGCATTCTGCTTTGTACAAGAATCTGATGAGCTCACTTGTTTTGAAATTTATTTTTTTTATTTTAGTTATTATACACTCGTTTAACGGCCTTACAGGCTCAATGAGTGTCCTCTGTAGGTAGTTCCTAGAAATTAGTACTTTTTGTTTTATATTCTCTAAGAGTTTTTGCGTCTACAGAACAGCTTGAAATTAGGAGTACTCGCATTTGTCTGGACAACCCGGCATATTGGGTTTAACTTGTTTTAAAATCAACCGAATTGCAGAATTAATAAACAATCTTTTGACGACAATACTGCAAAGATCCATTACAATGCAAAGTAAGACATATAATCAGTTTAACAATGGTATATAGTAAAGTATGACAAACTCTTACAGAAATACCAAGTGCAGCGTTTATAAAGCGCAGGCGCGGTTGCTTATGCCGGGGGCCTGGGCGGCAGACGCACTGCCGTCGTCAGCGACAGGCTTGGAGGTATCACAAGCGGTGTGCACCCCTTGTACTAGGATACCGGGCGCCCTCCTAGTGATTTTGGAGCTCTGTGTGGGTGGACTTTTCTTTCTCCAAGGCTCCTGGGAATTATGTGGAAGGATTTACTTTTAAACTAAATGACGAAGAAAGGCGCCTAGACTATGCAGGAGGCAACTCGAAGGCATCAAGTACTGCTAGCAAAAGTGGAGCAGGTGCAGGTCAATCGTCTTTGACAGTGGAGGAACTCCAAAGGTTCAGTTGAGTAAGCGCGGCTAGTGTCGGCAGTTGCGTCAGCGTATTTAGCAACGGTACTGCTTATGGCCTCAATGTTTTCGAGGAAAATCGGTTGGTTGGCAAGAAGTATCGAAAGAAAGAGGCCCCTATTTTGGGCGACATGGAGACTAAGCTCCAGATTTTGCTGGTGAAGCTAAATGTCCAAAAGAACATAGCTGCAGAAATCCAGTCTGGCTTAAAAAAGTTCTGCGAGTGGATCCCGCACCTTCAAAAGAAAAGAAAAAGAGGCCTGCGGAGACCTCAGCCGATAAGGTGAAAGCTCCAAAGAAAAGTTCGAAGAAGGAGGTGACCCAGGTTATACCTCCTATAATCTTAGGGGAGGCTACTAGACCCTCCAAGCAATCGACGGTTCTTGTTCGAGTTTGTTAGGGACAACGTATGATTCAATCCTTATCAAACTAAGAAAAAATGTCGACCTTGACTCTTGTCAGACAACGGTGGTGGGCGGAAAACCTACAAAAGAGGAGAGCCTCCTCCTATGTCTAGATGGAGGTTCAGATTAGATTAGAATTTTTACCATGTGCACTCTGTGAGTTTTTACCCCACCGTACCTGGTCCTGTGGACATACCGGTGGGAATTGTTCGCCTTTTTGAGACTAACTTTTTCGCCTAAGATGTTAATTTTCACATGTTCACTTAATTGCGGTATGGATGTTCATTACACGCTTTGCTATAATACGCCAAATTCTTTTCATTAACTTGCTGTTTTCGAACTTATCTTTCTCCCGTCGCTTTCTTTTGTTCGATCTCCCATTTATTTTCTCTTATCAAACTTTAAAGCTACTTTCACCACCAGGGATCCGCCACGAACAGGAAAAATTAGCTTAACGGAGTCCTCCATAGAGGGTTTGCGGCCTTAGATACTCTCAAGCTTTTGAGAGCATACGGGGAAAACCACGTGAAGGTGTCCGCCCAAGGAAGATAAACTTCCCTGGCTCCGCCGCCGTGACGCGGTCGGGTTTTAAACCAACCTAATGTCGTACGACTCGCAGCCCCAACTTTATGCCACGCATGGCAGGTTGTAAAGGCGCTGATGTTACTTAAATTACTACTCCACACTCCGGCGACAGGAGTTACTCTTTGGTATCGCTTTACTGACTAGAATGACTAGAATCTTTTTTGGCCTTTAAGACCATCACCGCGAACTCTTCGAATTTATCAAAGAGTTCTTTACTGACTAGTATCTTTTCGCTCACAGGCCATGAATGACCTTGTTCTTCTACCGAAAGAATTAAATTCTCTCTCTCTCTCCAATATAATTCACACTCAAATAACAAATGCGTACTTGAACCAGTCAAGCCGCACTCGCACTTGTCGTCCTCTATAAGGTTAAAGCCACTCAGTTTCTCCTCAAAATCACCATGACCCGACAGGAACTGGCAGGTATAATGGTTGACCCTTAACCACCTTTTCGACATTCTTTCTTTGACACTGGGAAAGTATCTTTGCGTGATTTTCACGCAAGCATCCCAATCAATTTGCCAATTACTCAGTAAACTTTCATTTACCAAGCTCTTAAGCTTATTTCTTGTTCTGCATACTTCGATGTTCTCAGTTACATCATTGCTAAGCAATGGTGACTTATATATCACTCCATCCAGTTCAAATTCTGAACCTTTATTAATCTGATAAACGAACACTCGCCTTTCGGCTTCCAGGCTGATCGGTAGGACACCCGCAATCACTGGGATTGCCAGAGCCGAGATCGTTCTGTAAGCTCTTATTACAGTAATCAGTGCATTTCTTTGCGCCGATCTCAATTTACCAAGTTGTTTCTGGTTAGCCAAATCAAACCATGATGCAGCACCATAGGTTACGATTGGCACAAACAGCCCCTTGTATACTATAAGTAACGCCTTGAAGCTCAATCCCCAGTCTCTTCTTGCAACGCGCTTAAGCGCGTTGAAGAGAGCCTGACTTTTGGATGATACTTCATTAATGTGTTTTTCGACACTCAGTTGTTTCGTTCCGCTAGTGAACGTAACCCCGAGGTACTTAACACTTTTAATCATCGACATGCTCCGCCCCTTGAGCTTGATGATTGGAGCTCTGCTAAGGTTTCCTTTTAGCATCATTAATACCGTCTTTTTTGGAGACAGCTCAAGTTTGTGCCTCTCACACCATCCGTCTACCGCATCAATGATCTTTTGACCTTTTAATTCGAGGTCAACTCTGGTTTTCCCGATCACAAGTATCACACCATCATCAGCATACACCACTATTCGGAAGCCTTCTCTTTCCACGATTATTATCATGTCATTAATCACCAAGTTCCATAGGGTTGGCCCTAAGAGGGATCCCTGAGGGCAAACTTTATTAATAACTCTATATACTTTGCCATTATTAGTTACATATTCCACAGTTCTGTCTTTGAGATAGTTCTGCAAAATACTGACCAGACCAGCTGGACAGTTCAGTCTTTTTAGTTTGTCTATGACGTCAGGCCACCACAAGTTGTTAAACGCTCCAGAAATATCCAAGAATATTCCCATCACGTATTCTTCAACTGTATCATCCCTTAGTGCCAAGAATCTGTTTATCGCGTCTTCAGTGGATCGATTCGGCCGAAAGCCGAACTGACTGTCAGACAAACTTTCCTCTACATTGTGCTTAATTCTATTAAGGACTAGTCCTTCCAGAATTTTACCTAGTACAGGCAGTAAGCAAATCGGTCTGTATGATGAAGGATCCGACGTATCCTTATCGTTGTTTTTCAAAAGTGTCACTACATTTGCCCTCTTCCATTCTTTTGGAAACATACTAAACTTCAAACACCCGTTGTACAGATTTAGGAAAGCCGTCTGTATCAACGACCATGCTCTTTTAGCCACAATAACTTCGATTTTATCCCATCCGGGAGCTTTGCCGTTCTTTATCTTTCCAATCACCTTAGCGATTTCTTGCACAGCGAATGGCTCAGCCACTCCTGCAGTGTCAGGCATTTCATACATCTCTCTCCTCAGTTCCGCTTGTTCCTCCGTTTCGCCCACAGGTGAGTCGTAACTAAAGAGGTTATCAAGCAGGACTTCTGCTGTTTCTTGCCATGTTGTTGTTTGGCTGTTTCCGTTTTTTACGGACTCGATAGCCCTATGCCTTCTCAGTTTGTCACAGCATAGCTTGTACGCAAATCCCCATGGTTTCGATTTCGCTTTATTGACGAATTCCTCCCAGCTTGCTTGGGCAGTAGCCTTCGCGCACTGTTTGTATTCGCCATTTTTCTTTCGATAGTCGTCTCGTAATTCGACCCGATCAGGGTCCCGCCTTTTAGATCTCTGAAATTTCTTTCTCGCTTTGTACATGTTCTTTTTGAGAACATCCAGCTGTGGTGTCCACCAACATGTTTTGAACTGTTTTGTCTTTCTTATAGGAATCGAATCTTTGCATGCACAGATGATACTTTTCCTAATGCCACTAGCCAGATTCTCAACATCTTCAGTGCTTTCGCACTCTCCGATATTGATTTTTGATATAGCCTTAATAAGACTTCTATCAAATTTATCCCATTTTGCTCTTGTGATGTTAAATCGAACGGTGCCATTTTCGTTTCCTCTCTCAGGATTAACCCGAGACGAGTTCAGTTCATACATGATTGCTCGGTGATCGCTGGAAGTCCATTCATCTTGAACTTCCCATGAGCTAATGAGACTCACAGTAGGTTCCGTTACAAGTGTAACGTCGATGTTGGACTCGCCTGTTGAGGAGGAGTAAGTCGTGAGTCCTGTATTCACATTCATCATAACTAATCCCATCTCTGCCAAAAAGTCTTCAAGGTCTTGACCCCGATCATCAAGTTCGCCCGAATACCATGTTTCGGAACGTGCATTTGCATCGAGTCCGAGCAAAACTTTCTTTCCTTTCAACGCATTTAGCGTTTTCCTGAGCTGTTCTATGTATATGTTAATTGGGTGAGACCACTGGAAATATCCACTAATGAGGTAGAGTTCCAGCCCTCCTTTAACCAATTGTACACATACCACATGACTACTACTCAAGTGACCAAGCCTCATCACTGTACAATTCTTCGCAAAGACTACAACCGCCACCATCGGTTTTTCGCCTTTTTGGTTACCCGTGATTATTTGCGTTGCATAGCCATAGCCAACAATCGCATTTTTAACCACGTAGGGCTCTTGTAAGAGAGCAACATCTACCAGGTGTTTATCGATGTGCTCTCGTAGTTCTGCACTTACGACTTTACCCTTACCCGTATTCAGTTGCACAATTTTCAAGGAAATGTTATTAGACATTACCATAGTCAGTTCGACTTAGGACTTTATCTAAAGCCACTTTATAAGCGGGACAGTTCGAGGACCTGGACTCGTGATCCGCCCGTTTTTTAGCCTTTTTACATGCACAGCATGTTGGAGGCTTTTTGGCCTCTTTGTCGGGACATGCAATAGCATGGTGCCCTCCTTTGGAGCAGTACGCACAAATACTGTCCTTTTCTGTACAGAATTTCTGTATGTGCCCGTACAGTTGGCACTTGTAACATTTTGTTACTGAAATGAAGTCCTGTATTTTACAGGATCCCCATCCAATGAACAAACGTCCGACTCTTCTTAGAAGAGTTCTTAGCTCCGGAGAGACTTCGACAACCCAGTTGACAAAGTCCTCCCTTCTACGTCCAACTTTGAACCTCATTTGGAAGTTTTGAGAAAACTTCTCTAAGTCCATCTCTGCAAAACGTGAAGCGTTTTGCTCGATAATCGCCGCTTTAACTTCCTCTTTACTCAGATCAGACGGAATATCAAATACCACCAGACGCGGGTTCGCGGAACCCGCCCTAGTAGCACTGAATCCGCCCTCCTTGAGAGAAGGATTTTCCAAGATCTTTTGAAGATCTTCTTCAGTATTCGCCTCGATAACCAATCCACCGGTTTTCATTTTACGCACACCTTTAACATTGATTTTCTCCTTGATAGGATTAATCATTTTTAATACCGCCTTCTTGGTCTCGTCGCTATTCTCCTTCTCGTTTGGTGACTTAATCAAAACCACCTTCGCGAGTTGAGGTAGCTTCTTGACCTTAGTGATCGCTGGAATTTTCACTACTTCGGCCTTCTTTTCAACATTTTTGCTTGCTATTGCAGCAAACGACGCCTTTTCTAATTTGTCTCCGATGGCATTTTTGCTTTTCTCATAATACGCTTCATGCGCTCCCCGTTTGAGAGCGCCTTATCCCGACAGGAACGCATAAAATCGACTTCTTCGTGCTCGGTTTCCGTAGCACTTTCATCATTCACATCACTCACCAACGTAGTCCGCTTACGTTTCAATTTTTTCGTTATTTTAGGTGCGCCCATATCACCAGTTGCGCCGTCCACGACCATTACGTCCTCGTCCTCCAAGTCGAATGCCGACCTCTCTCTTCTCGTCTCAACTTTATTATTTTTGTTTAAATTATTTTTATTTGTTTCAGTGTCATCCATTTTGAATCCCACGAGTATTGGGGAAGGTGGTCGATTGTCGCAGAGCCCCTTACGACAACAAGACTACATACTCCGGGTGTCGCCCTGTTCCCGGAGCCATCGTTAATTGGTACCCTCGACGCGGCTATACTAAGTACCACCGCTAGCGTCCCCGAGAAACACCCGACTCCAGGCACCCGGCTCGTCCATTCAGGCGGTTCCAACTGAGCGTTACAGCGGCCTACCCGAACAACTACACCGGGGAACCCTTCGCAGTCACTTCCCAGTGACACCCGAGTTTGGTAACCCTGGTACCTTCCATCCATCAGCACGATAGGTGACACTTTTCCGGAATTGGGTGGGCTGCTTCTTGGCAGAGTAAACTCTGGGCCCCCTCACCAACGACAAGGTCTTGCAGCCCCTAGAGGGGGTACAGCCCCTAGAGGGGGGAGATGGAGGTTCAGGAGGAAAATATTTTGCTGCAGAAGTTTCCAGGCATGTCTGCCAGACGACTGACTCAATTGGCGAGCGAAGCTGAATATATGTACGCCGTCAGTCGCCGCTGCGAAGAAGGGGAAGAGAGAGATGAGCGCGAGAAGTGGGAAACCCCACTCTCTTCGAGAGCCATGCCGGCTTCTATAGTAATGAATGAGTCCGCTACACATTTATAACTCATATCATTACAAGCTAAAGAGATCCTCGAAGCACTCGAGGGAGAATTACAGGATTAAGCATAATTTCGAAAACACACTAACATCTAACAAACTCTAAAGCTGAATGTGCAAGAAAAGAAATTTATAAGACTAATTAGAAATTTAAGTAAAGCAAAGAACTAATTTCACAGGTATGCCAAAGGCTAGGAACTATGAGAAAGAAACAGCGCTAGGCGCAGATTAGCGGCATTTTTTCTGTCTTACAGTCTTTTAGAATGCAGATAAGAGGCGTATTGCTTCTAGTGTGCTGGTAAACGCAGCATAACACACTGAGAAAATAAGATGACCAAATATAACAAATTATTGATAAAATGTAATTGAGAAAGTTTGTTGATATAACACCTGCAAAACACTTTGTTGATTATAGCCGAACAATGCTTCGAAAAGACTACTTTTAACCTTCAAGTTTAATTGTGACTGCAAGTATCTTGTTTGTTCTGATCCGAGTCCCTTTAACCGAGCTATTATACTAATTGGCAAAAGGCTTATTTTCTGAGTACTCCAGAAAAGTTTTATGTAGCAGTTTCTGGAGCTGGCAAAAAAGGCGCTGAGGGCTATTTAGATAATACAGCAAGAAGATGCAAATAAAGAAAATTTCTACTTTTTCACGTGTTTTTGGAGCTGATTTGTAGTTTATCGAGGCAGTAAAATTTTACCTTATGCGATGCGCGCTAAAGGTGCAATGCTGAAGGTAATCTTAAAATCCCTAAAAAGGGTGTATTTTTATAGTGGGACGATTAAGTACCACCTAATTGACACCCTTACATAACAAGATATCTACAAAGTATCTAAAAGCAGATTTTCAGATCTTACGCAAAACAAAACTTTATATTAACCCATTAACGCCGGGATGTACAAAAATTTTTGCATAATGTTTGACATCATTCATTTGTATTAAAGCATGGTAAGATAAAGTTGGCTATAAACATTTCTTTTTGCTAAAAAAATCGCTTATTTCAGATTCTGCAATAAAAAATTAATTACATTTATAAATCATCAAATTAAAGGCAGATATATATTGAAAAACATGATTTATTTGGATTTTTTTTACATTCTTAAATTTTTTTTGTCCTTGATAGTAAACGGATATCTCTGATTGCTACAAATTTGGTGTCAAAAATGTTATAGCTGAAAGATATGACTATTGAGAAAATTAAATTTCAAGATAGCGCTCTCCAAGTTGCGACTGAAGATGATTTTATTTGCAAAATCCTAATGAGATGAACGAAATTTTAAAAACTTTCTAATTATTAATCATACTTAGTACAAAGGGGTTTTTGGAGTCGCTGATTACAAATCTGAAGTCAGATTTTAAAAATTCAGAATGGCGGATCCAATATAGCAGATGAATTTATAAAAAATGATTAAAATAGCTTGAAACTTGTTACTCAGGGGTTTTCGAGGTCGCAGAATACGAATCTGAAATCGGATTTTATAAATACAAAATATCGGGTTCAATATGGCAAACGAATTTTTTAAAAATAATTCAAATCACTTGGAACTTGTTGCTTGAGGGTTTTTGGGGTCGATAATTATAAATTTGAAGTCGGATTTTACAAATTCAAAATGGCGGACCCAATATGGCGATCGAATTTTATTGTAGAATCTGAAAAAGCGATTTTTGAGCAAAAAGAAATGCCTATAGCCAAATTTATTTATTATGTACCCCGTAGCATCTATTTCTCTCAGTGTGATGATCAGTAACTCTGTCGATAAAACAGATTAATTGTTCTTAATCAGTTAAATTGATACTAAAAATCTGTTAACATTCACTGGGAAAGATCAGTGACCCACTTCTGGCTGCTTACAGAATCAAATTAGTGAAATTTTAGTTACAATAACTTATGAATTAATCAATCGATAAATCAATCAACTTATGAATCAAATGACAATTGTGTCGATATAAGAGAATCACTAATTTCAATTAGTGAGTTTTTCATTGCAAATCAGTCAAATATAACTAGGAAAGATCAGTAACTATAATCTGGATGATAAATGAGTGAAGTTTAACTGATAATCGCTGAAGAATCTGTCAGTAAAACAGATTCATTGATTTCAGTGTTAATCAGTGATATTTACATTAAGAATCAGGAAAATTTTACTAGTACACGGTTCCCTGGAATGACTTTTAGGTATCAAAAAATTGACCAAACATTTGGCACTTACTATGCTTTAGTATGACCCCGGCAGGGTTCAAAAATACCATTTTAAAAATATTCCATCGAGGTCAAAAACAAAAAATCCGTTTAATGCATTTTGTATCTCAACTAACGTGATAACACGCATAAGTAATTTTCTTCTCCTATCTATAAATCGTAAATCTGATAGAATTTAAAGGAACTCCTAATAGACAAAATATAACTTATACACAACATTGATTTAGTCCAGTTCGGCCTGTTACGAAGTGAATTAAAAGAAAATAATTAATTAAAAATGCCGAATTTCCTAAAGTCTCATGAAGAAAATAGGTCGAAAGTGTGCGTGGTGTGTTTTGGAAAGGGTTCACGTCTACTCACTTGTAATTTAAAACAAATTATATGGCAAAATGTTTATACAGACTTTCTCGAACATGAATTAATATTGCCAAATGCAATATGCAATGGTTGCCGTACTATTTTGTCATCTTTAAATAGTTCAAAACCTAGAACTCTTCCAAAGCGATTAAATTATGAACAGCTTGTTGATAATAATTTTAAAAAAATGGCACCTGCAACAAGATCTAATCCAAATTGCGAATGCCTAATCTGTAAATTTGGTAGGTCAACTTGCCCAAATTTTGGTGAAAAAACATTGTTACAAGCAAAAAAAAATATAGGCAGACCAAAAACAGAAAAACCTCTCAGTAGTAGGGAAATGAGTGTTGTACAAAAAATGTGTACTTTTAGTTTCTCGGAAGTAGGTCCTGGAAAACCTCATAATTGTACAAAGCATAATAAAATAGAAAACTTGTGCAAGCATTTATCTCCAAAATCAAAAGAACAATTAAGTAATTGTGTTATTAAGGAAACGGTTTCTATGTCAGTAAAAGATACCAGCTCAGTTACTTTGGCTACTTTCGGCAGTCCTCTTAAAGTTGCTATTGACGGATCTTCTGCTAAAAGAAAATTGCCTTTGCCTTTGTTTCATGAGGCGATGAGCAATATACAAACTGGTGCAAATTTGAGTGACAATTAAATTCGAAAAATTAGTACGGTTATTCGACAAGAAACTGGTAATCGAAAATCAATTGAGCCAAATCTTGAGTTAGCAATTGCTGCTCGGGGAAAAGTATTGGCAAATTATTTTGAGGTAAAAAATTTTACATTTACCACTAAATCTAGTAATCAAAAGACTGAAGTACCTGTTACTTAATCTGCTGTTTTGTGCAGTGATGTACATGGCTTGATCACTTTTATTTCCGAAAAACGAAAAATCACAACACCTTTAATAAAAATTGGCATTGATGGCGGTGGAGGGTCATTAAAAGTGTGTCTGAATTTAATAGAAACAGATTATAATACCCAAAGCTCAAGGCAAACTCATGTTAGGAAAAAAATAAAGTCTTATACTTATCCTGAAAAATTCCTTGATTCTGGGGTAAAAAGACTTTTTATACTTGGTATTGCACCAAATGTTCAAGAAGCATATCCTAATGTTAAAACTATTTTACAATCATTGAGCATCGAACAAATTGACTTTTGTATTGCAACTGATTTGAAACTGGCCAATACTTTAATAGGTTTCCAAAGTCATGCAGCCAAATATCCATGTACTTGGTCTGAGGGTTCCAAACCTTGGTCAACTATTGGAAGACCCAGAACACTTGGAAGAATACGATACTTGGCAAATGAATACATAAAGGCGGGCCAAAAACTCCAAACAGCAGCTAATTTTTTTAATTGTATTCATGAACCTCTACTTAATGGAGATGACAATGATTCTATTTTAGACTTAGTTCCACCTCCAGAATTACATTTGCTTCTAGGAGTAACAAACAGAATTTTTGATAAACTCAATGAAGAATGGGGAGAAGATAAAGCCTTCAAATGGGCTGAAAAAAATAATATTGGTCGTGTTGGCTATCATGGAGGATCTATGCAAGGAAATCAATGTAAGGAAGTTCTGCAGAGAGCAAATCAACTTCATGAAATCTTGCCAAGACGTTTAAAAAAATTTGCTAATGCATTCAAGTTTTTTAATCAAGTAAGAACTTCATGTTTTGGAAAAAGCCTATTGCCTTCTTTTGAATTTGATATTAAATCTTTTGAAAAGGCATACTTAGATCTTCAAATACCAGTCACTCCAAAAGTTCATGCTATTTTTTGTCATGTTCCCGAGTTTTGTAAGTCTAAAGGAACTGGATTAGGAATCTACTCAGAACAAGGTAGTGAATCTGTTCACTTTGATTTTAATTAAACCTTGCAAAAATTTCCTGTTTCATTAGGTTAATATGAAACTAATGGTGATCGCCTTCTTCAAGCAGTCATAAAGTATAATGGCCAGCATATTGGAGAGAAATAATTTTAAATAATATTTATACAAGAACTAAAAAGTATATAACAAAAAGTAGTAAATGCTGATAATTATAAAAACAAGAAATAACAACATTCTTGAAGAAACACGTAATACATATTCATTTTAAAAATCTAAAAACACAAAAAAATATTATACTACTAACAATGGTGGGATATAACTAAAATTATAAAATGATGATTGTTATAAAAAACAAGAAATAAAAGACACATGTAATTCATATTAATATTTATAAAAATCTTAAAACACAAAAAAATTAAAAAATACTGATAACCATGGCAACGTCTGGTCACAACCCCAGAGGGTAGAGATGGGAGTGTCAGCAATACTTAATGTTTATAATCGTTTAGAGGCAAAAGATAAAATATTTTGTTTGAACCCCGATGAAATTTTTTTAAAAAAGCATTTTTAAATACTGTTAGGTTCGTACTAAAGTAAAATGAGTGCCAAATACATGGTCAATTTTTTTGTACCTAAAAGTCCTTCCAGGGAACCGTGAGTAATGATCAGTGACTCAGGTCCGGCAAAAAAATGGATGATAGCATAAAATCCAAACCCGAACCAATTTGGCTAAAGTAATGATGCAGAATTTCTAGTTTTTGCAAGTACTTTCAGCGGCGATTCTCAAAAATCGGTTCAGAATTTTAATGCTGCTTAATACTTGGCAAATAGGCTGAGAGAGTAAGAAACAATGGAATTGTTGCGTTTTCTTGTATTAGACATATTTACTTATAACTTTTAAACCAGTCAAGATTTTTTATTGTTCTTTGGCTTATTTTAAAATTAAAAGTTTAAAGTTTTAACGAAAAATTCTATAATTTTTTTTATTTCTTAATCCATTAGAGATCTTGCTATTATACATCAACATATTATTTTTTTAAATTGACCACGCAAGTGTTTTGCAGAAGGAAACCCGTTTCTTATCTTCTAAACTTTGTATTGTTTAACAATATATAGCAGACCCATATGCTACTAGTTTTTGTAATTAAAATAGTGTCTGACTCTTGTAAAAGTTTCTTTTATCTTATCTATAACTTATTACCAAGTTAAGCAATAACATACTTCTATGTAAAGGACTCAGTTCTATATAAACTTAAAATTTCGAGCAGAATTTAAATGTATAAAGTATTGTTCATTTTAAAACTTGAAGTAGCTTTCTTTGTCTATAAAGTATCAAACCAACGATGAAGTCTTTATTTAAGAAAATCGTTTTGGCATGCTTTATAATGTGTGTACTGCAAATGTTTAAAACAGCAGTAGCTCGCTGTACGTAATGTATATTTTTAATTTGCCACTAAGTTAAATATTAAACGTATATCGTTTAACTCAATTTTAAAATTACCATTTACTTTATAAATAATGTACACTTTATTAAAAATTAATGTATTTATCAATAATTTTTTTCTCTTTATTTAAAAAAAAAGAATACTGCAAATAAGTGCAGAATTTGCTTTAAATTTACAAATTTTTTAAAATGCTTTTAATTAACTTTCTTCTGTCTAGAAATGTGTTACATGAGTTTCTGGTCAAATGTCCAGATGTGTGTGTGTATGTGTCTGTGTGAAAATATGTATGTGTGGATGTACTTTTTGTTGTAAACACAATAACTAGAAAACGGTTTATCAGAAACGGTTTATTAAATTTCTTTAGAAACAAAAATTTATTTGAAAAATTTTAACCGATAAAAACCTAATATATAAAAAATCGTGTTTCTTGCTTCAGAACAAACTAATTGAATTATAAAAAGATAATATTTTGTCAAAATTTGAAAAAATAAATTGCTATTTTTAAAGTTCTGAAACATCGAAATTTTCAATTTTTAAAAATTAACTTATTGCTTCATCCATGATGAAACAAATCTTTTCGCTGATGTAGACGTAAAATTTTCAAGAACGAACATAAATCTCTACTATTACTTATTATTTGACATTAATGTTTTATTCATGTTGGCCTCATGGTTAAAAGACGTTCTCATAACGTCCTATTTAATCTTCGGACATTTTGGGTCAATGGTGATTTTTCTGGAAACATATTTAGGGTTTACATGGGTTTCACAGCTTTAAAAAATCGATTATTTTTTATTGTCTTATTAATTTCTACAAGATCTCGAGAATATCATTCTAAATTTTCAAATCGATTCGATTAAAAGTATCGTAGATACAGCCTTAAGAAGGTGCGCGCTCAAAGTCAGATATTATGTGTGTGCAGCTGAAAAAAAATCTGTGAGTGAGACTCGCGAAGCCAGGATTCGTCATAGGAATCGACGATTCAGTGTAAGTTAACAAAAATTGTTTTTTCCAGTTTTATTGTTACTCAAAACTTATACATTTGTCTCGAAACTGTGTTTTCAAATTCGGTTGTCAAAAGTTCTCGAAAACTACTAAACCGATCTTGATGAATTTTTACACAGGTCTTCGAGATACAATTTACGAAAACTTGGACGAAGGATTTTTTTTCAATCACAACTATTAAATAAAAATAAAAAATTTGCAATTTTCTGTAAAAATGTCTGCCAAAACTCCAATTTTCACTTTTTTGTCTTTTCCTTCGTCCAAGTTTCAGTTTATGGTCTTAATTAAAACACGAATTTTTTTTTCACTTCAGATGATCCTGTCATGAGTTCTACTGTCAACGCGGAAGCACCGAGGAGTCATCGGAAATGACGTCACAATGGCGGAGTTATGAATATTTTCCTTTGGAAATTTTAGAAATTCTTTTTTAAATGTATATCTTTAAGACAGTAAACAGTTTGAATAAAATATTTTATTTTTTATATAAAAAAAAAATTGTTGAATATAGACCTTTTTTTCCCGAGTAAACCCGTCGTATGAATTTATTTCTTAGTTAAGATAATAGCGTTTTTGCACTGAGAATAGTTTGCAGCTTAGAAAAGTAATTCAGATTAATTTTTCTTTTCAGTGACGTGTAAAGATGGAAAAGGGCATTGTAAGGCAATGTCTTGTAGTTTTAAACACTTTTCTGAAAATGATGGCGACTGTAAAGACATGGGCAAAACAAAAATGAGAAACAAACCTTACAAATGTTGCCAAAAACTTGGTTGACGTGGTTCCTCAGTTGGACAGCCTTTATGATTCTTGTAAATTTGTTTTTCTACACTATTAAAAATATTTTAAAATTCACGAAATATTTACGTTGCAATTGTAATAAAAATATCTAAATGTCGTTACTGTCACGGATAACTAAAAATTCTAGTTGAAGTTTTTAACAGTGTAGT
Organism: Ganaspis brasiliensis; assembly: GCA_037103525.1. Lineage (NCBI taxonomy): Eukaryota > Metazoa > Arthropoda > Insecta > Hymenoptera > Figitidae > Ganaspis > Ganaspis brasiliensis. The sequence continues at coordinate 239,939 of JAZKLR010000594.1, read as the reverse complement.
AAAAAAACTTCAAGCATAAATAAAACAATTGAAAAAAGTAATTGATATTTTTTATTAATTTACTGCTTAGAATCCTTATAAAATTATGAATCTTGGTACAAGTTGCTTTCGCATATACTAGACTAGAGAATGTAAAATGTTTTGAAGGCGAAGTTTGAATTGATAATAAAAATTCTGAACTCTATGAAAGATCTTGTAGCTGAGTGATAGAAATAAATTTCAAATAAATAACTTTTATTAAATCAGTTATCGAAAAGTATAGAATAGCTCGATGTTGTACTTAGAATTAAAGGCTTGAAACCTTCGTGGAGACTTGTCTTCTTGTAACCGACAACCTTCAATTTGGTTCTTGTGTTTAAATTCTGTCAAACGAAAGGTGAATAAAAAAAAACTTAAAAAAGTTGTAAGTTTTTAAGATCTTTAATTAAAAATGAAAGTATAAGAAACTTGTTTAAACAATAATTAAAAATTAATTAAAAAACGTTGCGAGCCTAGTATTTTGTAGAATTAAAAAATGTATAATATAAAATAATAACTGTCAGTTTCTTCAACTTTAAACATTTATCGAGGTCCTATAAACATCTGAGCCTTTTTCGATAAAATTAAGAACAATTTTTTGCAATTTTTTTGAAAATGTACATTTTTCCCATATATTTCTAACGGGAAAGTTAGAGGTGAAAGCGGCACCCCTTAATATTGTCAGATCAAAAAAAAAAAAAAAAAAATAGGGATAATTTTTTCTATTTGTAGTCGATTGCCGAGGGCCTTTAAACAAAATTCGAAAATTTTAATTTTCTGAAACACCCTACTGTGCAGAGTGCATTTATCAATGATCTCAAATTGTAACCGATTATATTAGACATAATAATCATCAGAATATTAAATAAGTTTCTGTAAATTTAAACAAAGACTTTAGTTTCTTTGGTAATTTAAAAATACTACTGTAAAAAGCTAAAAAAGGATAAAAATAAAAAAAAATTTGCACAAAACAGCAAAATTTAATTAATAATAAAATGCATACTTATCTATTTACACTTGACTGCTTTGTATCTTATCGACTCTGTAAAAAAATATTGCAGGTAGCGGTTAAATTATTTATTATTGTTATTGATGAGAAATAAAAATTTATCAATCTTCTCATTCAAGGTGCTGGAAAATAATAAAAAATAAATTAAAAAAAATTATAAACATTGAAATTTTTAATAATTTAGTTAACAAGTATAAAAGTTACCGAAAGAAAATAAGGATTATGTGTTTTTGATTTTTTCAACACCTTGACTTGAGGATTGATAAATTTTTATTTATCATCTATGTCGTTTTACCAAGTGACAGATTCCTATAATTATTAATATTATTTTTACAACAATTTATCACTAAATATTATGACAAATAAAAAACAAGAAAGGGAAAAAACTCTAATACCTTGGTACAAAATTTATATTTTAAAATACGCATACATCATTTATCGCTAAATAATCTAAAAAGTTAATTACTATCAGATATTCGGGAATAATTGGTAGACATTATTTTTTCTGTAGTTTTGAAACGAAACTTAAAATTTCCATAAAATATTTTCTTTATTTCATGAAAACAAAAAGATTTATTTTTCAAACATTCTACGTTCTTTGCACATACTATATTCTATGTTTAAAATCTTAGTTCTTTACATTTTTCTATTGAATACTGTACACGTATTTATTCAATTTCTAAAATTTTCAGGAATGAAACATCCTTGAAAAGTGTATATTTAACTCACTGGATATAAAAATGTATAAAAAGTTCAAACCTGACTAATATATTTAGGGCAAGTAAAACCTTATCTAACAAATCATTATAACTATTTAATTAAAATTACAAAGTTTGTAATTTAGATATAAACAAATTTTAAATATTCTATGCTATAGACAGTAACTCACAAGCTTTTCCTATTTAATATTTTAAACAAACTTTTGAAACGAAATTAACAATTATTTTCCAAGGTGCATTACTTAATTACACTAAAAGAAAATGTTTTTAATATTATACGATTCTCAATGTGATTTAAAGTATGTCAAATTCTCAAGTTTTATTGTAAAGTACTAAATGTCAATATATTTAAAAATTCATCTTATTTTATGAAACTTGTAACTTTTGGGCAGTGATTTCTAAATAATGGCACATTTTATTTTAATGAGCGTTCATTAGAAAATTTAAGATTGTCCAACCAGTTGACATAACCTGGAACTGAAAATTGTTAAAAAATTAAAATCCCGTAACCGTAATATATTTACGTATAACAAACTTTATCTCGAAACTTTGGAAACATTTTTCTTGAAGGTTATATCAATGTGTTGTACATCATTAAGAAAAAAAAATTTTAAAGTCCTTAAAATTGAAAGAAATGATTGACCAGAAAATTCAACTTAAAGTGAAGAATTGAAGACTTTGTTGCATAACTAAGACTCTTGGATTTTTATCTACGTGCAACATTTACGTCGAGAGAGTATTCTGGTTTCAACACGTCCTCTGCTATAACCGTTTGTTCGAGGGCTTTGATCAGTTTTCTGATAATGTTGATGTTGTCTTTGCAATTGCTGCTGCTTTTGCAACATCTGCTGCCTCTGCAGGTACTGATGGCTCTCCAGCTGCTGAAGATGATGCTCCTTCTGTCTCGATTGCTCATCTAGAAAAATTATAGACACTTTTATTACAATTTTTATCACTTTCTGAACTCATTTCACAATCATAAGCACACATCTGCTGCATTTTCTGGGCTTTTAAAATAATACTGTTTTTTTTATTTAAAATGATATTTTCCTTTATCTAATAAATTTAAAAAATTTCAGATTTTTAAGAAAGTATTATTAACATTCAGTTTAGTAATATTTAAAATACAACAATCCGTTATGGAAATCAAATGTAAAATTGTCGATTAGAATAACAATGGGATATTCTAGAAATAATGAAAACAAGATATATGTATATAAACATTTACCTTCAACTGTGAAAGATTCAATATTTGCCAACATTGTTTGGACTAAAAATAACTTGAAAAAATAAAGACTAAAATTTTTACGCTAAAGAAAAACTCCTGGGGACTTTTCAAAAAAAACTTTAATACAAAATTTTAAAAGCGATTCCAAAAAACATTATACAAATCATAAGACATAAATTAATACAAAATATTAAAAAAACTCTTTTAAAAAAAATTTTATCACGGCTGGACATTAGACTGTTAACTATCGATTTTCTCAGTATTACTTTTCTGCAATTTTAGGACATTTGGATCGTTGGGAAAATTGGCAGTATTTTGTAAATCAGTAATATTGACAGTTGTCAATTCTTGAAAATCAACGAGAGATTCGTCGTTTTTCGACAAAGTCGTTTTTGCTTTATAAATATGTTTTCGTGACCCATGTTGTGTAGAATTTTCAATTTTAATATCTCGTCTTGGGATTTTATTGTTATTGTTTTCTTTATTCAAAGTTTCTCCGATTTCATCGTCCTTTGGCAGAGTTGAGTTTGTTTTCGACTGGGGACAAGAATTCGATTTACATCCAGCATCATTCGACTTTGACTCAGTCAATCTAGAATCTTGAGAAATTCGTTTCGAAATTTGCACTGTGGCTGAACTAAAAGTTTTTGGTCTCGAGACTTTCGAGTCTTGTAAATTATTTGAAGAAGACCATTTTGTCATCTGGGAAGAACCCTCGTTCCATTTATTTTCTTCCTTCTAAGAACGTAATTTAATTATAAGAAGTTTTTTTAATTATGATATTTTTCTGATATGCTATTGTTTATTTACGTGACATAAATCATTATATAAATATGAAATTACATGAAAAAATATAATAGTATTATTTAAAAACTAAAATAATACTATTATTGTAGAACTACATTTTCTTTTTTTTTTTGTTAATTCAATATTTTATATCTTTAATGTTTAGGATACATAATCAAAAAAAAAAAAACACAATGCCACTCAATACTCGGAAACTTCTTATCGCAGACAATTTCTTAATAAGTTTAAAAAAAACAAGCTAAAAATAATGTTCATTTTGTGAATATTTAACTTCTATATGTCAGCATAAAGCTTGTAGCAAAACGTAAAATTAAAAAAAAAAACAAATTAAAATTGAATTTTCTTAAAAATTTAAAAATTGTATTGTATTCTATAACATTTTAACAAAATATAAATTTTATGCTGTAAAATATTTTTTTATTGTAATTAATAACACATTTTAATAGATTCCATTGAATTAAAGAAACTAAATTAAAGACATTTTGGAAATTACGAAAAAGAACGAAAGTACCTGAAAATTGAAGAAAATCATATAAATAATTTTAAAATTGAAGGAAATAATTGAAATTTATGAAAAAAATAATTTAAATATGAAACATTGAAAACATTAAATAAAATTTGAGAGTAATAATTGAAAAAATCGTAGAAAATATGTTTAGAAAAGGAAAATAATTAGAAAATTAGATATAAATTTTAATTAAAGAAAATAATTAAAAAAATCGCAGAAATAATCGAAAATTTACGAAATAATAATTTAAATTTCAGATAAATTAAATTAAATTGAAGAAAATAATTCAAATTTTAGAACAATACTTAAAAATTTTAGAAAATAATTTTAGAAAATAAGAAATATAATTAACAATTGAGGAAAATAATTAAAATAATAATAATAATTTGAATAACACAAACCATATTTTTTAAGAAAATTAAAAAATTTCGAAAAAAAATGAACTTAGAAAAATAATTACAAAATTATAGAAATAATCGTAAATTTAAGAAAATAATGGAAATTTGAGAGAAATCATTGAAATTTTCGAAATTAATCAAGAAATAATCAAAATAATATAAAATTAGTAAAAATCATTGCAATTTAACAAAAAGCATAATCAAAAATTGTCAAAAGTTATTTGGAATATGAGAAAAATAATTGTAGGATGGTTAAAGATGTAAAACGTGGATAAAGAAACTTAGATTTGAGTTAATAAATAAAAATTTAAAAAATTAATCGAAAAACGATTATTGTATCTAGTTAAAAGGTAGGAAAAATAATTGCAAAAAGATAAAAAAAAATAAATTTGAAAAAAAATAATTGATAAATGAGATAAATAATTGAAAATTTAGGTATTGAAATGAGAAATGAATAGTGAAATGAATAAAAACTTAAAAAAATTGATTGCAAAATGATAACATAAATAATGGGAATTTAAAGAAAAGTATTAAAATTTAAGAAACATATTTTAAACTCTAAAAAATTAATTGAAGAGTAATAAAAATAATAAAAAATTCGAGACAATATTTGCAAAGTAATAAAAATAATCGAAAATTGAAGACGTGGATTGCAATATGATAATATTAATAATTAAAAGTGGAAGAAAATTATTAAAATTTGAGAAATATATTTTAAAATCTAGGAAATTAATTAAAGAGTAATGAAAATAATAAAAAATTCGAAACAATATTTGAAAAGTAATAAAAATAATTAAAAATTTTATGAAAATAATTGAATTTTTCCAAAAATAATTTTAAAAATTGCAACATATATTTGTAATAAAAGAAAATAATTTCAGAATGATAAAAATAATTGTATATATTGTAAAAATAAGTGGAAGTTGTGATAAATTATAAAAAAATTCAAAATTCATTAAAAAATAATTGAATATGACAGAAAGTAATGGAAAAATGATAGAAATAATAGCAAATTATAGAAAATAATGGAAATTTGATGTAAATAATTGAAATTTTCGATATTGCATTGAGACGTGGATACAGTAACTTACATTTGAGATAATAAAGAAAGATGTAGGAAATTAATTAAAAAATAATTTATAGATCTAATTAAAAGGCTGAGAAAATAAGTGCAAAAATATATAAGAAAATGAAAATTGAAAAAAATGTTTGAAAAGTGAGATAAACAATTGAAAATTGTAAAAATTGATTGCAAAATGATAATGATAATATTTAAAATTGAAAAAAATTATTAAAATTTGAGAAAAAGTAATTGCAAATTAATTAAAAAATAAATTTAATAATAAAGTAATTGATTGAAATAATTGTATATTGAAGAAAATAATAAACATTTGTAAAAAATAATTTAAAAAGTTACAGAATATATTTGAGATAAACAAGATTACATTTACAATTATTACAAATTATAATTTTTCTAACTTCAATTTTTTTGAAATTTCAGTGATTAAAATTTTAATTAATTCACTCTTTGAGAATAGTAAATTTAAAATTAATTTAAAATTTCTTTAATTTTAAGGACTTCTTTTCTTTTACGATTTTAATTATATTTGCTTCTATTCTCAACTATTTTTATCATTTTTCAACATTTTTCTTCAATTTTTTTTTATTATTTTTTTCCCCCTCATTTTTAAATTCAATTTCCCAAGTTTCAATTCTTTTCTTTAATCTTTGAGAATAGTAAATTTAAAATTATTTAAAAATTTCTTAAATTTTTAACAATCCTTTTCTTTTATGATTTTAATTATTTGATAAAATTGTCAACTATTTTTATCATTTGCCAATAAATTTCGTCATTTTCTAATTATTACCTTTATTTTTCAATTTCTCCTCTAATTTTTTAATTAAATTTACGCAAATTTTATTTTCTTTAATTTTTCAAAAAAAAAAAAAAAAACAAAAAAAATCTGTTTTAATTATTTTTTTTAATAGCAAATTAGCAAATTATTTAGGTATTAATTAATTTTCAACTCCTTTCGTCATTTTTCAATTATTTTTTCGAAATATGTTTTTTTAAAATTTTAATCATTTTCTTCGAATTGTAAATTCATTTATCCACATTCTTATTAAGAAATTTTTTTTTTGTCAGTAATTTTGCCATATCGAATTCCATAGGGCGACTTTTTTGCTCTATAATGAAAATAATTAAAAGTTAAAGAAAATAATAGAAAAACTGCAGAGTTTATTTATAAGCAAAAAGAATCATTATATATGGGAAACTTTAAGTGACCTTTTGAACAACCCTGACGAATATAAACACTGAAAAATAAATCGTTCTTGACTATTGAGTGGTACCTTAAAGAAAGTAATAGAAAAAATGTAAATTTTTAAAACTTCACACCTGAGTAATTGAATTTCTGAGGCAATCAGAATCTCGTCTATTTAAAGATTGAGCATCCCTTTGCGCAGCCTCGGAATATGATGTTGCAGGCCTTCTCACACCGCTCCTTTTAACCACATCATCCTTTTCTAATTGCTCAACTTTCTGAGTAGGATTACCACATAAAATAGAACTAGCAGTTTTGGGTCTTTGAAGCCTGCTAATCCTGGAACTTTTTGGCCTCTCGAAACGTTTTGAATCACGATTAAAATCTTCCCTCTCTCCCAGCAAACTCTCCGAATTCAGTCTACTTTTGTTCACTTGGTTTTTAATGTAAACAGGCAAATGTGATTCTGAATGTCGACTACGTGAACCGGAGGAAGGTCTAGTTGTTGATGAATTTGGACATTTGTCTGAAGCGCTCTTACATTTTCTGCCCTGACTAGATGAAGGTCTAGACAATGATTTATTTGCTACTTTTGGCAAATTACTGCTAGATTTATCAAGGGTCGTGTTTGAAGAAAGAACAGCTGCAGAGTTGAGATCCTTTTGATCTTTCGGATTTAAAGATTCGGCGCACACTGATTGAGGCTTATCAGATTTTAAGCCATTTTTAGTTCTCGATACAGCTCTAGAAATTGGAGAATTTCCATTTAAACAGTCAAAATCAAAAGTCATCGCATTATCCTCATTTATCTCTGGCACCAGTTCAAAATTACAATTTTCATCACGCTCTTGATTTTTATCATGTGCTTCCACTGCACCAGGATCTTTTCTTTCGGGAGTAGCGGATCTTTTATAATTTGGCGTTGTGCAACGACTACCCGATGCTGACGATGTGTTGCTGTGACAATCTTTAGATACTCGATTTTCCGTGGATACTTTGCTGCCAGATGAGCGTGGCCTTGAAGCTCCGTATTTCCTGTTAAAAGAACCTGCCTTGCTACCGAAAAACCAAAACGGTTGACCCGCATTTCCCTGAATTTGAGAAGACTTGAAGGACGACTTGGAGCCTCTTAATTTACTGGATAAGCCAGAAACTTCACTTGAACTCGCGGAAAAGTAATTTTGTTCATCTTTCTTTTCTTCCTGGCATATTTTCACATCAACCTGAACAGCACATTGACTGGGTCTTGCGGATTTGCTCTGTTTCTGAAGACTACCGCAACTCAATTTTCTTTTTGGAGTACGGGGCTTCTTTTTTGGTAAATGGGGCGACTACAAGGAGAAAAATTAAGGGGGTGAATTTTAAAATTTAATATGATATACAATATGTTAATTTAAAGAAAGTAATAATAATAATCAGCGACGACCCTATGTAACTATAGTAAAAAAAATACAATTTCTTTCACTAGTAGGGAAAACTACCCTTTTAATCACTAGTGGGAAAAACAACCACTTTCGTCACTAGTAAGAAAAATTGCAACTTACAACATTAGAGGGAAAAAGGACTATTTCCGTCATTAGTAGTGAAAACTACCATTTTAATCACTAGTGGGAAAAACAACCACTTTCGTCACTAGTGGAGAAATCATCATTTTAGTCACTAGTTGGAAAAACAACCGTTTTCGTCACTAGTGAGAAAAATCGCAACTTTCATCATTAGGGGGAAAAATTACCATTTCCATCACTTGTGGGAAAAATGACCATTTCAGTCACTAGTAGGAAAAACAAACAATTACGTCACTAGTGAGAAAAATGACAACTTCCATCATTAGGGGAAAAAACGCCCGTTTCCGTCACTAGTAGAAAAAAATAAAAACTATCATTCTCAGTGGGAAAAATGAGCATTTTCACCTCTACTCGGAAAAATTACCTTTTTAGTCACTAGTAAAAAAAATGAAAAATTTAACATTTTTTGATTTTTGGTCTTGACTAGAGTCGGCACTGTTAGTATCAATCTAATTTTTCTCAATAAAATATATACATAATTTAAAAAAAAGTGTATGAATATTATATATTTATATTTCAATCTTCAGATTTATATATTTATAATAATATTTTGAAAAATAATTAATGATTTTTAAATGACTCATGATAAATGGGTAAATAATAAAAACCAATATCAGATATCACACTTTGTCACCTATTTAAAGTTTTTATTTTTAATAAAAACAATAAAAAAAAACACAAATAATATTTTTAATTAAATTCAAAATTTTGTTTTATTGATCAACAAGAAATCCGATATTGCAAGCTTTTTTTAAAAAGTAGCAGTAACTCGAAAATTATTATTATTTTTTTTTTTCAAATAAAAATTTCCAACGAGAGATTATTGTTGTTTGAAATAAGTGGAAAAAATGGCACAAGTCTTTTTGATAATAATTAAGATCTAAATTTATATATTTATATATTTACCTATATAAATTTATAATTTATTATAGTTTTCATGAAATTTAAATTAAATCGATGACAATTAAAAATGTAGAAAAATTCTAAAAATTAAAAATATAGAAGTTTCAATTTATCTGATTATTAACTAAATGAAATTATCAATATAATTATTCAAGTATAAGTTTATTCTTTTACTTAATTTAGGTTTTAATCAATTCAAGATTCAATTTTAATTTAATTAGACTTGATGTATAATTCATCCAAATATCAATTTTTTTAAATTTCAACTTATGTACATTTAAAATGCAACAACTCAATTAAATTTTTTTCTAAATTTTAAATTCATCAAAAAATTGGACAAAAATGGCTTTTTATCTAAATTTTAAGCGTCGGAAATTTTAAATTACAGGGATTTCGAGTTATCTAAATTTTAATTTATGCAAATTTTAATCTACAGAAATTTCAATTAAATTAAAAAAATTCGAAAATATCCAATTATGAAATTTTAATCAGTTCAAATTTCATAATTGGATATTTTCGAATTTTTTTAATCTAATTGAAATTTCTGTAGATTAAAATTTGCATAAATTAAAATTTAGATAACTCGAAATCCCTGTAATTTAAAATTTTATCTATTAACTAGACCGCTTAAAATTTAGATAAAATAATTTCAATACAGTTTGAATAAATTAAAATTTTAATAAATTAAAATCTGGGTAAATTAATGTTCACACTATTAGTTTGCAGATGTTTTTAGATCAAAATAAAAATTCAGATTGATTAAAAATTATATTTGAAATTTAAGTCGATTATAATGTAAACGAAGTTTTATTTTCGACTCAATGAAATTAGAAACATTTGAAATTTGAATAAATTCAAATAATTTTTAGAAATTGAGTAGGATTAATTAATAAAGTACTTTTGTTAATTTAAATTTAAGAACATTCAAAACTTGGTTAAATTAATTTTAGAATTAATCAAAATTGAAATTAATAATAATTTGTTTAAAGTTGAATTTTAATTTTAAATGATAATTTTCCAATTAATTAAAATTAAAAATGATTGGAATTTAAATTCATTGATTTTTAAATTAATAATAACTCTTAATTGAAGCAGTTGAATGCTTTTACAATATTCTTTTAAATTGAACCAGTGAAATTTTACTGGGAATGATGAGTGACTCAATTCTGGCTAAAATATTAGTGAAACTTCACTTGCTATCATTGATGATCAGTAACCTCTGTCGATAAAACAGATTAAATAATTTACATTCGCAAGATTTATAATGAGAATGAGTCAAATTTAACTGGGAATGATCAGTGATTTACTTCTAGCTGATGAATCAATAAAATTTCACTAATTGATGAATCACTAGCCACTGTCGGTAAAACAGATTCAATGAAAATCAGTGAAATTTTACTAGGAATAATTAATTTCTTACTTTTGGATATTGGATATTTTAAATATTGCAATTTTTATTTGCAATCACTGATGTATCAACAACCTGTCGATAATGTAGATTCATTTAGAATTAGTAGAATATGAAATCAGTCAAAATTTAATTAGGAATGATCACTTTTGGCTGAAACATTAGTGACATTTTAATTACAATAAGATAAAATGATGAATCAGTAACCTCTGTCGATAAAACAGATTCTATAATTCTAATTAATAAACTTTTTACTAAGAAGTAGTAAAATTTTTATTCAATAATGTCCGTGTCTCTCAGGTGCCTGAATAATTAGTGAAATTTCACTAATAGTAATAAATCAATAACCTCTATCGGTAAAACAGATTCCCTAATTTCAATCAGTGAGATTTTTATTAAGAGTCAATAAAATTCCACTAAAAATTATCAGTAACTTTAATTGGCTTTATAATTGAAATATTTCTAGCACTCACTGATAAATCAGTAACTTCTGTCGATAAAACAGATTCATTGTTTTTAATAAGTGAGATTTATACATAAAATCAGTGCAAAATCACTAGAAAAGATCAGTGATTTACTTCTGGCTGCCTACAGTATCAAATTAGTGAAATTTTAGGTACAATAACTTAATGAATCAATAACCTGTGTCAATACAACAGAATCTCTATTTTCAATTAGTGAGTTTTTCATTACAAATCAGTCAAATATCACTGGGAAAAATTAGTAACTTAAATCTAAATGATAAATCAGTAAAGTGTTAATGATAATTACTGATGAATCTGTCGATAAAACAGATTCATTGATTTCAGTGTTAAACAGTGGTATTTACATTAAGAATCAGAAAAATTGTTCTAGTAACGATCAGTGACTCAGCTCGAGGTGCATGAATATTCCCTAAAATCCATTTAGCCAAAATAACATTAAACCTAAAAACATTTAACCTAAAATGCATTGAGCCTAAAAAGCATTTAGCCTAAACTGCATTCAAACTAAATCCCATTTAATCCTAAATACTATTTAACCTAAATCCCATTTTACCTAAAATGCACTTAGCCTAAATCCCATTTAACCTAAAATGTATTTAACCTAAATCTCATTTAACCTAAAATGCATTTAATCTAAAACGCATTCATCCTAAATTTCATTTAATCTAAATCTCAATAAATCTAAAATGCATTTAGCCTAAAACCCACTTAACCTGAATTTCATTTAACCTAAATCCCATTTATCCTAAAATGCATTCAGCCTAAAATCCAGTTAACTAATTAAGTTCCATTTAACCTAAATACCATTTAACCTAAATCCCATTTAACCTAAAATGTATTTAACATAAATCTCATTTAACCTAAAATGCATTGAATCTAAAATGCATTCAGTCTCAATTTCATTTAACCTAAATCCCATTTAATCTAAATTCTATTTAACCTGAAACCAATTAAATCTAAATTTCATTTTATCTAAAATGCAATACGCCTAAATTTTAATTAACCTTTATTGCATTTAGCTTAAAACCCATTTAACCTAAATTTTATTAAACCTAAATCCCATTTTACCTAAAATGCATTAAGCCTAAAGCCCTTTTAACCTAAAATGCATTTAATCTAAAATGCATTCAGCATAAATTTCATTTAACCCAAATCTAATTTTACCTAGATTCCATTTTACATAAAATGCAATAAGCCTAAATTTTATTTAACCTAAATTGCATTTAATTGATTTAGGCTAAATGCATTTTAAGCAGAATCAAATTCAGGTTAAATGGAATTTAGGTTAAAGAAAATTTAGGTTAAATGCATTTTAGGTTAAATCGAATTTAGATAATATAAAATTTAGGCTAAATGCATTTTTAGCAGAATCGAATTTAGGTTAAATGAAATTTAGACTGAATGCATTTAAGGTGAAATAAGATTTAGGTTAAATGGAATTTAGGTTAAGTGGATTTTAGGCTGACGGCATTTTAGGTTTAATGGGATTAAGTTTAAATGGAATTTAGGCTAAATGCGTTTTAGGTAAAATGGGATTTAGGTTAAATGGAATTTAGGTTAAATGTCTTTTAGGTTAAATCGAATTTAGGTTAAATAAATTTAAGGCTAAATGCATTTTAAGCAGAATCAAATTCAGGTTAAATGGAATTTAGGTTAAAGGAAATTTAGGTTAAATGCATTTTAGGTTAAATGAGATTTAGGCTAAATGCATTTTAGGTTAAATGAGATTTAGGTTTTATGAAATTTAGGTTAAATGGAATTTAGGATGACTGAATTTTAGGTTAAATGGGATTTGTGTTAAAAGAAATTTAGGTTAACTTAAATTTAGGTTAATTTAGGCAAAATAGGATATAGGTTAAATATCATTTAGGTTGAATACATTTTATTTTTAATGAAATTTAGGCTGAATGCTTTTTAGATAAAATGAAATTTTTGTTAAATGGAATTTAGGTTAAATGGATATTAGGTTAAATGGATATTAGGTTAAATGGAATTTAGATTACAGGGGATTAAGATTGAAAAAATTTTAGTCTTAATGCATTTTTAGATTAAATGCATTTTATGTTAAATGAGATATTGGTTAAATGAGTTTTAGGTTAAATGGGATTTAGGTTAAATGGAATTTAGGTTAAATGGAATTTAGGTTAAATGGAATTTAGGTTAAATGAAATTTCTGCTGAATGCATTTTAGGTTAAATGAGATTTTGGTTATATGAAATTTAGGTTAAGTGGATTTTAGGCTGAATGCATTTTAGGATAAATGGGATTTAGGTGAAATGAAATTTAGGTTTAGTGGGTTTTATGCTATATGCATTTTAGATTTATTGAGATTTAGATTAAACGAAATTTAGGCTGAATGCATTTTATAATAAATGCATTTTAGGTTAAATGAGATTTAGGTTAGATACATTTTAGGTTAAATGGGATTTAGGTTAAATAGAATTTAGGTTAAATGGGATTTACGTTGAATGCAGTTTAGGCTAAATGAAATTTAGGTTGAATGCATTTTAGATTAAATGCATTTTAGGTTAAATGAGATTTAGGTTAGATACATTTTAGGTTAAATGGGATTTAGGTTAAATAGAATTTAGGTTAAATGGGATGTAGGTTGAATGCAGTTTAGGCTAAATGCTTTATAGGCTAAATGCATTTTAGGTTATATGGTTTTAGGTTAAATGGTAGTTAGGCTAAATGGGTTTTAGGGAATATTCATGCGCCTCCTCAGCTTTCATAATTGAAACATCAAAATTTCACTTAGAATAAGAAGAACTGGTGAATCAGCAACCTCTTTCGATAAAACAGACTCACTTATTTCATTTAATGATATTTATGCTGAAAATCAATTAAATTTTACTTGGAATGATCAGAGATTTATTTTAAGCTGACTAATCAATGTAGTAACCCCTGTCGATAAAGCAGATTCAGTGATTGCAATCAGTGAGATTTACACTAATAATAAGTCTAATTTTACTGGAAATGATCAGTAATTTACTTCTGGATGATGAATCAGTAAAATTTTACTGAGAATCTCTGATGAATCAGTAACCTCTGTCGGTAATGTAGATTTATTGATTTCAGGAAGATTTGCTCTAAGAATCAGTCAAATTTTACTTGGAATTATTACTAACTTTTTTCTGTTTGATAAAATAGTGAAATTTAATTATTTATCACCGAATAATTATGAATCTGTCGATAAAGTAGATTCGATAATTTTACTCAGTGTAAATGTAACTGCAATTGATTATCAACTAACTTTTCGCTTATAATCAAGTTATATTTCATTAATTCAATTTAAAAGAAAATATAATTATTTTCCATTGAATTTAAAATCTTTCAAAAAATCCTAAATAGGTAGCAACATGTGATCTTTCTGAACTAAAAATTCAACATTATCGAAATCTGCTAAATTTTTTAAAATTCAATATTCCCATTTAATTTAAACAATAATGTAATAATTAATAATTTAAAAAAACAACAATAAATAATAAATATACTTGTGACTCTGGTGAATCGTTGTCAATTTTGACGTCCACCTTTGGCACATCCGACCTTCGGAACAAGTGCTGAGTCTCATTGGTACGAGAAGCGGTCACCTTCAGCTTGGAATTATTGTTAACAACATCAACTGACCGATTGGTGTTGATAGTAATTTTCGAATTATTTAAATTACTGCATTTTCTTCGGGACAGAAAATTTGTGGATTTTTTCAGACAACCAATCAATTCAGGAACCTCGTCAATTTCCGTCACTGACTCTCTTGTTTCCGTTGATTTCTCCAAAGTATCCGGCCTTTTGAGACCCTGCACCAAAAAATGATCCAGGGGATGCAAATACTCGACTTCTCGCTTCTTTATCGCTTTTCCGGGCTCTGGACTCTCCTCAATACCGAATAAATTGTAGCCAGGCTTATTTAAAAATTCCCCTTCGGTCATCGAGTCCGAAGAATTAAGGCAAATCGTGTTAAAAACCATGTCTCCTGGCGCTCGCTGTTCACCGAAATGTTTCTTCAATAAAGCTTCTATTAATTTGTGCCTGTAGGACAAATAATCAAACGAAGAAATATCAATTACTGGAACTTCCAAATTTGTGGCAATGAACGATGTCGATTGGTTTAGGGGCACTGGATCTTTTAAAATGTTGTTCGACTTATTCTCGACTTTAATATCTTCTCCACTCGATTTTGGAATTGGCGAGGAAATTGTAGTTCGAACTGGAGTGACATTTACACTGAGGCTGGAGCTTGATGTTGATTTTACTGGGGAAGCTGGATAGTGCATAACAATTGTACGATTCTTGATAGTCGAGAAACTGAGTTTACGACAGAGAGATGGCTTTGAAATGACTTTTGGCGATTCATCCTATTTTAAAGAATATCCTTATCAAAATTTACAATTGAGAAATAACTTCTTTAGATATTTATCATTTTTGCTATTATTTTAAATCACAACTATTTTTATATTCTATTCTAAATTTAAAGTATTTTAAGGGCATCAGGTGAATTATGAAGTCACTGGTATAGGCAAAAATTTGTCCGTAGCTTTTTTCTTCAAATATTGAATTTTTTGACACGAAACTTTGTACAAGTACAGGGGCGGTGACTTGTGTATGGTACGTCTGCAAATTCCATAGAGCAAAAAAGTCGCCCTATGCAATTCCATATGGCAAAATTACTGACAAAAAATAAATTTCTTAATAAGAATGTGGATAAATGAATCTACAATTCGAAGAAAATGATTAAAATTAAAAAAAATAATTGTAAAAGGATGAAAGAAGTTGAAAATTAATTTATAAATAATTTAACTAATTTGCTATTTAAGAAAATAATTAAAACTGAAAAATTTTTATTTCAAAAAATGAAAGAAAAGAATTGAAACTTGCAGAAATTGAATTTAAAAATTAGGGGGAAAATAATGAAAATAATTAGAAAATAAAGAAATTTTTTGGAAAATGATAAAAATAGTTGACAATTTTATCAAATAATTAAAATCATAAAAGAAAAGAATTGTTAAAAAAATAAGAAATTTTTAAATAATTTTAAAATTACTATTCTCAAAGATTAAAGAAAAGAATCGAAACTTGGAAAATTGAATTTAAAAATGAGGGGAAAAAATATAAAATAATGAAAATAAAATTAAAGAAAAATGTTGAAAAATGATAAAAATAGTTCAGAATAGTAGCAAATATAATTAAACTCATAAAAGAAAAGAATTGTTAAAAATTTAAGAAATTTTTAAATAATTTTAAATTTATTATTCTCAAAAAGTGGATTAATTCAAATTTTGATCAATGAAATTTAGAATTAATTGAAGTGTGAAGAATTATAATATATAATAATTGTAATTGTAGTATTGTTTATCTCAAATATATTCTGTAATTTAAAAGTTTTTTTTTACAAATGTTTATTATTTTCTTCAATATACAATTATTTCAATTAATTACTTTATTATTGAATTTATTTTTCAATTACATTTTCTCATTTTTAATTATTTTTTTTTAATTTTCTAATTTTTTTATTATTTATCTCAAATGTTAGTTATTTTTACAATTTACAATTATTTTCATCATTCTGCAATTATATTTATATATTACAAATACTTATAGGCTGAAATTTTTTCAATTATTTTTCACAAACTAAAATTATTTTCTTTAATTTAAAATGTTTTTTATTGCTTAACAAATATTTTCTCCAATTTTATATTATTTTCATTATTCTTAATTTACTTCAATTTCAAATATTATTATCATCATTTGGCAATCAATTTTTACAATTTTCAATTATTTATCTCACTTTTCAAACATTTTTTTAAATTTTAATTTTCTTTTATATTTCTGCAATTATTTTCTCCGCCTTTTAATTAGATATATTAATTATTTTTCAAATAATTTCGTACATTTTTATTTATTATCTCAAATGTAAGTTACTGTATCCACGTCTCAATGCAATATCGAAAATTTCAATTATTTATATCAAATTTCCATTATTTTCTATAATTTGCTATTATTTCTATCATTTTTCCATTACTTTCTGTCATATTCAATTATTTTTTAATGAATTTTGAATTTTTTTATAATTTATTACAACTTCCACTTATTTTTACAATATATACAATTATTTTTATCATTCTGAAATTATTTTCTTTATTACAAATATATGTTGCAATTTTTAAAATTATTTCTCAAAAAATTAAATTATTTTCTTCAATTTCTAATTATTTTTATTACTTTGCAAATATTGTTTCGAATTTTTTATTATTTTCATCACTCTTCAATTAATTTCCTAGATTTTAAAATATATTTCTCAAATTTTAATAATTTCCTTCTATTTTTAATTATTAATATTATCATTTTGCAATCCATGTCTTCAATTTTTAATTATTTTTATTACTTTGCAAATATTGTTGCAAATTTTTTTATTAGTTTCATTACCCTTTAATAAATTTTTAAGACTTTAAAATATTTTACTCAAATTTTAATAATTTTCTTAATATTCCAATTATTTTTGTTATCATTTTGCAATCAATTTCTTCAATTTTTTATTAATTTCACTATTCATTTCAAAATTTAATACCTAAATTTTGAATTATTTATCTCATTCATCAATTATTTTTTTCAAATTCATTTTCTCTTTTACTTTTGCAGTTATTTTCTCCACCTTTTAAGTAGATATATTAATCATTTTTCAATTTATTTCCTAAATTTTTATTTACTATATCAAATCTAAGTTACTGTATCCACGTTTCAATTCTTTAATCATTCTGCAATTATTTTTCTCATATTCCAAATAACTTTTGACAATTTTTCATTATTTTTTTTGTTAAATTACAATGATTTTCACAAACTTTATATTATTTTGATTATTTGTTGATTAATTCCGAAAATTTCAATCATTTCTCTCAAATTTTCATTATTTTCTTCAATTAGCGATGGTTTTTATCATTTTTCTTCAGTTTTCAATTACTATTCTAATCATTTTGCAATCAATTTCTTAAATTTTTAATTATTCTCACTACTCATTTCTCAATTAAATTCTTAAATTTTCAATTATTTATCTCATTTTTCAATTATCTTTTTCAATTTTCATTTTCTCTCATACTTTTGCAATTATTTTCTTCACCTTTATATATTAATCATTTTTCAATTTATTTCCTTAATTTTCATTTATTATCTTAAATCTAAGTTATTGTCCCCACTTTTCGATGTTTCAATCAATCTTCAATTATTTTTCTGAAATTTAAATTACGTTCGTCAATTTTTAATTATTTTTTTTCATTTGCAATGATTTCCACAAATTTTTTATTATTGTGAATATTTGTTGATTAATTCCGAAAATTTCAATTATTTCTCTGAAATTTCTATTATTTTCTTAAATTTACGATTATTTCTATAATGTTGTAATTATTTTTCTATAAATTCAATTTTTTTCGATATTTTTCAATTATTTGAAAAAATATGATGTTCGTTCTTCAAATTTTCAATGTTTTAATCATTTTTTAATTATTTTTCTCAAATTTCAATTAAGTTCGTCAATTTTTAATTTTTTTTTTTTTTTGAACTTGTAATGATTTGATCACAAAATTTATATTATTTTGATTATTTGGTCATTATTTCCGAAAATGTACTCGAAATTAAATAAAATTGTCAACTTTAGAGTTACAATAATTATGCTAATTAAGAAACTCTTTAATTTATTATTGTTTTATTTTTCTTTCTCCCCCCCCCCCCTCCCTTCGGTCAATATTAAGTTTGCAGATGGCAAAAATTTACAAGTCGCCGCCTCTGTTAACAAGTATCTAAAATGTCTTTAAAAAAGTCGTCTGACACGAATTTGTTTTAATTTTGGAAAATTTTCGAAAAATCGTAAACTTTTTAAAAATAAATTTTGGATTAAAATTTATACAAACTCGGGTCAGAGAGATCTTCCTAATGATATTTTAAGTAATTCTACCAAGTTTTGTGACAAAATATTGAATATTTTACGAGAATCGTTACGAACAAATTTTGCCTGCATCAGTAATGTCATACTCAAACACATGCCCTTAACGAGGAATGGTACCCACAGTCCAAAAAAAAGTTAGTCCAAATGCACTATTTTCAGTTTTGAAATAGAAAACTTATATTTTAATGTAATATTTTCAATGGAACTGTGAACAATTTTTTTTTTTTACGAAATAAGTAATTAAAAATTGCAATTTAATAAAAATTAAAACAAAATTAATGTTTAGAAATTTTGTCTAATTTGAGTTTAGATCATCAAAATTTTCAAAACGTCAAATTTCTTTAAATTTCATCTCAAAAAGTGAAATTTTTAATTACTTATTTTGTAAAAAAAAAATTGTTCACAGTTCTGCTGAAAATTTTACATTAAAATATGAGTTTTCTATTTTAAAACTCGAAATAATGCATTTGGACTACTTTTTTTTCTGATTATGTGTACCATTTCTCGTTAAGTTTCAAAATTGGCCATTTTTAGGTTTCATTACTTTGAAAACTATTGCGTTTAGAACAAAAATTGTTAAAATTTAAAAACAGTTTTAAAATTACTAAATAGTTTATAAATAATTTTACACTAGTTGTAAAACAGTTCTAGACAAATAAAATCAAATTCTAAACAATTGTCTACTAATTTTGTATAGTCTTAAACTGCGTTGATAGTGGATATTAGAAAAATAAAAAATACACAGTAACGCAGTCAAGAAAAAATAGATTATTTATAAAATAGAAATGCAAATGTAAATGAAAATGAAAATATAAATAAGAAATGAGATAAAGGAGATATAATAAAAAATTTTTAACTAGCAGTGAATACAAGCATGAAAGTGGAAACTAAAATAAAGAGAAAATTTTTTTATTGAAAATAAAAACAAAACGAGGAATAAAAAGAATCAATAGAACATTTCAACAACAAAAAATTAAATTAAAATGGAAATTAAAATAAATATTACCGTTCAGAAAAAATTATGCGCGAAACGAGTAAAAAATACATACTTCAATCAAACTAAAATTTAACACGAATATTGAAAAAATGAATATAAAAATAAAAAAAGTGATGTTAGTAATAAAAAAATGCTCATATAAAATTATTTTGTAAAAATGAGGTAGAAATAATACTGGAGGGCAAAAATTGAAGTTACTGGGAAAAATTTTTTAAAAAGGCACGATTCATAAAAATAGAGAAAAACATATTTTTAATACTTAAAAGAGAAAAATTAAATCAGTTTTGAAAACATGAAAATTTAACAAACAAAAAGTTAAAAAAAACTTTTATTTAAAGAGGTTCTCTTTCATTAACATAACCTCGAACTAAAATAGTTAAAATAGTTAATAGTGGTTTTATTAATGAATGAGAATAACAAAAGAGAAAAATTAGTGATGATTAAGGATATAACTAAAATTAAATACTAAAAAAAGAGATAATTAAATAAAGAAGTTTAAACTAAAACTAAAGAAATAGTAAATAGATTTCTAAAATTAAAAAGAAATTTAGAAGTTAATAAACTATTTAATAAAGGAGAAATTAAAGTCGAAAAGGAAAGTAAATTTAATAACGAAAAGAGAAGATACTAAAAATGAGAATTGAAATGAAAATTCAATTTAAAAAATAAAAAAAGAAATAGAGCATACTACTGAAAGGAAAAAAAAATTGGATAATAAAAAAAATTCTATTCCCGAAAATTAACAATAAGAAAAGGGGGAAACGGAGGAAAAATTTTTTTTATAAAAAATAAGAAGAAATTGCTAATTGAAAAAAAATGTAAAAACATTGAGGATTTTGCGAGCAAGTAACGAAATAAAAATAAATTTGACATCTACAAGATAGAAGGAATTGAAATACGAAAAATTAGTTTAACAAAAAACTGTGAAACTTATTTAAAAAATTAAAAATTGATTAATTAATAAAAACTAAATTGACAAAAAACAGGAGAGAAGATAAAAAGATAATGCGAAAAAACAGTCAAAAACTGATAAAGAAGAGTAAAGAAAAGAACGAAAAAGAATTAAGAATTAAACGAATAATTAAGAAAAAATTTCTCTAAAAAATAAAGAGATATTTTAAAATTAAAAACCGATTTAGAAACTGATAAAACAGAAAAAACTGTTAAAAAATAGAAATAAAGAAGAAAATCTAAGAAGATAAAAATAAACGAGACACTAAAATTAAAAGTCTTTCAATACAATGAAAAAATCGATTGCAAATGACATGTAGAAAATTAATAGTAGATAAAAAGGAATACGATACAAAAGTATGAATAGATATTTTGAAAAAAGGAAAATAAAAAATATACGTACGAAAAGTAAATAAAATCGAGTGATGATTGGCACTGACAAGAGAAGTACTAAAACCAAAGCAAAAAGGCTCTCCAGCATAAAGGGTGGTACTGATTGTAAGGTTAGAATAAATTTTGCTGGCACTTCGATGCTTAACATCCCGACGTTTGCGATGAAGTTTGTGTTCGTTCAGGACAAATGGTCTTTTTCAGCCACATGATCAATACAATTTACAAGTTTCGAGCACAACTAATTAATTTTTCTTGCCAAATAATACGTACTATTTTCGATTCAACAGTCAAAAGAAACCCTGCCATAATCAATCATTTGCTGCTCCGTTATTCGCGATTCTTTTGTTTCTTCAATTAAAAACGAGTTACAAGCGAAACTACTCGCACTCCCTTTTCAAATAATACTTCACATTTTCCATCTGTTACTATATTTATTTTCGTCTGCCAAATTAAAATTACATCGGGATTCAATACAGTTATGTATTTTTCAATTTTTAATTATTTTTCGATTGAATAATATTAATCAATTTTTTGATAATGTAGGTAAATAAAAGTTTTTGATATAATATCTTCGGGAAACAAAAAAAAAAAGATAAAAAAATAAACTGAAACCGAAAAATAGAAGGAAATAAATAATAAAATAAAAAAAAATTCACGTTTTTTAATCATTAAGAATCATTTTATATAAATATCATTTCCAATTTCGGTTCAATGTGAATGTTCAAAAAATTAAAAATCTAAATTAATGGTAAATAAATGGAATAACGTTTTATAAAGTTAAAAATATAAAAATTAATTCTGAATTAACCCCCATTCATTAATGAGAATTCATTGTTTAATTTAATATTTAATATTCAAAATTGATTAAATTTATTATTTTTAATAGAACTCTAAAAACCTTTAATAATAGAAAAACTTATAATGTAAAATTCAATTTTTCTACGTTAATCATGTTTTTGTTAATTTTTTGTAAAAAATTATAGTCTACTAATCAAAATGGTCAACTTTGACCAAAAATTAGTAGAAGCTTTTAATAATTTGAATTAGTCACCGATTTCCCACTAAATCTTTCATACTATACTGTTAATTTATTTTTAATAAAATATAACTATTCCTAAAATTATTAAATTATTACCTACTAAATAAATAACTTACCATCAGTCAGAATAATTACTAAACAAATCATTAAATTTGACTAATTAATTTAATTAACCCAAGTTAACTAAATTTTTAGTCATTTTAACATAACCTAAAAATGCATTTTACTAATCAGTAGTCATTTTTAACGAACTAATTAGTAGAAATACTACTGTTTGAATTAGTAAGTGATTTTTTGCCATCAAATTACATCGAGAAAAATGGTATATTTGGCACAAATAAAATCTGTTTCTTAATTGTTAAAAATTATTTGGAATATTCATGCGCCTTCTAAACTACTTTAAAAACCAAGATCAAATGCAGCTATTTATATTTACAGACAAAAAAATCAAAGCACTCGAGAAACCAAAAAAAAAAAAAAAAAACATTATTAGTTTTAAATTATTGAAGCAAATTGTAAAAATTAAAATAAGAATAAAATTTTAATTTGAACTAATAGTTTGAGCTTCTTTATGACACAAACGTATTTTATTATAATTTTATTTCATGTTTTGCAGTGCCGTAATTAGGGTGGTGCCGTTGGTGACGTGGCAGGGGACGCAACATTTTTTTATATTTTTTTTTTAATAAAAGAAATTATAAAACCAAAAAATTTAGATTACTTTTTTTAGGCAGTTCGAAGTTAATTATTATAAATGTTACTAATTGTAAGTACTTTATTAGACAAAAAGTGTTTATTTACTGTATTTAAAACAACATTTAAATGGAACTTTTAAAATCAATAAATATAAAAATTATTAATAGGAAGGAAATAATTCGTTTATTTAGTAAAATTTAGTTTTTAAGTAAAAATTTCATCAATCAATTTATTTAAAAAATTTAAAGAAAATATTTGAAACTTGGAAAAATTGAATTTAAAATTTAGGGGAAAAATTAAAAAATATTGAAAATAATTAGAATTTAAAAAAAAATTTAAATAACGATAAAAATAGATGAAAATTGTAGCAAATAACTAAAATCATAATAGAAAAGAATTGTTAAAAATTGAAGGAATTTTTAAAATAATTTTTAATCTATTATTGTCAAAGCAAAAATTAATTAAATTTTCAATCAATGAAAATTTAAATTAATTTAAGTTCGAAGAATTATAATATACCTATAATTGTAATTGTAGTCATATTGTCTAAGATATATTTTGTATTTCTTTCAATTAATTTTTACAAATTTGTATTATTAATTTTCTTCAATTAACAATTATTTCTATCAATTATTTTTTTATTAAACTTATTTTTCAATTAATTTTCAATTAATTTTTGTCTTTTTAAATTATTTTTTTAATTATTTTCGATTTTTTTTTATTTATCTCAAATTCTAGTTATTTTCTCAATTTACAATTATTTTCATCATTCTGCAATTATTTTCTTTTATTATAACTATATATTGTAATTTTTCAATTATTTTTAACAAACTAAATTTATTGTCTTCAATTTTTCATTATTTTTATATTACTTTGCAAATATTATCTCGAAGTTTTTATAACTTTCATTATTCTTCAATTAATTTTCTAGATTTTAAAATAGTTTTCTCAAATTATAATAATTTTCTTCAATTTTCAAATATTATTGTTATCATTTTGCCATCAATTTCTGTAAATTTAAGTTATTCTCACATTTAATTTCTCGATTAAATTTCTAAATTTTCAATTATTTATCTCATTTTTCAATTTTTTTTCATTTGCATTATTTTCGCAATTTTTATATTATTTTGAATCTTTGTTGATTAATTCCGAAGATGTTAATGATATATCTGAAATTTTCATTTTTTTAACAGCTTTTCGATTATTTCTGTAATGTTGTAATTATTTTCCTGAATTTAAAATTCTTGAAATCATTTTATAATACCTACTTTTACTTTACAAATATTCTGTATTTTTTAAAATTATTTTTTTATGATTGCAATTAATATCTACAAATTTCTACTATTTTTATCATCTTTCAAAAAATGTCTTCAATGATTTTCATTATTTTTTTAATATTTCCCCTAAATTTTAAATTCAATTTTCGCAAGTTTCAGATATTTACTTAATTTTTTCACATAAAACTGTTTTACTTTTAATTATTTTCTTCAATATCAAATTAGTTTCATTATTTATGAATTAACTTTCAATTTTGTTGTCATTTTTCAATTACTTTTACAAAATATTAGTTTTGTTTTTTGTATTTTTCAAGTATTTCAATGATGTTCTCGGATTTTGAATCACTTTAGTTTTCAATTATTTTTCTCCTTTTTAAGTAGTCTTGTTTAACTCAAATATATTCTGTAATTTTTACAATTTTCTTTCACAAACTTTGATCAAATTCTTCAATTTTCAATTATTTTTATTATTTTTAAATTAGTTTTTATCATTTTCAATTATTTTTTAATAAATTCTCTAACTTTTTTTTTTTATTATTTATCTCTAATTTTAGTTACCTATTTTTTCAATTCACATTTATTTTTATTATTCTGCAATAATTTTCTTTTATTATAACTATATGTTGTAATTTTTTCAATTATTTTTATCATACTAAAATTATTGTCTTCAATTTTTCATTATTTTTATTACTTTGCAAATATTTTTTCGGAGTTTTTATAACTTTCATTATTCTTCAATTAATTTCCTCGATTTTAAAATATTTTTCTCAAATTTTAATAGTTTTCTTCAATTTTCAATTATTATTGTTATCATTTGCAATTAATTTCTTCAAATTTTAGTTATTCTAAAATTTTATTCTTTAATTAAATTCCTAAATTTTCAATTATTTGTCTTATTTTTTAATAATTAGTTTTTTCAATTTTAATTTTTTTTATCTCTTTGCATTTATTTAGGCCACCTTTTAATTAGATATATTAATTTTTTTTTCAATTTATATCCTAAATTTTCATTTATTATGTCAAATCTAAGTTATTGTATACACTTTGCAATGTTTTATTCATTTTTCAATTATTTTTCTCAAATTTCAATCAAGCTCATCAATTTTTTTTTTTTTTTTTTGTAATTATTTTCACAAATTTTATATTATTTTGATTATTTGTTTATTAATTCCGAAAATTTACCCGAAATGAAATAAATTGTCAACTTTTGTGTTACAATAATTACGATAATTAAGAAACTCTTTAATTTAATATTGTTTTATTTCTCTTCTCTCCCCCCCCCCCCCCCAACCGGTCAATATTAAGTGTGAAGATGGCAACTCTTCGCTCCTGATTAAACATATTTTTTAACTTCTATTTTTCTAAAAAATATAGGTGGGTGGGGGGGGGGGGGGTGCGCCAATATATTTATCTCGCACCGGGCGCGAAAAACCTAAGTTACGGCTCTGCATTCAATGTTTTGATTAAAAATTAAAATTTTTTTTCAATTTATAAGTTTAAAAATCATGATTATATTGACAAAAATCAGAAAAGAAAAGAATTCAACTTGATATCAATAATATAGAATATTGCAAATTATAGTAGCTTTGGGGTTGTAAAAAATCAAAAAGTTAATTTTTCACGATGAATAAAATTTTAAAATAGAAAAATTGAAACGAAATTTATACCCAAAATATTATTGGAAGTGCTTGGTTGATAATCAAGAAAATAATTTTAATAAAAAGCGAAAATAAAATAACTACAACATTTTCACTGTGATGTTAAACAAACTCATATTTTGTTTTTTCTAACACAATATGCCTTAAAAAATTTATTTTTTATTCCTTTCAATAAACTCCGGCATAGAGTTAATAAGTCGTCAAATCAGTTTTTGCGTGAAAAAAAACTATTAAATAAAATTTTCAAATTTTCAAAAGTGCTTTTTTTATCGTAAAGTTTGAAAGTAATGAAAAAAGTTATTTTTTCAGGTATAAAAAGTGAATGCCACAAAGAGTTAAAGAAAACGGTGACCTGAGTAATTATTTTTTAAAATAAAACTTCAAAGCTATAAAAAATATGTTTAAAATTTTTAAAAATATTAATAGTATAAAAATAGTAAGAAGAAATAACTAAATGCTACGAAAATTGTAAAATTGTAATTTAAATTAAAATAAATGAGAAAATATTTTTTTAAAATATATTTTTAAGAATTTGTAACGTTGATTTTAATTAGACGAAAATTAGAGAGGACAGGTGTCTAAGTAATTATTTCTAAAATTAGTGGGGAAAAAAACACAAGCAACAACACATACACTTACAGTCGACGAGGGGATACACTCGTGTTTGATCCTGTTGTCGCGTTCGCAAAATTGGATGCACTTGGTGATAGGCAGCTCCAGTACTATATTCATCTTGTCGTCGAGAGTGAGTGCGATAATGTTGAAGTGCATACGTCCCAGAAAACATGCGAGTGTACCTCGTATAACACCCCCGAGGAATCTGTAACATCAAAGTCACCATTTTTTATACCTACTGCTCCATAAACTATTCCAAGGGGATATTTTATCGAACATTTTCACTTACTTTTAATTACAATTACGAAAATTTAAAAATAAAAATTAGACAATTAATTTACTATGTATTTTGGATTTATTTGATTTATAATTTATAAAATAAGACATTTAAATTTTTTTTTGTCTTCCTCTAGAGATCTTTAGTTTATTTAATTTTGGTGTAATTTATTAAGAGTGCCCGTGGTTGAATTATGAGATACAATCCTTCTGTTTCAATAAACAGTTTATATATGTATATTATGATATATTATTTTAAATATTTTGCTGATCATATTATTAATTTACAATTTTTTATAAATTATCCAAGGCAGAAAATTTAACTCACTCTGTACGAATTTTCAGGTACTGGTTGGGGCGGTCGATCCGGACATATCAGCATCTTCTTATAAATCTTGTGCTATAAAAGTTATTGTAATATTAAATTTAATTAAATTTCCAGTTTATACGTATTTTACATATTTTATTTTTAATTAACTTTCTCGCTATACATCGCTTCCACTTATACTTTGACGTTATATGAATGAAAACGCTATCAAATAAAGTTCAAAACACGAATAATAGAATGTATTTGCGAAACTCTCTTTGAATCCTTTTAATTACATTTAAATTAAAATTACATCAATGCTGAGCAGTGTTCACACATCGCGAAATCCCAGCTAAACATTTTTTACTTTTCTTTTACCTGTTAAATTAACAAAAGAAAAGAAAGAAAGTTGAAAATAGGGAACTAAAAGCCATTAAAATTTTATTGTAATGCATAGGCACACAATGAATTTGAAGTGAAGAAAAAACCATTAAAGAATCTTTCCAGATAAAAATACACAAAAACTTTCCATTGATGCCTCCTGGAAAAGCTTTTCTCTTGCTTTAATCTACTTTTCTTGAAACAATCAGACTTTCCTTCGACCTTTCGTGTACACCTCAAACCCTCTTCACCCACCCACTTTTCTAGCAACATTCGCTCAACCAGCAATCCGTTTTATTTTACTTTTCACGATCTTCTTTCTTTTTCCAAAGAAAGCAGAACCACGTGATTCAGCAGAGAATGGAAAGAAATCTTTAAGCAGAACAATGAAAAATAAAAATGCCATCTAAAATAAAAGCCTGTACCTTCTGCTTTCAGATGGGCAAGAGGATTTTATGTTTATCGTTTGTAACGACATCTGACTTACCTCTGAATTGTGTCGATGCTCGGCTTCAGCTGAAACAGAAAAAATGTTTTATTTATTATCCCATCTTTTTCTAAAATCACATTTGTCATTCGGTAGTTTGTTTTCTCTTCCCAGTGTTTTTTATATTCTGATAAAACCAATTATTTAATAGCACAATTAATCCACCGCGTGTTGAATAATTTAAAAATCTTATTCAATGAAAAGTTAATAATAATATTATTACTCTTCAAGAGAAAAAATTAATTTAAATTTTTAATTGGTAATCGAATAGGAGCCTCTAAATGATTTCCTTAACGACTGCCTGATAAAACTATCAGAAAACGCTTTACACAAGAAACCCCATAGGTGTTGCATAGCTCCATTTTTATTTTTTAATCTAAATAGGGGCCTCTATATTAGTTTTGAGAACGTCTAGACAATATTTCACCTCAAAGGATCCGGATGCATCGCATGAGTTTGTAACGGTTCATTTTTGGGGGGTCTTGTTACCCACACTAGTGCAAAATAGTACTTTATATTAACCTTGCTCACATCTGTCAACTTGATAGATTAAGTATTAATGTAATATATTATAATAAGGCATTTATTGTAGAAGATTTCTTCTAGGGAGAATTTTGTAGGCGAGAACTTGCTTTGAGAGTGCTTGAAGTATGAGTCCAGAGAGGTAGAGAGGGAAAGACGCCACAATAGCATTTTTCCACTAGCGTTCACAGTCAGACTCTACTGCCGCTCGCGGCTCTCGCTGAACGCGTCGACCGTGCGCGCATCCAGCCACGCAGCTTTTCTCTCTCCACCGAATTTTACCCCCATACTTTAAGATCTCTCCAGCAAGGCCCGTTCGCCTATAAAAGTCATCCCTTCGACGAAAATCTTCAGTTCTTCGCAGAGCTCTCCCAAGGGTTGATTGCCTCTCTTGTACTGCGAAAGTTGATAAATTGTCACCCACTAATGGTAGTTTTTCATTCTCCTACTCTCTAGTCACCGTTCGTTGGTTGCCTCGAACGCTGCAACTCCTTTTACTGTCTGTTGGTTGCCTCAGACATCCCCTTCTGCTTGTTGGTTGCCTCAGACACCCTCCTTATCGATTAGAACCGCGAACTGTCTGCTGGTTGTCTCAGACATACCCTTCTGCTTGTTGGTTGCCTCAAGCCATCTGCTGGTTGCCTCAGACGCCCTCCTTATCGATTAGAACCGCGAACTGTCTGCTGGTTGCCTCAGACATCTACTTCTGCTTATTGGTTGCCTTAAGCCATTTGCTGGTTGCCTCAGACGCCCCCTATCTACAAGTCGCACTTTTGACTGCTGAGACGCTTCCCCCTCTTGTTTATTTTGTGGGATAGAATCAATTTCTCATCCTTTCCAAAGTCGAACCATATCAATTGTCGCCCAACGTGGGGCCGTGCCCGACGCTCTTAAAGGGTTTTGTCGGTATTTCTGTCTGGCAGACATTCCTGACACTTTACCCTTATTAAAAAATCCCACAATTTGCTCTGTAAACCCAATAGGAACAAAGTTGCGAAACCTCCGCCTAACTCTCGCTTACCATACCAACCCAGTTTCGGCCTCTCCCACCACGGAACCGTATCAGTCTTAATAAATATTTATAAGACAAAGGAGATGACCTGAGAAAGGTAAATAAGTGTGATACATTTATTTAAATAAACTTATATTTATTATAAATAGTGTCCCTCACGACTACATTGTGGTTACAAGTCCTAATAACGTAGCAGGTCAGTATCCTACAATTTTAACCAAATATATAGTTCAATCAATAGTCGCAGAAAACTAATCTTTTTTTCAGGTACAACTGGGCGTGTTTCAATGGCGAAGGCTACACAGCTAACATCACCGCGGTAAGTAACAAGAACTCGAATTTCTATCGATAAATAAATAAAATTGTCTTTCTTAATTTCAGGTTCAACGGCGAAGGATACACAGCGAACATCGCCGCGGTATGTAACAAAAAATATCGAACACTCGCGGCTTTACAGGAGTTTTTTAACTGGTAGCGTTAGTTGTTCCCAGCAGCCTTCCGGCGTACACTGGGAAATAATTATGTGACTGGCAAATTAATGCCTTCCGGCGAACGGAATAGTACCAGTTTTACTCACCACCGCCTTTTCTCCTTGTGTCTCCGGTGTTGCAAGTATCACCGAATTCCTCTTCCACCGCAATTCGATCTCCAAAGCTGGCTCTTCCTATGAAGGTCTGCGAGCTTGCTCCCAGGTTGAACTGCCTCGAGTTGGAGCAGGCTAGGACAATTATAGCCTAAACCCTCCAACTCGATAGCGGGCGATCTCTCCGCGGCAAGAGAACAAAGTTCTCTAGCGGTGAATTCGTCAACCCTTTCTGGTGCCACAGGGGACTACGTCTTGTCAGCAGCCCTGCGCTCATGCGTGATTTCACTAATTTTCGCCCCGCGCTTAAGAACGAGACTCTCATGGAACATACAGTTTGAAGTTTTGAGAGAAGAGCCTCTCTACTCAATCCCTAAGTGCGTTGGTATATTTAATTTTTAGTAGGCCGCTCTGTGTCAGTAAAGATGTGGTTAAAGGCCCAGCTCACAACTCTTTTACTGACTAATGGGATCATACAGATAAGAGGACTGCCTTCCTGAGCTGCCTAACACAGAATTGAGATACTTCTCGAGTCCTGTCCACCAGACGTCTGACAAAATTGCGAGCAAAATTCATATAAATATCGAGTCGCTAAGCGCCGCAGCGAAGGAGGGAAAGAAAGCGTCACACGAGAAGTGGGAGATGTCCCACTCTCTTCAAGAATCTTGTATACTTGCTATAGTAATAGTATGAGTACATTCAGCACTGAAACTCATAAATGATGTATTGGTGATAACTTCGGAAGATTCACACTTACATCAAAAAAAGTTTGGGTTGCCTCTGAGCCCGAATTTCCTAACGCGTAAGTTCATTTAACTTATTTTAGATGCCAAGCTTCAAGTCGTTGCAAAAGGTTGCATCACTATAAGCGTGTTATTACATCCAAACAGACCTTCCGTCTTATTGGTCGAACAATCGTCCCAATAGCAGTCATACCTGGAATCTCCAAGTCGCAATAACAGCCTCGGAACACAGGTAAGGCACTATTGCAGCTCGGCAGTCTAACTGCCGGCCTGCAGGATTTATGAGTTTGTCACCTACGTAAAAGACTTAAGCGCACAGATGATCCAAAGTTTTCTTGGTATAGCGAGACGATGCTTGTCGCCTCATTCCTTGTTTGGTCTTTGTCAAAATGTCTTTAACCGACTACTCAAGCCATAAATTAGTATTGATTATATGTAAATTCCAATTAAAACTATAAAGTTTGAGCTAGAAGATTTCCAGGCGTTCGCTGGATACGGATTTAGTTTGTCGATTATAAAATTATAACTTAAACGGTAGTGTTGATTTTCCAGCTTATTATTCATCGGTGCTTCGTGTAAGTTGTAGCGTGACTATGCAACGCCACTTAAATCTTGGTTAAAATGAATAAACCCTGGGTTGTCACTAAACAATCTTAATTGTTATCTGAAAGATATCTTAAAGATAAAAAAGTTGCTCATATGAATTATAAAATTTCAAAAACTATATCTGACTATAATATCTTTTTATCTCTTTGTAAAAAATGGAAAGCATTATCGACTTTGTGCAATAATAACTATATTAAAAGAGCAGAAGATTCGTTAATTACTGATCCAAAATATTTCTGGACTTTTGTAAGTCAGATTAGACAGGAATCTCGTATTCCTACACTGAAAAGAGGTTAGGAAATCTGTCAAACTTAGTTCCTTACAGCAGAAGTATTATAACCTCCGAATAACAGCCAATCCATTTTGGTGTTGCTCCTGCATTATTTTGGTACATATATTGTACCAAACGTGTTCCCCAGGACGTAAGATAGCTGCTGCTCTAAACTTTGGTACGGCTCTCATACCAAACTGAGACAGCTCTGTTACCAAATTGTAATCATCTATCTATATCGGTCATTTCGAACATATCGTGTACTAAACTTTTTTCGGTGTAGCACTTTGTATTTGGGTGATGTAGTTGCCAACTCTCCAAACAGCTAATCTTTTCGCAATTCACTTAAAATCTGTGTACAGTAATTTAGATTTTGATACGGATTCCATTAGTGTAGGTTCTGCTTCTATCGATCTGAATTCAATTTCTATTACTAAACATCAAATCAAAAATAAAATTAACAAATTGGACGTAAATGTTGGTCCAGGTCCAGATGGTATCTCATCTGCATTTGTTAAATCTTGTTGTTTATCGTTAATTGATCCATTGTGCATATTGTTTAACATGTCTCTAAATCAGTGTATAATCCCTAATGTGTGGAAACGAGCTATTATAATTCCAGTTTATAAAAAAAAGGATGATAAAAACAATATAAAAAATGATAGGACAATTTCAATGCTTAATGTTTTTTCTAAAATATTTGAAAGTATAATTTTTTATGCTCTTTACAATGCAGTATCTAGTACAGTTATAGATGAACAACATGGTTTCGTTAAAGGTAGATCCATCAATACCAACCTGAGTATTTTGACTGAAAGTTTGACTTCTTCTCTGGGTTACACAGACCTCTAGAAACCTTTGACAGTGTTAATCACAAAATCTTACTAACTAAACTTACACTAATGGGTATTAATTCCGGTTAAATCTCTTGGTTTTCCAGCTATTTATCAAATAGATTTCAGTCTGTGAGGGTTGGCGGCTCCTACTCAAGTAAATTTTTTGCGGTCTCAGGAGATCCTCAGAGTTCTAATCTTTGCCCACTATTGTTTTTGTTATTCATAAATGATGTTAAGACTGTATTCAAATACGTTTCTTTTTTAACATATGCCGACGATTTGAAAATATATTGCATAGTTCGAAGTATGGTTGACTAAGTAGAATCGAAAATAATATTAATACCTGTATTCTATACCTGTACGAGAAGTAAACACACCTTAATCCTCAGGCAATTTTGATTTAAAACAGACTTGGTAATCGGTATGAAATTCCCAACGATGAGACCAAGAGATCTCGTGATAAACGGAGGAGATCCTAAATAAACTAATTTATTTGTATTGAACAGATATTGGGAATCTCCTAACGATTGGACTAAGAAGCCCGTTGAATATCGGGGAAACTGTATAAACAAAAGGAAGGGGAGATTGGCTTTACGAGCTTACCTGTCTGATAGTGGACCCTTTTAGGAAAAGGCATAAGAGGGTAAGAAAATTACCTTCAAAACTGAGAACTAAAGTTTAAATTAAACAAATTAACAAGAGTCAGGTGCAATCTTATATTAAGTCCAGACATGCCCTAGATTATCCGTATATATTAGGTAGTCATACCATCTCTAGAGTTTATGCTACCCGAGACCTTAGTGTTGTTTTTAATCCACATCTTAATTTTTCAAACTATATTGCGGGTATTGTTTCTAAGGCAAATAGGGCCCTGGGGTACCTAATTCGTACGACGAAATATTTTATTAATCAGGAAATCTTCATTCTTTTGTTCAACACTTTGGTGTATATGCATTCGAAAAATACGCCAATGAAATCGATCAAGTCCAGAAACGATTTCTTAAATATTTGACTTATAAAGTTACGAGAAGTTACCCACTACAACTTGTGTACAAATTTTAATTGTTTGACACTACAAGATCGGCGCATCGTAGCTCTGATGACTTTTTTGTTTAAACTACCTTTTTCTCAATTGACTGACCATCATTGTTGAACAATGTGGCCCTAAGTAGAGCTCTACTTTATTTTTAACGGTGAGATCAATTATCTACTCCACGTCAACGCATATTAATAAAATGTTTACGACTTCTGGAAAATATCCAGACATGTTTCTGCTATCGTTAGATTCATTCATTAAGACTGCCACACAACACATGGAGAATCATCGGAATGTATAATTTAAATTTTAATTCGAATTCGGGATAATTTTACCATCACTCAGAATTATACTTCGACGCAGACTTAAGACCATGAAAACAAATGTAAATTTTTTAACACATCTAATTTTATCTGCGTGTTTTTTCTGTGAGACGTGGTCCCTTAACTCAAATTAGTCATAGCTCTAACTCACTAAAATTCATGGAGTGACAATTCAGTCGATTTTCGATGATACTTCTTCAATGTCAGTAATTATAAATTTGAAATCGCAATCAATCAAAATCAGTGTGTACTAGATATCAAGTGAAGGGGAAAATTGGTTATAAAAGCGGTATTGAAACTTGTGACATAGCCCCCGCGTGAATAGTGTCGCATAAATTTACCTCGAACGTGTATAGAGAAGTGGCATTCAGCTCGATTTCCGGCAGCATCGGAAGCGATGTAGCGCACGTCGTGAATACCAGGGTACAACTGCTGTCCAGGTTCCTGGGGAAATGAGTACAGAACGTAGAATTAACTTTCAGGCGGTACCATCATTTAATTGCAGTAAACGACTGCCCTTTCCTTTCCATTAAAACTGATTAAAGCACAAGTTACCAAATCCTCTCTATCCAAAACTACTTCCAAAGTCGATTACTCTCTCACTCATTTTATGAACAAAAAATAATATAATAAATAAGACACTAAATTCTACACACGATCAAAATTATTATAACTCACGTAAAAGCTTCATAATTAACTTTACAAAAATTCCATTCACTTTACTCTGTTTTATCTTACGAGTATAGGATTTGTTGAGGTTTAATCATTTTACACTTAATTCTTTAAATTTAAATTTAATGTTATTTTAATTTCGTGAGTGAAAATTTTCTTCGGCACTGACAGTCACTTGTCTATTTTTAAAAGATAGAGTCTATAGTTTGCCGAAAGTCTGTCAACAGTAAACATTGAATTAAAATTTTTATTGTTGCGTTAACAACTGAGTTCCAAATTTATTTATTCACAAAAGGATTGAAACTTTAGTTTGAGTTTTAATCAAAAAGCAAAAACAAACCATAATCACTTTAAAGAGGAAAAATATCATTCGGGTCTTCTTTGTGAAGACATCTTCTTTCATAGAAAATAGTTTTCAGTAAAAATGTTTTCTTTTAGTTTAACTTAACCCGAGTAGAACCAAAAACTATTTTTACCCAAAGGCGGTGTTTATTTAATAAAGAATACCTCTAAATAATAACTTTTTAATAAATTTAATTCTAAGATGACAATTTTTAATCTCTTTTACACTAGGCTAAAATCATTGATTAATGAAGAGGTAAAGACAAAAATGAAA
Organism: Ganaspis brasiliensis; assembly: GCA_037103525.1. Classification (NCBI taxonomy): domain Eukaryota; kingdom Metazoa; phylum Arthropoda; class Insecta; order Hymenoptera; family Figitidae; genus Ganaspis; species Ganaspis brasiliensis. The sequence goes on along the minus strand of JAZKLR010000594.1, from coordinate 204,394 downwards.
ATTCCAAAGTGACTTTTACCAACTTTGTTTTGAAATAACAAGTCAAGTGACAGGTTATTAATTATTAATAAAGATTCCGGAGACAAATTAGTTACAAATTTATAACTTTCGTGATTAACGTAGCTTTCCTTAAACTAGGGTTTAGAGCAAAAGCGTTCGTAACAAGATACATGTTATTTTAAGTACATTACCTACTTCTAAAACACGTAGTTAATTGAAGTTTGAAAATAGCTTCCAAAATTTATAAACTGTATAAAATTAGTTCTTCGACAACTTAAAAGTCACAACTTGAAGTGAGCATAAAAATAATCAACCTTTTAAAATAGTAAATGTGTATAATTTTTTAAAGAATTAATTGCTATAAAATTTTGATATGGTCAGTTTATAATTTATATATTACATTTATTAAAATATATGTTACTATATTTTCAAATTCCAGTTTACCTAAATTTTATGTCATTGAAGATGAAATTTCCAATGTAGCAATTTATCGTTATTTTAATGTATTCTAACATAACCTCTGTTTGCTCCAATTATCGATTGCTATTATTTTCACTTTACCGAATTGCTATTTAGCATCGTTTTCACGTTTCTGTATTTCCATTCAACCTAATATTATTTTGTTTTTCATAATTATCATTTTAGATTGTTACAATTTATCCGAATTATTGTTAACTAATATAAATATTATTTGTTAATTTACATATAACGTTATTTTTACTTGCTGGATCTGTTATTTTGTTATATTTTTCCTCTATCCAAATTAACAATTCATTTCATATATTTTATGTCTTCCAAATAATCATATAATCTCGAACATTTTTCATAATTTCTAATTAAGAAAATAATTATTTTTCTAAAATTGTATTAGTCATTAAACAAATTGTATCCAAAAACTCTGATTGAAAATTTTAAATTGGCTAATGAAAATATTAAGAAAATCTATAATTTTAATTATAGTCTATAATATTTCAACTAAACTGCTTTTAAATTAAAAAGAATTTCCAGTTAAAGGATAAAATTCTGCAATTTTGGAATTATGACAGATGTTAATTTGAAAACTTGATTGTAGTTGATCTGGTTATTTTAAATGAACTAAAAACTTTTCTTTAATAATACAGATCATTTTTGCAGACCTGCATATTATTCAAACAATCATGAATGCGGTTTATTAGTATAGAAATCAGTTGCGTGTAAACTAAGCTCACAAAAAATTGTTTTTAATTAAAAAATTCTTTTGATCGCAATATAATACAAACGAGAACTAGTACAAAGCATATATAAACTAAAATTAATGAAACAGGAGTGAATGGCTGAATTTTAAAAAATATAAAATATTTCATTTATCCGCATGTGCTTTAAAGCCAAGTAATTTAATAAAAGATGTACTAAAATAAACAAAGAAAATAAATAGAATATTCCGCATCTTTAATTAAATTTTTAAAACATGAAATACTTATATTATCACTCTATTCGAAAATATTATCTTACCCTTGATTTATAAATTCTCTCAATTTCGACATTGTCGGTGAATGTAGGTTCTTGCCAAAATACCATTCGACTAGTTTCTCCCGATTCTAACCTCACTTCGAAGGACGTTGGACATGTTATGACTTTTGGATTTTCCATATCTACAGGCAGAGTTGATAAGTAACGAAAAATAATTTAAAATAACAAATTAAAATAGTATATATATATTAAGGTGGCTGTTGAAATTTTGTTTTCATTTTTTTTTACATTTAAAATTATATATTTTTATTAATAACTTCTCCAATTAACTTTTTTATTATTCATTTATTGTGTGGAAGCGAAAAGCCCATGAAATGGACATAAATTTCAGGTTATTTTAAATTTCGTATTCACCATATTGGATCCGCCATTTTGAATTTTTGAATTCTAACTTCAGATTTTTAATCAACGACCTCAAAAACAATAGAAATCATAAGTAGCAACTGTAAATTTTTGGTTTTTTTTTTTGCAGAATTAATGTTTTTTTTTTAATAATAACCTATTTTGGTTTACTTTTTGGTCAACTTTTGAGTACAGGCGCCACTAAATATTAATTCAAAAATATAAATAAATACGTATTTATTTTTTTCGATTTGTAACAAAATGAGGGGTGGAAATGAATTAAATTCCAAAATGTCATTTTAACGGCCACCCTAATGTGTCAAAGGAAATTATTAAATGTTAATTTATTATTCATATATACTATAGTTTAATATTTGTCAAGTTCTTATATAAGCTATATAAAAATTGGTTTAACGTTTGGAAACAATAGAATCCATGAAAATAAAAATGTAATCTCCAGACAATGTCAGCGTCCTTTATTTTAAACACCTCAACATGTCAAAGCATAAAAAACGTTATATTTTTGCCATACATATATGTAGGCTTCCTCAGGACAATAAAAACTAAAATAACATATAAAAAATAATTTCAATGTACAAACAAATTAATAAACATCATATACAATTTTGAGGTTATATATGTATACAAAAACCTAAAAGATTAATGATCAATTTACAATCAATTATAAAACTAACATAATAGTCAAAAAACATAAACATAAATCAATTGTTCTTAAAATAAAATTTAACAACAGAAGTTACATAATATAAATACATCACATAATATATATAACAGAAAAAACACAACAATTTATCTGAGTCAACGTGTTTAAAATTTTGAGCTTAAAATTAATTAATTTAATTTGCTAAAAATTATCTAAAAATCATATTATATAAATTATTACAGTTTTTTAAACCTGTAATTAAATTCAAACTATTCTTTTTTTAAAGAATTTTTGTTTTTGAATGTTAAATTGAATCCAAAGCATGATAATTTTATCTCACAACATAAAGTCGAGCATAAAATTAATGATTGTTTTACCCATGAATATTTTACCTTAATATTATTCAAATATATATATCAAATTCATGGGTAAAACAATCATTAATTTTATATTTTAATTTTTCTCATCTTCAGATGTCAATAGTAACCTCCAAAACAGTGGCGTAACTTGAATTAGAGGGCCTCCCCGCAGGAAGGAAAAATGGGCCACCCCTTTTTTAGAAAATTTCAAGGCAACAATTTTAAATTGAAGAAATTAAAAGTAAAAATTAAGGAAAATAATTGAAAAACGAAAAAATTAATTTTAAAATAACAAGAATTTAAATTAAAAATTGAAGAAATTCCTTAAATAATAATCGAAAGTTAAAGATTGTATAAGTTAAAATATACGAAAATAATAAATAACTGATGAGAAATAGACGAAATTTGGAAAAATTAATTTAAAAATAAAAAAATGATTGAACTTGAAGAAAATACTTTAAATTTAAAAAAGGAGCCAAAATTGCTGATGAAATTTAAGGCAAGAATAAAAATAATAAATTGTAATTGAAATTTCAAGAAAATAATTAAAATTTCAAGAAAACAATTTTATTATGACTAAACTAACTGATAATTGAAGGAAATAATTTTGTAAAAAAAAATTGTAATTGTAAAACAAAAATTTCAAAAGAGAAGAAAAAATAAAGCATTGAAGAAATTCATTTGAAAATAACAAATAAAAAAAAATTATTAATAACAAGTTAAATTTAAGAAAATAACAAAAAATGAAAGAAAATCTTTAAAAAAAACTTTTTTTGAATTTAAAAATGAAACAAATAACTAAAATCGAAATAATTTAAATTTAAAAAAATATCATATATTGATGAATTTGATAAAAACTTAAACGAAAATTTCAATTGTTAGAAAATATAAAATACTACGAATATAAATTAATAAGAACTAAAATTTCAAATAAAATACTAAAAAGTTAAGAAAATCTTTAATTCGCTGAAAATAACATGTTTCAAATTTGAAAAATTTTAAAAATAATCTGAAATTGAATAAAATAATTGAATATTTAAGACAATACGTGAAAATTGAAGACAGAAACTGAAAGTGAAAGAAACTCGTTAAAAAATATCACGCATAATTGAAAATTGTATGTTGCAAGTTAAAATTGAAGAAAATAATTGAATGAAGAAGAAATATAGTAAAAATGACAAAGGTAATTAAAATTGATTACAACAGTTTATGACTGAAGAAGAAAAACTGAAAATTAAAGAGAAAAATTGAAAAAGGAAAAAATTCATTTTGAAATGACAAGAAAAATTTAAATTCAAGAAATTCATTTGAAAACATAAAAATAATTGAAATTAAATGAAGACAACATTGTAAAATTGAAGAATTCCATTTGACAAAAAATATCATAACTAATTAAAAATTATAGGATACAGTTAGAAAATTTAAGGAAAAACCAAAAATTAAAGAAAATTTTTTCAAAATGGGAAAAATAATTCGAATTGAAGACTGTAATTAATTATTGACAAATATAATTCCAAAATTTTAATTTTAAAAAAATTCAAAAAATAAATAATTGAAAGCAGAAGAAAATCACCGAAAATTAAAGAAAATTACTTGAAACATTAAAAGTGTAATTGAAACTTAAGTTAATTCTCTTAAATTAAACAAAGTAAATAAAAATCAAAGATAGAAAATAAAAAACATCCAACTAATTTAAAAATTAGAAAAAAATTTTAATTAAAGCAAAAAATTTAAAAAATGTGAAAAATAATTAAGAATTAAAGCCATTCAATAAGAATGTCGAAAATAATTGAAAGAAGAAGAATAATTGAAAATTGAAAAATAAGAAGAATAATTCCAGTTGAAGACAATAATTTAAAATTGTGAAAGAAATTTTTATTTGAAGAAATTCAGTTTAAAATAATCAATATAATTAAAAAATATAAGTTACGAGTTAAATTTGTAGAAACTCATTTAGAAAATAATTGATATTGTAGACAAAACCGATTTTAAGTAAAGAAAAATAGGAGAAATAAGAAAATAATTGAAAAGCGAAGAAATTGCATTTAAACATACTTTAAGAAAATTAAAATTTAAAAAAAGTGCTTAAAAAGTGACAAGAACAATTGAATTTAAAGGATTAAAATTATAAATTGATGATATTCCTGGGAAAATAATTGAAATTTAAAGAAAATTATTAAAATTTAAGAAAAATATTTTAAAGTCCAGAAAATTAATTGAAGAGTAATGAAACTAATAAAAAATTCGAGACAATATTTGTAAAGTAATAAAACTAATGAAAAAAAAATATTTGAACAAAATAATTTAATTTTTTGAGAAATAATTTAAAAAATTGCAACATATATTTGCAATGAAAGAAAATAATTTCAGAATAATAAAAATAATTGTATATTGTAAAAATAAGTGGAAGTTGTGATAAATTATAAAAATTTCAAAATTCATTAAAAAATAATTGAATATGACAAAAAAGTAATGGAAAAATGATAGAAATAATCGCAAATTGAAGAAAATAATGGAAATTTGATATAAATAATTGAAATTTTCGATATTACATTGAAACGTGGATACAGTAACTTACATTTGATATAATTAATAAAAATAAAGGGAATTAATCGAAAAATAATTAATATATCTAGTTAAAAAGGCAGAGAAAATAAGTGCAAAAATATAAAAGAAAATTAAAATTAAAAAAAAATGTTTGAAAAGTGAGATAAATAATTGAAAATTGTAAAAATTTATTGCAAAATGATAATAATAACATTTAAAATTTAAGAAAATTATTAATATTTAAGAAAAATATTTTAAAGTCTAGGAAATTAATTGAAGAATAATGAAATAATATAAAATTGGAAAAAATATTTGTAAAGTAATAAAAATAATTTAAAATTGAAGAAAATAATTTCAGAATGATAAAAATAATTGTATACTGTAAAAATAACTAAAATTTTTAGATAAAGAATAGAAAAATTAGAAAATTAATAAAAAAATAATTGAAAATAAGAAAAAGTAATTGAAAATTCATTGAAAAATAAATTTAACAATAAAGTAATTAATTGAAATCATTGTTTTTTGAAGAAAATAATAAACATTTGTAAAAAAAAAATTTAATATTACAGAATATATTTGAGATAAACAAAACTACAATTACAATTATTATATATTATAATTCTTCAAACTTCAATTAATTCTAAATTTCATTGATTAAACTTTGAATTAATCCACTCTTTGAGAATAATAAATTTAAAATTATTTAAAAATTTCTTTAATTTTTAACAATTCTTTTCTTTTATGATTTTAATTATATTTGCTACTGTTCTCAACTATTTTGATCATTTTTCAACATTTTCTTTAATTTTATTTTCATTATTTTATATTTTTTCCCCTCATTTTTAAATTCAATTGCTTAAGTTTCAATTCTTTTCTTTAATCTTTGAAAATAGTAAATTTAAAATTATTTAAAATTTTCTTAAATTTTGAAGAATTCTTTTCTTGTATGATTTTAATTTTTTGATAAAATTGTCAACTATTTTTTATCATTTTCCAAAAAATTTCTTTATTTTCTAATTATTTCCATTATTTTCCAATTTCACCTCTAATTTTTAAATTCAATTTCCGCAAGTTTCAATTCTTTTCTTTAATTTTTGCAAATAAAAATTTTTCAGTTTTAATTATTTTCTTGAATATCAAATTAGTTAAATTATTTATTAATTAATTTTCAACTTCTTTCGTCATTTTCAATTATTTTTTCGAAATATGTTTTTTTTTTTTTAATTTTAATCATTTTCTTCGAATTGAAAATTCATTTATCCACATTCTTATTAAGAAATTTGTTTTTTGTCAGTAATTTTGCCATATAGAATTCCATAGGGCGACTTTTTTGCTCTATGGAATTTGCAGACGTACCATACACAAGTCACCACCCCTGGGTTACGACAACATCTTCGTAAAGCTACTTTTAGCTATTGGATTTTAATCATTTCAACTCGGATGTGACGGCAAGTATTACTTAGTTTCCGTTAGTCATACCTTATTTGTGTTATATGTATGGCGAAACGTTGCCGTTTTTTATGTTTTGACGACATATTGAGGAATTTAAATTAAAGGACACTGATATTGTCTGGAGATTAGGATTTTTTTCATAGATTTTTTATGTAAGCAAATTAACGAATTGTGATCTAAGCTTCTGGAAAATCATCCATATTTCTGTTCCAATGTAATTAATAATAAAACTAAATATAATAATAACACAGCCATACAAAAAAAAAAATAAAGTTCCCTGACCTGGGTAAGAGACACACATTTTTATATGTATTTTGATGCGCTGAATCCGAATCCGTCATCAGAATTGTTCCATCAGATCAAGTTTTGACCCTAACCTCAAAATTAATAAAATGACACTTTTTGAACATTAGAATTTGAACTCGACTTAACTTTAATACATGCCTAGGACCAATAGAAAGCTTGAATTATTACCTTTAAAATGCCTTTTTAGAAATTGTTCTGCGATGATTTTTAACAAAGTTATGATGTTTTACTTAAAATATGACTTTTTTCCATATGTTAAGAACACATCAATTATTGATGTGTTATTGTGTAATGGAAAAAAATGATTTTAAGTAAAACATCATAACTTCGTTAAAAATCATCGTAGAACAATTTCTAAAAAGGCATTTTAAAGGTAATAATTCAAGCTTTCTATTGGTAAAGTTAAGTCGACTTTAAATTCTAATGTTCAAAAAGTGTCATTTTATTAATTTTGAGGGCCCGTATCAGTTTGACACAAATTTTTTCGGGCAACTTGTTATATTGTACTCCCGAAATTGAATGTTATATTTTACTCCTTCTTAAATCAAAGATTTTTAATTCTTATTTATTAAATAATTGATTTTAATACATTAAATTAATATTAAAAGACTTAATTAATCCAGTAAGTTTAATTATTGAATAATTAAAACTTAAAAATCTTTAATTTTAGTAGGAGTAAAATATAACATTCATCTTCGGGAGTACAATATAACAAGTTGGACGAAAAAATTTGTGTCAAAATGATACGGGCCCAATTTTGAGGTTAGGGTCAAAACTTGATCTGATGGAACAATTCTGATGACGGAATCGGATTCAGCGCATCAAAATACATAGAAAAATGTGTGTCTGTTACCCAGGTCAGGGAACTTTATTTTTTTTGTGTGGCTGTGTAATTAATTCAATATTTTGTAAAATGATCTGTAATTGATAGTTTCACTTACCTCGAACACGAATGATGAGCCTGCAGGTACTTGTATAATTGGATGTGAGAGACCAGGCTGTAAAGGTGACCATAGTGATGCCGGCGGGTAAATCCGCTTGTAATTGTTTTCCCCAGGTTGGGGAGGCTTCTACAAACCTAGGATTCTCTTAACATTACATATGGTGCTTGATTGTACTCTCAGAAAGAGAAATACACACGGTATATTAAACTTAATTAAACTCCCCTTTGTTTCACTAAAAGCATCTTTTTTAATAACAAAATGTAAGCTAGAGTTTCTCAAATAAAACACAAAACTGCTACATCAAGCAGTATTAAAAATAATCCCACATGTACATGTCATTCATAATACTCGCTCAGAAATCCCCAGATTAGCTTTTCGGACTTTCTCCATTCGAACTCAGCTGCCAATCATCCCTCGATATCGAATTTTAAAGCCTTGGCTTGTCGGGCGACTAAAAACTCGAAAATTCAAACGCCTCTGATTTTTAACTAAAATTCCGTGATAATAAAACAAAAAGCAGAAAAAATGTACTTAAATTGTAAAATGTTAATTAAAAATGGAATATTAATAATGTGCGAAATGTTGGCAAAATATAATCGGCTTATTGGTCGACCAATAAACAGTTAATATTCTCCCGACATTAATAATGCTGGTCGGTTTAAATTTATAAGTTTAATGTAAATAGTAATAATATGTCAAAAGTTACATAAAACATTGTTTGACTTTAAACATTTATTAAATTTTGTTGTAAGTCGTAAACTATCAAAAATTAAATTGAATTAAATTTACAAGCTTACTATAAAAATTAAGAAACAAAATAGACAATAATTTAGCTAAGAGAAAAAGACTACCGATTTAAGTTGATGATGACTAGGGTTCGATTCCCGTTAATCATAATTTTTTTTTCGTTTTTACTTAAATTTGATTACAATATTATTTTAAAGTAATTACCCAAGTAGAAACGAAACATAGAATCCATCTATGGCCCATGTATGGAAGCCATGTTCCATGTATGGGCCATACATGGAAGCCATCGATGGGCCATCCGAGTTTTGTAACATTGCGCCGCACTTTTGCCCGACATTCCAATTTTATACAGATACTCATCCTGGTAGTTTCTTACGTTGTTCTAACGTTTATAATCCATCCTGCGTTGTCCAGGAATTAAGAAAAACATCTTTTACCAAAATATAGAAAATTCTGATCAGGTTGTCTGCACCAGGTACTAAATTAACACCTTCTTCTGGTAGTTCTTGTTCAAAGTCAAAGAGAAGACAACATTTATGGGGTACAAGATGACGCCGTCATCCTGATAAATATTTCCAATGATCCAGGTGTGAAATTAACATCTTCTCCTAGAATTTTTTAAAGAAATTAGAATTTTATATCTTGTCTAATGTATTTAAATGGATGTCGTCATCCTGATTCATTATCTTACTGCTCTAGGTGTCAAGTCAACATCTTCTTCAAGGAAATTTTAGGGAAACTAAAATTTTACATCCTCACTTGTATTTTCAAATGGATGTTGTTATCCTAACACACAATTTTATTAATCTAGGTCATAAAAAAATAAGTTCTCCTGGAAATTTTTGCTGAAAAATAAAAAATATAAAGCATCCATTGTGTGCAAAAGGTTGACGCCGTCCTTACAAATGAATTTAGTGACCTAGGTGTCAAATTACTGTATAATATTTTCCCCGAGAAATGTTTTTGGAAACATAAAGTTCATATCTCTTCTGAAGTATTTGTACAGAAGACATCATCCTGGCACTAAAAGTTCAATATTCTAGGTAAAGATTGTTATGAGTGTCCGTTTTTGCTTCTTGGTGCATAGGATTTAAATATTTTATTTTCGCTTAAGGTAAATAAAAGGCTTTTAAATATTTTGCTTGTGTTATCCTTAAAAGAAATAGTTTAAAATAACGTGAAGAAAGTAAAATTAATATAACCATAATGATAGAGATTATTGTAAACATCGAGTTGTCAAATAGGTTAAAGGGTTATGTTAATTTATATTTCTTGTTTTCTAGTTTATACAACAAAATTTGATAAAAATATAGTTAAAATACTATTATTTATTTTATTTGGCATTAAATTTATTAAAATTATTTCAGATATATACGTCAAAAAGGATAAAATAAAATTGGAAAAATAATTTCTTCCAGGATTTCTTTAAAATATTAACATTTATAAATGATCAACTATTTTAAAAAGGTAATTTTCACAGTTTATTCTAAAGATCTAAATATGAAATAAATAAGTTCTACATGAGAATATAAAAAATATTATCGGTATAATGCTGTAACTACAAAATAGGAATGTTCTTCTAAGAAAAGGTATGAATGTTATGTTAACAGGCGCAGATATCTTAAATCAATTTATTGAAATTGATGTAGAACAAAATAAGTAATAGTATTTTAACCGTATTTTTATCAAAATTTGTTGCACATGTTAGAAAAGGGAAAATATAAATTAACTTAACCCTATAACCTATTTGACAACTCAATGTTTACAAATCTCTATCTTTAGGGTTATATTAATTTTACTTTCTTGATATAATTTTAAATTATAAATTTCAAGGATAACACCAGCAAAATGTTTAATTGCTTTTATTTATCTTAAACAAAAATAAAAATATTTAAATCCTGTGCACCAAGAAGCAAAAACGGACACTCATAACAACTTTTACCTAGAATATTGAACTTTTAGTGCCAGTATGATGTCTTCTGTACAAATACTTCAGAAGAGATATGAACTTTATGTTTCCAAAAACATTTCTCGGAGAAAATATTATACAGTAATTTGACACCTAGATCACTAAATTCATTTGTAAGGACGGCGTCAACCTTTTGCACACAATGGATGCTTTATATTTTTTATTTTTCAGCAAAAATTTCCAGGAGAACTTATTTTTTTATGACCTAGATTAATAAAATTGTGTGTTAGGATAACAACATCCATTTGAAAATACAAGTGAGGATGTAAAATTTTAGTTTCCCTAAAATTTCCTTGAAGAAGATGTTGACTTGACACCTAGAGCAGTAAGATAATGAATCAGGATGACGACATCCATTTAAATACATTAGACAAGATATAAAATTCTAATTTCTTTAAAAAATTCTAGGAGAAGATGTTAATTTCACACCTGGATCATTGGAAATATTTATCAGGATGACGGCGTCATCTTGTACCCCATAAATGTTGTCTTCTCTTTGATTTTGAACAAGAACTACCAGAAGAAGGTGTTAATTTAGTACCTGGTGCAGACAACCTGATCAGAATTTTCTATATTTTGGTAAAAGATGTTTTTCTTAATTCCTGGACAACGCAGGATAGATTATAAACGTTAGAACAACGTAAGAAACTACCAGGATGAGTATCTGTATAAAATTGGAATGTCGGGCAAAAGTGCGGCGCAATGTTACAAAACTCGGATGGCCCATCGATGGCTTCCATGTATGGGCCCTGTTTGTAAGTATGGCAAAACTGTGGCGATATCTACTTGGGTAGAATTGAATTTTAAAATTTAAATTAAATTATAATTTTGCCTAATTTAAATCAAATTATAATTTTGTCTAATTTAAAGTAGGCAAAATTTCTAGAATCCCGTCAAACTTAAAATTTTTTTTATTTATTTTATCACTAATATTTTATGATAATTATTTTACAACAATTAGATTTTGATTTTCATCTACATTTACGTAAAATAAATATATAATATAAAACATTAAAATAAGTGTGTTTTTACAAATTTAGTAAATTTTCTAAAGTTTTATTTGATTGGCTTGAGCAAAACCTTCAGAAAATAAAAAGCACAAATACAAATTTGAATTACCAGTAATAAATAATAATATTAAAAACTAAATTCGATGCTTTTTTACAAATATATCCAACTTCCAAACGCTTTATTTATTTGACATAAGTGAAATTTTTAATATATTAAAAGTCCTAAAATGATTTACTTTTAGATTTGAGAGAAAAACTACAATTTTCGAGGCGCATGAATATTCCCTAAAGCCTATTTGGGCTAAAACTCATTTGGCCTAAATTCCATTTAGCTTAAAATAAAGTTGAGCTTAAACCTAAAACTTATTTGGTCTAAAATTCATTTTTCCTTAAACCCATTTGGTCTAAAACTCATTTATCCTAAAACCCAATTGGTCTAAAACTCATTTGGTCCGAAACCCATTTGACCTAAAATCATTTACACTAAATTCCATTTGGCCGAAAACGCATTTAGCATTAATCTCATTTAGCCTAAAAGACATTCGGCCTAAAACCCATTTGGCTTAAATCGTATTTAACTTTAAATACATTTGGGCTAAAACCTAAAACCCTTTTAGCCTAAAGATCATTTAGCCTAACTTCAATTTGACCTAAAACGTATTTAGCTTAAAAGCATTATCCTAAAAGCCAAGCTTAAAATACATTTTGGCTAAAAACTAGAAACCATTTGGCCTAATTTCCGTTAGGCCTAAAACGACATTAGTCTTAATACTGTTTAGCTTAAAACCAATCCAGACTAAAACACAAATGTTATAAAACATTTAACCTAAATCTCTTTTAACATTTATACATTATAAATTATGCAAATGAGATTTACATTAAATATGTTTTAGGGTTATGGGTTTTCGGCCAAATGGAATATATACCAAATGGAATTTAGGCCAAATGAATTTTAGGCTAAATGCATTTTAGGTCAAATTAAATATATATAGGTACTGAATGGATTTTAGGTTAAATGGTATTAAGATCAAATGGGTTTTAGGCCAGATGGTTTTTAGGCTAGATGGGTTTTCGGACAAATGAAATATATGCCAAATAGGTTTTAGGCCAAATGAATTTTAAGCTAAATGCATTTTAGGCCAAATTTATTTTAGGCTGAATGGAATTTAGGATAAATGGGACTTAGGTTAAATGGTTCTTAGACTAAATGAGTTTTAGGCTATATGGGATTTGTGCCAAACGAGTCTTAGGCCAAATGGGTTTTAGGACAAATTGAATTTATACTAAATAAATTTTATGTCTAATAGTATTTAGATGAAATGAGTTTTAGGCCAAATGGGTTTTAGGCTAGATGGGTTTTCGGTCAAATGAATTTTAGGCTAAATGCATTTTAGGCCAAATTGAATATATACTACATGGATTTTAGGTCTAATGGTATTAAAATCAAGTGGGTTTTAGGCCAAATGGTTTTTAGGCTAGATTGGTTTTCGTCCATATGGAATATATGTATACCAAATGTGTTTTAGGCCAAATGGGTTTTAGTCTAGTTTGTTTTTCGACCAAATAAAATATATGTATACCAAATAGGTTTTAGGCCAAATGAATTTTAGTCCTAAAACCTAAAATGTGTTTTAGGCTAGATGGCTTTTAGGTCAAATGAGTTTCAGGCTAAATAAGTTTCAGAGGCCAAATGGGTTTTAGGCTAAATGGGATTTAAGCTAAATAGAATATATACCAATTGGGATTTAGGCCAAATGAATTTTAGGCTAAATGCATTTTAGGTCAAATTGAATATATATAGGTACTGAATGGATTTTAGTTCAAATGGTATTAAGATCAAATGGGTTTTAGGCTTAATGGATTTTATGCGTCATGGGTTTTAGGCCAGATAGTTTTTAGGTTAGATGGGTTTTCGGACAAATAGAATATATGCCAAATAGGTTTTAGGCCAAATGAATTTTAGGCTAAATGCATTTTAGGCCAAATAGATTTTAGGCTGAATGGAATTTAGGATAAATGGGTCTTAGGTTAAATGGGTCTTAGACTAAATGAGTTTTAGGCTATATGGGATTTATGCCAAACGAGTCTTAGGCCAAATGGGTTTTAGGACAAATGGGTTTTAGGCCAAATTGAATATATACTAAATAAATTTTATGTCTAATAGTATTCAGATCAAATGAGTTTTAGGCCAAATGGGTTTTAGGCTAGATGGGTTTTCGGTCAAATGAATTTTAGGCTAAATACATTTTAGGTCAAATTGAATATATATATAGGTACTGAATGGATTTAGTTCAAATGGTATTAAGATCAAATGGGTTTTAGGCTTAATGGATTTTATGCGTCATGGGTTTTAGGCCAGATGGTTTTTAGGCTAGATGGGTTTTCGGACAAATGGAATATATGCCAAATAGGTTTTAGGCCAAATGAATTTTAAGCTAAATGCATTTTAGGCCAAATGGATTTTAGGCTGAATGGAATTTAGGATAAATGGGTCTTAGGTTAAATGGGTCTTAGACTAAATGAGTTTTAGGCTATATGGGATTTATGCCAAACGAGTCTTAGGCAAAATGGGTTTTAGGCTAAATGGGTTTTAGGACAAATTGAATATATACTAAATAAATTGTATGTCTAATAGTATTTAGATGAAATGAGTTTTAGGCCAAATGGGTTTTAGGCTAGATGGGTTTTCGGTCAAATGAATTTTAGGCTAAATGCATTTTAGGCCAAATTGAATATATACTAAATGGATTTTAGGTCTAATGGTATTAAAATCAAGTGGGTTTTAGGCCAAATGGTTTTTTGGCTAGATTGGTTTTCGACCAAATGGAATATATGTATACCAAATGTGTTTTAGGCCAAATGGATTTTATGCTTAATGGGTTTTAGGCCAAATGGTTTTTAGTCCTAAAACCTAAAATGGGTTTTAGGCTAGATGGCTTTTAGGTCAAATGAGTTTCAGGCTAAATAAGTTTCAGAGGCCAAATGGGTTTTAGACTAAATGGGATTTAAGCTAAATACGTTTTAAGTCAAATTTTAGGCCAAATGATATTTTGTTCAAATGGGTTTAACCCTAATTAATTTTATGCTTAATAGGTTTTAGGCCAAATGAATTTCAGTCTAAATGAGTTCAGACCAAATAGATTTCATTAGTCCCAATGTCTTTTAGGAAATATTTATGCGCCTCCTGCCTTTTTCATTACCAATATATATTTTTTTTTTGTTTTTTTTTTTTTTTGTTAGAAGAGATTGGCAGCTGAAGTGAAATGATCCGTGTAACTTTGTCGGCAGAAACAAGCAATCAGTGAAGATCGAGTCGAGTGATTGACAGACGCTTGATTTGAACCGGTTTAAAGTCGTTTGGAATTTATACCGTGTGTAAAGTGTAGGCAAGTGATCGATACACTTGTATCCTCTTGTGCAATAAAAAAAGTTGAGAGAAGAGTCATTGTGAACTCGTACCTCAAGAGGTAGACTCTCTCGAAGTAAAAGTCTCGAGGGGACAAAAAGTACAAAGGAAATAAGTACCTCCACCAATCCACGTTGGACTTGGGCTGCGGGAAGGAAACTCGAACAGTTCTCAGTCTCGACGGAAGTTCCACGTCTATGCTGCTTGGACACCTGATGTATGGTCGCGGTACGTCTGAAATGAGATTCGAATGAGTTGCCACCTTGCTACCTCCTTCTATATACATCAACTCCACGAGGTGGATTTATCTTCCCGTGTAAATTCGATAATCAAGCTACAAAGTAAAGCTCACACAGCTGAATTTTGCACTTTGATTAAAACTATTTTTCGAAAAAGGCCAAGGGAGAATGACAGTGATGGATTATTTTGAATTCACTCTGAATAGTCGAATATCCATTATCCAAGATTGTGTTTATTTTCGATCGATTAGAACCTAAGTACTTTATCACGTCAAAATTCGCGGTCACTATAATCGACTGGCGAATTCGCTGAAAGGAAAGTGTCTAATGGAATATTTTAGAATTGATTTTTAAAAATAAAAAAAAAAAGTGTTAAGATTTTGATTTTTGAATTTTAATGAATTATTTTTGGATTATTGATGAGAAATGAGATTTTACTATAAAACCAATTGTCATTTTTATAAAATATTGAATAAAGTTACGGTGTACGAAAAACGGATTCTAGTAAAGATTAAAAAAAAAAAATTTTTTTCCAAAAATCAATTATTATTCTTAAGTTATCAACAATTGAAAAAGGTCTGTTATTTTAAACAACTCTTCCTTAAAAATTATCGTAGAACAATTTAAAACAATTGTTTGAAGGGTGATAAAATAAGCTATCAGATTCCATTTTTAAAATTAAAATGTGATGATTTCTTGAAAAATTGCGTCAATTTGAAATTAACCAAAAGAAAAAAATGAAACTTATACTTCCTTTTTAGAGAAATTTAATGTACACAAAGTTCTATTAGTACGATTAGAATGTTTGAGGTTTTTAAATTTTCATCTTGAAGTTCTTTATCATATTTATTATATTGAATTCTTGAAAAGCACGTGTTCTATTTCTGACGCGTGAGATTTTGAGGAATTTAATATGTCTAAACAGGTCGCATAAAATTTCTAAAAAATATTTTATATTAAATCAGTATACCAGATGCACGCATCCAGCGAATCTATTCGAGGGTTTCGCGACTTTTTAATTTCTATCAAAGTCATTAACACTGATTTGTCCTTCATTTGAATCACTTGCTGAGTTAATTCTAAATTTTTTTTAAACCACAAAAGAGGTAATAATAAAAAAAAAAATTACATCACCGTTTAAAACTAGAAGAAAACTGTTTAGAGCTGGTTAAAAACTTTTTGTAAGTACTAATAACCTTTTCGCAGTGCAGTAGAAATAAAGTGCCAAAAATGTGTAAAAGAACTTTTTTTAAAGAAAACAACGATACTACGGTATTGTATGTTTTTGGGGTCGCTGAATCCGAATTTGTAGTAAAAATTTGAAAATTAAAAATGGTGACTGATACAAGTTTGGAATTTTGTAATTTTGACTGCTGATTCGGATTCAGAAACCCCAAAAAACTTCTAAGTAACAATTTTCAGCTATATTGGTTAATTTTAAAAATTTTTTGGTCGCCATTTTGAATTTTTGAATTTTGACTGCAGATTCGGATTCAGCGACCTCAAAAGCCTTCCAAGTAGCCATTTTCAGCCATATTGGTTAACTTAAAAAATTTTTGGTCTCCATTTTGAAAGCGCCATTTTGAATAATTGAAATTTTGACAGTAAATTCAAAATATCGACCAAGAAATTTTAACTTCGACTTATCTGGCTAAAAATGTTTACTTGGGGATTTTTTGGTCGCTGAATCTGAATCTGTAGTTAAAATTAAAAAATTCAAAACTTTTTTGTCACAATTTTGAATTTTTAAATTTTGAATACAGATTCGGATTCATCGAAAATAGTTTAAAACTAGTTTCTAATAGTTTTGGACTAGATTTAAACATTTTTAAACAAGTTTCAAACCGTTTTGGATTAGTTTCAAACAGCTTAGAAGATCCGGAGATAATCAACAATTATTTATATAACTTGAAAGACTTACAGATTGGAACAAGTTCTAAACAGTTTAAATAAGTTCGAAACAGTTTAAATCCATTTAAAATAGATATATTGAACATACGTTAACCAGTTTTAAAGAGTTTTAAACAAGTTTTAAAGAGATTTAAATAAATTCTAAACAGTTTTAATTATGTTCCAAACATACATTAAACATGTACATTAAACATGTACCAACAATTCTTAAGAGTTTTTAACTAATTATTATAATTTTGAAACTAGTTCTAAACCAGTTCGAACTAGTTTTTAATGTTTTTTACAGTTCTAAACAGTTTTCAACCAGCTCTAAAGAGTTTCAAACATATTTTTAACAGTTCTAATCAACCTCTAAACTGTTTAAAATAGTTTGAAACTAGTTCTAAACCATTTTTAACTAGTTTTAAATGTTTTTTACAGTTCTAAGCAGTTCTAAACGAGCTCTAAAAAGTTTTAAACATTTTTAAAATAGTTTTAACATGTTTTGTACTGTTTTAAACAGGTTCTAAATAGTTTTAAACAAGTTATAAGATGTTTTTAATAGTTTTAAACATTTTTGAATCTGTTTTAACAAGTTTCAAATACTTTTTCAAAGTTCTAAACAGTTTTATACTAGAATATCGAGTATAGAGTAATTTAAACAAATTAAACATTGTTTTTTATAGTTATAAATAGTTATAGATAGTTTTAAACTAGTTATTAACCATTTTAAATATGTTATTTACTATTTTTAATAGTTTAAAACAATTTAAAACAATTTTAGCTGAATGTAGACAGTCCTAAACAGTTTTGAACTAATTGTGAGTAGGTTTTAACCGGTTCTAAATTGTTTAAAACTAGTTCTAACAAATATTTAGTGCATTTTTGGTTCTAAAATATTCTTAACTAATTATAAATAGTTTCAAATTGGTTCAAAACAGTTTTCAACTAATTATAAGCAGTTTTAAGTTGTTAGAAGTATTGTTCTAAACAGTTATAAACCAGTTCTTAAGAGTTTGAAGTAAGTTAAAAATTATTGTAAATAGATTCCAAAAATTTCAAAGCAAGTTATAAAATGTTTTTTCTAAATAATTTGGAAGAGTGTTGACGTTTAGTTAGTTATAAACACTTTTAAATAAGTTTAAAACAGTTTGAAGTAGCATTTAATCGTTCTAAACAGTCAAACGTAAAAAAGTTTTTATCCAGTTTTAATTAATCTTATCTTTTTCTTATTATTCATATAATAATATTCTTCTAATAGTCTTCCTACTTTCTGGTTACGATTTTAGTTAATCAAATGAACGAATCGTTTCAGTGATCTTATTGAGATACTGATTATGAATTCGTTATTACAAAATCAATTTAATTAATATAACAATTATTGTAGTTAATTAAAAACTCTCTTAAAATGTGAACGCTTCAGCTATTTAACATTGTGAACGACATTTTATACGACTTTAAAGCAAAAATCGATATCTGATTTTAATTATTAGTTCATTTTTAGTTAATATCAATTACTTCATCTTTATTAATTGGAAATTTTGTATGCTTAATGCATTTGCAGTAGAGAAATATCTGTGAGATATTTAAATTTTTTACTAAATTATTAAAAATAACTTTACCAAACTCTGGATATAAATGATCTAAAAATGTAAGCCACATTAATTCACTTTTTTTGCAATAATTATTTGTATTCTTGCAAATCATTGGCATCTTCGATTCAAAAATGTAAGGTAAAAAAGTTAATTAAAAATTTTCTAAAAAGCAATGACGAACTTTTAGATCAAAAAATTGTGCGCATAAGTTTGATGCTATAAAAACTTCTAGTGACAAAGTTTTTTCTTTACTATTAAGGAAGTTTTCTTTAGTTCACATTCGTAGAAATAAAGAATTTATAAGAAAATAACCTTTCATAATTTAAATTCTTTATTTCTATAAATATGATTGTCAATTTTTCAGAAAAACTTTCTTAAAAACAAAGGTAAAAGTTTGTCACTAGAAGTTATCATAACAACAAACTTACCCGCATAACTTTTTGATCAAAAAATTAAAAAACGCTTGTTATCAAACTTATTACTTGTGACGTGGTATCTTTCACGTCACAAAAATCGCGTAGATCTCTTATTGATTTCGGAACAAGAGTCAAAATACCTGGGAAAGAGCACTATATTAATTTCTTTTATTTGCTTATTAATTATATTTATTTACTTATTTGTTTTATGAGCAACTAAATTGTTTAATGGACAAGAGGGGAAAACTTGGTCAGTATTTTGAATTGAACTTCGCGCCAACCGCCAGAGGGAGACAGCTGTCGGAGCGCCTCGATTCACAGAGGGTGCCTAGTCTTTTGAGTGCCGCTGTGGTAGTGAAAATTTTGGATTTTCGTTTATTTGGTTCCAAGAGTGGACTCTAGCTCTTACAACTGAGAGAGAGAGGGTTTTGTTTTGGATTTTGGTTATATTGCACATCTTTTCCCTGTATTATTCCAGTGTACAGAATGGCAGCTGCCGTGGCTCTTCAACAACTATTAGTCTCTTCATTGGTTTTTCAACTCAGCTGACGTACGATCACGTGACTGAAGCCGAAATTACGTGATTGGCTGGAGAAACCGAAGTCAAGAAATGCTGACGGTTCTCCCTCACTCTTGTTCCGAATGTCATGTAGTAAAATTAAAAGATGCATTGTCCTAAAGTTTTATTTTATATTTTAAATAGTTACTTGTTTCGTTAATTATTAAATACCGAAATATGGAAAAAGCTCTGTCGACTATCGTGGAGGAGGTAAGCCTTTTTTTTCACACAAAAGAGTGTACCAAAAGAGTTAGTTTTAGACATTTCAGGTTTTAGGTTAGAATCCCGGGATTAGCTTAAAGTTCAATTCTCAGTTAATTAAGTGCTTTTTCTCAGTTCTAAACTTTGTATTATAATAGATTAAAATTGTCTTTTTTAATTAAACAAAAATTGCTCTTATGTTTTATTGTTATTTTCTGAGAAAACTGATTGGATTTTGTTACCTTCCGGAAAACGTGCTCAGTCGTTCAGCACGGAAAATTTTAGATTATATCGAGTCCAAAACCAGAAAAATTTATTAAAACTAATTCAAGTAATTGTTTAATTTTGTGTTTTATAAAAGTCATTTGCCGTACTCGAGGCATTTCATGTAA
The DNA here is from genome assembly GCA_037103525.1 of Ganaspis brasiliensis. NCBI lineage: Eukaryota > Metazoa > Arthropoda > Insecta > Hymenoptera > Figitidae > Ganaspis > Ganaspis brasiliensis. The sequence goes on along the minus strand of JAZKLR010000594.1, from coordinate 183,847 downwards.
ATTAATTTGATCTTATAATGGCATTTTTAACCTCAAACCCGCAACCTGATTCCCGGAAGTCTTTCATACTCTTGAGTTATTAAAGTGATAAGTGGAAATAAAATAAATTTTGTTAAATAAATAAAAATTAAATAAATAATAGAATATTTTTACAAATTAAACTTTATTTGGCTGGTGCCCTTGATATTAAAGTCTTAAGTCTCAAAATATTTTGTTGATTGAGAATATTCCGGAATGGCTTAATCGTGATCAGAGGTTAAGCAATTACCTTCTTACATACTTTGCTATTGATTATTATTATTAAACAACATAATTTTTTTTACACTTTTTTGTGCTTGAAGGCATCGTCAGTGATATCTTTCGAGAAATAATTTCACTTTTATCTCTCTAGAAATTTCTTTAAAATAAAAAACTGCTTAAAGTGAGTAAATTTTTCAGAATGAGATAAACTTTAAAAGTTTTTTAAAACGAAAATAAAATAAAACGTGAAACAGACACAAGTCAATAGCGCTTATTTAACTGACCTGCAGCGACCTTTTATCCGAATGCTGCATTCACAAGCGAGTGGGATGTTTTACAAGCTTTTCTAAATAGTTATTGTAGCTTGAAGGCATGGAAAAAGTCTTGTACTCATTAGCCGAAACAATGAGTGTGCTGTAAAACAAGTCAAGAGCAATAGTGCAAAAAGCTGGTGAGGTGGTTGTGTTGAAGGAGCGAGAAACTAAAAAGCTAAACGAGAGCCGTAAGCTCGTTAAGGCATGGCGTTAAAGTATGACCTCATTAGCAATAAGCTCTACAACCGGACTTTCTATTATTAAAAGCTGTTTAAAGCTTCCACCTGACTAATTGAACACACACTGCTGATTCCAGTTGGGTAATCCTAACGTGCTGTTATCGTAACGATACGAGAGGATGGAAACTAGCAAGGGTGTGCTAATCACGAACCTGAGAAGTAGGGACGACCCGATCGAGTGTATTCTCGAACACAAGTTGGATCCTTCCCATTCCAACGACCTCCAGCTTCGCAATCTCGAGCGTGAGCACCCTCGAGCTTAAATCCGCTGTGGCATCTAATGTAACATCGTGCACCCACTGGATACTCCTCTGCACCTGAGGAATGACCTGGACATCGAACCTTAAAAAAACAAAAACTCATATTATTAAAAAAAAACAAAGTATATGATCCAGGAAATGTCAGTAGAATAAAATTCACAAATTTTGCGTCAAAAGGCGACTTTTCGTCGACTTAGGTTTGTCCACCTTATGAGGCTAAAATTTTTATTAACAAAAAACACATCTTATTACACACACGTCAATCAACAAAGATATTAACAAATACCAACTTTTTTTAATAAAAAAATAATTACCTAATGAGTTAAAACATATGATTTGTTTTAACTAGTTAAAAATGAAAAATTGTTTAAAAATAAGTTTGAAAATTTCAATGTCGAAAAATAGAATCGCTAATCAACGATTATATGTAATTTTCTAATTTCAAGTATAATATTTTATGACAAAAGGGATTTTATATAATAAAAGAAGAAAAAAATAATGAAAGCATTAAAATTAAGAAAAGTAAAATAAGAAATATTATAAGAACAAAAAGGAGTAAAATTTAATAATTAATTTGTTTAATATATTTTTTGTTGAAATAATAAAATTAATAGTATATTACGTTACAAGGGAAGAAAGTTTCAAATTCCTGTATTGCGCATTTCATTTCGCGCATTTCAGGGCTTTAGAACTTTTTGCCCGTGTAGCATATACGATTTTTCATAACATCCGGTCGAAAGCACGTTTCAAAATTCACTTAAACTTATTAAAAACAATCTAACAACTTTCCAGCTGACAAAATTGACAGCTTGATTGCGCAGTCATCTTTTATTGTTGCGCGTCTCTGTCGGAGACTCGTGAAAGTTTGATGTCTGCCCGACATTTGACGGCACGAGCGGAGCGAGTGCTGCTGATCGGGGGCAGGCATCAAAAACACATATATAAAAACAGGTAAAGCTAAGCAGTCCTCGAATCGACGAAAGGAACAAAAAAAGTTGTTTTAGTCGCCATGATCTAGGTGGCGCACGAGTGCATCCAAAAATGAGCAAATCTTTGGCTTGCAACGGTATTTCAATAGTACAGGTCGAGTCCATACCAAGTGATCACACCAATTTCAGTCATATTGAGTAATATTTACGAAATTGATATTTTGGGTTCCTTTAGGAGTAAAAAAAATAAATTTTAATTATTTTTAAAAAATTCAAAATATTTTCGAAAATATTCAAATTCGAAATTTTATGTACTATTTTTTTGTGTTATCATAACTTCTGTAATTTTGAAGCAATTGAGATCATTTTTTTTTAAATTACTCGTATTTAAATACTCTTTCAAGAAAAATTATAATAATTAAGAAATTGTTTATAATTAAATTTTTATTAAAAAAATTAAATTATTTATTTAAACAAAATCTAAAGTAAATCATCGATCTTTTTCAAAAAATTCATAAACATAGCCTATAATGTGCTTAAAAATTTAAGCCAAAGAAAAAGATGGTATGTATTATAGTTTTTGAGAAAAAAATTATTAAGTTATGCTAGCGCGGCGCAGACCGGTGTCACCGCTACTCTACGCGTAGTTCCGTAGTAACCGAAATGTATGTATATTATTACATAATATAAATACAGTTAATCGTCATGTTTATTTTTTTATTTTACAAATTGTGCTGTGCACAGAATTTGAAAAAAATTTTGTTTCAATTTTATTCTCAAGGGGTACGAAGGAATGAAATTTTTGTGTACCTTTAATGGTCATAGCTTGATTAAATCTTTCACTTAACAATTGTTTTTCAACTTCATATTCTGCGTAATTAGATTAGCGGCAAATTCGAAATCTTTAAAATATTAAATATTGAATTTAATTATAGATATCAACACAAATTCATATAATTTTTTCTATTATGTGAACTTATAAGATTGATTTGAAATTTTTTTTTACAAACATTGATTAAAAATAGTTATTTATAATAATCTTCAAATTTCATTCATTAATTCAATCTGTCAACACCTGCGAAGTTTGTCAGTACTTCGCAGTACTGACAAATTTTATGTTTCATACTTTATGTTTCAAATTTTTAATCATTTTTCTCCTTATAAAATTTTGTCATCTTTTAAATTTATTATAGTTTTCATTTCTTTCAACTATTTTCAAACTATTTTTATCATTCTTTAAGGGGAGAGATAGGTGAAATTTTAACTCAACAAAATTTTTGATGCTCAGAGGTGTCATTTTTTTTCTTACATCAATTAAGATGTAGAATTATGGTATTACATAAAAATTAAAAAACAATATTTTTTTGGTCATTTTCGAAATTTTATTTTTCAAAATCCATACGATGGATTGTAGAAAATCATTTAAAAATCCCACAAAAAAATTGTCGATGGAAAAAATGAAAATTGTGAAAGAGGATTAATTTTTAAAATTTAAGTTTTTCTTAGAATAAATTTCTCAAACTCCGCAAATTATTTGTTTCTCTATTTTTGACATTTCCCCCTTATTTTAGGTCTAAAATTGCATAAGAAAAAAAATTAACACCCCTGAACATCGCGAATTTTGATAATTTTACCAGTCCATTATTTTTCTTTCTTCAGTTTTAAATTATTTTAATTATTCACTTATTTTCACTTATTTTTACCAGTTTTTAATTATAATAATTATTTTTCAATTGATTTAACAAATTTTCAATTATTATTCTTAAATTTTAATAATTTTCCCAATTTTTAGTTATTTTTATTATTTTTCTATAAATTACCAATTTTTTAATTACTTTTTTTTACTTTAATTATTTTCTCCGATTTTTTTAATTCTAAAGTTTGATGTCCATGTACTATGAAAAGATCAGTGTGACTTTCTGAAGCTTATAATTTAAATATAATACACTAACTATATTTACATTATGTAAAAATATACATACATTTCGGTTACTACGGAACTACGCGTTGAGTAGCGGTGACACCGGTCCGCGCCGCGCTAGCATAACTTAATAATTTTTTTCTCAAAAACTATAATACATACCATCTTTTTCTTTGGCTTAAATTTTTAAGCACATTATAGGCTATGTTTATGAATTTTTTGAAAAAGAACGATGATATACTTTAGATTTTGTTTAAATAAATAATTTAATTTTTTTAATAAAAATTTAATGATAAACAATTTCTTAATTATTATAATTTTTCTTGAAAGAGTATTTAAATACGAGTAATTTAAAAAAAAAATGATCTCAATTGCTTCAAAATTACAGAAGTTATGATAACACAAAAAAATAGTACATAAAATTTCGAATTTGAATATTTTCGAAAATATTTTGAATTTTTTAAAAATAATTTAAATTTATTTTTTTTACTCCTAAAGGAACCCAAAATATCAATTTCGTAAATATTACTCAATATGACTGAAATTGGTGTGATCACTTGGTATGGACTCGACCTACATTGAAATAAATAAAATAAAATATGAAAAAATAAAAATAAATAATTGAAATAATAATAATGGTGGGAAATAAAAGAATATTGGAGATTGTGGGGATAGATTCCTGAACGTGGAGATTCGTATTGTAAGAACTATGAATTTCATGAATATATAAATTGTTAATATTTAATATTAATTAATTAAGAATAGCTTTAAAAATTAATAATTTAAACTAAAATAATTTAAAATAATAAGTAGAAAATTTGTATTATTTATAACATTTAAATACATTTGTAGAATATTGAGAAATATTCAATAATTTAATTAAATAAAGTAAAGTTTTTTAAGTGCGAAAGAGAGGTTTTAAGACATTTGTTAAACAAGGATGTCAATAAAAGTAAAATTATTGGTTCTTGTGAATTATTCAAAAACTTAACGAATATATTGATCAATCAGAGTTGATATTTCCTAAAGGCGTTGTTGAATCTTAATGAGTTTACCCTGAAGGAAGGGAGATTTTGCAGAGAATATAAAAGTACGAATTTTGGCAGTTTTCGCTCTCTTCTCTTGAAAGCTCACTAGAGGTGAGCCAAAATATATAACATTAGAAAATTGTAGAGTATTACGTCGTTTTAATTTGAAACGAAATAACTTCTTAGCAATATTCTAAACTTTTTAAATTCTGAATAACCGTTAATTGATTCTTTTAAAATTAATGTAAGGTTATTCAAATTACAAATTATAATAAATAATAAATTTTTATAATATAAATTCTATTTTATTTGTGGATTTACTGGGAGTAACTATTGTACAACCCAGTGGTTTACCAATAATAAGAAAATATAATAATAATCGTAAGGAAAATTCTTTCTTTACTATTGATATTTAATATTAAAACAATAAGATTACAATTTATTAAAATCACAACTAAAGAAATAAATATATATATTTAAGTATTGCTCATTATTTGTAACGTTGATTATATTAAATATTATATTATATTATATTATATTAATATATTAAATATTAAATATTTTAATTTATTAAAATATTTAATAAAGTAATTTATTAAAGATCTGTTTACGAGAGTAATTATTATACAATATATTTAAGTATTGCTCATTATTTGTAACGTTGATTATATTAAATATTATATTATATTATATTAATATATTAAATATTAAATATTTTAATTTATTAAAATATTTAATAAAGTAATTTATTAAAGATCTGTTTACGGGAGTAATTATTATACAACCAGGCAGAATTTAGTAAGGATTAACGTTATAAAAGTAAATCAATACCTTTTTCGCAAGGCTCTCTGCAGTCTAGGTTCATTTGTAAAAATAACCTAGTACTGTTTGAGAAATTGGGAAATTGAATATGTCCTTAGTCCTCCATTAGAATAGGATAGTAAATTAATAAAGGTTTTACCCAGAATTTTATTTAATATTCATTTAATTTGGCATAAGGAATCTTATACCCATAATTTTAGTTTAAGTAGGTAAAAATCAATATTTTGATGAAAACTTAAATTTTGATTTATAATTTATTTTTATTATCTTATTTCTAGATTTACAAGCGATTTTACAAACGAATAAAATTGAATAAACTAATAGGTATCACGTATTTTTTTGGATTTTAATAATAAATTGAAGTGAGTAAATGAAATTAAATTTATCTTAGAAACATTTAAAGCTGAATGAAAACAAGTTTAAGAAAAATAAAAAATTGAGTTTGATATTTATAAATAGTAATAATAGAAAGAGATATAGGTATTTGTTTGTATTTTGTATTAATATTAAAATCAATAACAATTGAACAGAATTGAAAAAATTTTACTTTTAATAATTTATATTTGAATTTTTAAATTTATAATAATGTGTTATTCACAGATTCTTTTAACAATCAATGATGAATTCCGTATTATTTGATTTTATAAAATAAATAAGCAGAGCTGAGATCACACTAAAGAATAAATAAATTTATGAATTTATTAAATTTTAAAATCAATTAATATAATTATTAAAGTTATAAAAATTTATAAATATTTAAGTAATTATTAATAAATAATTATTGTGGCTATTTTGTTTTATTAATTGCTAATAATAATAGATTTAAAGATCTATAATTGAACTATATCCATTTAAATGTTAATTCAAATTCAGAACAATGTCCCCGGTTATAAAGGACTAGGATAGAGATATATGCTTCAGGCTTTCCTATTTGAAATCGAAGCCGAACGTTCGTACTTTCAGGGTGTGAAAAAATATATATTGTAGGAACTATGAATTTTATGAATAAATAAATTGTTAATATTAATTAATTAAGAATAACTTTAAAAATTAATAATTTAAAATAATAAGTAGAAATATTTTATTATTTATAACATTTAAATATATTTGTAGAATATTGAGAAATACTCAATAATTTAATTAAATAAAATAAAGATTTTTAAGTGCAAAAGAGAGGTTTTAAGACATTTGTTAAACAAGAATGTCAATGAAAGTAAAATTATTGGTTCCTGTGAATTATTCAAAAACTTAATGAATATATTGATCAATCAGAGTTGATATTTCCTAAAGGGGTTGGTTCTCTCGAAAGCTCACTACAGATTTACAAGCGAATTTACAAACTAATAAGTTTTACGTATTTTATTTGGATTTTATTAATAAATTGAAGTGAGTAAATAAAATAAAATTTATTTTATTGATGATGAATTCTGCATTATTTTATTTTATAAAATGAATAAGCAGAGCTTAGATCATAATAAAGAATAAAATAAATTTATGAATTTATTAAATTTTAAAATCAATTAATTGAATTATTAAAGTAATAAAAAATTTTAATTATTCAAGTAAATATTAATAAATAATAATTAAAAAAATTGTCACATAGGGCTATTTTGATTTATTAATTGGAAATAATAATGGATTTAAAGATCCATACTTGAACTTTATCTCTGTCCCTTTAAGTGGCAATTGGATTCAGAATAAAATAAGAAAATAGAAATAATATCCCCGGTTATATAAGACTAGTATAGAGATATATGCTTCATGCATCTGATTTTTGGTTTATAGTATTACGATTACATGAATATTTTCGGAAATTATTCTTTTTCTTCAGTTCCATTCAAAATCCAAAATTTTCGCATTAATGGATTGATGGTCATGAATTAATAAATTAATAAAATATATTAATAGCTAACTGTTTGTTTAATAACTGAAGAGATCTAAAAAAGTTATTGACTTACTCCTCATTTGATTAAACAATTAACATTGTTTAAAAGCAATTTTTTACGAAATTTATCTAGAAACTTGTAGTTTTTTTGCATAATTAATTAAAGAATTATGGCTGGTTTTCGAATATTTCAAAACACATTGGAGAAATTTATTAAAAATTTATCTTAAGGGCATGTGATGATAATGCTAAACTTGTCCGTAAACTTTCTCCTAAAATACTAAATATTTTGAGACCAAACTTTGTAGAATTACTTGAAATACCATAAGAATGGTCTCTCTGACCCAATTTTGTTTCATTTTTGTGATTAAACTAATTTTTTTTCGATTTTAAGAATTTTTGAAAATTTTGAAAAATCAGGATATTTTAAAATAATTTAGTTTCAAGACAACAATGAAACAAAATTGGGTCAGAGAGACCATTCTAATGGTATTTGAAGTAATTCTACAAAATTTGGTTTGAAAATATTCAGTATTTTAGGAGAAAGTTTACGGACAAATTTAGCATTATCATCACATGCCCTTAAAGGAAACCTTAAATATTTTAGTTTTTATTTCCTGAAAGCAAATAATGGACTTCTTAGGGAATTTTGAAATTTAAAATTAACAGTAAATTCAGAGGTTTAAATACATATTTGGATTGAGAAAAAAAATGATTTTATGGTACATTTATTTCAAAATTACAGAAATGATCACAATTAAGAAGAGAACATATTTTCCTTTGCTTATATAATATATTCATCATTCATGTTAATTTTTTAATTTGTCTTTAAAGATCAAATACAGAATCGCTATATCACTCTGTAACCTCTTTTAAATGTTTGACTATTTTATTTAGCATTTAAAATGAAGTGAATAATTGAAAAAATTGTGCTGCAAAAGCACAGAAAAATATGTTTTATCATAAAACATTCAATTAATGATAACGACTTAAATAAACCAATAAAAACGAAATATTTTACTATATATAAACACTAAACAAAAAATACAAAAATATGCAATGCATACTTTTATTTTATTTTCTTATCACTAACCATAGCATTCACATAAGTCACAATGCTGTGCTCTTAAATTTTACTTGTCTTTGTAAAAGATATTTAAGCAAAATTGCTTTTTGTATGCGATTACTTTCATTTAGAGGCCACTGGAAACAAATTTATTATTTTTTGTGACAGCGCAAGGTGGTTGAAACTTAGAATTTATTGTTCACGGACACCTACAGATCCTGAAATTTCTATGGATTTTAATAATTTTCTTTTAAATACTTATTATTAAATTCTAATCAAACGTAAAAAATTCGAAATTTTAATTTTTAAATTAGATGCTAAATATAAAAACAAATAAAGCTCTGTAAAATTGAGTATTTCTGAAATATTAGTCCTTATCTTCCTATAAATTAATGTAAGCTATCTCTTATCAATCATGATCACAAGGAAAAAGTATAAAGAATGTGAATATGATTAATAAAATTTTTATTTATTCTTATAAACAATTAAATTTAACAAATCTTGAAACTAACTATTTTTTTTTCTTTAAAACTGTTTTATGTTTCATAATAATGATTATTTTTAATACAAATGTGGTTTAATATCGATATGTTAAACACTATATAATTACAAAACAAATTAGTTACTATAAAACACTTTAAACAATCAAAAATTTTAAAAATCATTAGAATAATTAATTTTTTACTACAAACAAATTTTCAAAGATAACAATATTTTTCCAATTTCGATAAATTGTTTTTGAATATGAGAGCAAAAATAAAAAAAAATTAAATTATAATTATTAAATTTGTTAAAAACATATTGTGTATATTCTATTTTTTTTTTTTTTTTTACCAAGTTTAATCTTTTATATAAAAACTGATGGTTATTCCCTCCACAGTTCTCCAATAACATAACATTTTTAATTTTCTTGTACACTGAAAAAACGATATTCTAATTTAAAAAAACATTACTTAAATATGAGCTAAGAATATGCTCCACATAAATTAAGTGGGAAATTTTCTTACAATAAGATTATCTTAGAATTATATAGTTTTTTCTGTGTAATATTATCCTCTGCATACTTTGTGCAAATATGCAGATTTTGTATCAGTAAGATTCTTGTGGCTGTTATGTAAATGTTCTACAAATTTATGATATAATACAAATATTAGGTAAAAATAGGAAATAAAAAGCAGAAACTGAAAAAGACGGAAACTAATAAACCCCTAAGAAAAAACAAAGAAAAAACAAAAATTTTAATGAGAAAAATTGAAAGAAAATATAAGAGAAAAAATAACAGGAACGCAAAATTATAAAACAGTCACAAAATCTTACTGATGATATAAAATTGCTCATAAAAGAAATATTTTCTAAAAAAAATTTTAAAACTCGATATATGTTTTATAAGACTCTGCAGAATCTACATATTTGCTCACAGTACAAAGAGCATAATATTATAAAAAAATTAAAAATGTTATTTTAGTGGAGAACTATAATCAATTTCAGAAATAGGGAGTAACCGTTAGTTTTTATATAAAAGATTAAATTCGGTAAAAAAAATAGAATAAACAATATTTTTTTATCAAATTTCTAATAAAAATATTAAATAATAATTTATATAAATTGTTTATTTTTGCTTTACATATCTAAAAACAAATTATCAAAATTAGAAAAATATTGTTAACTTCGGAAATTTGTTTGTACTAAAAAACTAACTAGGGTAAATGCGGGGGTAGTCGGACACTTAAGAATTCGATCTTAAATAATGATATTTTTCTTAAAATTAAAAAGTATTTTAACATATTGCTTTGTATGAACCGTTAAATGAGTCATCCATCATTAATTTTCATATAAATTTGCTACAAACATGTCAATATTTAATAAAATATAGCTATTTTAATAAAAAATCAGAATATCAGCAGTAGTCGGACACAACTGTATCAGTAGTCGGACATTTTTCTTTTTTAAAATAATAAAATATTTCTTGGTTTTATGTTATAAAATCTATCAAATTCAGTTACAGAAATAATCCTCTGGCAGCAGGATTTAAATTTGTAAACCCATGTTGTGAATCTTAAATAAAAAAAGAAAGTTTTTCAGTTTTAAAATTTTATACCTCACTACGGCATTTTGAAGACAATCTGTCAAGTTCTGTTGTGATCCTTCAGTGAAAAGGAGGAATTCGTATAAAATAAAATTTTTGGTTATTTTTCTTTTGATGCAGAAAATGTTAGAAAGTTAACAAATTTATAGGTTATAAGTAGTTGTTTTTATGGTATTTACTTTTTCAGCATCTAAAATAATACGAGATATAATACAAGTAATATAGTGTCCGACTATACACAAACACTCTAAAATCTGACAGGTTAGGTCGGAAACGTCAATTACGTCAATTATTTGTAAATTTAAAGTCATTTTAATGTTATTTTCACTTTTAAACATAAAATTAGAGTTTTCATAATCACTTTGTAACATTTTCAAACATAATTACAACCTACAAAACCTTATTTCGTACTAATAAAAATCTCTACCTCCTTAACGGCTGGAATAAGAAATCAGACAAAATGTCAAAACATCGCGGTTGAGTAAATTATTGTTGAATTTTAACTAATTTACAAATCACCAGAGGGCGTTGACGGTAATTTTTATATTCTATAATTCTGAGAAATTTGATAAAATAACTTTGTGAGAAGATTCCGATAGTAAATAATTATTTATTTAACTTCAAAACTGAAAGTGTCCGACTATCGGTACTGTCCGAAATTACCCGCACTCAGGCCCGTGCGCAATATTTGCTTCTGGGGGGGGTTTTCAAAAAATAAATTGTGTAAACATTGTTATTTATTAAAAATAATTTTTTAATCAAAAAAGTTGAAAAATTTTAAAGCAAGTTCAGATCTCTCTGGGGGGGGGTTTAAACCCCCAAACCCCCCCCCCTTGCGCACGGGCCTGCCCGCACTTACCCTATTTTCTCAATTTTTAAAAATTTGATTGTTTAGAGTGTTTTCTAATAATATGTTTGTTAATGTATCGTTATTGAACAACATTTTTATTAAAAATTATCATTATTATGAAACATAAAACAGTTGAAAAAAATGGTTAATTTCAAGGTTTTTCAAATTAAATTAATTAGAACAATAAATGTGTACCTATTTAAAATTTTGATTGTTTAGAGTATTTTATAATAATAAATTTGTTAATGTATCGTTATATGTATGTATCTTCCTTCTTTAAATTAAAATTTTTATTAATCATAATATTCCCAATCCTTACACTTTTTTCAAGTGATCATGACTGATAAGTGATAGATTACAATAATTTATAAGACTAATAATATTTCAGAAATACTCAATTTTACAGCTTTATTTGTTTGTATATTTAGCATTTAAATAAGAAATTTGAAATTTGTCTTTTCTACATTTGTTAAGAATTTAGTACTGAGTATTTTAAAAAAACTTATTAAAATGGATAAAGATTTATGACCTGTAGGTGGCCATGAACAGTAAACTCCAAGCTTGAACCACTTTGCAGGACTGGACTATATAAGGGGACAGTTTTAGCTACATATTACATTGTTTCTATACCGAAACAGAGTTTGTTATATAAAAATGAGACCTTTTTCAATTCAACTGCTACTTTTGGTACTTCTTATGTTCGCTCTGGGAACGTATGGTAAGCAAACAACAGTACAAATAACTATTTTTTATAGAGTTGTAAACAACCCCCATAAATGCAAAAAAAAATGATAATTTTTTTTAAATTACAAATTAATAATTTCTTTAGAATTTTTTACCATAAGTGTAATATATCGTTAATTAACAAATTTATATATGTATTTTTATGTATTTTTCAATTGTTTAAACAATTTGTTATTGTTAATTTACACCTATTATTCAAATAAACCTAGCGAGTTGTAGTTTTTTCTGACTTAACTATTTTTTACATTTAAGATTAAAAAAAAGTATTCAGTAAAATTAACCACAACAACAATTTGCAATTGTTTAAACAAATAATTGTTAATAATAATTAATTCTTTACAAGTGCCCCTACAAAAAGAAACAAAATTTTTGTAATTTTACAAATTAATGGATTCTGGTTAGAATAATAAAGATTATTGACTATAAGTTATTAATTTTTAATTTGTTTGAACAAATTATTATTGTTAATTTTTAACTCTTATTCAAATAACCCTAGTCATTTGTAGTTTTCTCTAAATTAACTATTTTTTATATTTAAAACGAAAAGAAGGATTCAGTCAAATTAACCACAACATCCATTTGCAATTGTTTAAACAAGTGATTGTTCATAATAAATAATTCTTTACAAATGCACCTAGAAAGGCAGAACTTATTCTTAATTTTACAAATTAATGGATTGTGGTTAGAATAATAAAAATTATTGACTATAAGTTATTAATTTTTAATTTGTTTAAACAATTCATAATTGTTAATTTTTACCATTATCATAAGTCACATAGAGAGTTGTAACTTGGTTTACCCTATTAATTGTTTATATTTAAGATCACAAGATATTCATCAAAATTAACTGCAACTGCCTTTTTTTAATGTTTAAACAAATTTTTGATAATAATCATTAATTATTTACCAATAAACCAAGAAAGTGACAAATTTTTCCTAGTTTTACAAGTCGTGTCGTTCTAGGAGCATTTGTAAAGAATTAATAATTATTAACAACAATTTGTTTAAACAATTTTAAGTGATGGCTACAGATAATTTCGCTAAATATCTTATTACCTTCAAAATACAAAGTTACCAAGGTAAGAAAACTACAAATAGCTAGGTGTTTAAGGTTAAAAGTTATAAATTAACAATAATAAATTGTTTAAACAAAGTAAAAACAATAACTCACAATGAATAATATTTCTTATTCTAACTGGAGCCCATTGATTTTTAAAATTAGGAAAAAGTTGTGTTTTTCTAGATCTATTTGTAAATAGTTAATGATCTTTAAAAATAATTTGTTTAAACAATTGCAAATGGTTTTTTTTTTAATTTATTTTGTGTAAATTGATTATTTTTATCAAAATTTTTTTCAATTATTTTCCTTAGGGGTGGTTTTGAAGTGATTATAATGCTTGTTATCAATTAAATTTAGGGGTTAATAATTATTGTTTGGAATTGGAAAAATTAGGGGTATTATAAATTAAGCCAAACAATTTTATATATTTTTATAATTTTTTATAATTTAAGCCAAAAAGAGTTTACATGTAAAAAGGTTAAAAAATTAAATAAGACTACCAGGAATAGTTGATACATATCTTAAATACGTTTTGCAGCTAGGCGTGGACGTAAAGGCAAAGGATTAGCGGCGGTGGCAAATGCAGCCATGGATTTAATGGATAGGTATGGATAGAAGAACGTTTCTTTGTGATAAAGAACATGATCGAATAATATGAATAAAATATTGTGAAATATAAAATTAGTGACTTTCTTTTCTCTCCGTCCCAATTAATAAAAAGCAGAAACTGAAAAAGATGGAAACTAATAAACCCCTAAGAAAAAACAAAGAAAAAACAAAAATTTTAATGAGAAAAATTGAAAGAAAATATAAGAGAAAAAATAACAGGATCACAAAATCTTACTGATGATATAAAATTGCTCATAAAAGAAATATTTTCTAAAAAAAATTTTAAAACTCGATATATGTTTTATAAGACTCTACAGAATGTACATATTTGCACAAAGTACAAAGAGCATAATATTAAAAAAAATTAAAAATGTTATTTTAGTGGAGAACTATAATCAATTTCAGAAATAGGGAGTAACCATTAGTTTTTATATAAAAGATTAAATTCGGTAAAAAAAAAATAGAATAAACAATATTTTTTTATCAAATTTCTAATAAAAAAATTAAATAATAATTTATATAAATTGTTTATTTTTGCTTTACATATCTAAGAACAAATTATGAAAATTAGAAAAATATTGTTAACTTCGGAAATTTGTTTGTACTAAAAAACTAACTATTTTCTCAATTTTTAAAAATTTGATTGTTTAGAGTGTTTTCTAATAATATGTTTGTTAATGTATCGTTATTGGACAACATTTTTATTAAAAATTATCATTAATATGGAAAATAAAACAGTTGAAAAAAATATAGTTAATTTCAAGGTTTTTCAAATTTAATTAATTAAAACAATAAATGTGTACCTATTTAAAATTTCGATTGTTCAGAGTGTTTTACAATAATGAATTTGTGAATTTAGCGTTAATGAACAATATTTTTATTAAAAATTATAATAATTATGAAACATAAAACAGTTAAAAAAAATTGTTAATTTTAAAGTTTATTTTAATTAAATTGATTAGAACAATAAATGTGTTTGGTCTTCCTTTTTTAAAATAAAATTTTTATTAATCATCATATTCACAATCCTTACACTTTTTCTTTCAGAAACACCCAATTTTACAGCTTTATTTGTTTGTATATTTAGCATTTAAATAAGAAATTTGAAATTTGTCTTTTCTACATTTGTTAAGAATTTAGTACTGAGTATTTTAAAAAAACTTATTAAAATGGATAAAGATTTATGACCTGTAGGTGGCCATGAACAGTAAACTCCAAGCTTGAACCACTTTGCAGCACTAGACTATATAAGGCGACAGTTTTAGCTACACATTTCATTGTTTCAATACCGAAACAAAGTTTGTTATCATATAAAAATGAGACCTTTTTCAATTCAACTGCTACTTTTGGTACTTCTTATGTTCGCTCTGGGAACGTATGGTAAGCAAACAACAGTACAAATGAGCCGTTCGCTCAAAGAACCACCTAAGTCGATTTAGGTTTTGGACAAAAAACTTAAATTAAACATCTAGAAACAAATTACATGTGTACTTTACATAATTTCTACCTTGAAATTTTTTTAAAACTGATGATGCATTATCGGATCACATGTTTTAACAAAAAAAAGTTTAATAAAATTATTCTATCTATTTTAAAAACATTTATTTATAACAAAGCACTTAAGTGGTTTTTCAGGCGAACTATAAAAAACCAAACAAAAATAACTATTTTACTAAAATACACAAAATAAAATTATATATTTTAAACACAAAATTTGTCTAAAATATTTTAAATAGTTCCAGCTACAAAACAACGATTTTTAATTTGTTTAAACAATCTTAGTTAACAATTAAATATCTTCAAAAGTTTTGCTTGCTTTCATTTCGTTTCTTTTGTGAAATTAAGCCATTACTATTGGCCTAGAATTACAATACAGAAGAAAATGTTTACTAACAATTTTTATATAGTTTAAACAATCTTAGTTAATAAATAAATAACTTCAAAAGTTTTGCTTACTTTCATTTTGTTTATTTTGTGAAATTAATTAATTACTATTGGCCTAGAATTAAAATACAGAAGAAAATGTATACAAACAATTTTTAAATTGTTTAAACAATCTTAATTAACAAATAAAGAACTTCAAAAGTTTTCCTTAATTTGATTCCGTTTCTTTTGTAAAATTAATTAATTACTATAATTGGCCTAAAATTACTAGGTAATCTAAGTTAAGAAAATTTTCGAAGTTGTTTATTTAAACTATAATTGTTTAAACAACTTAAAAATTGTTCGCAAACATTTTAAACTGTTTTGTAACTCTAGGCCAATATTAATTAATTAATTTTACAAAAGAAACGAAATCTAAGTAAAGAAAACTTTTGAAGTTTTTTATTTGTTAACTAAGATTGTTTAAACAATTTAAAAATTGTCTGTTAAACGTTGTAGTACAAACATTTATATGTATTCAAAAAGAAATACTAAAATCGGTTGATTTTTGAGTTAATTTAATAGTTTATTTAATAAGAAACTGATAATTATTTTTAAAATTTTTTTCGATTATTTTCCTTAGGGGTGAGTTTTTTGATAAAATTAAATAAATGAGACATAGATGAGAATTTTTATAAATGTGAAAGCCAAAAAGAGTTTACATGTGAAAAGGTTAAAAAATTAAATAATTATTAAATGAGACTACCAGGAATAGTTGATACATTTTAAATACGTTTTGCAGCTAGGCGTGGACGTAAAGGCAAAGGATTAGCGGCGGTGGCAAATGCAGCCATAGATTTATATAATAAATATGGATAGAAGAACGTTTCTTCGTCATAAAAAAAATGATTAAATAATATGAATAAAATATTGTGAAATGTAAAATTAGTGACATATTTTTAAATTCTGATCTACCTTGAACCTTTAGAGCAAAACTGTGACCGTTTATCTGTCTAAGTACACAGTTATCAATCCGGATAGTATCCTATACTATATATCCATATAGACATATTTAATATGTATTTTCACGTATTACTAAATGTAAAAAATATATCATTTTCTCTCCGTTTCAATTCTCGAACTTATTAAAAATTTACTTATACGGTAAGTATAAAAATATAATCATATATCTAAACTTTCTACCATGCTTTACTCTGACAGATTAGAAAATGGTAAATGCCGACAAATTCAACCTAGTTTGTCTGCGTCTGTCTCAAATACAAAATTTTTACTGAAAAATATAAATAGTGTAGAAACTGAGAAAAAAAACACTGTCTACTATATTTCAGAGTTAACTTACACTAAAAAAAAATTAATTGAATCAAGTAAATGCATGTACTTGAGGTACTTTGCTTTATAATGTTTTGTGAATTTTTGTTTTTTGAATAAAATAATTTTATTTATTTGCCTTGAATCATTTTTTACTTAATACAACACAGACGTTCTTGATCCAAGAATATCTTGATACCTATAGGTTAAATAGGAGTTTTTGCGATTTGTTTATCAAGCGTGGGCATATCAGAGTGTACTGCGTGGACAGCTTGGTAGAGGTTCGAAGGCGAGCGTCGCAGGTTCAATCCCACTGGACTCCAAAAATTTTTATTCATAATTCATTTTCTCAACTGTATAATAGTTGTTAATTAAATGTAAGTATATTTGCCGTATACCAAGCCGACGATATATTTGAAGCAAATAAAATTTTCTTGATTCAATGATATTGTTTTTGATTTTGTAAAATCAGTACATAAAATGTTTCAAGTGTTTATTTGTAAGTATTTTATTTTTTAACTGAGAACATTTAATAAGAAATAATGAAGAATAAAACATTTAATCAAAAAACAAATTATGTTAAATAAATGAGAAGTTTTCAAGAAAATATCTTCAGATTCATAAGATTGCAAAATTAAGAAAATTAGGTAAAATCAACGAAAAAAGAATAAATTATTTAAAAAATCAACAGTAAAACGTATAAATATAAGAAATCAGTCTTTAAAAAAAAAAAAAAACAGAATAATGAAACAGTGACAGAAAAATATATAAAAAAGTAGGAACTCTTTTTAAAAAATTAAATTATTTATTGACATTTTGTTTAAATTAAACAAATAAATTTAAAAAGGTAATAAAAAAATATTAAAATTAGAAAATTTAGAGAATTATTTTACAAATAATTGAAGAAAAAATAATGAATAAAATATTGGAAAATTTTAAAAAAATTAAAAGAAACAAAATTCTATGAAATATTAAAATGATTTAAAAATGACAATATTTAGTACAAGATTCAATTTACATATAATCTAAAATAAAAGAATAAAAGTCTTCAAAAAAGTAGAAAAATGATAAATTTAAATGTCTAGATAAAAGCATCGAATAAATGTTTCAAAATTTTGTAATTAGAAGATAAAAACTAAACAATTTAAAAGAAGAAAAAACGTTTCTAAGAAATAGAAAAATAATAACAAAAATTAAAGAATTAATTAGTTTAAGAAATTAAGAATTAATCGAAGGGAAGATACTTCTTAATGTTTTTACCTTTTGATTAACTTAAAGAATTATATATATGTATTTTTCTCATTACCGCTGCATTATGATGTGTGGCATACGACTACAATATGATCTAGAAGAACGAGACGACGAAATATAATTAAAAAATTTATTTCAAGTAATAATAAAATTAAAATTTTATATAATAATAATAATTACTATATTAAATATTAATAGGTTGCATTCAATAATTTAAATAAAATAATAATTGAAATTTGTAAAAAATAATTTTTATTTATTTATTCACTCTATAAGAGTGAGATCTCACTCTTTAAGAGTGGGTTTCTCACTCTTGATTGGAGTGGCTCAATTTCCACTCTTAGTGGAGTGAGAACTCACTCCAAGAAATTTAGAGAGTAAATTAATCTAAATTATTATTAAAGTTGATATAATTTTGTAATATATAAATTATAGTTAGTCATAATCAATACCTCGTCATTTAGGCTACCTCATCTGCATATTTTGTCTGTAATCTGAAAAAATTTTTTAATTTCCTGATAAAGAGAATCAAAATTACATAATGAAAAAAAAGTCAGGAACTAACTTTACTTTGGATTTTTTAACGTGGACAGAAAAAGATGAATAAATATAAAAACTAAACAACTTCACTTGAAGTTTTAAAACGTGGACAGAAAAAAATGAATAAATATAAATAGTAACTTACTTCAGGAGTTTACGGAGATTATTATTATTTAATAATTATAATTTAATAATAATGAATAATAATAAATAATAATATAATAATAATTATATATTTATAATTAATATAATATAATAAATAAATAATATTCAGTAATTATAATAAAATTGAAAATTAATATAGGGTTAATTAAAAATATTTTAATAATTATAATAAGTTTTAATTTTATATGTTCAAAAAAAATTTAAAGTTTAATAATTAAAAACAGTAAGTAAGACATTAAATTTCTTTTCAATTATTGTTTTATCAAATTCGTTTTTTAAAAATTAAATTCGGTTAAAAAATGATAAAAAACAATTATTTAATAAAATTGAATTTTGTTTAAATATTATAAAAGTTTTAATTCTGTTACCACATTAATGTACTTTAATTTATTTAATTTACATAAATTTTTTTTAATTTAACAAATTCATTTTTTTAAATTTTATCCATAATAAAAAATATTAACACATTGAATATAATAAATTGTAAAATATTGTAACTACATATTTTGAGCTGAAAAATTGTTGTACGTAAATATTTTAAAAAGTTTTAAATAGTTTTTTTTTTTTTGTAAATGTGAGGTTTTTTTTTTAATTCTGCGTTTTGTATTATTTTCTACTAACCTATAAGTTTAAAAATTCAATATGATTGATTTATATTTTAATTAATATAGGGTATAAAAAAAATAAATTAACTTTTGGACTTGTGCGGTTTCTGCACAAAATGAAATGGAAAACACAGAAAATGTATTAAATCAAGTGAAGTATCACAGTTTTATTAAATTTTTAGTAACATTTATTAAACAATTTTAATTTGGATAATTTTTATTAGCATTTTAGAAATAATAAACATTTTTTAAAAATCACTTTCCAACATTTTCTTAACAATTTTCACATAATTCACTATTATTGTTTTCTGCCTCGCTTTGAGTGAATTTTATTTAGGGAAGAGGGCCCCAAGTTGGCCACTCTTTCGATTTATTGCTGTAGAAGCCAAACCGAATAAAATATATTAAAATGTTTTATAGCGGATGAAAGTACAATTTATAAGGTAACTTATGGCCACAGGGATAAAATTTTATTTTGAACATAAACACTATAATATAAACTGTTTAATATAAATTATTTAACAACGTCTAAAACATTTTAAAAACATCAGAAATAAATATTATTTCATCCATTGCGCATCTTTGTGCGCAGCTTGGAATCATGGACTTGTGCTGTTTCTGCACGAAACGAAATTTTTTATATTTTTTTTAAAGGGTTTAGAGTTTAATAACATATGTAATATTTTACTAGATCGTAGAGGTTCATTTTAAGATAAATTTTCCACAAAAAAGTGATTTTTGAAAAAAATGGACTTGTGCGGTCTCTGCACCAACTGCCTCAATTGTAAACTAATTGAATTTCAACAATTAAAAGAATGTTTACAATTTTTTTTAATAACAAAAATTTAAGATATTAAAAATAATAGTTTTATATACGCGTAATTAATTTCAACAATTAAAATTATTAAACAGCTTTATTTAGTTATTATTTCAGTTAAATATTTTAATTTTAAAAAATCCATTATTTTTAATTTTAACACATTAAATATAAGAAATTGTATAATATTTTATGTACCTACATATTTTGAAACGAAAAATTTTCATATAAATATTTTAGAATCTTTTAAATAGAAGAGATTCGTAAGAAAAATCAATATCTGGTTTTATTTTTGGAAAATTTTTAATTTTAATTTATTTAACATTCTGAAGCAGTAAATTTTTTTCAGTATATGTTTTCTACAGTTTTCTTTTGATAGCTCAAAAAAACGAATCTGAATTTTAATGCAGTTTATAACCAAACTTAATTTCACTAGAAAAATGCTTTATTTTTAATGTTTCCCCAATATGCAATCAATTACAAATATTTTTTTAAATATTAATTTTTTTTAATTTATTTTTACAAAAAAATTTAATACATTAAAATAGTTTACAACTACATAAAATATAATTATCTAATTCTTTTACTAAAAAATAAATATACCAACTTAAATCAATAATAAAAATAAGATAAAAAATTACTACTAATAAGAATAAACTAAAATTAATTAAGAATTAAAACTTTTATAAAATTTAAACAAAACTCAATTTTATTAAATAGGGAAGTGGGCCCCAAGATGGACAGGGCCCCAAGATGGACATTTCGTATAAAATTTTTGTTTAAGGTGACTGCACCTTATGCTTTTTGTCATTTTTGTTGTTTGTATAGACGAAGATTTTGATGCACATTTGAAGAAAAAAAACCAGTTGGTTTTTCTTCTACACATACCACGTAATTTTGTGTCTAAAAAAAGTTTTGTAACAGTTTTTTCCCAAGTTGGTAAAGTTATTTAAATTTATGATTTAGAATGAATACTTAACGTTATAATATTCTTTATTTATCGTATAATAATATTCCTAAAATGATTTTACTAATTCAGTGTTCGTATATATTTTTTTATTGGGGATTAAAAAATGGTGTCATGTACCCTAAGACGGACAGGCCTCAAATCTCAATGTATTTATTTGGATATTTTCGATTTTACACTTTTTTCAATAATTTTTTGAGCCAATTAATTAAAATTTTTTATTTTCCACCATAAAATGTGATGTTATCGTTAGAAAAAATGATATATCGATATTTTTTTATATTTTATTACTTTTTACTGTTAAGCTATTAAATTAAAGTTTTTAGAAATGTTATTTTTTGATAAATTCCGTAAAATGATTAAAAATTAGTTTAAGAATTGTTACACGATGTTAATTTTTTATTTACTACAATTTTCAGAGAATTTTAAGCAGGTGTCCATCTTGGGGCCACTTTTTTTTAGACCGACAATTTTAACAATTAGAAAAAACGCTTTAAAAAATGTTTAAGTTCAAAATAAAATTTTATCTCTGTGGCCATAAGTTACCTTATAAATTGTACTTTCATCGGGTATAAAACATTTTAATATATTTTATTTGGTTTGGATTCTACAGCAATAAGACGAAAGGGTGTCCAACTTGGGGCCCTCTCCCCTACGTGTTTTTTATAATTTTTTAATGGAATTTGATTTTAAAAAAACGAATTTGATAAAACAAAAATTGAAAAGAAATTTTAATGTCTTACTAACTATTTTATTTATTAAACTTTAAATTTTTTTTGAACATATAAAATTAAAACTTATTATAATTTTTAAAATATTTTTAATTAAACTTTTTTAGAATTAAAAATAGGAATTTGTAAAATTTACACTTCGATTAATTTCAAATTAGTTGGGTAATTAAATTATTTAAAATAGTGATGAATTAAATTAAATTTTAGCCTGAATTTTAAAACTAATAAAATAAAGCAAATAAATATGTATATTTTAGAAGCTAATTGAAAGTTTTTAAAATCTATAGTCAGTTTTAAAGTACAATTAACCTACTTAATATTGTGATTAAGCTTTTACGCGTAATTATTGAAATTTGAATTTTACCACCTGACTGGTACGCTTTTTGAAACATAGCTTAGTACTTTTTCTCGCCGCGGGAGGGCCACAGCGAATCTTTCGCGCAGTTAAAGCGACACTCACTCTTTTTATATGAAGCTGAGCTTCGTTGTAAAAATCACAATTCAGATTCGGCCTACTCGGCTCACCCTTCCTGGGTTATTTGGTTTTTTGAACTATGAGCACTTTTTAATTTTTTTTTGCAGAGGCTGATTCTTAAATACTAAATTAATAGGTTAGACATTTTTACAAGTATTGAAAATATACTCTACAAATGTAAATAAATTAATTTGAAGATAATTCAATATCTATATATTTTCCTTGCTTGTAGATTGTGTAACAAAATTTTTTTTTAATTCTTGATGGCCAATCAAATATTAATATTGGACCAATATTGGAAGCCAATATTAATTAAGCTTTATAACATTGGTCGCCAAGCTTAGCCCAATATTGGTCCATTATTGACTGACCATGTCTTGGCAGAGATGTGGACATCCCAAGCTTTTACCAAAATTGGTTCAATATTGGTCGCCAATCGATTGCCAGCATGGCAGCCAATATTGGTCCAATATAACGCTAATTATTAGTCTTGGCGATTATTCACTGGGATATTGCATGCATCTTTAAAAATTTTAATATACTTGAAAATCTATTTTAACTAAACAATTTAAGACACTTGTTTTTGCAGTGTAGGGTATGTGTAGGTCAGACATAGAGTAAGTCTAGGGTAGGCATAGGGTAGGTATTTTGATTGAAGATTGAATTTTGATGAAGATTTCACAAAGCTTGGAGAGGCTTTGTAAAATCTTCATAGGGTCAAGGTGAGAGTAGAGATAGGGTAGTGGTAGGTTAGATTTTTATTTTATTTCATTTATTTTATTTTCTTATCACTAACCATAGCATTCACATAAGTCACAATGCTGAACTCTTAAATTTTACTTGTTTTTGTAAAAGATATTTGAGCGAAATTGCTTTTTCTATGCAATTACTTTCACTTAGAGGCCACTGGAAACAAATTTATTATTTTTTGTAACAGCGCAAGGTGGTTGGAATTTATTGTTCACGGCCACCTACAAATCGTAAATTTTTATCGATTTTTATAATTTTTTTTTAAATACTCAATATTAAATTCTAAACAAACGTAAGAAGTTTGAATTTTTAATTTTTATTTTATATGTTAAATATAAAAATAAAAAAAGCTCTGTAAAAATGAGTATTTCTGAAATATTAGTCCTTATCTTCCTATAAATTAATGTAAGCTATCTCTTGTCAATCATAATCACAAGAAAAAATTTTGTAGCTTCTTATAAAACTTATATCGAGTTTTTAATTTTTTTATTTTATTTTTTTTTATTTAGAAACTGTTTCTTTTAGTAATTTTATATTAGTAAGATTCTTGTGTCTGTTATGTAAATATTCTACAAATTTTTTATATAATACAAATATTTGGTAAAAGTAGGAAATAAAAAGCAGAAACTAAATAAGACGGAAACTATTAAACCCCGAAGAAAAAACCAGTAAACACAAAAAATGTAATGAGAAAAATTGAAAGAAAATATAAGATAAAAAATAATAGGAACGCAAAATTATAATACAGCCACAAGAATCTTACTGATGATATAAAAGAACAATTTTCTAAAAAAAAGTATTAAAACTCGACATAAGTTTTATAAGACTCTACAAAATCTGCATATTTGCACAGAGTACAAAGAGGATAATTTTATAAGAAAATAAAAAATGTTATGTTATTGGAAAACTATAGTCAATTTCAGCAATAGGGAGTAAGCATTAGTTTTTATATAAATGATTAAATTCGGTAAAAGAATAGAATAAACAATATTTTTTTTAACAAATTGCTAATAAAAAATTAAATAATAATTTCCATAAATTGTTTATTTTTGCTTTACATATCCAAGAACAAATTATCAAAATTGGAACATTATTGTTAAGTTTTAAAATTCGTTTGTAGTAAAAAACTAACTATTTTCCCAATTTTTAAAAATTTGATTGTTTATAGTGTTTTATAAAAGTAAATTTGTTAATGTATCGCTATTGAACAACATTTTTATTAAAAATTATCATTATTATGAAAAATAAAACAGTTGAAAAAAATATAGTTAATTTCAAGGTTTTTCAAATTTAATTAATTAGAACAATAAATGTGTACCTATTTAAAATTTTGATTGTTTAGAGTATTTTATAATAATAAATTTGTTAATGTATCGTTATATGTATCTTCCTTCTTTAAAATACAATTTTTATTAATCATCATATTCCCAATCCTTACACTTTTTTCAAGTGATCATGACTGATAAGTGATAGATTACAATAATTTATAAGACTAATAATATTTCAGAAATACTCAATTTTACAGCTTTATTTGTTCGTATATTTAACAACTAAATAAGAAATTTCAAATTCTGCTGTCTTACATTTGTTAAGAATTAAGTACTGTGTATTTTTAAAAAAACTTATTAAAATCGATAAAAATTTATGACCTGTAGGTGGCCATGAACAGTAAACTCCAAGCTTGAACCACTTTGCAGGACTGGACTATATAAGGGGACAGTTTTAGCTACATATTTCATTGTTTCTATACCGAAACAGAGTTTGTTATCATATAAAAATGAGACCTTTTTCAATTCAACTGCTACTTTTAGTACTTCTTATGTTCGCTCTGGGAACGTATGGTAAGCAAACAACAGTACAAATAACTATTTTTTATAGGGTTGTAAACAACCCCCATAAATGCAAAAAGCAAATGATAATTTTTTTTAAATTACAAATTAATAATTTCTTTAGAATTTTTTACCAAAAGTGTAATATATCGTTAATTAACAAATTTATATATATATTTTTATGTATTTTTCAATTGCTTAAACAATTTGTTATTGTTAATTTACAGCTATTATTCAAATAAACCTAGCGAGTTGTAGTTTTTTCTGACTTAACTATTTTTTACATTTAAGATTAAAAAAAAGTATTCAGTAAAATTAACCACAACAACAATTTGCAATTGTTTAAACAAATAATTGTTAATAATAATTAATTCTTTACAAATGCCCCTACAAAAAGAAACAACATTTTTGTAATTTTACAAATTAATGGATTCTGGTTAGAATAATGAAGATTATTGACTATAAGTTATTAATTTTTAATTTGTTTGAACAAATTATTATTGTTAATTTTTAACTCTTATTCAAATAACCCTAGTCATTTGTAGTTTTCTCTAAATTAACTATTTTTTATATTTAAAACGAAAAGAAGGATTCAGTCAAATTAACCACAACATCCATTTGCAATTGTTTAAACAAGTGATTGTTCATAATAAATAATTCTTTACAAATGCACCTAGAAAGGCAGAACTTATTCTTAATTTTACAAATTAATGGATTGTGGTTAGAATAATAAAAATTATTGACTATAAGTTATTAATTTTTAATTTGTTTATTAATTAATTTATTAATTGTTTATATTTAAAATCACAAGATATTCATCAAAATTAACTGCAACTACCTTTTTTTAATGTTTAAACAAATTTTTGATAATAATCATTAATTATTTACCAATAAACAAAGAAAGTGACAAATTTTTCCTAGTTTTACAAGTCGTGTCGTTCTAGGAGCATTTGTAAAGAATTAATAATTATTAACAACAATTTGTTTAAACAATTTTAAGTGATGGCTACAGATAATTTCGCTAAATATCTTATTGCCTTCAAAATACAAAGTTACCAAGGTAAGAAAACTACAAATCGCTAGGTGTTTTAGGTTAAAAGTTATAAATTAACAATAATAAATTTTTTAAACAAAGTAAAAACAATAACTCATAATGAATAATATTTCTTATTCTAACTGAAGCCCATTGATTTCTAAAATTAGGAAAAAGTTGTGTTTTTCTAGATCTATTTGTAAATAGTTAATGATTTTTAAAAATAATTTGTTTAAACAATTTTAAATGTTTTTTTTAGAATTTGTTTTGTGTAAATTGAATATTTTTATCCAAATTTTTTTCAATTATTTTCCTTAGGGGTGGTTTTGAAGTGCTTATAATGCTTGTTATCAATTAAATTTAGGGGTTAATAATTACTGTTTGGAATTGGAAAAATTAGGGGTATTATAAATTAAGCCAAACAATTTTATATATTTTTATATTTTTTTATAATTTAAGCCAAAAAGAGTTTACATGTGAAAAGGTTAAAACATTAAATGAGACTACCAGGAATAGTTGATACATATCTTAAATACGTTTTGCAGCTAGGCGTGGACGTAAAGGCAAAGGATTAGCGGCGGTGGCAAATGCAGCCATGGATTTAATGGATAGGTATGGATAGAAGAACGTTTCTTTGTGATAAAGAACATGATCGAATAATATGAATAAAACATTGTGAAATGTATATTTAGTGACTTTCTTTTCTCTCCGTCCCAATTTTCGAATGTATTAAAAATTTACTTATACGGCAAGTAAATATAATCATATATGGGCGATTCTTACGTAAATGCCCTACTTGGTGGCGTTGAAAAAATACACCTAAATTAAAAATGTATTCTGAAGTGTATTAGTGAATTTTAAAGATGTATATATGAGAGTAACTGGAAACAAAATATACATAAATATATATATTATAACTTCTATTATATTGCACTATAACTGCTGAAATTTCAGCTCCGTTACGTGTCCCTTTTGCAAAATGTTAACTTTAATTTAATAATTTTCGGTGAAAATATCATTATTATAACTCAGCCTTTTTCAAGCATAAAGAGTCTATATTTATGAACAATTTAGGTTTATATTGCACTTCATAATACCTTTTTCATACTTAAAAATCTGTAAAAATATTTTGTCCCTCAATTTTTCCAATTTTTGAACGCAATCTGTAGACTTATAATTAAGGTGTCATGTGTTTAGTTATTACGCCTTTCTAAGAAGTTAAATCTCAATTTTGATCCATTAGCACTAAATCACATGTGAAAAAAGTTTTAAAGAAGAAAAATTTTTACTTAAAAAAAAATTGTTTTTGTGAAAATCACAGCGTACAAAAAAAGCGTTCAGTTCCATGTCATTACTATTATATTACTGTAACAACCATTTGATAGTGTTGTTACCATTTTCTTTAAGTTTTCATGTGAAAAAAGCGATCTGCAGAAGGAATAGATTTATTTTGCAATATTGTAGAAGTGAGGTTAGAATAAACGTCAAATTTCAGCTCCATGGTATCACGTAAAATTTCAGCTCCATGGCCTATATGAAGTGTTCAGTATGCTTCATGCAGAGAAACTTTTTTATCTGTGGTGGTTATTTTAAAATATTATTCTATAAAGTAGTTTAGCAATTCCGGATTACACTGCTCGATTTCAAATTATCCAAAAAATAAAACGAAATATTCATTATTAAATATTGTATTTGCTGTTCTTTTATAAAATTTTATATATGTTAATTAATATCTAAAATACTGTTAGAATATTAAATAATTTATGAATTTATTATTTATTTTCGTTTTAGCAAAATATCAAAAAGAAATTTTTATTTTGTTTAATATATTTGCAATAAAAGGATGCGGTTCAGCTTCACATGGCAGCCAATTTTCAAAAATTTGCTATTATTTTCGTATAAATATAGTTGTAGTAAAATCGTTCAAAATATACTTATATTACACCCTAATAAGAAAAATAAGTGCAGAGAAACATTGAATAAAAAAATTTTTTTTTTTTTTACAAAACTTATCTTGAAATCGGGCAGTTACGCAAGAATCGCCCATATTTAAACTTTCTTTCATGCTCAACCCTGGCAGATTAGAAAATGTCTGACAAAGTCAACCTAGCTTGTCTACGTCTTTCTCAAATACAAAATTTTTACTGAAAAATATAAATAGTGTAGAAACTGAGAAAAAAAAAAGATTAGAACTAAACCGGAAGGAATTTAAGCTGACACTGACTATTATATTTCAGAGTTAACTTACACTAAAAAAAAAGTTCATTGAATCAATTAATGCACGTACTTGAGATAATTTGCTTTATAAGCTTAAATAGGAGTTTTTGCGATTTGTTTATCAAGCCTGGGCGTATCAAAGTGGACAGCCTGGACAGCTTGGTAGAGGTTCGAAGGAGTGCGTCGCGGGTTCAAACCCACTAGACTCCAAAAATTGTATTTCATAGTTTATTTACTCAGCTGTAATAGTTGTTAATTAAATGTAAGTATATATGTAAAGTAAGTTATTTTTCAATAAATAAATCAAATAAAGGTGTTAAAAATATGCAATATATGCAAATATAATGATGAAGAGAAAAAAAGGAGTTTGAGGGAAGGACGAAGGGAGTCAAGAAATTATTAAAACAAGAAAATATTTTTGCAATTAAGAAAATTAGGTAAAATCAAGAAAAAAGAATAAACTATTTAAAAAATCAACAGTAAAACGTAAAAAGATAAGAAATCAGTCTGTTAAAAAAATGAGAAAATTCTATTAATTAAAAAAAAAAACACAAGAATGAAACAGTGACAGAAAACTGTATAAAAAAGTAGGAACTCTTTTCAAAGTATTAAACTATTAATTGACATTCTTTTTTAATTAAATTAAAAAATATTAAAAATAGAAAAATTGCAGGATTATTTTACAAATAATTGAAGAAAAAATAATGAATAAAAGATTGGAAAATTTTTAAAAAATTCAAAAATACAACATTCTTTGAAATATGAGAATTATTTAAAAATGACAATATTTAGTACAAGATTCAATTTACATATAATATAAAACTAGAAAAAAAGCGCACGCCAAATTTTATTATTTCTTAAAATAATGTTTTATTTATGTATAATTATGTAAAATAAAGGAAATACATAATATAATAGAAAAAGAAAATTAATGATAAGAAAACATTGCAAGAAATTTAAATTGATCTGATCATTTGGAAATTTTGATTAATTAAAAATTAATTAAATAAAATAAAGATAAATAATAAAATGAAGAATATGAGGAGTAATTATAAAAAATTATGATATACTTAATACCATTTAGAAACCTTACTTTAAAAAGTTTACCGATCAACACTCTCTGCTCTTAATATTTTAGAACCTTCTTCCAATATAAACAATAAATGAATGTGTGGTAAACCACGCTTTTGAAATTCAATAACATAAACATAAGACTTTTCTTTTCCAAATAGTTTATATTAAAAATAGCAGCAAGTTCATTACACATTTAAAAATTGTAAATTAAATTGTTTTTTTTTTGCTCACGCAGTTTCTATCTCAATGATCTCAGACATTCTTAAAAAATACTTTGTATATGCGTTACAATCTCTCAATAATTTGGCAATACTAAATAATATATCCACATCTAAGTTGTCATGTTTGTTTAATCTATAGCAAATTGCTTCTTCTGGATCTAACAGGAATAATTGACCAAAAGATGTATTCTTATCAATTTCACACCGAAAAAAAAATATTCTTGGATTGAAAGGAATCCTCTCATTTTGATGCGAATTTTCCTCTACAATATGGCCTCTAGAATATCCTCTCCCAATGAGAGGATATTCTCATTTTGATGCGAATTTTCCTCTCAAAAGTAGAGGATACTCTCAAAACAATGTAAAAACGTGAGAGGATTTCACGAAAGGAATGTTCCTCTCATTGGAAGAATATTTTTTTTTTTCGGTGCAGGAAATTGTTGATTTGATAATAAATTCAACCTTGAATTATTTATCAAAATAGTCCCCGCCTTTTATTATTGAAATAAACTACATTGGCATTTTAAGATGCAAAAGCAAATGAATTATTGTAAAGTCTTATATTATTCCTAAAATGGCCAGCAGATATCTTATGAGATCCATCTAACAATTTTTTTAATTCATGAGGGTATTTTTCTGAAGGCAACGATACACCACGATGACTGCAACAATAATTATAAGTTAATTTCTTTTGAACTTTTTCTTTCTCAAAATGTTTAGCCTTGCATCTTTTTCAAAAAAACGACATTTTACCAAGATAATGTTCGTTATTTATACTCTGTCACTATTTACACTTTCCATATTTGTTATTTGTCTCTCTTTCCCATCTCTTCTTTTAACTTAGGTCTTTTACAATACATTTTTTCATATTTGGTACTGCTTTTTTTAGTTTCTTAGTCAGGAATATTAACAACTTTTTTCTGTCCTATTTTTGTATGTACTGAAGGACTATACTACTATCTCCTTTCATTTCTGTAAAGCCGTAATTTGTTTAATAATATAATTTTCTCTTCTGTGTCGCATCTTTTACATTCCTCACATGTAAATTATTGTTGTTTATTTATTTGATATTGCCAATTCCAAGTTTAAACAGGCTTGTGTCCGTAAATAGTCTGATTCACTATAAAAGTAAATTCTATAGTGAAGTAGACTATTTACGGACCCAAGCCTGAGTTTAAACAATTTTGTAAAATTATCCGAAAATGAGATGACACATTTTTTCAAACATCACATACAAATGAGTTCTCATTAAAGCATGATTATATACAACATTCTCAGGGTTAATATTAAAATATAAAGGAATGGCAAACGCAATGGCGTATACTCCACAATTAACAAAATTTGGTTGTTGTTGTACTTTTAAAAAACTACATAAGTTTTGAATGGATATAACCTGCATAAATATTCTCTTTGCTCATCATTTAAACAACCTTCATTAAGACTATTATAAACAAAAAGTTCATTTCCATCATAGTAAGTGCAAATCCAGTGACCCAAAAGTCGATTTCCATTAAACAATATTGTAATATGTGACTTATTCTTATTAAATGCTTTTATTTATTTCATCTAACATTTCTAAATATCCTGTAATTTGTTTTTGAAAACTACCACCTGATGCAAGTTCCAATAATTTCTGAAACTTATACATGTAATTGTCATTTAGCATTTCTCAATTGCGAATAATATCCTAATCTTTAATATTTTAAGTTGAAATATCTCTTCTTTAACTGAGAACTCATTTTTCAGAAACAACTTTCAAAAAAAAAAATTAACTAAAAGTGAATTTTTTATGACTCACGATCTATCTGATATGTTTATCTCATATCTATTTATCTCATCTCATTATCTCATCTCTTTACCTGATCACTCTCATTGTTTCACATGTTTATCTCATAAGATTGTCTCATGCTATTATCTCATATTTTTACCTTATTTCTCTCATTGTCTCATCTGTTTATTTCATATTATTGTCTCATGTTATTGCCTCATATCTTTATCTCACCTTGTTATATAATTATATTATTATTACTTCTTTTACACTGTTATGACTTTTTAGAAACATTATAATCACTTTATTATTAATTAAACATTCACAATTAATTTATTTATTAAGCAGTTATCAATCACTTGTTAAATGAATCCACAATCGCATTTTTTGGACACTTTTAGCATTTCATAACACTAGCTTTATTGAAAATAAGAAGGAAATAAAAAATTTAAACACTTTCTAAATATTGTTACTTTAGTCAACACATTTTGCACACTTTCATTTGAATCACTGTCACTTTTCACATTTAATTTTTACTGTACATTTACTATTAGAGTCACTTTATTATTTATTATTTATCACTTACAGTTCATTTCTTTAATAAACCCTTTTTGTTGACCGTATTAAGAACTATTCAACACAAACTCTTAATAAACAATAAGCATATTAATACTATACACTTTCACATTAAACACATTTTTATTATTAACACTTAATAAAAAATACACAAT
The DNA here is from genome assembly GCA_037103525.1 of Ganaspis brasiliensis. Classification (NCBI taxonomy): domain Eukaryota; kingdom Metazoa; phylum Arthropoda; class Insecta; order Hymenoptera; family Figitidae; genus Ganaspis; species Ganaspis brasiliensis. The sequence goes on along the minus strand of JAZKLR010000594.1, from coordinate 151,428 downwards.
AAGTAGCATTATTCACTTTCACATTATACACACTTAAGTTCTATTCATTGATAACTTTCACTACCATGTACTTCTATACCACGCACTAATGTATTTATCTCTTTTTTCGTTGAAGCTCGAAAATTGTTTCTCTTTTCCAAAACGAATTATGACACTCATTATGCAAGGGTTGGCTTGAAAAACGATTGGCTTTTTTAGTCTATTGTTTGTATTCAGAAAGAAAAATGTAAATTTGAAGAATATTTGAATAATGAGGTAAAATTTCAGAATTTAATTTAATTTCTCTCTTTTCATTAAAACTCAAAAATTTTTTCTCTTTTCCTGAAGCCATTGTCTCTCATTATATAAGGGTTTAATCGAAGGATAATGACACCCTGCAGGTAGTCTATTGTTTGTATTAAGAAATAAAATTTAAATTTCAAGGTAATTTGTATAATGAGCTGAGAGTTTCCTTTTTCGTAAACTTTTAACAAATACCTTCTCTCTCCAACCAAGGAACCAGGTGTAAAAATATCATTTTTCGTTAACTGTTAACGCTTTTCCGTTAACTTTTAACGCTTGCCTTCAGTACTCGCTTCTTATATATGATAAAAGAGTAAAAGTCTTCAAAAAAGTAGAAAAATGAGAAATATAAATGTCTAGATAAAAGCATCGAATAACTGTTTGAAAATTTTGTAATTATAGGATAAAAACAAAACAATTTAAAATAAGAAAAAAAACAAGAAAATAAAATAAATGGAAAGAAAATTGAGATTTGTTTCTTTATTATTCTGAAAAAATGTCCAAAAAAAAAAATGTAAATAGTTCAAAAAATAAAAAAGTTTGTTAAGAATCTACTAAAAAATTAGAATAAATAAATAAAATATAAAAAATGTTTATAAAGACAAATAAAAATTTCACAAAGGAAATTTAATTATGGTTTCTATTGTTTTCGAGGTCGCTGATTACAAATCTGAAGTCAGATTTTAGAAATTCAAAATGGCGGATCCAATATGTCAGGAATAAAAATTTAAAAATTAATCAGTTTTTATGAAAATTGGTCTCAAGTAGTTTTTGGGGCCCCTAGTTACAAATCTGAAGTCAGATTTAAAAAATTCAAAGTGCCGGATCTAATATGGCGGGCATAATGTTTAAGAAATTAGTCATTTTTAATGAAACTTAACTATGTAATATTGTTACATTAAATGTTTACATTAACTAAAATTAAACAAGACCACAAAAAAAATTATGTGAAATATACATTGGCCGGACCAGGTCTTCAATTATGAAGAAATGTATATGTGTAGAAAATAGTTGAATAATGACAAAAATAACTGAACTTTAGAAAAAAAATTAATGAAAAATGAGAAATATACTCAAAAATGAAGTAAAAAAATAAATAAATTAATACAATAATTAAAAAATTGTATAAAATAATTGAAAAATTAACGACATAATTAAAATGTGAAGAAACTAATAATTGAATAATGCCAAAAATAATTGAAAACTGAGCTTCAAAAGTTAATAAATTTATGACAATAATAAAAAGATTGAAGAAAATGACATTTATAGAAAATACTTCTAAAATATCAAAAAAAATAAATAAAATAAATAATAAATAAATAAAATATCTTTAAACTGGAGTAAAAATTAAAAAATTAAAGAGAATAATTAAAAAAAATATTCTAAGTTTGAGGAAAATAATTGGAAGTTGAAGAAATTAATTGAAGTTTGAAGATAATAATTGAAATTTGAAGAGAATAATTCAAAAATGTCAAATAATTCAAATAAGAAAAAAATAATTAAAGTTCAAAGAAATTAATTGAAAAAGTTATAAAAAAATTAAGAAATTCGTGGCAATAATAAAAATAATGATGAAAATAATTGAAAACAGGTGTAAGGAATAGAAAAATTTTATGACAATAAAAACAATTGAATAAAATAATTGCAATTCTTAAAAAGTAATTCTTAAATGACAGAAATAAAAAAAATATAAAAAAAATAATTGTAAAATGACAAAACTAATTGAAATTTGAAGAAAATAATTGAAAAATAACGAAAGTTAATTGAACTTTTGTAGAAAATTGGGATCTTTCTGACAATAATTTGAAGATTTAAGAACACAATTGAAATAGAAAAAAAAATAATTGAAAAGTTTAAAAAATAATTGAAATTACAAGAAGATAATTAAATAATAAAAAAAATAATCGTAATTTGAAAAAAATGATTGATAAGTGGTGCATAAAATTAAATATTAAAAGACAATATTTGAAAAATTGACCAAACAATTAAAATCTTATTAAACTGATTGAATAATGACATAAATAATTAAAAGCTGGTGTATAAATAAAAAATTTAAAGAGAATAATGAAAGTTTAAAGAAAATAATTGAAATTTGTTGAAATCAATTGAAAAAAAATGTAGAAATTTAATAAACTCATGACAATAATAAAAATAATGAAGAAAGTGATTGAAATTTGTAGAAAATAATTGAAAACTAATATAATAAATTTAAAAACTCATGGGAATAAAAAATATTAAATTTATTTATTTATTTATTTACGGGCAAAAGCTCATTGCAATATCAAATTTAAAAATGTATTTCAAGTAACAATAAAATTAAAATTTTATATAACAATAATAATCACTATATTAAATATAAATAGGTTGCATTTAATAATTTGAATAAAATAATAATTGAAATTTGTAGAAAATAATTCTATAATTGCAAAAATAATAGAAATATGAAGAAAATAATCGTAAAAAGACAAAAATACTTGAATAATGACAAAAGTAATCAATCTCTACAATACGTATTTGATACCAATATTTATATATAAATATTATTTATCTTTAAGTTTTTTTTTAAATACATACCTCTCCGAATTGCGGGAGTTCCATTGCTCGACAACTCGAAATTCTAAATACACACGTTTTTCCATTTTCAGAAAGAACTGTGCCATCGCTACAAGTACAATAGTAACTTCCTGCTGTATTTATGCATAAACCACCGCAACCGCCGTTTTGATTTGCACACTCATCAGTATCTTTACATTGAGTCTTATCCCTGAGTTAAAAAAAAGATAATAATTAAAACAAGTTTAAATAAAAATTAACCTGCTGAATACACGATATTACATAGTTCATAAAATTAACAAATTACATCCCTTATGGAAATTTTTGTCAGGAATTTTAAGAAAGGCATGTCACTTTTTTCGACACGAAAGGATATAACTGGAAAAAATGTTACAAAGTTATGTTTACTATTAATCATTATTAAAATTTAATTAAAATGATCTTTATTATCTAAAAGAGTATAAAAAAAAGGGATACGCACATAGTCGTTATAAAAAGTCAAGTTAGTTTCCGTACATCAAAAATCAATGGAAATAAGATGTGCAAAAATTAACCTTGTTTTTGTAATAACCTTGTTCGTGTGAAATACGGTTACTAGCATTTAAAATTTTGTACTAATTGTCGGCTGATATAATTATGCTTATAGCAATAGAAAAAATGACAAACCTGTTATTAATTTCCTGGCATAAATTTTCATATTGTAGCATTACGCATGTACTACATTAATTATAACACTAATTATTTTTTACCTGGTGTCCTGTGTGTAACCTGACCCACAACTGCAAACAAAAGATCCAATAGTATTCAAACAATCCTGAGCACAACCACCATTATTTTCTTCACATTCGTTTATGTCTAAAAAGGTAAGAGTAATTTTTCTTATAACCAAATCTAAACTCGGGATTAGAAGTTCAAAACTTCACTCACCTACACAGCCAGCTCCATGTGATCTGAATCCAGCATCACAGACACACTGATAAGAACCAGGAGTGTTCAAGCATCGACCTCGACAATGCCCCAGGGCACATTCGTCAATATCTGCAGAAAATGTAATTGAAATTGATTTGTAAACATTTGTGTCTCGACTCGGAAAAATCATCACACTAACCTACGCAAGCACCGTTCTCCAATCGATAACCTAGCTCGCACTCGCAGCGGAAACTCCCTAAGGTATTAATGCATTTGCTTCCGTTGCAAGGTCTTTCGAGACACTCATCAATATCTAAACCATGAAAGGATTTCAAATTTTTATTCCGCTCTGACATCATTTTTAAATTGCGATTCTTATTTTTTTAAATTGCAAAATGTGTTCAATAAAATTTATCAGCAAGATTATTTTTCCAATTTATGTTTTTTTCAAATCCCTATACTTCTTGCTTCGTACATTTAATATCATAAGTAATCTTACCCACACAAGACGAGTTCCTGACTTCATATCCCTCTTTGCAGTTGCAGTGAAAGGAGCCGAAAGTATTGACGCAGAAATGCTGACATCCATGTAAACCAGAACACTCATCAATATCAATACATCTTGAGGTATCGTGTTGCATTACCTCAAAACCCTCTGCACACGAGCAAACAGCTACTCCATCTTGATTTTTGCACTTCTGTTCACAATTTTTTTCAATACAAGGATCAACGGCATGACAAGAGGAATTTTCCCTTCTATATCCAGACGGACAGTCGCAATAAAAAGATCCTATTTCATTGACGCAGAAATGCGAGCAGCCACCATTATTAATTTCGCATTCATTCAAGTCCAAACAGGTTTTTTTGTCGGGTGATAAAGAAAATCCTTCCGTACACTGACAGAAGAAACTTCCTTTTGTGTTGAAACATATGTCCGAACATCCTCCGTTTTCTTTTCTACACTCATCCAAATCTTGGCAACTTCTCATATCTGGAAGTAAATGATGTCCGTTTGGACATTGGCATTTAAACGAGCCATCTAAATTAATACACGTGTCCGAACAGTTTCCATTGTCTGTCAAACACTCATCAATGTCCGCACAGGTTTTATCATTAATTAGATGTAAGCCGAGAGGGCAACTGCATCGGGCAACTCCTCGGTCGTTGAAGCAGGCATGAGAACACCCACCGTTATCGATTTTACATTCGTCAACGTCTACACACGTCTGAGAGTCATTTGCCAAGTCCTGACCCTCTGGACAGATGCATTTCCATGATCCTAGAATGTTTAGACAGTCGTAAGAGCAATTAGCCATTCCGTTGTTACATTCGTCTACGTCTATGCAGCTCTTCTCGTCGATGGACAATTCGTATCCTTTCGGACAACTGCAAGAATATCCTCCTATCGTGTTGTTGCAGAAATGCGAGCATCCACCATTTCTTTCGAGACATTCGTCAATGTCTAGACAAGTGGATCTGTCCGGGTGTAGATAGTGGCCATCGTAACAAGTACACAGGTAACTTCCCAAAAGATTCAAACAATTGTGGGAACAATTGTGATCCGGTAATAGACACTCGTCCAGATCAATGCAGGTTTTTTTGTCTTCAGGAAGCAGCACAAACCCTGCAGGACATTCACAATGGTACCCTCCTTCTTGATTAACGCAAGTGTGCGAACATCCTGTTTCTACATCGTTCTCAAATTCCTCACACTCATCTATATCTTCACAAGTCTTTAGGTCAGACTTCAACCTATATCCGGGTGGACAGGAGCAAATTGTTTTTTCATTTTCTTGATGGCAGTGGTGGGAACAGTTTCCATTGTCAATACCGCAAGCATCAGAAGTTAAACAAGTGAAATTATCCTCCGCAAGAGTGTAGCCAACGAAACAAGAACATTTGAAAGATCCCACAGTGTTGATACAGCCTTGGGAACAATTTCCGTTCTTTGTGAGACATTCGTTTATGTCATCACATAATGTGTTGTCTTCAGAGTTGGAGACAAACCCAGATTTACATGTGCATTCAAAGGATCCGTAATTATTGACGCACAAATGCATGCAATTGTTACTATGGTTTAAACACTCATCCACATCAACACACTGCTTGTTATCCTCAGCCAATTGGAATCCTGAAGGACAGTTGCAGGAAATACTGCCGTTGATAAAGTTACAGATATCAGAACAACCACCGTTATTGTCTAAGCACCTGTTATTTACAATACACACTGATTGATCATCAGTCAAAGTCATTCCTGGAGGGCAGGAGCAGAAAATATTTCCATCCTGATTATTGCAATAATGCGAACACCCGCCGTTACTTACTGAACACTCGTCAAATTCTAGGCAAGTCTTCTCATCGATTTGAAGTCTGTGGTTGTGAGGACACGCACACTCCACACCTCCGTCAATATTGATGCAAAAATGAGAGCACCCCGCATTATCATTATCACATTCATTTATGTCTTCACAACTTCTACGATCTGCACCGATTTGGTAACCTTTAGGACACTCGCAGTAGAAGCTTCCTTCAGTATTTACACAACGATACGAACAAATGCTATTTATTTCATTATTAGCAATGCATTCGTTGACATCCACACAAGTCTTGTTGTCATGAGTTAAACCATATCCTTCGGGACATCTACATTCGATTGTTAAAACCGTTAGGGTCTTCTTCATACGAACACACTCGTGGGAACATCCGAAATTTTCACACGGATCCGCCTGACTGCAATTTCCAAATAAACATTCTCGATTGGAATTTGAGGTTTTTTCAGTAATATGTAAATTTGCATCTGTAGACAATTCTGTACTGTATTCTGGAATGTTATCTGTACTGGATTCTAGATTCTTATATGTAGTAGATTCTAGATTTTTATATGTACTATATTCTAGATTAGTATCCGTAGTAGATTCTATGCTTTTATAAGTACTAGATTCTAAATACTCCTCCGTGTTAGACTCTAGAGTTTTATCTGTAATGATTCCTGTATAATCCGTAATGTCTTCTTGGCAGTTTTTCTCGTCCTTATCAATTGTCATGTTTTCAGGACAAAGACACCGATAGCCACCGTCAAAATTTTGGCAATAATGAGAGCAGTCATGACCAGTAACACATTCATTGACGTCTTCACAAGTGACACCATCTTCCCCAAGTTCGTAGCCTCCAGGACAAGCACAAATGAAACTTCCGTTGGAATTGATGCAGTAGTCAGAACACGTGTGGTACTTCAATATGCATTCGTTGATGTCCTCGCAGGTTTTTTTGTCCTCAAATAACTCAAACCCTTCAGGACATTCGCAATAGTAAGATCCCTCGATGTTGACACATTTATGTGAGCAGACATGAGAGCCCTGTACGCATTCGTTTACATCCTTACACGTTTTCTCGTCATCGTTAAGCTCAAATCCCTCGGGACAACCACACCTAAACTGATCCATATCCCTCTCGCAAGTATGTGAACATAAGTAATCTTCTGGACAAACGGAACCATCAGTAACACAAGTTCTAAAATCGTCACCAATTTTTAAACCCGAAGAACATTCGCATTTATAACTTCCAGGAAGATTGTGACATATTTGACTGCAATCATGGATCCCTTCGGAACATTCGTTGACGTCTTCGCAAGTATGATTGTTAGGGTGAAGTCGGTAGCCTAAGGAACAGAAGCAGGAGTAAGAGCCTTCATCGTTTTGACAATGATGTTCGCAGTTATTTTTTGAACTGTCATTACATTCGTCAACGTCTTTGCAGGTTAGACCGTTTCCTTCCAGTTCATATCCCCAGGGGCATTCACATACCCCATCGTTCTTAACAACACACTTTTTCAAACAAAAGTCATCTTTGCAGTGGTCGGAGGCAAAACAAGTAATGCGATCAGCTTGTAGATGAAATCCAGAAGGGCAAATGCATTTGTAAGATCCATAAACGTTGATGCAAGTATGGGAACACTCATGATCTTCCTCAAAACATTCGTCTATGTCCTGACAACCAGAACCGTTTCTTCTGAACCCTTCCGCACAGAAGGGATCACCACACGTCAGTCCGTCACTCAGTAACTTTAATCCTACCGGACAACCACATCTGTAGCTTCCGGAAGTATTTATACAATCATGGGAGCAATCGTGTTCGTCTTCCTGGCACTCGTCCAAGTCTTTACAAGTTTCCCCATCATCCTCTAAAACAAAACCTGTCCGACACGAGCATCTGTATGTGTCTTGCTCTTTTATACAATCATGTGAACAGTTTATATTTACACATCCGGTCTCTATACAATTTCTGCCTGATTCGTCGAGATCATATTGAGGGGGACAGGAGCACTCGTAGCTTGCATAGGTATTAATACAATTGTGAGAGCAATCGTGGATACTAATTAGACATTCATCAATGTCTTGGCAATTTCTCTGGTCTTCTTGGAGAGTCGTTCCCGCCTGACACGTGCATCTGTAACTTCCTGGTTCATTAACACAGGCGTGTGAACAATCATGATTCCTGCTACATTCGTCTATGTCTCTGCAGGTTAAAGAATCTTCGGATATTTCGTACCCTGAGGGACAAAGACATCTGTAGCTGCCTATTTCGTTCCAGCACTGGTGTGAGCAATTGTGTTGATTGTTTAAACACTCGTCGACATCTTGGCAGTGTTTTTCGTCAGCATCTAACACCAATCCTGTAGGACAGCTGCACTTATAGGACCCATAAAGATTTTCACAGTTGAACTCACAATCATGCTTTTTATCACATTCGTTCACATCAGTGCAGTTGTGTTTCTCTGCTTCTTTTAATTCGAGACCGTCTGGACAGGAGCACAGGAAACTTCCCTCTAAATTGATACAGGAATGTGAGCAACGAACCTCTTCACACTCGTTGATGTCGGTGCAAACAAGACCGTTAGAATCCAATTGATATCCTGAAGGACATAAGCAATGTGGTCCTTCTGGTGTGTCTTCACATTCGTGAGAACAGTTTGGGCTCATTGAGGCACAACTTTTAATGGGTTCAATTTCGAGGCAAGTGGTTTTGTTATCACTCAGAGAAAATCCAGTAGGACATGTGCAAGTATAAGATCCTTCTGTATTGTGGCAGGAGTGAGAGCAGATGTTGGGGGTTCTCAGGCACTCGTTTATGTCTTCACAGGATACTCCGTCTTCCTGAATATCGTATCCTGAACTACAGGAACAGTAGTAACCTCCTTGCTCGTTTACGCAAATTTCTTCGCAACCGTGAGGCTCTCCTTCGTCTCCTTCAATGCATTCGTCAATATCTGAAAAGATAAATGACCAAAGGCATTTTATACTATGGTTTATTTCTAAATAAATTTCTGGTCAGATGATAAAAATGAATATACTAATACTTAAGATTGAAATTATTGATTCTATCGTAGAAAATGTATTTCATAGTATATATATATATCCATTTTGATAATCAGAGTATCGTCGAGGTATCATTTAGAACTTATAGCTAATCCGTTAATTAAAGGGAATCAATTATTATGAATTCGGTAATAATTGAGATTACAGCTCCTCTGGATACAAAATAATTAAACTAAGCTACAAAATAGTGTGTCATGTGTAATATTATCAATAGAAGAATTTGTAAATGTAATTCCTGTGTAACGAAGTGAAATTTTGCTATGCTCCGAATTTGCTCGCCGGAGCCAAGGTTCTCAAATTATATTCACTTATTCTGGAAATCTAGATTATTGACCTTAAATATTTTACTTAATTTCTACTGTCGCTTTGGGTCAGGTAAAGTCAGTAGAACTCACAGGATTTCTATTAGTGAGAAATAAGAAATAATATGTATTGACCAAAATTATAAGAAAGTACAAAATAAATATAATATAAAATAAATTTAATTGATAAAGAATATAAATAAAATAAAAGAATTTAACAATAAAAATATAATAAATAAAATACAATAAAAGTGCTTAAAGAGCCGGCGTTTACAAAAAAAATAAAGAAAGAAATTCATTTTGTTACATCAGGACTTCGTCCTGCCAGAACTCTCTTTGAGTTTGGTTTTCCGGAATCTATAAACAGATTTAAAAAAAACAATGTAGATTACATAATAAAATAATAAATTTGATTCAATAAGAATTATTCGGAACACTCGGTCGCGGATTAACTCGGTAAACTCCGTCTCCAATACAATATAAATTACGGACGAACCGCTAAAAAAAATTGACGCCGTCATTCACCGTGATGTTAAAATAAAATCGGCCATCTAGACACGTATGGTCGATTCGCGGTTACGTGAAATGAAATTAATTATCAGGTAAGACAATAAATCAATTAATTCATATTGACGTTAATTACGCGCTTCAGTCCGGTAAAAAACAATTAAATCTGAACGCGTAATTTCAGGTGCGTGGTGAATTTATTTGAAGAACAGTAAAACAACGCGGGTGTTCACCTAGCATAGTCTGTTCTCCAATGACGTAGCACTGCGGTAGCCCATGTGACAATCTACGTCAATAACTCGGCGCGGGAGATTTTAAAAATTGTTTCGAACACTTACCTACGTCATAAGTGTTCTAGCAATTTTCTCGAATCCTCTGATCATTCGTGATGGACCACGACGATGATCAGGAATTCGTCACGGAGTGACTTTACTCCAGCCAAGATTCCTTAGTCTACGAGGTAGATGTCCAGAATTTTATCGTGTCTGAGACTCCACGGTGAACCGTGACAAATCTCAGGACGATCCTGGCTAGAGGAAAACAAAAGTTTTCCTTCGATTTTCCATTGGAGGACCAATGCCAAAATCTCCGGAACGGTTTCCAGATACCATTCTTGAAGAACCAAGTCTATGGCATCTGGAGGAGTCAGAGAGACTTTTCCCGAGATGTTCTTTGTTTCGCTCCTTGGGGCCGACTCCCCGATCTACAGGCGTGCAGGTCGATATATAGATGCGGCTCTGGTAAGGGGTTGCGCGATCATATTACTTAGCGCCATCTGCGCTGTGTCTGGCGTTCCGCGCCATCTTCCGTCGATGCGCGTGTCAGGATGCGCGGCTGTTTAGCAGACTCTTCTGATAAACCACGTTTTGACAGTTTAAAAATAAGACGAGAGTGTAACTTAACTTCAAAGTTAAGTTTAATTTATTTTTACATAAAATAAATTATAAAGAGTAATTTAAAAGTCAAGTGCAATTGTTCGTCACACCTGTTATTCCCTCAATAATGAAAATACAAAAATATAAACTATATTTCATAGTGTTGAGATATTATAATTAATTTTTCAATCTGATATGATTATTAATAATCTAAATACTCAGAATTTAGTAATAATTATAGTATCGGATGTATAACATCTTATGATATTCTTAAACAATGACTCGTAACACACGAATTGAAATTATTTCAAAAATTATTCCTAAAGCAACAAAAGTAGTTTTTTTACCGTGTTCAGTAAAAATTAAATGAGAAATTATTCCAATCCTAGTAAAATTGAAATATAAACTTCAGGTTGACCAAAAAATTGTCGTATATTTAAAATAGTAGTAAATAATTTTCCCCTAATTTTTAAATTCAATTTCTGCAAGTTTCAATTCTTTTCTTTAATTTTTTAAAATAAAAATTTTCCAGTTTTAATTATTTTCTTCAATATCAAATTAGTTAAATTATTATTTATTAATTAATTTTCAACTTTTTTCGTCATTTTTCAATTATTTTTTCAAAATATGTTTTTTTTTTAATTCTAATCATTTTTTTCGAATTGTAAATTCATTTATCTACATTCTTACTAAGAAATTTATTATTTGTCAGTAATTTTGCCATATGGAATTCCATAGGGCGACTTTTATGCTCTATGGAATTTGCAGACGTACCATACACAAGTCGCCGCCCCTGAATGTATAAAACTTACTAAACTTTGCTTTATTTTGCTTAAACACATAAAAACAATAAGAAAAGTAATTAGACTAAATTTGTGGAAAATATATTAAATTACTTCAAAAGAAAATGAAACTTACGATTTCTGTGCGTAAAATACGTAATTATTGCGGTATTTCTAATATCATAAATCTTTACTTACCAATACATTCACCACTTTCAGACCTTCTGAAGCCCTCTTCACAATTCACTAATCCTGGAAGTTCTGTGATTCCCTCGTAATCCTCGTCCTCGTCGTCTTCCTCGTCATTTTCCTCGGCATCGTAATCCTCATCCTGCAAGATTTTCGACGACTTGTTTAGTTTCTGAACACACTTGTAAGACCCTTCTGTATTCTCACACTCTTCTCTTGATTCATTACAAACTTTTGTCTTTCCCTCGCATTCATTGATATCTATAATTATAAAATACAAGTCTGTAGATAATACGTCTTCTTTCCCTTAACTTAAATTTTATATTCCTAAAGTTTTCAGTACCCTTGCAAGTTTTGAAATTTTCCTCTAAAGTAAATCCATCGTGACACAAACAAAATACACTTCCTGGCGTATTCATGCAAATTTGAGAACATCCTGCATTATTTTCTTCGCACTCATTAATGTCTTCACAGGTGTGATTATCCTGTGACAATTTGAATCCTGGGATTTTAATGCAACTGCACTGGTAACCGCCATCAAAATTTTTACACGTGTCTTGACAAGCTCCAAGACCATTATTTGGTAAGCATTCATTTATGTCTATAAAAAGTTTGAATTTTAAATTATTATTATTATCATTATTATTGTTTATAAACAGTATTATTACAAATTTTAGTTGTTCAAAAAATAAAAATTTTTTACTATAAATTCATAATATTTCAATTATTTCGATTTAAAAATATTTTCAGATATTTTATAATTAAAATATTTTCAAAGTTTAATTAATTCCAATTTTAATTTAATCAAAGTTGTGCGACTCAAATTTAAATCTGCATTAATAAAGTTCGACATATTTTTGTAAATTGATTAACATTTTTTCGTTTTAAGACGTCAGAAATTTCAAAATACAAAAAATGTCTGTCTGCCTGTCTGTGTGCGATCAAATGAAACTTGGTAGTTTCTTAGACATCCACTTAACTTTAAATTATTGACTTGAATTTGAGTTATAGATATAAAGTTTCATTAAAGTTGAAAAAGTATTGAAGAGGAATTGAAAAACTATATTTTTATGGTATTTTATGGAGATAACCTAGACGTTAATTTGTAAAATCATGTTCGTCATCAGCGCACCAAAAGACATAAGTATCAGTGGCGTAACTAGAAGGACAAGGGCCCTGGGGCAAAAGGAAAATAGGGCACCAATTATATATGATTTTTTAAACAGATGTTTTTTTCTTTTAAAATTTTAAATCATATTTCACCTTATTAAAATGTTCTCAAATTTTTAACTTATAGCAATTTTAATTTCTTCAAATTTTAGTTAATATGAACTTGCATTGATTAAAAGTTCAATTAATCCACGTTTCAAATATACCTACTAAATTTGAATTTTAAACTATTTTAATCATTTTTTAATTATTTTCTGTAATTTTTAATTCTTTTAATTATCTTTAAATTGATTTCCTAAATCTTAAGTTTACCTTCCGCAAATTTCAATTATTTTTATTTTTTTTATTTTTTCAATAATTCTTTCAGTTTTAATTATTTCCTCTTCGACATTAAATCAATTTCATTATTTATCGCTAAATTTTATATTATTTATCGCAAATATAAATTAATTTGTTTCATTTACTATTATTTTTTCATTTGGCAATTATTATCTTCAATTTTGAATCATTTAAATAATTTTTTAATTAATTTCCTGAACTTTCAAATATTTCAAATAATTTTTTTGTTCAATTTTCATTTATTGTCATTATTTTGTAATGATTTTTCCATCTGTTAATGTTTTTATTATTTTTCAATTATTTTCCTAAATTTGCTGTTTTTATCACAAATTTAGATTAGAGTCATCAATTTTCCATATTTTAAACGATTTTTTAATTATTTTCTTTTGATAAAGAAAAAAAAAATTTGCAATTTTTCTATTATTTTTTTAAATTTCTAATTATTTTCATTATTTGGCATAATTTTAAAAAAAATTTAATTATTTACCTGAAAGTTCAGTTATTTTTATCAAACTTTTATCATTTCTGCGATTTTTTAATAATTTGCTTTAATGAAAATTTCTTCAGTAATTTTATAATTACTTTATTAATTTAAACATATATTTTATGAGATTTTCAAATACTTTCCTTAGATTTTATTTACTGTTATTAATCTTTCATATTTAAATTATTTTCATCATATTTCAATTTTTTTCTCAATCTTAAATTATTTTCAGGATATTTTAGTTACGTTGTTCAATTTTGAATTTTTTCCCTGGATTGTTAATTATTATTTACATTTTCTAAAATTATTTTCTAAGATTTTTAAGTATTTTTCTAAAAATTTAATTATTTACATCAATTTTCGATTATTTCTGCGATTTTTTAATTATTCTCTCTAATTAAATTTGTTTAAGTGATTTTAAAATTATTTTCTTTTTTTTAACATATATTCTATGATTTTTTCAATTATTTCTCTCAAATTTTATTAACTGTTTTTAATTTTTCATATTTAAATTTTTTTATCATATTTCAATTTCTTTTCTTAATCTTACATTACTTTCAGCATATTTCACACTTACTTTTTTTAAATTTTCATTTATTTTTATTATTTTGCCACGATTTTTTCCATCAGTTAATATTTTCATTGTTTTTCAATTAATTTCCTAAATTTGCTGTTTCTATCAAAAATTTAGATAAGAGTCATCAATTTTCCATATTTTAAACGATTTTTTAAGTATTTTCTTGTGCTAAAAAATTAATTTTGCAATTTTTCTATTATTTTTTTAAATTTCAAATTATTTTCATTATTTGGCATAATTTTAGAAAATTTCAATTATTTTCATCAATTTTCTTTTATTTCTGCGATTTTTTAATAATTCGCTTTAAGGGCTTGTGATGGAGTATGACGTCACTTGTATAGGCAAAATTTGTCCGTAACTGTTCTCTTAAAATATTGAATATTTTTTTATGAAACATGGTAGAATTACTTAAAATGTCATTAGGAAGGTCTCTCAGACCCGAGTTTGTTTGAATTTTGTCTCAAAATTGATTTTTAAAAAAGTTTCTAATTTTTCGAAAATTTCCAAAAATTAAGTTTGGGCCAAAATTTAAACAAATTCGGGTCTGAGAGACCTTCATAATGACATTTTAAGTAATTCTCCCAAGTTTCATGAAAAAATATTCAATATTTTAAGCGAAAAGTTGCGGACAAATTTTGCATATACCAGTGACGTCATAATCCATCACATGCCCTTAATCAAAATTTTTCCAGTAATTTTATAATTATTTCCTTTTTTTAAACATATATTCTATGATTTTTTCAATCATTTCTCCCAAATTTAATTATTATTTTCAATTTTTCATATTTAATAAATTATTTGTATCATATTTCAATTTTTTTCTCAATATAAAATTATTTTCAGCATATTTCATTTATTTTTTTCAATTTTGAATTAATTTGATTATTTTTCAATTATTTTCCTCGATTGTTAATTATTACTTTCATTTTCTAAAATTATTTTCTAAGATTTATAAGTGTATTTTTCTAAAATTTAAATTATTTTCTTTAATTTTTAATTATTTTTATTTGCTTCCTTAACTTCCAAATTTTTTTTATTCATTTTCAAAAATTTTAATTATTTTTAGTTCTCTTCAATTCTTTTATCCAATTTTTATTTATTTTTATTTTTTTCAATTTTTTAAGAGCTTTATGTATTTTTCTCAAATTTCAATTATTTTTTTTTTTATTTAAAAAAATTCCGTAATTTATTCAATAATTATTTCTTTCAAATGTCATTTACTTTTTACAACTTATCATTGTTTTTATCATATTTCAATTATTTTATTCAAGTTTCAAATTTTAAAATCATTTTTCAATTATTTTCCAAAATTTATCTCCCTTTAATTTTCAATTTTTTTCATTTGTATTTAATTTTGAAAATGTAAACTATTTATCTGACATTTCGATTATTTCATTCCATTTTCAATTATTTATATTATTTTTCATATTATTTTCTTCAATTTTCAATTACTTCCGTTCTTTTTTATAATTTCCAAGAAAATTGTAATTATTTCCTTTTAATAAAAAATTATTCTCTTTAATTTTAGGTTATGTTGGTCTTTTTTCATTTATTTTCTCTAATTTTTAAGTATTTTCTTTGTTTTTTCAATGAACTTGTGAATGTTTTAAGTATTTTTCTGAAATTTTCTTCAACTTTTCTTTATTTAAAATATATTATGTAATTTTTTCAATTATTTTATCAAATTTTAATTATTTCCTTCAATTTTCAATAATTTAATTTCCAACTTTTAATAATTTATTTTTTAATTTACAATATTTTTCTCTAATTTTTCATTATTTAATTTTTTCAATTTAATTTTAAGATTTTCAAGTATTTTCTCAAGTTTAACTTATTTTCTTTATTTTCAAAACATTTCTATAATTTTTTAAATTACTTCCCCATTTTTTTATTGATTTCATTCTTTTTTCAATTAATTTGCAAAATTTTGTTCATTTTCAATTTTTTTTGCAATTTTTTTAGTTCTTAAATTTTATAAATTTTGTCCTGAATAATTATTTATTTTCTTTATTTGTTTATATAAATTTATTTTAAAGTATCATATTTAAAATATTTATAATTGTTGATAATGCAAGGTGTAGAAATTAATCGCGCGCCAGCGCGTGTTGTTTAATTTAGTCAAGCTTTAAATTACAACAATTAGTAAAGTTTTTGGAATTTTTTTTTTTTTGAAAGGTCTATTAGGCTTGACCAAGGGCCCACTTTGCCCCTTAACAGTTACGCCACTGATAAGTATACAAAGTTTAAAAAAAATATCGGACATACATCGTTTGTCAATGTAACAATTAACTGAATCCTATACCCGCAGGTTAAATATTTGCCATCCACTAGAAAACTGAATTTGAAAATGCGAACAGCATAGAAGTAAATTTAACAGCGAAATTAAATTATCCCTAATGAAATTAAACTTGTCAAAATTTTATCAGAAAGTCCACGAAAAGTGCAAAAAATTTGCAAGAAAACTCATTAAAAAAGTAGACCGATAGATAGAATCGTGCCTCGTTCAATTAGAGTTGAAATTAGTTTTTTCGTAATTAACCGAAGAAACTGCTCCTTTCCCCGCTTAATGGCCAGGACGCGAAATGATACGAGCTGAGAGTTATGAAATTCTAACTTTTGACTGTGTTACTTTTGATGAACTTACCGAGGCAGAGTCGAGAGTCCGCGTCCAAGGAAAATCCTGGGGGACACTCACAGTGAAAAGATCCTTGATCGTTCTGACAAATGTGCGAACAGCCAGCCGTCCCTTCAGTGCACTCATCGATATCTAAGAGAAAAAAAAAAAAGAAGAAAAATCGCTTCATAAATTTTCCTCTATAATATGTGGACGTATTTATTTCACATCCTCAGTATATTGTGCATTCTTTTTCCTCTCAGTGAACAAATTCGCTGCTTTATGTAGTACTACTGAGAGGAAAATAAGTGAAATTCCTTCTTGTCTTTTTTGCCTTGTTTCGTTTTATGGTTATTCCATTCAGAAGAATGGAGGTTCAAGATATATTCCTTATTTCGTTCCTCGCGTCGAGGCAAATTTGATATATAGACATTACCATAAATGCTGATCCTACTCATAACAACAAATATATTCAGATCAGCGTGACATCTTATCTTCAATTTAAATATTATTGTCATAAAACAGAAATATTTGAAACATATATTACAAATTCTGATATTAAACAATTTTTAATCTCAGAGACTTTTTGAATTAGTTTATTTTTAAATTATCCGCGAATTTTGAAAACGAGGCGTGAATTTTGAAACCGAACCGAGAGTTTTGAAAACGATCTGTGAATTTTTAAGAAACTTTCAGAATTCGTAGATAAATCCTAAAAACTTGAATTTTAATCTTGTATTCTTTAATAATAATTTTAAAAAATTAAAGTTGAAATGATCGGAATTCAATATAAAAAATTTTGATAGAAAGATAGATGAAACGTATATTAAACTACAATAGTAAAATATTAATTTCTAGCAATAATAACTACGTTGGCCCACGAGAAATCAAAATTAAAAAAAAATTGAAATCAAAGAAAATAGTTAAAAATTATAGAAAATAATACAAAATTGAATAATACAATTGAAAATTGAAGAAAAATAATAGAAATTGGAAGAAAATGATGAAAAATTGAAGAAACAAATTCAAAAGTTAAAAATAAAATTGAAATTTGAAAAAATAATTGATAATTGAAAAAAAATTACAAAACGTGAAAATAATTGACAATTAAAAACAAAATTCGAAAAATGGCTAGATTAATACACAACGAAATAAAATAGTTGAAAAACTCAAAAAATAATTACTAAATTTTAAGAGAACAATTGAAAATTGAGAAATTTGTAGGCAATAATTCTAAATTGCGGAAAATAATTAATAATTGAAAGAAATAATTAAAAAATTCAAGAAAATATTTGAGGCAGTTTGTGCAGAAACCGCACAAGTCCATAAACCGAAATTGTTCAGGAATCAATAAAAACGCATTTTCTTGTAATTGTGAGAATTTTTTTTCAATTCTGTTTTTTCCATTATTTCCTGCTAACCTATAAGTTTAAAAATTCAAAATGATTGATTCATATTTTAATTAACATAAAGTATAAAAAAAATAAATTAACTTTTGAACTTGTGCGGTTTCTGCACAAATTGAAATGAAAAACACAGAAAATGTATTGAATCAAGTAAATTATCACAGTTTTATTAAATGTTTAGTAACATTTATTAAAAATTCTTAATTTGGATAATTTGTATTAACATTTTATAAATAATAAACATTTTTTAAAAATCACTTTTCAACATTTTCTTAACAAATATCACATAATTCACTATTACTGTCTTCTGCCTCGTTTTGAGTGCATTTTATTTATAATATAAACTATCATAAATTATTTAACAACGTCTAAAACATGTCAAAAATATCATAAGTAAATATTATTTTATCCATTGCGCATCTTTGTGCGCAACTTGAAATCTTGGACTTGTGTTGTTTCTGTACGAAACGAAAATTTGATTTTTTTAAAAGGGTTCAGAGTTTTGTAACTTATTTAATATTTTACTAGATCGTAGAGCTTCACTTAAAGATAAATTTTCCATAAAAAAGTGATTTTCGAAAAAATGGACTTGTGCGGTTTCTGCACCAACTGCCTCATTTGAAAAATGACAAAAAAAAATTGAAAGCAATTGAAAACAGAATTCGAAAAATGACTAGATTAATAGAGAACTGAAAAAAATAATTGGAAAAATGAAGCAAGAAACATTAAATTTAAACAAAATTAATGCAAATTGAAAATTAGGAAAATTATAGAAATAATTGTTGGAAATATTTGCCCATTGAACAGCTGGATTCAAAATAGAAAATATTAATTAAAATTGAAAAAATCATTGAAAATTGAAAAATGAAATTAAAGTTTAAATAATATAATTAAAAATTCAGAAAAGTAATTGAAAAAGCCGAGAGTCATTGAATATATAAGAAAATAATTAAAAACTGAAAAAAAGAATTAAAGTTTTAAAAAAATTAAAAATTGGAGAAAATAATTTGAAATTATAGAAACTTAATCATAATCGAAAAAACTGATTGGCAAAAGGTGAGAATATTTGAATATTAAAGAAAATAATAAAAACTAAAGAAAATTAATTGTAAAATTGTAATTCGAAAAAATAATTGATGATTAAAATAAGGCGAGGATTATTGAATATTGACTTAAGTAATTGAAACTTGAAGAATAGAATTGAAGTAAAATAATAATTATAATTCAGAGAAAAAACATAAAATGAGACAAATCATTGGCATTAAAAAAAAAATCGAAATCTGGGGACAATTTCTTACAACTGAATAAAATTATTTTATACATTTTGATTATTTTGGAATAATTATAAAATTTAATGAGAATAATTGTATATTAAAAACTGTTAAAAAATTATTAAAAAAATTATAAATTTGTTTACTTGTTTATGTCAGTTTCTTGAAATATTTAATTTTTTTTTCTTGTAATTTTTGATTTAAAAAAAAATTTGTAACTATATTGTTTCTTTCATTGTTTTTCAGTTTTTTTTTAGTCACTCAACTTTTATCTCTTTTTACAAAATTTACCTTTTTTTTATGCATTTAATAATACTTTTTATGTTTTGGATTTTCTAAATTTTTCTTCTTTTTACGTACATTGCCTACCTCAGTTAATTTTAAAAAGTTTTACTTTTATAATATTTAGAAACAATTTTTTACTTTTTTAGTGATTAATTTTATTTACTATTATAATTAATAGGTGGAAAAATATAATTTTCTGGTTTTTTAAACATTCATTCGATTTTTTTGTAATTTGTCATAACTTATTAATTTTTATAATTTTTAAAGACTTTTCTTCTTTTATTTACTTTTATGTAAATTTGATCTTATAATAGATTTTCTCATTTGATCATAATTTCTCTATTTTTAAGAAATATTTGTTCTTTTCTGAAAATTTTGTAATCGTTTTTATTTAGTTTTTCTTTTAAAAAAGATTAATGTTTCTTGCTTAATTTTCAAAACAAGTTTTTAAATGTATTTTGTTTTCTTTAGTAACAGTTTTCCGTTTTTTACTGATTATCTTATTTATTTTCATTATTTAAAAAAACATATTCGTGAAATATTTTAATTTTTTGAAAACCTTTATTTCCTCTTTTTTGTAGTTTTAATTTTTTCTTTTGAAAAATTTTACCATTTTTTCAAATATTACTGCTTGGTATTTTAATTTAAAAAATACAATTTAATGAATGTTTCTTAAACTGTTTAATGTTTTATAGCATTATTAACATATTTCCTAATTTTTCCCTTTTTGCTTTCAATGATTTTTTTACCTTTTTTATTCCCTAGAAGAAAAATTTATTTATTTTTTGACAGGTTTTTAAATTGTTAAATTTTTTACATATTTTTGTTTCAATTTTTCCATTTCAATGTAAATTATTCCTAACTTTCTTATCTGCTCATTCATAATATTTGTTTTAATAAAATTTTGTAATTTTTGTAGATTTTGTAAAATTTTATTTGTCACATTTTGTTAGATTCTTTGAACATTTTTTTCATTGTTTAAAGTTTTTTATATTGTTTTATATGCTCTCACTTTTTATTATTTCTTCAGACTTCTTGACTGTTTTTAAATTTTTTTTTTTTTCGTTGTATTTTTATTCTTTCCATATAAATTCTAATGTTTAAAAATTTTTTTTCACATATCGGTTTTGTTTTTGTACATTTTTTTGAATGAACATTAATGTTTTGTTTAAACGTTGTTAATATTAAAATTGTACAGTTATTAATAAAAAAATAAACAAATCCGAAAAAATTATATGAGTTGCGATCCGGAAATTTCAAAATGATTATTCGCCAAATAAGATAAAAATGTAGAAATTTTTTTCGTTCTTTTTTTAGGGGGGCCCTGAAATTTTTTTGTGCTTCAGGCTCGTGGCAGCCTTGATTCGGCCCTGTTGATGATCATAAGAATCTTAAAATGACAGGGTGGAAAATTCAGAGGAATTGAAAACTCTAAAAATTCTAAGTTGTACAAGAATGGAGATAATTTAAAAATATTTCGATGAGTTCAATATAATAAAATTTAGTTCTCGTTAGATGTGATATACAATTTGTGCGGCGTCAAAAATTTCAATGAAATACGAAGGTTTTTGCTCGTGAAGAGTTTAAAGTTTCTACACTTCAGACATCCAATTTCCGTTAAATCAGTGAGCGGAATTGCTGTAAGTGCACTATGCCGCAACAGTGTAAACGAAATGAGGCGAGGATCTAATAATCTAACATTTTCCTCCTAGCTACGATCGTTAATTTTAGAGAGAACAAGATATATGCATCGAGGATATTGTTCGCATATATTGGGTTTTTAAAGTATTTTTCCTAAACTTGTTCTACAAATAGAAAAAATTAAGAATAGAATTTTCAGCAAATACAAACACTATATCAAACAGCATAGGTAATATAACATTTAGTTATCACAATTTACAATTCAATTATAAAGATAAAAGATGTGACTTTTTTTGCAATTTACTGATTACTATTAAAAAAGAAAACATTAGGAGTGCACAAAAATAATATCTTCATTTATTAGGATTCATAACTAGTCATACATCTTGGTTTAAAATCTACACTTAAGTTTGGGTCAAATTTCTCCAAAAAAAATCAAAGTTAGTCTCGGTTCTTTCAATTTTTATGAAACTTGATGAAAATGTAGTATTATATGACAAAAGTTTTGTCAAAAAAGATTTTTTGAAACTTTTCAAAATTGTGTTTCTCACAGGGTGTCAAAATTTTAGGTACCGGTTTTTTTTTCAAAAACGAATATCTTTGTGGACTTTTAATAAATTTTGTTCATATTTATGGTGTTTATAAAAAATATATCAACATTTTGAACGTAATATAAGAAAAAAAAAATTTTCAAAATTTGCCCCGAAAAAAGTAAAAAAAAATTTTGATTTCATTTTTTCGATTTTGAATTCAGGCAAACGCGACCCATTAACGCCGGGATGTACAAAATTTTTGGAATAAAAAAAAATTTATTTTTATTAAAGTTTCGGCCTCTCCCACCACGGAACCATATATCAAGTTGGCTATAAGCATTTCTTTTTGCTCAAGAATCGCTCTTTCACATTCTAAAATAAAAATTAATTAATAATAAAAAAATTATTTATATTTATAAATAAACAAACAACAGGCAGTTTTACAATAAAAAACACGATTTTTTTTTAAATCTTGAATTTATTTGGATCTTTTATAGTAGAGGGATATCTCTGATTGCTACAAACATCGTGTCAAAAATGTTTTATCTAAAGTTTTTTTAAGTAAATTTTATTTTCTAAACATTAAAACTATATTTGTAATATATTCTGCGCTATTTCCAAGAAAACTTAATAAACTTTAAATTAATTTTAACATTTTTTAAAATTTCTTTTACTTTTATCAAGAAATTCTTCTTTGGAATCTAAAACTCTTGATATCTCAAAATATGCTTCTTTATATTTTCTTGAAATTTATATAAAAAGAAAGCTTAGCTTTTCTAGTTTTAAGTTTCATTGAAATTATTATGAACATTTCCGAGGATTTATTGATAAGAATTATGTATTTGTGAAAATTTTGACATAAAGTGTAAAGTTAAATCCTAACCCATAATTTCATTGTTTTTATTTTATAAATTTAACATTTTTTAAAATTTTAAAAATAAAAAATAATTTTTTTAATCCTGGCGGAATTTTTATTGCCGAGCTTTGGCCAATGATTGGCAACGGCGTCTACCAACCAAGACTTGACCAAGGTTTGGACCAATATTGGTAGCCAAGGTAAAAGCTTCCAATATTGGACCAAACAAATGGCCATTCGTTATCCTTGGCAAATTTTCCACTGGGTTGCATTTTCATTTCAAAGAACAGAAAATATTAAACATATGTTTCTTCTCAAAATAACCTTGGATACGATACAAAATAGATCCCTCGCATCTTCTGCTTTCCCATCCTCCAGATAATGGAGATTCTGTTTTAGATTACCATACAATGCTCCTGGCGCCTAAATCTCTTAGGGGCGATTAGCAAAATGCCAGACGTGTTCTTGCCGGTAATGCACTTGATACCTTATGTTAAACCATGTATTTACAAGAAACATTGAATTAGATCAAGATTGTTAGAATAAGTCACGAGATTTATTCAATAAACTTTTCAATAAACTAAATTTAAAAGTTTTTTTTATCATTTTACATAATTTTATCATTATGTATAAGTTTTTCAAATTTAATTTAGACGTATGTAAATTAAATAGGAAAATAGTTGTTAAATGTACCGCCTCTTTACTTAAGTCGTGTTTTGTTGCTTTTACTGAACCTTTGTATCATATTTTTAACATTTCTCTCAGATCTGGAGTTTTTCCTGACATTTGGAAAAATGGAATTGTTGTTCCTGTTCAGAAATCCGGTAGTAAGAATGAGGTTGTTAATTATAGACCTATAGTAATACTTGATTCCATCTCCAAGGTATTTGAGAGTATTGTTTATGATTTAATTTATAGTCATGTGGCTCCTTCCATCATGCCGCAGCAACACGGTTTTATGAAGAGGAGATCTATTGTGACGAATCTTACTTCTTTCTCTGAATTTTTATGCCGCAATATTGAACGAGGTTGTCAAGTTGATGTTGTCTTTACTGGATTGGTAGACACTTTTTATAAAAAATATTTTCTAATTCCTTTTTTTTTAAAAACTTTTTTTTCTAATGATGTTCGTTTTCTAAAACTTTTTTTTCTAATAAAGTTTGTTTTCTAAACTTTTTTTTTATAATAAAGCACATTTTCTAAATTTTTTTTTCTAATAATGTTTGATTTCTAATAAAGAATAATTTATTCATAATAATAAATAATATAGGTAATTTTCAAGAATATGAGTTTTTTTTTGTTCTTGTCAAACAACTTCGCACAAGTATTGTCAGGTGTTTTTGTAAATATTTGTGGATGATCTTGTCAAAAATTGAAAAAATTTAAGTAATTTTACCGTCACGAAAATGGAAGCAGAATTAATACGAAGTCGGTCAGAATATTTTTTACATATAAATGGATATTTATATTACTATCAACGTGAAGTCAAAGGGAGAACATATTGGATATGTAGGAAATTAAAAGAATGTTCAGCTCGAGCTATTACATCTAGTTCTGGGAGAGAAATAATTGTTCACAAAGGCCCCGAACAATCAGGTCATACAGGTCATGCAGCTAATTTAGAAGAGGTGAATTCGTTGAAAATTATTAATAATTTAAAAAGATTAGCAACTGAACATCCAGAAGCACCTCCCGTCCAATTGCTTCGCACTGAACTCCATAATGTTTCATCGGGTAAATATTACGTTGTAGGTATTTTGTCACAATTGCCGGATCGACAAAATTTAAAAAAAACGATCACTCGAGAAAGATTAAGAGAATTGCCTGTTAACCCCCAAAATATTGATGATTTAAGAGAATTACCTAATGATTTCAAACATACCTTAGGGGGTGAAACGTTTTTGCTGTACGATTCCATAGAAGATGATAATGAAAACAGTGGTAGAATTTTGATTTTCGCGACAAAAGAAAACATCAAGATGTTGTATAGATCAAATGTATGGTTTCTTGATGGAACATTCAAAATATCACCTACAATATTTTACCAACTTTTTGCTATTCTGGGGTCTGTTAGTCAGTCCGATAAGACTCTAGCGTTGCCGTTTGTATATGCTTTATTGGAAAACAAAGAGCAGGCTTCTTATGAGAAAGTATTAGATGTAATTTCTACGAAAGGAAGAGATTTAAATATTGCAATGAATCTGCCGTCGGTAGTTATGAGTGACTTTGAATTAGGCATAATAAATGCAGCAAAAAATACAGTTGGTGAGGATCGAGTCAGTGCTTGCTTCTTCCATTTATGCCAAAGTGTTTATAGGCATGTACAGTCTGAAGGTTTGCAAAACAGTTATATGAATCCAGATGACAGGAGTATAAAAATAGGATGTCACATGTTAAGAGCGTTAGCGTTTGTTCCACCCGACGAAGTTGAAAACCAATTTGACATTTTACTTGATAATTTGCCAGACGAACTCTTACCAATTGCAGACTATTTTGAAATTACATATATTCGAGGACGACGTGCTAGGGGAAGAAGAAGAGCTGTTCCTCCTAGGTATCCTCCTCAGTTATGGTCCCAATATAATGCAGTGCTACAACATGCAGCTAGAACCAACAATTTATCAGAAGGTTTTTAGTAAATTGAATTTGTATTTCCGAAATAAAATGTTTTTAAAAAAATACATTTTAGAAATCACAGGTTAATTTATTATAAAAAAAAGTTTTAGAAAATGTGCTTTATTATTAAAAAAAGGGTTTAGAAAACAAACTTTATTAGAAAAAAAAGTTTTAGAAAATGAACTTCATTAGAAAAAAAAGTTTTAGAAAACAAACATCATTAGAAAAAAAAGTTAAAAAAAAAAAGAAATTAGAAAATATTTTTTATAAAAAGTGACCCCCTACCCTTTACTGACTTCTCTAAGGCGTTCGACAGGGTTGATCACAACTTGCTTATTTTAAAGCTCAGATCGTTTGGTCTCCCAAATGTGCTTATCAATTGGTTTTACAGTTATATTTCTAATCGCTGTCTATCCGTTCGAGTTGATCAAGAATATTCATCTCCTTTTTTCGCAACTTCTGGTGTTCCTCAGGGATCAAACCTTGGCCCTCTGTTATTTTTGTTACATATTAACGATATTGGAAAAGTTTTTCTGGGTGGTGTTTTTGATTTATTTGCGGATGACTTAAAATTTTACAGAGTTGTGACGTCACTCAATGATTGTAAAGATATTCAGACTGATCTAAATAACTTATTACAATGGTCGGTTGACAATAAGCTGTTCTTGAATATTAGTAAATGTCATGTTGTATCATTTTTTAGGACAAGAAAATGGGTTGAATTTAACTACTCTATAAATAATACTCAATTGCAGAGGGTCTGGACGACTCGTGTTCTTGGGGTCACCTTTTGTTCGAATTTGAATTTTGGTGCGCACATTACGGAGACCATTAATAAGGCCCTGAGAATGCTGGGATTCATATTCAGAAATGCTTCCTCGTTCACTAATATAGCGGCACTTAAGTCACTTTACTATTCATTAGTCAGATCTAATTTAGAATTTGCTGCTACCATTTGGTCACCTTATCAACAATTTCAACTTTTAAGACTTGAACGTGTCCAAAATAGGTTTTTACGCTTCTTGGCAAACAAAGCTGCAGTGCGGTATGATCGATTTGGTCATGACTATTCAGACCTTAGGTCACATTTTTCAATTCCAGAATTTTCTGCTAGATTGATATATATAGATCTACTATATTTATTTAAAATAGTTAATAGACTAATAGATTGTCCGTCAATTTTGAATTGTTTCCAACATACTACCCCCGTTATGGATTTGAGAAGTCGGAATCTATTCAGGCTAAACTCTGAACCGAGTACAACTGATTATGGCAGGAATTCTGTACTTGAGCGACTATGTACTAGAGGAAACGCTTTTTGTAATACCCTAGATTTCTTTGGAGTATCGTTAGATAGATTTATCTGTGATTTGCGAAGGGTTGTCTTGCATTGAACACTATGTCGACGGCCATCTATACTTTATATTTATATTTATACTTTGTATATTGTTTTGTATCATATATTTCATTTTATTTAGTTTTATTTTATTTTATATTTTACATTTATGATAGCACCTTGGTGCGAAAGGGCATCGTTATTCCTTTTGTAAGCCCGTACACTGACATTAAATAAATAAATAAATATCTCGAATGTCAAAAATATTAACAACTTTCAATATTTATTTTTTCTGTCATTTTTTTTTGTCACTATTCCTGTCATTTTACCAATATCTTTTTTCATAAAGATACTCAAATTTTTGACTTAAGATAAATTGCATTTAGCTTTTTACTATTTATATTAAAATTAATCGCAGCTTGTTTGAAACTATTAACATTACTAATATTAAAAGATTGATCTAATTTGTAAAATGAATTCTGATGAAATTTTGTAGAAAGCATTTATATTAAACTCGTGACACCAATTAGCATATTTTGACGTAGAAGCTGCTTGAATTTCAAAGCAGCTTCACAAAATCCCCACTCCTAACAAAGTATCATCTTATTCCATTATCTCAAGAACCATGAGCACGTCTTTTGGTGAAGATCTGATTCGTGCTAGCAACCTGGAAGACGTTTCAGGCGATTATCGTCCACAACAGTAATTCCATTCTCAGGTCTCATATTTCACTTTCAAAATTCTCACAATA
The DNA here is from genome assembly GCA_037103525.1 of Ganaspis brasiliensis. NCBI lineage: Eukaryota > Metazoa > Arthropoda > Insecta > Hymenoptera > Figitidae > Ganaspis > Ganaspis brasiliensis. The sequence continues at coordinate 123,775 of JAZKLR010000594.1, read as the reverse complement.
CCTAGGCAAAACAATACCCCTATTTATAACTTGTTTTCATTGTAAACTTCATATTAACCTAACTTTATTTATGTTGACTCAATCGTCTTCACTAATCAATCTAGGATTTTTGACAACTTTCAAATTTATTTGTAAAAACAGATATAAAATTTATTGATCCGTAGTAATAGCAGTTTATGGAGAATTTTTATGTAAATTTGTTATTTTTTAAAAATATACGTAACTATTTATTTTGATTGAATATTTTCAAAAATCCCTGTGTTCAAAAATAGATATTTATGAGGATAATTAAAAGAATACCAAATTTTATTAAAATCGTTTACAACGTCCGGTCCTCGAGATATTCTGGCGTCAAAAAAGCTAAAAAAAGTGTACCAAAGTTGAAGTTGATACGACAATTTTTACTCAAGTTATCCGATCCCGAAATTTAAGTCTACAGACAGACAGACATACAGACAGACATTTTCGTAAAACCCATTTTTTCGGAATTAGGAGGTCTCAAAACGTCGAGAAATGTAGGAATTAGCAAATGTCAAAAATCGCACAAATTTAAGACCTCATTTAGGATGAGAATGTAAAAATCGAAAAAAATTATATAAAGTAAAAAATTTATAAAAACATTAAGGAAATTTCGGAAATATGAAAGATTACTAAAGCAAGAATTTTCATTTTCATTCATATCATTATTTTTCAATTAATTTCCTAAATTTTTAGTTATTATCTCAAATTTAAATTATTGTCTTTAAATTTCAATTTTTTAAAAGATTTTTCAATTATTTCCTTTTGCTTAAAAATAAATTCTTTAATTTTATAATATTTTCTCCGATTTTTAATTATTTTCATTCTTTTGGCACAGTTTTCATGAATGTCAATTATTTTTTACTGAAATTCCAATTATTATTTTCATCAATTTTCGATTATTACTGCGCGATTTCTTAATTATTCTCTTTAATTAAAAATTTTAAGAAATTTTGTAATTATTTTCATTTTTTAAACATATATTCTACGATTTTTTCAATTATTTCTCTCAAATTTTGTTTATTGTTTTCAATCTTCCATATTTAAATTATTTTCTTCATAAGTTTCAATTACTTTTCTCAATCATCAATTATTTTCAGCACATTTGAATTATTTTTTAAATTTTGAATTAATTTAATTATTTTTCAATTGTTTTCTTCGATTGTTAATTATTATTCTCATTGTCTAAAATTATTTTCTAGGAATTTTAAGTACTTTTCTCAAATTTCAATTATTTTCTTCAATTTTTAATTATTTTCAATTGTTTTCATAATTTCTAATTTATTTTATTAATTATCGTAAATTTCATTCATTTTAAGCTTTCTTTAATTCTTTTCTCCAATTTAAAGTTATTCTCTTTTTTTTCAATTTAAAATTTTTAAACTTATCAATGTTTGTTTCATATTTCAATTATTTTCATCAAGTTTTAAATTGTAAAATCAGTTTTCAATTATTTTTCAAAATTTATATCCTTTAGTTTTCAATTTTTTTCATTTCTTTTATAATTTCCAAAATTTTAAGCTATTTATCTGAGATTTCAATTATTTTATTTAATTTTCAATTTTTTATATGTTTTTTATATTATTTTCTTCAATTTTCAGTTACTTTCGTTCTTTTTTCGTAATTTCTAAAAATTTGTTAATTATTTCTGTTTAATTAAAAATTATTCTCTTCAATTTTAAATTATGTTTATCTTGTTTCATTTATTTTCTCTAATTTTTAATTATTTTTATTTTTCAATGAACTTCTGAAACTTCTAAGTATTTTTCTGAAATTTTCTTTAACTTTCCTTCATTTAAAATAAATTTTGTAATTTGTAATTTATTTAATTTTGTCAATTATTTTCTCAAATTTTAATTATATTTTTCAATTTTCAATTATTTTTCCTAATTTTCCATTATTCAATTTTTTTCAATTTATTTTTAATATTTTCAACTTTTTTTCTTAAATCTAAATTATTTTATTTGCTTTTAAAACATTTCTATGAGTTTTTAAATTACTTTCCCCAATGTTTATATGATATCATTTTTTTTCAATTAATTTGAAAAATCAGCAATTATTTTGTTTAATTTCAATTATTTCCTGCAACTTATTTTAATTCTAAAATTTTATAAATTTTGTCATAAAAAAAAAGTTTTTAGAGTTGACCGAGAGATCCCTGATCTCAAGGGCCTTGGGGCACTGCCCCACTTTGACCCTTAACAGTTACGCCACTGTTGATCCAATGATCACGAGTATTTCTCGGGTTTGTAATATGGGATAAACATGTAAAACAAAAATTTTCTCCAGCAAAGATAGTAAGCTTTCAGTGCATGAAAGGAAAATTTTCTAAAAATAATGTAAATATTCCTATCCTGGATTGAAATTTTACTGTCTTTGCTGAGAAAAAATTTCTTTTTGCACGATTATCCCGGATTAAAAGTTTGTATAGTAAAAATTAATGGATAAACTATAATACTTATAATCTAAAGTTTTTGAATGTACAACATTATGCAATGCATACTTTTAGTTTATTTTCTTATCACTAACTACAGCATGCACATAAGTCAGAATGTTAAACTCTTAAATTTTACTTGACTTTTTAAAAGTTATATTTTAACCTTCAGAAGCGAGGAGTGCATAAATATTGGAGGAGTACTTATATATTTTAACGTTATTACTTTTTGTGCAATTACGTTTATTTAGAGGACACTGGAAAATTTTTTTTGTAGTTTGTGACAGAACTAGAGTATAAAAGAGGACAGTTTTCGTTACACAACATTTTTCTTATACCGACACTGAGTTCGTTTTTATATAAAAATGCGGCTTCTTACAATTACACTGTTACTTGTAGTAATTCTTACGTTCGCTCTCGAAACGTATGGTAAGCAAAAATAATATTAATATAAATATTTCGACTATTTTTTTTTTAGTCCTCAATCGAAATTTGGTTGGAAATGTAAAAAAAATTGCCTTAAAGTTACAGCCCTTAATATTAATTTTAAGTACTCGCCCAAAGCATTAAAAGATTTTCCATGTAAAATACACGTAAGTCGACGTACTTTTTTCAAATTTCTATAACTTTGGCGCATTTTATGCTATTCCATTGATCTTGGTCTTGATTAACTCAGAATTGAACACTCTACAAAAGTGTTCATTGGCGCAAAAGTGTAAGTTATACATGTGAGTTGATACGGGTCGCTAAAGACGATTTTTACACAAAATTCTCTTTTTTTTGCTGTTATCTGTAAAACAAATTAATTTGACGAAAAAGATGTAAACGACAAACTTGTTGAAAACTTAATTGCCTACAAAAAAGGTCATATGGGCCCAACCTCTTAGATTAATATTTCTTAAGATATTTGACTTTAACTTATGAACAGTATAAAGTTTTTGTGGTTTATCGAATTAAGCGTTTGGAATTATTAACATTTCTACTCATAAGTTATATTTAATATCTGAAGAAATATTAATCTAAGCGATTGGGTCCATAGGACCTTTTTTGTAGGCAATTAAGTTTTCAAAAAATTAGTTATTTACAATTTTTTGGTCAAATTAATTTTTTTAGAGAAAACAGCAAAAAAACGAGAATTTTGTGTAAGAAGCATCTTTAGCGTCCCGTATCAACTAACATGTACAACTTACATTTTTGCGCCAATGGATACTTTTGTAGAGTGTTCAATTCTGAGTTAATCAAGACCAAGATCAATGGAATAGCATAAAATGCGCTAAAGTTATAGAAATTTGAAAAAAAAAAGTACTTCGACTTACGTGTATGTTACATGGAAAATCTTTTAATGCTTTGGGCGAGTACTTAAAATTAATATTAAGGGCTGTAACTTTAATGCAATTTTTCTTACATTCGAAACCAAATTTCGAGTGAGGACTACAAAAAAAAATTGTCGAAAAAAAATCACCCTATTCTATTATATATATGGGGCAAAATTTCTGAACTGTCCAGGTCAAAAAATAAAATTTATTCAAACTTTGCTAAAGTGTTTCCACTATCAGTGGAAGTGTAAATACCAAATATTTTCAAATTCCATGAAATAGTTTTTTAGTTACACAGTTTTAAAATTTTGAATTTTTTTAAAATGTAGTTTTTTAAATTTAATATATTTTAAGTAGATTGCATAAACGTTAACATATATATATATAGTGATTTCTAAAGCTTTTTTACAGGCTATTTGATCATAATAAATGTTTTATTGTAAAAAGAAAATTTGACCTTGAAATTCCAGGTCAAAGTGTTAATTTAATTGTATCTCGAAATCGGATTTTTTAAAAAAGTTTTAACCTATCTCAATGGAAAAAAGCTTTAAAAACAACTATATATATGTTAACTTTTATGCAATCTACTTAAAATATATTAAATTTAAAAAACTACATTATAAAAATATTCAAAATTTTAAAACTGTGTAACTAAAAAACTATTTCATGGAATTTGAAAATATTTGGTATTTACACTTCCACTGACAATGGACACACTTTAACAAAGTTTGAATAAATTTTATTTTTTGACCTCAACAGTTCAGGAATTTTGACCCATGTATATAATTAAATCAAACTAAAAATAATTAATATATCTTATTATGTTTTGCAGCCCGTAAGCGTAGTGGTGGTGGTGGTAGAAGAAAAGGCAGAAGCAGAGCCGGTAAGGCTGCCCGCAAAGTAGCCAGCAAAGTAGGAAGTTCGATCAGTGCGATATCGGAAATAGCACAGGAAGTAGGCAAGGAAGTGGGGACTCGGGCAGCGACGCAGGCGGCAATGGACGCTGTACAATCATATAAAGATGGATGAATAACAGGAATAAAATTTAATGCAATGTAAAATTTGTTACTTAATTCTGAATTCGCTTGTAGTGTTTTTCCCTTTTTTTTAACTTCCCTCCCTCTTTTAACCTTATGTCACATTTTCTTGGCCCCCCCCCCCCCCCTCGCCATATTTTATTTCATGTTCAAAAAATAGCATTCAAATTGTACTATTATGGGTGTATCTCAGAAACCTATAACTTTTCAATGGAAAAAAGGCAAAAATTTTTTTAAGCACACTATTCAACAATTTTTCAATAAAGTTTAAACTCCAAACTTGTAAATTTTATTCCTGGACAAATAAAAAATTTTATCTCCAATTAGTTATTAATGGTTTAAAAATAAAAAATCTTCTTGTAAACTTCCTTCAGAGTGCAGGTGTCACCCTCGTATATAACCTACCTGTCGCTAAGATAATCCATTATTTGCAACAGGTAGGGCGGTATTCCTTTGTTTCTCATCGACTGGATGAGATCTGTCCATCGCACGGTATTAAACGCGTTGAATATATGTCAATAACTATCAACGCGCAGAAACCCTTTTTCTTTCCTGGTCCCAATTTGTTCTTTTCTTCTCTGCCTTGGTCCACCGCCTTCTGAACGGCGTCTACTGCAGACAGGGCCTTGCGTAAACCAAATTGATTGTCAGATAGACTATTGTCATCAACATCAACTCATCAACATCTCGGATAAATTCCTCTGACCACCGGTATACGTTCCGTCTTCTTGGGGTTGTGCTTTTACGACGCGGCATTGACGCGTCACATGCGGTGACAATCATATTTTTCACCGTCCGTACTTCTCCTTCAAGATTATTCGGCCTGTTTACTCATCCAAGCTCCTATATGAGGCAGGATTCTTCAAGGGACCAGACGAAATTCTCTTTTTCGAGTTTCTTAATATTCCACTTTGGGCTGTTCTCACGGAAAACTCTGTGATTCCTGACCCTCAGTGTGTCTCCCCTTGAGACTGAAAACTTGATATACTGGTGGTCACTGTAGGTTGTGACGATGTAAATGGTCAACATTTATAATTTATTTTGTCTTTCCCTAGAGATCTTTAATTTAGTTAATTTTGGGGTAATTTATTGAAAGGGTCCGTAATTGAATTATGAGATACGAGCCTGAGTGCCGAGTATTGATTTTCTGGTCGATCCGTATCTCTCGTCTTTCTCTAGATCAGCGGATTATTGTCGTTTTTCGTTAAATTCGTTAATTGCTATTTGCGCAGGTCAAGTTCACGAATAGTAACGAAGGTCAGCGGAAGGATCCGAATTTTTCTTTTAGGTGACGCCTTTCCTTAGGTGCAATCGAGAGGGTGATGGATTTCTTAGCGGCTGAGGAAATGAGACGCGGCGATGAAGAAGAAGACGTGGAAAGGGAAGGATCGCGGAAAATAGGATCTACCGGTCGATTGGGGTTTGCCATGTGCTCATTATTTATTAACTTACGATCCCCGAATTTGTGTAGCGGTGTGCTCCGGCATTATTAATTATCATTTTCGCCACAGCTGAGACTCCTAGTTTTTGAAAGTGTTCGTTACAAGTGTGAGATTGTTAGAAGTTTAGTATTCGGTTCCTAGAGATTGTTAAAAGTTTAGTGTTTAAAATAAAAACTTTAAATAAATAATTGAGTTGCCTGAAGAGTGTGTGTGAGTTAAAATCATTTGACGAGAGACCCCGGAGCCCTGCAGGTCAGCGGTAACGATTGGTTGTTGGTTTTTCAGTGTTCAACATCAGATTTGGTAAGTTTTGATTTTTGAACTGGTACGAGAATTTGGTTTGTCCCAGCGTCGGCATTGCGGCGTTTAAGTTCAACTGAATCTCCCTTTGGTTTTATTTTTGCATCAGCACGGAGAGAATCCGCTTTCTTCAGTTAATAAAATATTGAGCCAATGCACATCACTTTGGTTAAGTGATTGAATCTCTTTATTTCAAGGTATAATCCTCTAGGACGTGCCAATCTTTAATACGTTTATGCAGGAGGATCGTTGTGATCCTAAGACCAATTTTCGATCGCTGACCGTTTCTCCTAAGTGTCCAAGACCTCCCCTGGTTCGCAACCATCAGGTTGTTCCTGGAGATCATTTTTACGACCAAGATTTCTCTTTTATCGAGCCTTGTCTCGACCTATTGTGGTGACTTGGCATTGAAGTCACCTGTAATGAGAGTATCCAACTAATACCCTTATTAAATGAGAATCCTGATTCTCTAAGGCTCGTTTCGGGGTCATATATCTGATCTTCGTAGGCTGACAGTTGATCGTTGGGTGAGAAATAACAGCTATACATACGTATTCCTGTCATTTCCACTTACACGGATCCACTGCTCGTCTCCAGGATTGGATGATCCGAGCTTTTCGTTCAGAGCCTCGATGACGTCCTCTTGCGAAACTGTCTTACGATGTCCCTGATCTCGAGCACTTGTTTGTTCAAGAGAACTGTAACTGTTGCCTTGTCTTTAATGACAGTTGTTAAAGCTCCCGCGAACTTGGAGGTATCACCTCCTTTTTTTTACGATCAGGAGAACTTCGTTGAGTTCTCCTTGTCCTAATCACTTCGGTTCCCAGGTCTTACGGCTTTAAAGATTTCTGTAAGCCCTTGAGGATTTCACTGTACGACTTTGGGTCCGTTGCTAAAATCCTAACTGCCTCGGTGCTTCGGGGCTTTCGTGTGGGCGTCTTTTCTTTTTTCGCCTTCTCCGCTTTCTTCGCCGCCTCCTTCTTTGCAGCCCTTTGGCGCTTTTGAGACTCTTTCCTCTTATTTCGAAAAAACTCTAAATCCTCGACATTGTTGCTCGCAGAAGTCGTGATGCCTGATGGATCGGCAGCGCTTGTGTCGCTCGCGACCACCTCTGCCATACTTTTTGCAGACTGTTTGTTCTGAGATGCATTCTGATGCTCTGCATCCTTTAAAGTTTGCTCTGGTGATTCAGAGCTCTTTACCTTTTAGGGGTTTTTCCAGGAGGCAACCCAGTTGCTCGCTTCTTTTTCAGAGTTTGCAGGGGCGCCTTTTTTCTCGACTGTTTCTCTGACTGTTGCGTGTTCGGTTTTGTAAGCTGTATGACCACGTCTGTCTGTGACTAGCAGCGCTTCGGTCTTTTCCAGAGCCAATTGCAGGCCTCTGTCTTCTAGCCAGCGAAACCGCGTAACCGTGGAACCGCAAAGTCATTCCTTTAAGCTAAGCGGGTCGGTTGGCCTGGGCCATTTTGAATTTTTAAAAAAATATAACAGATTCGTAATCAGCAACCCCAAAAACCTTTAAATACCATGTTTTATTGATATAAATATACAATGGTTTCTTCATTTTTGGGTCCGACATACAAATAAGAGCAAACAATTTTTGTAAAAGAAATGTTTTCGATAAATGAGGGTTAGGGGGGATGCGTTGTAAAACAGGTCGAAAAACTGTTGACTCATTCTCGTTTTATGCGCCCGAAATAGGAATTTATTTTTTGTCATTTACTCAAAAAATTTCGTTCAATTCGATTTATTATTAAGCTTTCACAATTTAATAAAAAATTAATTACTCAACAAAACTTTTTTGTTATGATTACATTGTTAATTTTTTCAGTGTAGAAATCAGCTAAGTAGATCTAATTTTTATTTTTTAAATAATAGGAATGATAAATAATATAAACATAGGCGTAATTAGAATATTTTTGTAGGGTGGGCTGGGTCCAGGTCTTTAGTCTAAAAGTATATATGTGACGCTCCGCGAGAGAAGGGATCTATCGCAGAAAAACCAAATTTTCATTTTTTTTATGCTAAAAGATAATTTTTGAGTTCTTCTTTCATTACCACGTTTCAAAAAAAAATTTTTTAATTACACTTTTTGTTATAATGCTTCAAACTTAGGAATACTAAGTCTGTCGCATTTTTTGGTTTTTCCTTGAACAGCCGTCCCGTGAAATTAACTATTAATTATTTCGATTTTTTTATGGTAATTGACAGTTTTTGAGTTCCTTTTTGAGTTCCAAAAATCAAAATTTGATTCCTGTGATTAGTTTTCTTCTTATGAAGCTTTAAACATGGGCTTTCTTCCTCCTCTTTGACAGTCCGTCCTTTAAAGTTTGCTTCCTCAGCGATAGGTCCCTTCTCTCGCGGAGCGTCACATATATATTTTTTGCCCCAGAAAAAAGTCAACTTTTAATTTTCTACAACGCAATCAAAAAAATAAAGATCTTTGGTATAGAAAAAAAGATGCGCATATTTTTGATTAATTTTGTAAAACATTTTTAAAGTTCACGCTATTCAGTTTTTTACAAAATTTCTCTCATTTTTAAGAATTAACGATTTTGCGATTTGAGACATAAAATTTCATTCAACTTAGGGCAATGTTTTTCTACTTCATTGAATTATTTCCATCAATTTCAACAAGGAAACTATAATTTTTAATTACTTTTTGTTATTTTCTAACGAATTTCTTCAACTTTCACGTTCCTTCCTTGATTTTCAATTATCTTTAACATTTTTCAACGAATTGATTCAATTGGTTTCTTCAATTTTGAAATATTATTGACATTTTTATTATTTTTCCCAATCTTTAATTCAAAACAAAATTTTTTAAAGGATTTCTTAACTTTAACTTGCGAACAACAATCTTCAATTATACTGGTCATTTTCTAGTAAATTTCCTCCATAAATTTTCAATTTTTCCTTTAATTTTGTTTACAATTTAATTTTTTTTTGTCATTACTTAATTACCTTCTTTTAAAATTATTTTATTCAATTTTCAGTTATTTTAGTCATAGTCAAATTGTTTTCTTGAAATTTAAATTCTTTTCTTTACATTTCATTTACAGTTTTTTATTTTTATTCTTGCCTTAAATTTCATCAGGAATTTTGGCTCCTTCTCTAAAAAACTATTGTCTTTAATTTCAATTATCTTTCTCATTTTCGCATACTTTACCTTATAGTCTTTAATTTTCAATTATTTTTCCAACAATATCATCAATTTATAATTTTAATCCTTGAAATTCACTTGTTCTTGTCACTTTTTAAGCACTTTTTTCAAATTTCAATGTTTTAAAAGTATGTTTAAATACAATTTCTTCGTTTTCCAATTATTTTCTTTATTTCGCATATTTTTCTTTACTTTGAATCTGTTTTGTCTACAATTTCAATTATTTTTTTGTTTTCAAATGAATTTCTAGAATTAAAATTTTTCTTGTCATTTCAAAATGAATGTTTCCCTTTGTCAATTATTCTCTTAAATTTTCACTTTTTCTTTCTTCAGTTATAAACTGTTGTAATCAATTTTAATTACTTTTGTCATTTTTAATATATATTTCATCTTTATTTAATTATTTTCTTCAATTTTAATTTTTAACGTACAATTTTTAATTATGTTTGATATTTTTTAACGAGTTCCTTCAACTTTTAGTTTCTGTCTTCAATTTTCACGTATTATCTCAACTACTCAATTATTTTATTCAATTTTGAATTATTTTTTAATTTTTCTACTTTAAAACATGTTATTTTTAGCGATTTTAAAGTATTGTTTGACCAATTTAAAGTGTTTTCTAGATGATTCTAAAATTTCAATTACATTCTTAATGTATTTTAAAATATTTTTCTTTAATTTTTAATTATTTTTTTTAAAGATTTTTTAACTTTTTAGTGTTTTATTTGAAATTTAATTTTTATTAATTTATATTCGTAGTATGTTTTATCTTCTAACAATTCAAAATTTCTTTTAATTTTTTATCAATTTTATCAATATTTTTCTTATTTTTAAAAAAAAACCTTCAATTTTCTTAGGCAGCCTAAACAGCTTAATTTATTTTTGTCGCTTTTTAGTTAAGGAATTCAATTTAGTATGATATTTCTGAATTATTATTTCCATTTTAATTATTTATCTCATTTTTAAATTAAAAAAAAAAATTTTTTTAAAGATTTTCTTTCATTTTCTGTTATTTTCTTAAATTTAACTTGAAATCAAAAAATTTTTTTTATTTGTTATTTTCAAATGAATTTCTTCAATACTTTATTTTATCTTCTCTTCTGAAATTTTTTTTTTCAATTTAATTTTTTTGTCATTACTTAATTGCCTTCTTTTTAAAATTATCTTCTTTAATTTTTAGTTAGTTTAGTCATAATGAAATAGTTTTCTTCAAATTTTAATTAATTTCTTTAAATTTCAATTACAATTTTTTATTTTTAATCTTGTCTTTAATTTCTTCAGGAATTTTTGTTCCTATTTTAAATTTAAATCATTTTTTTTTTATTTTTAAATTAATTTTTAATTAATTAATTAATTTAATTTCTTCAGGAATTTTTGTTCCTATTTTAAATTTAAATCATTTTTTTTTTATTTTTAAATTAATTTTTCCAAACTTTCTCTATTTTTCATCTGTTAATTATTATTTTCGTATATTTTAACTTATAATATTTAACTTTTGATTATAGTTTAAGGAATTTCTTCAATTTTTAATTTAAATTCTTGTTACTTTTAAAATTAATTTTTTCGTTTCTCAATTATTTTCTTTAATTTTTGCTTTTATTTTTTTCAATTTAAAATTGTAGTCTTGAATTACAACTATAGGATCGCTTAAAATTTTATTTGAAATTTTCTAAGAAAGGTGGGGCAATCGTACTTTCTGCGGGGAGGCCCTCTAATCCTTTTTTAGGTGTCCGGTCCCACCCTGGTCCCCATGTAGTTATTTTTATGAATATAAATATTTTTAGTTTACTGGTTATTAACGTAGACGATATTTTCATAAAAAATTATTTTCAACTTTTTTTTACCATACTTCTTATCATAAAAAAACATGATTTATCGCTTTTTTGTAAAAGAACTTCGAATGGAGTTATCAGGTTTTGAAAACTTGCTACTAAACTATTTTAAATTGCTATATGGTCGATTCTTGCGTAACTGCCCGATTTCAAGATAAGTTTTGGTAAAAAAAAAATTTTTTTTATTCAATGTTTCTCTGCACTTATTTTTCTTATTAGGGTGTAACATAAGTATATTTTAAACGATTTTACTACAACTATATTTATACGAAAATAATAGCAAATTTGTGAAAATTGGCTGCCATGTGTAGCTGAACCGCATCCTTTTATTGCAAATATATTGTACAAAATAAAAATTTCTTTTTGATATTTTGCTAAAACGAAAATAAATAATAAATTCATAAATTATTTAATATCCTAACAGTATTTTAGATATAAGTTAACATATATAAAATTTTATAAAAGAACAGCATATACAATATTTAATCATGAATATTTCGTTTTATTTTTTGGATAATTTGAAATGGAGATCGAGCAGTGTAATCCAGCATTGCTAAACTACTTTATAGAATAATATTTTAAAATAAACACCACAGATAAAAAAGTTTCTGTGCATGAAGCACACTGAACAGTTCATATAGGCCATGGAGCTGAAATTTTACGTATTACCATGGAGCTGAAATTTGACATTTATTCTAACCTCACTTCTATAATATTGCAAAATAAATCTATTCCTTCTGCAGATCGTTTTTTTCACATAAAAACTTAAAGAAAATGGTAACAATACTATCAAATAGTTGTTACAGTAATATAATGGTAATGACATGGAACTGAACGCTTTTTTTGTACACATGCAATTTTCACAAAAATAATTTTTTTTTTAAGCAAAAATTTTTCTTTTTTAAAACTTTTTTCACATGTAATTTAGTGCTAATGGATTAAAATTGAGATTTAACTTATTAGAACGCGTAATAACTAAACACATGACACCTTAATTATAAGTCTACAGATTGCGTTCAACAATTGGAAAAATTGAGGGACAAAATATTTTTACAGATTTTTAAGTATGAAAAAGGTATTATGAAGTGCAATATAAACCTAAATTTTTCATAAATATAGACACTTTATGCTTGAAAAAGGCTGAGTTATAATAATGATATTTTCACCGAAAATTATTAAATTAAAGTCAACATTTTGCAAAAGGGACACGCCACGGAACTGAAATTTCAGCAGTATATTTGGTTTTTAGTTACTTTCATATACACCTTTAAAATTGACTAATACACTTCAAAATATATTTTTAATTTAGGTGTATTTTTTCAACGCCGCCAAGTAGGGCAGTTACGTAAGAATCGCCCACATAAAAAATCTATAATTAATATAGAAAGGTATTTTAATTTAAAAATTGTTTTAAAAAAATGTCTCAGTACCTAGACAAGTTGTTCCATTGGCTCGATAACCATCATAGCAGGAGCATTGAATCCCAGAGGGGATGTCCTCACAGATATGATCGCACCCACCGCTGTCTTGAGCGCAGCGTCTAATGTTTTCTTGTAGCGGTTCTGAAACAATATAAGCGCCTTAAGTTCATCACGTGAATGGATCTTTACATCAGGAAATAATCCAACTTTGTATAGTCTTCATACTTCTCGCGAAGCAATGCAGCCTCTCTTAATTTTTCTAGATTAATTTCCGCGTTAGAGTCGGTGACGCCTCTACCTTTAGATATAGCAATATTTCTTCCATATTCGACAGAAAAAAACTCTTTAAATATATCAGCTCTTGGATCTTATTAAGACACATCTAGTTCGCGATTTTGCTATTGAAATTGTTTCTAGCACATAATAATCTTCAAGTATCCGGATCGGAAACTAAAATTTTCCCGGATTTATCATTTTATCGCATTGATTAATAACCGTACTATTTAAATATTAATTTCAAAAATATTCGGACGAGTTTTAGACATGCATGAGTAGGTTTAGTTTAATTTTTCAAATTTTAAAGAATAAGATAACATTAAAATTAAGTTTTTTTATATTTATATATTACAGTCTCGAAAAAAAGGATTTTTTTAATTTTTAAAACGCGTTGTCAGTTTAGGAAAAAGAAATTAGTTTCCTAAATTCAAAAAAATGGATTATTTGAAAAAAATTATATGAATTATTTCACTTTGATTGCGATTATAAGAACATAATTTGTTTAATTCTAACGGAATTATTTCTGTAAATTTATATTTGAGTAACTTACCTTCTTTAATACACTCTGGCATCGTTCCCAACCAATTTCGTTTGCTACAAAACATGCGATCAGCCATTGGATCCTTCAAAACGTATCCTTCCATGCATTCATACACAGCCACAAGGTAATTTTTCTTCGATGAAACTACATTTTTCCTTCTATAAATAAATTGCATTATATTTTACGGTTTCAGAGAAAAATTTTGTTCCTGAACTTCTACAAGTAGCAGAATAATAAACACTGCAAAAATAACTTTATTTTTGTTTAAAAAGATCAAATTAAACTGAAAAATACATCATTCATTTCAGAAGTAATTTTTATAACAAAATGTTGTGGATTGAATTGTGACTCGATCTCTCTAAATCTGAATTAGTGATCTTCTACTAATGAATTAGCGAAAATTGAGCTACTATTAAAATAGTAAGAATTTTACTATTTTTTAGTAGAAAACTATTAATTCTGTAATAGAAAACTACTAATTTTGTAATAGAAAACTACTAATGAAATAAGTAAAAAAATATACTAATTTTTAAAGAAAAGTTTCACTATTTCAATTAGTAGTTTTCTACTATATGAATTAGAGAAAAGTAAGATAAGAATTTGACTAATTTATAGTAGAAAACTTCTAAATCAGATTTAGAGAGATCCTAAATATTCCATCCTAAATCCTACATCAATGATTAGTACAGAGAGTTGATCCTTTTTATGTATTTTCATTCTAAAAATCACAAACATAACCTGAAAATTTTTCCGTCTGAGACCCTTTTTTCATACGGCGTTACAATTATCTAGTATTATAAATATAATATTTATATTAATACTACTCATTAATTAGCAACAATTACACATCCCCACAAAAAAAAATTTTTTCCTACGTATTTTTCTCCACGAAATCCGAATCCGAAGTCTGGATAATCAATTTGGGTAAATTTTTTTAGGTAATCTCAAAAAAATTTACAAACTCAAATTAAAACCAACAAAAAAATTTGTTGTACGGAACACTACGCTCATGTATTTCTATGAATTTTTGTCCTTTTAATCTGAATCCGAAATCAGAATAACCAGACAGGCTATAATTTTTAGATAATCTCAAAAATTGCTCCAAAACCAAAAAAACTCAACTGTGAAAAATACGTGGGAATAAACAAGCAGGGCCGAATCAAGGCTGCCACGGGCCTGAAGCACAAAAAAGTTTCAGGGCCCCCATAAAAAAAGAACGAAAAAAAATTTCTACATTTTTATCTTATCAAGGTGTCTAGCGAATAATCATTATGAAATTTTCTGATCGCAACTCATAATTTTTTCGGATTTGTTTATTTTTTTATTAATAACTGTACAGTTTTAATATTAACAAGGTTTAAACAAAACATTAAAATTCATTCAAAAAAATGTACAAACACAAAACCGATATGTGAAAAAAAAATTTAAAACATTAGGATTTATATGGAAGGAATAAAAATACAACGAAAAAAAAATAAATTTAAAAAACAGTCAAGAAGTCTGAAAAAATAATAAAAAGTGATAGCATTTATTAAACAATATAAAAAACTTTAAACAATGAAGAACATCTTCAAAGAATCTAACAAAATGTGACAAAATTTTACAAAAACTACAAAAATTACACAATTTTATTAAAACCAATATTATGAATGAGCAGATAAGAAAGTTAGGAATAATTTACATTGAAATAGAAAAAATAATGCAAAATATGTAAAAAATGTAACAATTAAAAAACCTGTCAAAAAATAAATAAATTTTTCTTCTAGGAAATAAAAAAGGTACAAAAATCATTGAAGGCAAAAAGAGGAAAATTAGGAAATATGTTAATAATGTTATAAAATAGTATACAATTTAAGAAACATTGATTAAATTGTATTTTTTAAATCGAAATACCACGCAGTAATATTTGAAATAATAGTAAAATTTTAAAAAAGAAAAAATTGAAACTACAAAAAAGAGAAAATAAAGGTTTTCCAAAAGTTAAAATATTTCACGGGTATGTTTTTTTAAATGATGAAAATAAATAAGATAATCAGTAAAAAATGGAAAAATGTTTATAAAGGAAACAAAATACATTTAAAAACTTGTTTTAAAAATGAAGCAAAAAACAATAATCTTTTTTAAATGAAAAACGAAATAAAAACGATTACAAATTTTTCAGAAAAGAACAAATATTTCTTAAAAATTGAGAAATTATGATCAAATGAGAAAATCTATTATAAGATCAAATTGACATAAAAGTAAATAAAAGAAGAAAAGTCTTTAAAATTTATAAAAATTAATAAGTTATGACAAAGTACCAAAAAATAGAATGAATGTTTAAAAAACCAGAAAATTAAAAAAATATATATTTCTCCACTTCTTAATTATAATAGTAAATAAAATTATTCACTTAAAAAGTAAATAAATTTTTCTAAATATTATAAAAAATAAACTTTTTAGAATTAACTGAAGTAGGCAGTTTACGTAAAAAGAAGAAAAATTTAAAAAATCCAAAACATAAAAAGTATTATTAAATGCATAAAAAAAGGAAAATTTTTAAAAAAAAGATAAAAGTAAAGTGATTATAAAAATACAAAAAAACAATGCAAAACAAAATACTCACAAAGTTTTTTTTAATATTAAAACTTACTAGAAAAAAAATGATATATTTCAAGAAAGTGACATAAACTATTAAACAAATTTTCAATTTATTTTATAATTTTTTAACAGTTTTTAATTTACAATTATTCTCATAAAATTTTATAATTATTCTTTATTATATAAAATAATTTTATTCTGCTGTCAATAATTGTCCCCAGTTTTCGATTTTTTTTCAATTGCCAATTATTCTCCTCATTTTATAATTTTTGTCTGAATTATAATTATTTTTTTAATTCAATTCTATCCTTCAATTTTCAATTACTTAAGGGCATGTGGAAGGCGCCAACTTCAAATGATTTGTTGTAATATTTTCCACAAATTTAGAATTAAAATTAAAACTGTAACTGACTGGACGCCAATGCGTCTAGGTCCCATTTTCCATTTCCTTCAATTTCATTATAAATTATTTTATATTTTTCTAGAAAATTGGTAAAAAAGATTACAACGAATCATTTGAAGTTGGCGCCTTCCACATGCCCTTAATTCAATATTTAATAATTCTCGCATTATTTCAATCATCAATTGTTTTTTCGAATTACAATTTAACAATTAATTTTCTTCAATTTTTATTATTTTCTTTAATATTCAAAAATTCTCACCTTTTGCCAATCATTTTTTTCGATTATGAATAAGTTTCGATAATTTCAAATTATTTTCTTCAATTTTCATTTTTTTGTAAATTTTAGTTCTATTTTTCAGTTTTTAATTATTTTCTTATATATTCAATGATTCGGCTTTTTCAATTACTTTTCTGAATTTTTAATTATATTCTTTAAACTTTAATTTCATTTTTCAATTAATATTTCAATTTTAATTATTATTTTCTATTTTGAATCCAGCTGTCCAATTGGTAAATATTTCCAACAATTTTTTTCTACAATTTTCTTATTTTTCAATTTTCAATAATTTTTTTTAAATTTAATGTTTCTTGCTTCATGTTTCCAATTATTTTTTCAGTTGTCTATTAATCTAATCATTTTTTGAATTCTGTTTTCAATTGCTTTCAACTATTTTTGTCATTTTTCAAATATTTTCTTCAACTTTTCAATTTTTAATTATTTTCCGCAATTTTGAATTATTGGCTACAAATTTCTCAATTTTCAATTGTTCTCTTAAAATTTAATAATTATTTTTTGAGTTTCTCAACTATTTTATTTGGTTCTTTATTAATCTAGCCATTTTTCAAATTTTGTTTTTAATTGTCAATTATTTTCACGTTTTGTAATTTTTTTTGAATTATCAAATATTTTTTCAAGTTTCAATTTTTATTTTTAAATTTTAAACTTGTTTCTTCAATTTTTCATCATTTTCTTCCAAGTTCTACCATTTTTCTTCAGTTTTTAATTTTTTGTAAATTTTATTTCTATTTTTCAGTTTTTAATTATTTTCTTATATATTCAATGACTCTCGGCTTTTTCAATTACTTTTTTGAATTTTTAATTATATATTCGTTAAATTTTAATTTCATTTTTCAATTTTCAATTATTTTTTCAATTTCAATTATTATTTTCTATTTTGAATCCAGCTGTCCAATTGGTAAATATTTCCAACAATTATTTCTACAATTTTCTTATTTTTCAATTTTCAATAATTTTGTTTAAATTTAATGTTTCTTGCTTCATGTTTCCAATTATTTTTTCAGTTGTCTATTAATCTAGTCATTTTTTGAATTCTGTTTTCAATTGCTTTCAACTATTTTTGTCATTTTTCAAATATTTTCTTCAACTTTTCAATTTTTAATTATTTTCCGCAATTTTGAATTATTGGCGACAAATTTCTCAATTTTCAATTGTTCTCTTAAAATTTAGTAATTATTTTTTGAGTTTCTCAACTATTTTATTTGGTTCTTTATTAATCTAGCCATTTTTCAAATTTTGTTTTTAATTGTCAATTATTTTCACGTTTTGTAATTTTTTTTCACTTCTCAATTATTTTTTCAAATTTTAATTTTATTTTTAAATTTTGAATTTGTTTCTTCAATTTTTTATCATTTTCTTACAATTTCTATTTTTTTTTCTTCAGTTTTCAATTTTTTTTAAAATTGTAATTCTTTTTTTCAGTTTTTAATTATTTTCTTAAATATTCAATGACTCTCAGCTTTTTCAATTACTTTTTTGAATTTTTAATGATATTCTTTTAATTTTAATTTTATTTTTCACTTTTCAATTATTTTTTCAATTTTAATTATTATTTTCTATTTTGAATCCAGCTGTTCAATGGGCAAATATTTCCAACAATTATTTCTACAATTTTCTTATTTTTCAATTTACAATAATTTTGTTTAAATTTAATGTTTCTTGCTTCATGTTTCCAATTATTTTTTCAGTTGTCTATTAATCTAGTCATTTTTCGAATTCTGTTTTCAATTGCTTTCAACTGATTTTGTCATTTTTCAAATATTTTCTTCAATGTTTCAATTATTTCTTTCAATTATTAATTATTTTCCGCAATTTTGAATTATTGCCTACAAATTTCTCAATTTTCAATTGTTCTCTTAAAATTTAGTAATTATTTTATGAGTTTTTCAACTTTTTTATTTGGTTGTGTATTAATCTAGCCATTTTTCGAATTTTGTTTTTAATTGTCAATTATTTTCACGTTTTGTAATTTTTTTTCACTTCTCAATTATTTTTTCAAATTTTAATTTTATTTTCAAATTCTGGATTTGTTTCTTTAATTTTTTATCATTTTCTTCCAAGTTCTATTATTTTTCTTCAATTTTCAATTGTTTTCTTCAATTTTGTATTATTTTCTATAATTTTTAATTATTTTCTTTGATTTCAATTTTTTTTCGATTTTGATTTCTCGTGGACCAACGTAGTTATTATTGCTAGAAATTAATATTTTACTATTGTAGTTTAATAAACGTTTCATCTATCTTTCTATCAAAATTTTTTATATTGAATTCCGATCATTTCAACTTTAATTTTTTAAATTAATTATTATTAAAGAATACAAGATTAAAATTCAAGTGTTTAGGATTTATCTACGAAATCTGAAAGTTTCTTAAAAATTCAGAGATCGTTTTCAAAACTCGCGGATCAGTTTCAAATAATTCACGCGTCGTTTTCAAAATTCGCGGATAATTTAAAAAAATTCCCGGCAAATTACCGGGCCCCTTGGGGGTTCGAGGCCCTGAAGCACGTTCTTTATGTTCTTCAAGGTAGATCCGCCACTGTAAACAAGCGTAGTGTCCCGGGAAAAAAGAAAAAATTTTGATGGTTTTAATTTGTGTTTTTAAATTTGTTTTTGAGATTATCTTAAAAATTTTAACCAATTTTGTTATTTTGACTTTTGGCTTCAGATTTAGTGAAAAAAAATTACGTAGGAAGATATCACTAAGAAAAAGTTTTGGTAAAAATTCCTGTGCCTTCACTATAAAATCGTCATAATTGACAGTCTCCGAAATTTTACCGTGCTGTCTTACAATTTTTACCGGATTATCTGGTAAAAATTGTTGGAAATCCGGTAAAAACTGTAAGACAGCACGGTAAAATTTCGGGGACTGTCAATTATGACGCTGTTATAATGAATAGCACAGGAATTTCGGACAATACAAATTTTTTATATAACCCTATATACAAAGACTATTGTAACCAAAAAAGAGCATTAATATTTTTAAATTGAGTTTAGCAAATTTCTCTAGAGAAGATTAGTCAAAATCAAAATGAGTGTATCTTAATCACTTTTCTTTGTATGCAAATTCTCAATAAATGTCATATATTAATATCATATGATTATCTTTAAACTTGGTAACAACACTATACAACCATTACAATTATCCTAATTATATCAACGAGTATGCAATTTATCCAAAACAGTTTTGCTTTTATATATTCCTGTAGAAGTATATATTGATAAAATGCTTATAGCGTTTGAAATATAAATGCAAAGCACTATAAACAGGACTACTTCATCTAACAACTTTATCCTTACCTTACAATCTTGGGTGCTCTAGCATTTTGCAGATAAGGAGGTGCATTAAAGAGACCTTTTCCTTTCGAGCAGCTTACATCGAGCTTTGCAGCTAAAGTCTCGTTCACGTTCGTCAAAGTTATGTCTAAGTTTAGTTTCTTCCTTTTCCCTTTCTTTTCCTTTTTATGCTCGCTGTTCTTTTTTCCAGATTGAGAACGTTTCTTCGAAACATCTGCCGTCGCTGGATCGTCCAAGAGCAAAGGATCACTACGAAATTTCCTTCCTCTTCCATCTGTAACAAAAAAAGAAAAATTCACATTACTGAGTTTTTGTAATAATTTAAAAAAATACCTTTTCGATGCAAATTATTTCCCTATTTTCACTTAGACTGTAAAGAAAGTAAAGAGCCTTTTTCGAAATGGGCATTTTTCATACTAGTGTCGAGAATGGTAAATTTTTTCATTCCACTAGTGATGAAAGTGGTCACTTTGACCACTAAAGAGGAAAATGGTCATTTTTAACACTTGTGATTTAAAATAGTAATTTTTTCCCCAACTAGTGATAGACAATTTCGAGAGAAAAAGTTGAAATTGCTTGAGAATTTGTATCCAACTATTCATATCTTACTTTAAGGATATCCAATGGCAAAGTGTCCCAGCGAAGGACGTAATAATAGAGTCATAAATCCATCTTGCAACTATATCGATTCTGGCAAAGATCGCTTGTCATGCTTTCGAATAGAATATCAGAATAAGATGACAGGCTACAGGCACAGACTATGCGTCATCCTCGATGGCATCCTGAGGTCACAAATAAGCTCATACGATACAAACCGTGTACATACATCACGTTCAATGCACTTATACACGTGATCTCAGCAAAATTTATCGGAGCAAGACAAATCTCTGAGCAGAGTAATGCAACAATAAATTCCGGCAGGTCCATTTCTGCTTTCAGAAAAAGTACCAATGATGGACAATCTAACGAGTAAACTGCACATAAGGATCATATATATATATGAAAATTCTCTTCTGCAGATTAAGGTAAAGTGATTACAATTCACAGTATGTTTGACACTTGACACATCCAGGTGATTATCATCTTGCAAATGTGCAATATATGTTCGTCATTTTGTATTCACAAACGAATATTTTTTGGGGATTAATATATATAGAGTCAAAGGGAATTTTAACTAATACGTACGTCTGTAAGGATAATATTATAATTTATCAACCAATTCGGACAAATGTGGATTTAAATATTTTTTTGATTAAGCAAAACTGTAAATTAATGGATAATTTATCAAAGAGATATTTAGTTGATTGTTGCATGGTATGAGGAAAAATTAATTATGTTAATATTATTACTATAACTATTTCAAGCTAGTGGTGTGCTACCGACAATATTTTTTGACAAGTATTTTCTAACAGAAATTATTTTCGTGCAATAAGTATCTTTAAAGAAACAAACTTTTTAGTAATCAAGTATAAAATTTGTATTGGGCACAACTCAGAAACCTTAAACTTTTCAATAGAAAGAAAAGTATGAAAATTTTTTTAAGCACACTATTCAAAATTTACCCAGGAAAAATTTAAATTCTAAACTTCTAAATTTTATTCATGGACAGATAAAAGATTTTATCTGCAATTAGCTATTGTAACGTCGTGAGTCACTCCGTTTTTTTTTATCTTTTTAAAAATCTTCGTTTCTCATATTCTTGAAACGAAAAACATAATTTGACCATCTCTTGAAAAGGGAGGAACAGCATAGCCTGTCGAGTTTTCCCAGAGTTCGGACACATTTGAAAAAACAAGACTTTATAGTTAACAGATGTCTTGCTATCGACTCGATTTTCTAAACAGTCCCTAAAAACTCTGAGATTAGGGGTCGCGCTGAGACAAACTCTGTTATAGGCGATGCTGGCCCTCAGTTTGGACAAGTGTTCACTTCCGCCCTTGAGTGCAGGCCCACACTGTGTTTCCAAGAAAATGATGATAATGTATAAAACAGACATCCGTCGAAATGACCCCATGTATAAGAAAAAAATAGTTACGATTTCAACAAAAAAATAATATTTACAGAATATTCTAATTGAATACTTAAAATGCATAAAAATTCATTACAACCCTTTTTATTAACTCTTTTACACTGAAACATATTTGTGTGTGTGTGTGTTTGTGTTTGTGTGTGTGTGTGTGTGTGTGTGAGCACAATAGCATTTAAAAATAATAATAATTAAAAATAATTATAAAACGCTTTAAATTAATTAGCTAAATGATGTAAATTATAACTACTTAATATTTTCAATTAAACTTTTAAAGATTTAAGGTTATGTACGAAAAATACGCGAAAAACAAAAGAAAAGGGTTATGTCAATTGATTAAGATCAATTCTAAGATTAATAGTACTAAATTTGAATTCATATAAGAATTGTTAATCAACTTTTATAAAATAAACGTATCTCGAGGTAACATAACCTCAAAAATGTAAAAATTAAGGAAATAACAAAAACATAATTAAAAACATTCTTAAAATTAATAGAACAAGTCTAATGTCAATTTTAAGGTTAAATAAATATGTCAATCATTCAATAATGAAATTTTCACTCAAACATAACCTTAAAATTCAGAAATTATGAAAAATAAATTAAATAATAACATTTCAGTATCAATGGATTTAGTTAATATTTATTCTTTATTGAGTGATTGTGCATTGAATATTATACTGAATATGTTTGTCAAATTAATTATTCATTAATTAAAAGTTATTATAACATAACCTAAAAATTGAAAAACATGGAGACATAAAATTTATTGAATGTACATATAAAATTTGATAGTTCTCATTTGAATTCAGTTAAATTGAAAAAAATAAAACGAATACTCGACATTCACTCTATGACAAACATAACCTAGAAATGGAAAATCTAGGAAAATTAAATATTGCATTAATCAATATACATTAATCTTTTTCTTTTAAAATAATAAAACATAATTAATATTTAGGCAAAATCAAACCTATATTCATCTGAAATTGTTAAAATACTAATATTGTAAACAAATTTGAATTTAAAAATTGTATTACTTATATTTTCAACATTATTCATTGTTAACATTCAATTTTATATTTGAAATTATGTA
Organism: Ganaspis brasiliensis; assembly: GCA_037103525.1. Classification (NCBI taxonomy): domain Eukaryota; kingdom Metazoa; phylum Arthropoda; class Insecta; order Hymenoptera; family Figitidae; genus Ganaspis; species Ganaspis brasiliensis. The sequence continues at coordinate 100,298 of JAZKLR010000594.1, read as the reverse complement.
AGAAATCTGTCTTGAATTATTTGTAACTAGGATCCTTGGAAGTGGTACAGAGGGCAGTATCAACAAGAACTACTGTGCTTTAGGGCGGATTTTCTCCACCCACTGACTTTTGAGACACATTTCAGGACCAAATCAAAATTAGGAAAATGGTTGAGTTCATAGCTTTTCTAATGAATTCTCTACTCCCACGCAAGCATGCAAGTCCCAATAGCCACCCCTCATTATCGGTTTTCTCTCTCTTCGCCGTTCTTCTTCGTCGTTTTCTTTCTACCCTCAACACACGCCTACACGCTGAAGCGTTTAGGGCCTTTCTTCATTGGTGTTTTCTAAGACTCCCCTAGTTTCTCCCCTTTTTATCTTCCCACTTTTTCTTCTCTCAGAAGCTAAGGGAAGGAAATACATGAAAAGTTGAAACACTCTCCAAAAAACTTCCATAGAGAATGGAGTGTCAGAAAACTTCGAAAAACTGTCATCGAGAATGGAGAGTCGGAAATCATTCTTTCAATCTTAAACTATTTCAAATGTAAATTCAAGTCAAGTTAAGTTCATTTCCCACAATTTTCATGTGTGCTACGAGTTCTAATATTCGATTTTGTTATTCTTTAAAATCAGTGTTGGATATTTTATTCCATATTAAGACTGTTCCTGTGTCTGTGAATTTTATCACTATTTGTGATTTTATGCAAATATTTTTGGATTTCCCGCTTCAACAACAGCGTCAGTGCCGTACCACTTTCTAAGGATTCCTGGATTCTATTTTGTTCATCAAATACGACCAATCAAAGTAAGTTAAATAAACAAAAAACTCAACATTTAAGTAACTCTCTATTTTCATTTTTTTTCACTCTTCTTTTCCTTTCCTTAATTTTATTCATTTTTTCAGGGTAGAATCCCAATCCCGGGCCCGTTTAGTTACTGGGGCTAGGATTGGTCCTTTAATATTTTTTTTTCTCGTTCTTTTCTTTTTGTAGGGTACCCCTATTTTAAAGGGCGATACTCCAAAATTGTTTTTTTCGCGTTATAGTTTCCCTCCTTGTTAGGAAACTTATGAAATTTTAATAAATAACAAAAAAAGGGAAACCAGAACAAAGCACCAGAAAGGTAATCGATGTCCCGAGCTATTGCGATTAACTTCGTAGGCTTGAATAAATTTAAAAATTAATATAAATAGATTAATGTTATTTTCGGAATTTTCCGACGTGACACTATTAATGATTTAAGAATAAAAATATCTTTAACCTATAATAAAGAAAAAATCAACAAGCAGTGGCGTAACTGTTAAGGGTCAAAGTGGGGCAGTGCCCCGGAGCCCTTCAGCTTAGGGGGCCCTTGGTCAAACCTATAGACTTTTTAAAAAAAAAAAAAAAAAAATTCCAAAAACTTTACTAATTGCGGTAATTTAAAGTTTGACTAAATTAAATAACGCGCGCTGGCCCGCGATTAATTTCTATACCTTGTATTATCAACAATTACAAATATTTTAAATATGATATTCAAAAATAAATTTATATAAACAAATAAATAAAATAAATAATTATTCAGGACAAGATTTATGAAACTTTAGAACTAAAAAATATTGCAAAAAATAATTGAAATTAAACAAAAAAATTAAAAATTTTGTAAATTAATTGGGAAATAACTGAAATCAATTAAAAATTGGGAAAGTAATTTTAAAAAATCATTAAAATGTTTAAAAAATAAAGAAAATAATTTAAACTTGAGAAAAATACTTGAGAATCTTAAAAATAAATTGAAACAATTGAATAATGAAAAATTGGAAAAAATAATTGTAAATTGAAAAATAAATTATTAAAAATTGAAAGAAATAATTAAAATTTGATAATATAATTGAAAAAAATTACATAGTCTATTTTAAATAAAGGAAAGTTAAAGAAAATTTCAGAAAAATACTTAAAACATTTATAAGTTCATTTAAAAAAAAGAAAATAATTGAAAATGAGAGAAAATTAATGAATATAAAGTTAAACATAACCTAAAATTGAAGAGAATAATTTTTGAATAAAAAGAAATAATTAAAAAACTTTTGGAAATTATAAAAAAGAACGAAAGTAATTGAGAATCGAAGAAAATAATATAAAAAATTAGCAAAGTAAAACGCGCGCAAGCGCGCGATTAGTTTTTCGTACATTTTAAAAATTATAAATTACGATAATAAATATAAAAAATCGGTAAATACTATTTATCTAATAAGAAGAAAAAAATATTTTAAATATAATATTTAAAAATCAATTATTATAAATAAAATAAATATTTATTTAGGACACAATTTATAATATTTTAAAATTAAAAAGAATTGCAAAAAATAATTAAAATAAAGCAAAATAATTGCAAATTTTGCAAATAAATTGAAAAAAAAATGAAATCAATTAAAAATTGGGGAAAGTAATTTAAACAATCATAAAAATGTTTTAAACATAAAGAAAATAACACAGCCCCACAAAAAAAAAAGTGTCATGTACTTTTGACCGGAATACCCTAGCCCTATGTATTTTGACGCGCTGAACACGAATCCGAAGTCCATTTTGCTCCATCACGTCAGGATTTTTTTCTAACCTCAAAAAACATGTCGAATTTTGAGAAGTAGGCGATTTTTTAAAAAAATTTATGGATTTACTTCAAACTTGGTATCTGGGGGTTTTTTGGGTCGCTGATTACGAATCTGAAGTTATATTTTCAAAATTCAAAATGGCGGATCCAATATGGCGGACGAATTTTGAAAACATTTGAAGATTCACTTCAAACTTGGTATCTGGGGGTTTTTTGGGTCGCTGATTGCGAATCTGACGTCATATTTTCGAAATTTTTATGAAATTTGGTATCTTCAGGTTTTTAAGTTGCTGAGTGTGATTTCGAAGCGAGTTTCTCACATTTTCAAATATGACTTCTATTACAAAAAAAACCCCCAGATACCAAGTTTGAAGTAAATCTTCAAATTTTTTTAAAATTCGTCCGCCACATTGGATCCGCCATTTTGAATTTTGAAAATCTAACTTCAGATTCATAATCAGCGACCCAAAAAAAACCCCAGATACCAAGTTTGAAGTAAATCCATAAATTTTTTTAAAAAATCGCCTACCTCTCAAAATCCGACATGTTTTTTGAGGTTAGAAAAAAATCCTGACGTGATGGAGCAAAATGGACTTCGGATTCGTGTTCAGCGCGTCAAAATACATAGGGCTAAGGTATTCCGGTCAAAAGTACATGACACTTTTTTTTTTTGTGGGGCTGTGTAATTAAAATTTGAGAAAAATACTTGAGAATCTTAAAAGTAAATTAAAACAAAATTGAATAATGGAAAATTAAAGAAAATAATTGAAAAAACAAGTTTAAAAATTGAGATAAATAAATTAAAATTAAAAAAAAATAATTAAAATTGGAGAAAATAATTAAACAATGTACATAAAATATTTTAAATAAAGGAAAGTTAAACCAAATTTGAGAAAAATACTTAAAACTTTCAGAAGTTCATTGAAATAAAAGAAAATAATAAAAAATTAGAGAAAATAAATTAAAAAAGATAAAAATAATTTAAAATTGTAGGTACAGAACAAGTTTTAATTAACGGGAAATAAGTTAAAACTTTTTTGCAATTATTAAAAAAAACAAGAAAAAGAACGAAAGTAATTGAAAATTGAAGAAAATAATATAAAAAATAATATAAATAATGAAATAATTGGAAAGTCTGATAAATAGTTAACAATTTTTGCAATTATGAAATAAATATAAAGAATTGAAAATTGAAGGAAATAAATTTTGGAAAATAAATGAAAAATGTTTTTAAATTTTAAAACTTGACGAAAATAATTAAAATATGATACAAATAATGATAAGTTGTAAAAAATAAGTTTTAGAAAAATTCTTAAAAATCTTAGAAAATAATTTTAGGAAATGAGAATAACTAAAAATTAGAGAAAAGACTGGAAGAATGCTAAAAATAATTGAAATTTACAACCCCCTCGTAGTGTCACCTTGTCGTGGTAAGGGGGCTTAGGACCGGCCAGGCGCTTGTCCTTCGGACGCCATCACTGGACGAGTTGTTGGGCTCTTCCCAGGACTCATCGACTCCCGATGTTTGGCGAGTTTGGGCACAGGGGAATGAACGGGACCCCGTTAATTCGGGTAGTCGCCGTTTTGTGAACCTGTGCACTAGCTATCCTGTGCGGATGATGTTAATTCGGATTCCAAATGGGGGCTAACCATCGTCGTCAGCTGTGGACTACATGGGTTCTGGGAGGAGTAGGACACTCCTGCCTTCTTGGTTTTTCTAAGTTGGTGTGGAGTAGCCTCGATCCAGGGTTGGCGCCCGATGGACCGGTTGTCTGTTCGGTCTGACCAACGACACTAGCCAATCGGCACCCTACAGGCAGTACACTGGGAGTGATAAGTCCTGTCACGGCGTTTCCAACCGCGACATGTACGAGTCTGATGTGAGCGTAGCTCTGCCGAAGTGGACCTGCGGTAGGGTGCCAGGAGCCAGCCCCTTCGGGATTGATCGGCGAGTGTGTAATGGATGTAAGGGATCGGAACCTGCATTGTTACTGGCGAGTCCGTTCCGTCCGTGTATTCCGGGAACGGCTAAGCAGCTGATTGGGCCTCAGGGATCTGGGGTAGGATCGCAGTATCCGAGGGTGTACCCGTTCCCAATCAAGGCGCCCCGCCACTTTACCCACCAGGCGCTGGTAAACTTTTTTAGCATGGAACATGAAACGGAAAACTTAGTTGAGGATATGGAGGTAAACGAAGACCGGGTAGAGGCTCTGCCATCTACTTCTGGTCACGTCGGTCTTCCCAAGACTGCTCGGACTGGTGAGCAAGAACTCTTTAAGGAAAACGTCGCCCAACAATTGGAGGAGATTCCTGAGTTCTTCGACACGATAAGGAAGGGCATTGGGAAACGAAAGAATATTAAAAAGGAGGTCCAAGAGGCAATTAAAGCTCTTGAGGCAGCCTTCGATATAATCCGCAGAAATTTGCGGATTATTGAAGTGCAGGCCCCAACGTCTGCAAAGGCGGCCTCGTTGAGTGCGAGCTTGGAAAAGCAGAGCGAAGATAAGAAGCGGCCCCGTCACGAAGGTGATAATTCACCTACGTTATCTACAAGGGAAACCAAGAGAAGGGCCCCCTTACCAAGGCGTACGCTTCCCCTGACGAAGTCAGACACGCCCTCTAAGACTGGCGAGGCAGCCAAGAATGCCGAAGGCCTTCAGTCTCAGAGGACCTGTGCGCAGGTCCTTTTAGGAGCAGAAATGGCCGCTGGACCCTCTGGAATTCAGCCTCCACAGCCCCCAGATGGAAAAGATGAAGAAGGCTTTGAACGTTACAAGGCCAAAAAGAAAGAGGCTCGCATGCGCTGCAAAGCGAATAAAGAGAGGAAGCAAGCCGAGAAGGCTCGGAAAGAAAAAGCTCCTGCTCAAAGGCTTCGGCAAACAGAGGACGTCAGGATTTCGGCGAAGGATCCCAATTCCTACGCCGAGATCCTGAAAGACCTGAAGTAGACCCTGAAGCCAGAAGACTCAGGGGCAGAGGTTTTGAGGACACGAAGAACACTCAATAACGAGTTTCTCATTGTCCTCAAAAAAGGAGGTAACACGTCCCAGTTTGCGGGAGCGTTGACTGAGGCACTTCAAGAGAAGGCCACAGTCACGGCTCTCGTAAACAAGAGGACTTTGGAGATCAGGGACCTCGATGAAGCCACCTCCAAGGAGGATGTTGCTGAGGCCCTGAACGAAAAACTCGGCTGTGCCAATTCGGAGCGATCGGTCAGCATTGTTTCGCGATTCCGCGGATCAATGCTGGCGCTGGTACGCCTGCCGGAGGCAGAGTTTAGTACTGTGCTAAAGGCCGGAAAAATCCGGGTTGGCTGGATTAACGCTCCAATTCGCGAGCACTTAGAGGCCATTAGGTGCCAAAGATGTATGGCATACGGTCATCCGACCCGCACTTGCAAGGGCCCCGACAGAATTAAAAACTGTCGGAGATGCGGCGGTGCAGGTCATCAGGCCAAGGCTTGTACAGTGCAGGAGCCCAAGTGCATCACTTGCGAAGATCTGGGCAGAACAGAGAAAAAGCACTGGGCCGGCAGCACTTCCTGTCCGGTATATAAGGCAGAATTGCAGAAGCTTAAACAGGCAAAAGCCTAAAGCTTCTGCAGATCAATCTGCATAAGTGTAAGGAGGCCCAAGACCTCCTGATGCAGACAGCCAGGGAAAGGAAGATCGATGTCTTGTTCTGCACTGAACAGAACAGAAAGAGCGATCCTGTTCCCTGGTATCAAGATAAATCTGGAAGAGCAGCCATTCAGATCTGCAATTCCGAGTTACGGGCAGATAAGTTCCTGGAGACGAGCAGTGGCTTCGTGTGGGTGGAAATGGCAGGAATACGTATGTATAGCTGTTATTTCTCACCCAACGACAAACTGTCAGCCTTCGAAGATCAGATATACGACCTCGAAATGAGCCTTAGAGAATCCAAGTTGGACACCCTCATTACAGGTGACTTTAATGCTAAGTCACCAGAATGGAGGGAGACAAGGCTCGATAAAAGAGGAATCTTGGTGGGAGAAATGATCTCCAGGAACAACCTGATGGTTGCAAACCAGGGGAGGTCTTGGACCTTTAGGAGAAACGGGCAGGGTTCGATCATCGATCTAACAGTCGCAACGAGCCCCCTGCAAAAAAGGATTGAAGATTGGCGCGTCCTGGAGGATTATACCCACAGTGACTACCAGTATATCGAGTTTTCAGTCTCAAGGGGAGACACGCTGCGGGCCAGGAACCACGGAGTTCTCCGTGAGAATGGCCCAAAGTGGAATATTAAGAAAATCGACAAGGAGAAGTTCGGCCGGTCCCTGGAAGAATCCCGCCTCATGGAGGATCTGGGATGGGTGAAGAGGCCGAACCATCTCGAAGGGGAAGTGCGGACGGTGAAAAATATGATTGTCACCGCATGCGACGCGTCTATGCCGCGTTGTAGAAGCACAACACCAAGAAGAAGAAATGTATACTGGTGGTCAGAGGAATTGGCCTCTTTGCGAAAGGCATGCCTCAAAGCAAGAAGGAGATATGACCGTTCAAACGGAGATCCTCTGCTAAAGGAGGCATATACAGAGGCCAAGAGAATTCTCAGGAAGGAGATACGCGCTGCAAAAAGAAAGAGCTGGAAGAACCTAATCGGTGACGTCGAAAATGACCCATGGGGTCTGGGTTATAAAATCGTTAACAAGAAATTGTTATCGAGGCAAAAGACTCCCGGTCTAGACAATCCCGATTGGGTCCGGCAAATCATAAAGGCCTTGTTTCCTCCAGCAGAGCCATGGCCTAGGAAGGAAGAGCCTGAAGAGAGGAGAGTTTTTCCGCGACTGGAAAAGACAGAGGCTGGTCCACCTAAGGAAAGGAGACAAACCTCTAGATAAATTCGCATCCTACAGGCCTATATGCCTGTGAGATACGATGGGTAAGTTTCTAGAGGACATGGTTCTGCAGAGAATGCAATCTCACTTGACCGGAGAGAATAGTCTGTCTGACAACCAATTTGGTTTCCGCAAAGGCCTGTCCACAGTAGACGCCATTCAGAAGGCGGTGGACCTAGCCAGAGAAGGAAAAAACAAATTGGGACCAGGGAAGAAAAAGGGCTTCTGCGCGTTGGTAGCCATCGATATACGCAACGCGTTTAATACCGCGCGATGGGAAGATCTCATCAAGTCGATGAGAAACAAAGGAATACCGCCCTACCTGTTGCGGATAATGGATAATTATCTTAGCGATAGGTGGGTAATATACGAGGGTGACACCTGCACTCTGAAAGAGGAGATGCAGAGAGGTGCCCCTCAAGGCTCGAGGATAGGACCATTCGTATGGAATGTCTCGTATGACGACTTCTTGCGAATGGGTCTACCTAAAGGCGCGGTGATCATCGGCTTCGCGGACGACGCGTTGATCGTATGCACTGCCGAAACTGTAGAAGCCCTGGGCGTATTGGTGAACGAATGTCTGAGACGGGCAAAGAGCTGGCTGGAGGCCAGAGGCCTTCAAATGGCTCTGGAAAAGACCGAAGCGCTGCTAGTCACAGACAGACGTGGTTATACAGCCCCTGGTATTCAGATAGACGGATTCGAGGTCCAATGGAGGAATCATATCAAATACTTAGGTGTCGAACTAGACAAATTTTTGAATTTTAAACACCATATAGCCGTGGCATGTCAGAAGGCCGGACAGTGTTCCGCAAGTTTAGCTCGTCTAATGCCGAACATTGGTGGGCCTTCTGAAGCAAAGAGGAGACTGGTGGCGAGTGTTGCCCTTTCAAAGCTGCTATACGCAGCACCTGTATGGGCTCCGACCCTGCGAAACGACAGAAGCAAGACCATCTGTAGAAGGGTGCTGTCCGCGCAGAGAACTATTACGAAACGTATTATTTCGGCCTATCGGACAGTGCCGACGTGTGCTGCTCAGGTCCTTGCCAGCGTCCCGCCGGCAGATCTTTTGGCACAAGAAAGGGAGGAAGTTTTCCTCCTTTTCAAGAAGAGAAATTCTTCCGCATATACGGAAGATAATAGACCCAGCAAGGACCAAATTCGCCGAGATGCGAGAAGCAGACTCGTCGACAGATGGCAAGAACGATGGAGCGGGGAGGAGACAGGCCGATGGACGTATAGGCTGATACCTACACTCGACACCTGGATAAGTAGGAAACACGGAGTGGTTTCCTACTATTTAACCCAAGCTCTCACAGGGCACGGGTGTTTCGGCTCCTATCTGGAGCGATTTAAAAAGGTTGATAGCTCGGAGTGTGTGTACTGCAAGTTCCCAGTGGACGACCCAGAGCACACACTCTTCAGCTGTAAGCGTTGGGACGCGGAGAGGCGGGTTATGTTTACCGGTGTTAATCGCAAGGTTACACCGGAGAACATGATCCCGCTTATGACTCGCTCTCCCGAGGATTGGCGAACCATCGAGACCTTCATACATTATGTTATGAGGGTCAAAGATCTCGATGGTCGCCAAAGAATGGAGGTCCCGTAGAATAAGGGAGAAAGTCGCTTCGGCGACAGAAGAGGGGATATAAGACTACTCCCGATGGCGATACGCGCGAAAAGTGCTAGCCGGGAGTGGTCCTAAGGTCCCCAAATAAGGGTGTGTTTTTAGCGGGTCGGCAGAACATCGCCACCCCCGCATAACCCTGTAGTACGGGCTACAGGGTACCTGAAGGCAGGTTTTCACATCCTACGCAAAAAAAAAAAAAAAAAATTGAAATTTACAATAATTAATAAAATTTTTTGGAAATTATGGAAGCAAATAAAAATAATTAAAAATTGAAAAAAATAATAGAAATTGTAGAAAAATACTTAAAAAAATTTAGAAATTAATTTTATAAAATGAGAAAAACTAAAAATTGGAGAAAAGTCTGGAAGAAAGCTAAAAACAATTGAAATTTACGATAATTAATAAAAAAAATTTGAAATTCTGATAACAAATGAAAATAATTAGAAATGGAAGAAAATATTTGAATTTTCAGAAAAATACTTAAAAATCTTAGAAAATAATTTTAGAAAATGAGAATAATAATTAACAATCGAGAAAAATAATTGAAAAATGATAAAATTAATTAAAAATTGACAAAAATAATTGAAATATGCTGAAAATAATTTAAGATTGAGAAAGAAAATTCAATTATGATGAAAATAATTTAAATAATATAAAAACTTGAAAACATTCAATAACATTTGAGAGAAATAACTGATAAAAGCATAGAGTATATGTATAAAAAAAAAAATAATTACAAAATTATTTAAAAAATTTTAATTAAAAAGAATAATTAAAAAATCGCAGAAATAACGGAAATTGATGAAAATATTTGCAATATCGGATAAATAATTGACATTTTTAAAAGTAATGACAAAATAATTAATATAATTATAAATTGATAAAAAACAAGAAAAATTGCTGAATTTATTTTTAAGAAAAATAAAATAACAGGGTCTAACTTCACTTCAGTTTTTAAAATGTGGGCAGAAAAAGATGAATAAATATTAATACTAACTAACTTCACTTCCGACTTTAAAACGTGGGCAGAAAAAGATGAATAAATATAAACACTTACTAACTAACTTCAGGAGTTTACGGAGATTATTATTATTTAATAATATAAATAATTGAAAATTGAATGAAATAATCGAAATGTCAGATAAATAGTTTAAAATTTTGGAATTTTGGAAAAATTACTTTAGAATTTGAAACTTGAATCAAATAATTGAAATATGATAAAAACAATAATAAGTTGTAAAAAATAAATGACATTTGAAAGAATTAATTATTGTATAAATTACGGAATTTTTTTTAAATTAAAAAAATAATTGAAATTTAAGAAAAATACATGAAGAACTAAATGAAAAAAATTAGAATAATTAAAAATTGGATAAAAGAATTAAAGAAAACTAAAAATAATTAAAATTTTCGAAAATTAAAAAAAAAAATTTGGAAATTAGGCAAGCAAATAAAAATAATTAAAAAATAAAAAAAATAATTGAAATTTTAGAAAAATACTTATAAATCTTAGAAAATGATATTAGTATATGAGAATAATAATTAATAATCAAGGAAAATGATTGAAAAATGATCAAATTAATTCAAAATTGAAATAAAAAAAGTGAAATATGATAACAATTTAAGATTGAGAAAAAAAATTGAAAAATGATACAATTAATTTAAATCTGAAAAATTGATAACAGTAAATAAAATTTAAGGGAAATAATTTTAAAAAATCATAAAATATTTGTTTAAAGAAAGAAAATAATTACAAAATCACTTAAAAATTTTTAATTAGATAGCATCATTAAAAAATTGCAGAAATAATCGAAAACTGATGAAAATAATTGAAATTTCAGATAAATAATTGAAATTCTTTAAAATTATGTCAAAATAATGAAAATAATTAGAAATTGAAGAAAATAATTAAAAAATGATTAAAATAGTTTAAAATTCAAATTTAGTATATTTGAAACGTGGATTAATTGAACTTTTAATCAATGCAAGTTTATATTAACTAAAATTTGAAGAAATTAAAATTGCTAGAAATTTAAAATTAGAGAACATTTTAAAAAGGTGCAATGTGATTTAAAATTTTAAAAGAAAAAAAACATCTGTCTTAAAAATCATATATAATTAGGGCCCAATTTTCCTTTTTGCCCCAGGGGCCTTGCCCTCCTAATTACGCCACTGTCAACAAGTGGTTGTTTATTAAGCTGAGAAACAATTGTCAATTACTCGAATATTTGTATTTCTTTTCGTAACTAATTCATTTGAAAGAATTTTTTTTTTTTTTTTTTTTTTTAATATCAAAGGAAAATTTTATAATTTTAAATGTATCCTATCAATAAAGTATTTTTTCTCGGAGCACATCAGCACAAAATCGAATAATCACATTTTATACATAATTCAGAAGGTTTGAAATAATTTAAATTGATTTTCGCTGAGAACTTAATAAATTATGCCGTTTTTTAGTTTTGTTACAAGGTATTTTTAATTCTTCAAATTACAATAACTTGAAGGAGATAAAAAGCACACTCATTTATAATATCTTAAAATCTTTATAAAAACTTAAAGGCTTAATTTCACTAAGGGTTTTTGATGTGTCACGAGTCTCCTTCAAGTAAATATAGATAAACAAAATGATTATAGTCAAAATGTTTAATTTGGAGGGACAATTTTTAAGAGTTCATAATTTCTAAAATAATTAAAAATTCCTATTTTATGTAATACCAATTGGGAGAGGTAGCTCATATTATAATTAACACTTAAAAACAAAAATCATTAAAAAATATATCAAAATCATCTAGACATAAAAGTTAAAGGTTCCTGAGATATACCCAATCCAATTACCTTTTATTAGACTTTACATTGTATACTCATGTTTCAGTTGCATATCTCAGGTTCTAATTAATATTTTTGAAGTTTATAAATTTAAGATCGTTAATTCCAGCGTGATGCCCTAACAAAGTTTTTGTGCACACAGACAGACAGACAGACAAACAGACAAACAACAAATTTTTAAAGGCTTTTGTAAAGCTCTTTCAATTTAAAATGAAAAATTATACATGAATTTATAGATTCTAAGTAATGTACAGACAAAAGTATGATTTTATAATTAAGATAGATAGATAGATTATTATTGGAATTAAAGAATAATTAACAATAAAAAAGAGTAAATTGCGGATATTGCAGCTGAAATTCAGGATAAATAAATCAACTTATCAAACAGCAGAAAACGACATTCTCTCAAGAAGCGGTATGTAGTGAAAAAGTAGTAAAGACATATCTACACAGCATCAAAGCATCAAATCGGAATCTATCGATAGCAGAAGTGAAGAAATCTCTAGCTTTGCACAGCTGAGCTTACACGTTTGGGATTAAAAGATAAAAAATCTCTCCAGACCTGAAAATTCAATCTCGAAAGACTCGACATAGTGAGAAATCAAAATAAAAAAAAAATAAAAAAAAAGTAAAATAAAATAGAAATAAAAAAAAAAGAAAAGGAAAGAGCCCTTTTCGGTTGTACGGTTCGATATTTCCTGACTGTACATGTTCGACGAAGCTTATTCTCACAAGTTTTGTATTTCGTCGCCTACGTATAGCGTACGACCCCGATACTCTTTATTGAAAGCCCAAGAGTATACTGTCGTAACAATTTCCGATATTCGCACATCGACGAACAAACTCCATGTTTAGGACGATGTTTCAAGTTGAAGAGAACTTGTTCTTCGCTGAAGCTTCTCCATCACTGATTAAAATCCACGAGACATAACAATACCCGCTGACAAGAGCTCATTAACTCATTAACGCCAGCAGAAGAAATGCGTTGAAAAAAGCGAATTCAAAAGTGCTTTTTTTAATTTTTTTGTTTTGCCCTGATACTGGCAACACTCTAACAATGCATTTCTCTCTGTATTATAAACAGATTTAACTGACATTTTTTCAAGAACTTTAGGATTAGGATAGACAAGGTACTGGATAAGGTATGTATTAGGCAGGGGCAGCCACTTGTGTATGGTACGTCTGCAAATTCCATAGAGCAAAATTTACTGACAAAAAATAAATTTCTTAATAAGAATGTGGATAAATGAATTAGCAATTCGAAGAAAATGATTAAATTAAAAAAAAAAAAACATATTTCGAAAAAATAATTGAAAAATGACGAAAGAAATTTGAAGGGATTCAAAGCTTGTGAACGAAAAATAATTTAATTTGAATTTTAAGAATATGACAAGTCTCTTCATTGCCTGGGCGCCAAGAGGTATTAAGGGCGTGGGGACCCTGGCAATTAGGCGAAAATTGAAGGAAAATCGAATTCGCTCCCCGTTCGATCCCGGTTCGATTTTCGCTCAATCCAACGCAAAACAACAATATAAAATGACTTAAAAGTTATTGCAAATGAATAATGGATGCCTCCTCTATTAGTTTGCACTTGCACAATCTTCAAAAATTGGCAAATTAATAATAAAAATAGTGAAAATAAGTAAGTTGTTTAAGCCAACTAACCTGCAAAGATTGACAACCAATCAGAGGGGGTCACGTGCTTTTCCGCACGAAAATCAAATCACTCTTGTTGACTTAAAGAATATATAAGAACAAAAATCAAAAGTTTAAATAAAAATGATCAATTATTTATTTATTATCACTATTGAAAGAATAATTATTTCATTTCTTAAAAACGAAATGTTACAATTAAATAAATTACATTTAAAAGTTAACTAATAAAATAAAAAAAAAATTAAATTAAAATATTTATCTACCACAAAATTAAAAATTAAAAAAAATAAACTTCAATTACAAAAAAAATAAAATTGAGATATTAAGTTAATAAAAATTAAAATGTACGACAGGTAGTAGCAGACAGGGGCACAAAAATAAATTTGCACGAAAAAATCTAATAAAGATCTAAAATAGTTGATCATGCACAGAAATATACAATTTAATTATTTAAATTAATAACAAAAATTATCAAACGCTGAAAACCACCCTAAATGATAGCACTCGGAAAAAATTAAAAAGAAAAATATCAATTTGCGCAAAAAATTCTAAAAAATATCTAAAATGGAAAAACATACTCTGAAATATTAATTTTGTCCGTATTTTCTTTTATAACTATGCCTCGCCAGAAAAATTTGACAAAATACACTAAAAAATTTTCAGACAAATATCAATTATTTTCCATATTCCTAGATCTAATTTTAAACTATTTTATCTAGTAACGAACAAAATTGAACAAAAATTGAAAAACTGCGCATTACTTTCAACTTGTCAAAAAATGAGAATTCAATCAATTTTTGCCCTCGCCAGAAAAATTTGGCAAAATACACAAAAAAATGTTGGGACAAATATTAATTATTTTCCATATTTCCGGGATCGAACGGGGAGCGAATTCGATTTTCCTTCAATTTTCGCCTAATTGCCAGGGCGACTAACGAGGGGAAGTGGCAAATTTCACATTAAATAAAATTTCTTCCGCACCCATCGTCCTCGCAATCGTTTCCCGGCATTCAAATGAATCCGAAATCGTCACGACTTTGTGTGTCGCTGGCAACACGAAGGTTTTTATTTTATTTCAATTGTTTATTTCTTTTGTGTTGTTTTTTCTTTAATAATGTATTTGTGCAATTTTGATTAATTATTTATTTTTAACATTTTCAAGTGTGGCGATTTTTAATTGACGATTTCGGGATAATTGAGGACGATGGGGTGGATTTAAAATGGCAAAAAATGCATCTCCAAGGTGCTCGATGACTTAAAATACTGCAACCAAAGTGGTCCACGCTAAAAAAAAGGATGCTGTTCAAAAAATAGAGAATTCAAAATTCTTCTCGTTAGTCACCATGCTGCCGAATAATCGCTTCCGTCTCAAAAGAAGAAAAATTGGGGAACAATAAGTTTTTTATTTGTTTAATTGTCCTTTTATTTTGTCTTATTGTTTTGTCTCAGATTTTATATAGATGTTCATTTGATTTTTATTTATAATTCTGTGCAATTTTGTATTGATTTTATATGTAAACTTTTTAATAATCGCTGTATGGAATATTTATGTGTGTGTCGGGTTATTTTATCTTGATTTTATTTTTTGACGTCGAATTTTTATTTATTCATTTAATTCTGACTAAATATAATTTTATATAATTGACGAGAGATTCCGGCTTTTATTTTATTTCATGACATTTGCATATTCTAGATGTATATTTGTTATATTTCATAATTTTATTTATATTCTTTTTCTAATTTTATATTTAAATTTAAATGTGCGATTTTAAGGATAGTCTTAAAAGCTTTTAATCGTTACAAATTGAAAATTAATTAATAAATAATTTAAATAATTTGCTATTAAAAAAAAAATAATTAAAACTGAATTTTTTTTTTTTTTAAACTTGCGGAATTTGAATTTAAAAAATAGAGGAAAAATTGAAAAATAATGGAAATAATTAGAAAATAAAGAAAAATTTTGGAAAATGATAAAAATAGTTAAAATTGTATCAAATAATTAAAATCATAAAAGAAAAGAATTGTTAAAAATTTATGAAATTTTTAAATAATTTTAAATTTACTATTCTCAAAGATTAAAGAAAAGAATTGATACTTGGGAAATTGCATTTAAAAATGAGGGGAAAAAATAAAAAATAATTAAAATAAAATTAAAGAAAAATGATAAAAATAGTTGAGAATACTAGTAAATATAATTAAAATCATAAAAAAAAGAACTCCTAAAATTAAAGAAATTTTAAAATAATTTTAAATTCACTATTTTCAAAGAGTGGATTAATTAAAATTTGAATTAATAAAATTTCAAATAAATTGAAGTTTAAAAAATTATAATATATAGGGGAGACCGGGGCTAGTTGGGTCAGGGGTAGAGTGGGTCATTACAGTTTACTCAAAGACTATTAGTCGAATGATTTCCTCTTTACACAAAAATTTTGTTACATAGTGAGATGCAAGTTTGTGCCAAGTTTCATTATTATATCATCATTTATGTGGAGTAAATATCAGAAAAACTAATTTTGATACTCCAAAGTAAATTGTTACCCACTTGGTTTTTGTGTTATATCTTCCTGAGTAATAGTTTTAGAAAAAGTTTAATTATCAAATTCTGATCTTTGAATAGTTCCTTTTAAAGGGCAATGAAGAGATTTTAATTTATATTTGCAGTATCAATAGAAAAAAATCAAATATTTGAAAAACACAGGCGGGGTCAGTGGGGTCGTTTTTACCGGGGTTAGTTGGGTCGCCCAAATGCATGATGAATCTACTTATACTACATTAATAAACTACATTAATTTAATTAAATTTCACTATCAGTAATTTATTTCAGTTAATTAACACTAATGGTAATACTTTTTAAATATTGGGAATTAAAAAATACGTTTTTTCAGCATGAGCAATTTTTCTATTTTATGGTCTTATACTTTTGCTGTTTTACGTTAAATATATTTTTCAATTTCTTTTATTAAAAAACAACTGTAAAAACTAAGTTTATTATATAAAGTAATGTTTTAACATTTAAACAGTAACATTTTAATCATGACCCAATCTTCCCCGGGGCGGGTTGGGTCACTTTGGATTTTTCCAAAATCAATGTTCCCTAAGAAAAACTAAAAGTAAAAATGGAACTTTTCCTGTTTTAAATGAAAGCTGAAATATTAGGGCAGGTTTTCTGTACGATAAGGTTTTTGTAAATTGGATACAACGAAGAGTGCAAAATGACCCAACCAGCCCCGGACTCCCCTAATAATTGTAATTTTAGTCTTGTTTATCTTAAAACAAATTCTGTAATATTTTAAATTATTTTTTACAAATGTTTATTATTTTCTTCAATATACAATTATTATAATCAATTACTTTATTATTAAATTTATTTTTCAATTAAGTTTTATATATTTTTTCTCATTTTCAATTATTTTTTTATTAATTTTCTAATTTTTTTATTGTTTATCTCAAATTTAAGTTATTTTTTCAATTTACAATTATTTTCATCATTCTGCAATTAATTTCATATATTACAAATACTTATAGGTTGAAACATTTTCAATTATTTTTCACAAACTAAAATTATTTTCTTCAATTTTAAATTATTTTTATTACTTTACAAATATTTTCTTCAATTTTATATTATTTTCATTATTCTTCAATTAATTTCTTAGACTTTAAAATATTTTTCTTAAATTTAAATAATTTTCTTCAATTTCAAATATTATTATTATCATTTTGCAATCAATTTTTACAATTTTTAATTATTTATCTCATTTATCAAACCTTTTTTTTTAATTTCCATTTTCTTTTATATTTTTGCAACTATTTTCTCCATCTTTTAATTAGATATAATAATAATTTTTCAATTAATTTTCTGCATTTTTATTTATTATCTCAAATGTAAATTACTGTATCCACGTTGCAATGTAATATCGAAAATTTCAATTATTTATATCAAATTTCCATTATTTTCTTCAATTTGCAACTATTTCTATCATTTTTCCATTACTTTTTGTCATATTCAATTATTTATTAATGAATTTTGAATTTTTTTATAATTTATCACAACTTTCACTTATTTTTACAATATACAATTATTTTTATCATTTTAAAATTATTTACTTTCATTACAAATATATGTTGCAATTTTTTTAATTATTTCTCATAAAATTAAATTATTTTCTTCAATTTCTAATTATTTTTATTATTTTGCAAATATTGTCTCGAATTTTTTATTATTTTCATTACTCTTCAATTAATTTCGTAGATTTTAAAATATATTTCTCAAATTTTAATAATTTTCTTCCATTTTTAATTATTAATATTATCGTTTTGCAATCCATGCCTTCAATTTTTAATAATTTTTATTACTTTGCAAATATTGTCTCAAATTTCTTATTATTTTCATTACTTTTCAATTAATTTCCTAGATTTTGAAACATATTTCTCAAGTTTTAATAATTTTCTTCAGCTTTTAATTAGTTTTATTACTTTGCAAATATTGTCTCGAATTTTTTATTAGTTTCATTACTCTTCAATTAGTTTTCTAGACTTTAAAATATTTTTCTCAAATTTTAATAATTTTCTTTAAATTCCAATTTTTTTTGTTATCATTTTGCAATCAATTTCTTCAATTTTTTATTAATTTCACTATTCATTTCAGAATTCAATACCTAAATTTTCAATTATTTATCTCATTTGTCAATTATTTTTTTTAAATTCGTTTTCTCTTAAACTTTTGCAGTTATTATCTCCACCTTAAAAGTATATATATTAATCATTTTTCAATTTATTTCCTAAATTTTTATTTATTATCTCAAATCTAAGTTACTGTATCCACGTTTCAATTCTTTAATCATTCTTTAATTATTTTTCTCATCTTCCACTCTTCTTTGACAATTTTTGATTATTTTTTTTGTTAAATTGCAATGATTTTCACAAATTTTATATTATTTTAATTATTTGTTAATTAATTCCGTAAATTCCAATCATTTCTCTCAAATTTCCATTAGTTTCTTTAATTAACGATTATTTTTATCATTTTTCTTCAATTTTCAATTACTATTCTTATCATTTTGCAATCAATTTCTTAAATTTTTTATTATTCTCACTACTCATTTCTTAGTTAAATTTCTAAACTTTCAATTATTTATCAATTTCAATTAAGTTCGTTAATATTTAATTTTTTTTTAACTTGCAATGATTTGATCACAAATTTTATATTATTCTGATTATTTGGTTATTATTTCTAAAAATATACTCGAAATCAAATAAAATTGTTAACTTTTGAGTTACAGTAATTACGCTAATTAATAAGAAACTCTTTAATTTATTATTGTTTTATTTCTCTTTCTGCCCCCCCCCCCCCCCACCCTCGGTCAATATTAAGTTTGCTGATGGCAAAAATTTATAAGTTTCCGCCCAAAAAATCACTTAAATCATTAATGCACTGAATAAGTTCCTAAAAAGTATTTAAAAAACAGTATTCTATAACTTATTTATTAATTTGTTGATATTAACTATTAGGTATTAATTTCTTGGATTTTTTGAACTCTTGTGGTTTTTTGAAATTGCAAAAAAAAATACCTAATATCAACAAATTAATAAATAAATTATGGAATACTGTTTTTTAAACACTTTTTAGGAACATATTCGGTGTATTAATAATTTAAGTAATGTTTAACGATTTTATTGGAAATTTACGAAAAAGCGCGTTTTTTCCATGCAAAACATTTTTGATAGGCTTTGCGCCAACTTTAAATATTGTCCGATTTTAAAATAAAAAAATAGAGGTAACTTTTTTTCAATTTGGAACAAATTAGGGGGTAGGAGCATAACATTTTGGACTTTTGTTTTTTATGGACCACCCTAGTATGTATGTCAAATAAGATTTGGATAAATAGGACTTAGTTCAAATAGGAATTATTTTAAAGAAGATTTTGACCAAATAGGTGTCAAGTGTAATAAGCCTAATGTCGAATATGAATTACATCAAATAATAGATTTAGGCCCAATAAGAATGAGGTCAAATGGAAATTATGTCATATAAGATTTAAGCAAACAGAAATTAGTTCAAATAATAAGATTTGGACCAAGTGCGAATGTAGAAGTGGATGTAGGTAAAATAAAAATTAGGTCAAATGAAGATTAATAGGTATCATGTTTAATAAGAATTAAGTCAAATAAAATTTTGGCTAAATAAGAATTAGGTCAAATAAGAAATATTTCAAATAAAATTTAGGTCAAATGGTAATTAAGTCAAATAAGAATTTTGACTAATAGGAATTATGTCAAATAAATGCCGGTCAAATGAGAATTATATCACTTGGGTTTTGAAGAATAGTTAAGCACCTCAAATTATCCGATCGACTTAAATCTTGTTTTAGCATATTTAATATTTATTTCGGCATTTCGTAAATCTCTATAAAATTCAAAATTAAATTAAGCTAAGAGAACGAATATAAAATATTCAAAGCAAAATTACTTACTAAAATAGAAACAATAATTATATATACTTGAATAGAATAAAATTAATGTATTAATCATGACAAGGCTAAAGTTTCGAATCTTTTTCTGATAATAAAAAAGAAGAAAAAAAGAAGACCTAAAGTTAGACGATACCTTTTATTGTTCAAATTGGAGCTTCTTCTGGGATATATAATGTACAATGTAATTGATCTCATTCCAAGCAGAATAATCTAACCATTATCAAAACCATTATGAAATCCAAGGATCATTCACCTGTAATAGAATTGTTGAAAGGAAAGAATGCCAAGGATTTTTAATTACATTTTTTGCCTTAATCTTTTGAATATCTTTTTACCATGTTAATTGTGCTAAAAATCAAAAAAGAGTTGGACTTTTTATACTTCTTTTATCACACTATAATAAATATAGACAATTAAAAAAAAGTTTTTTTCTGTTTACCGTTGGTACTGATTTTTCAATTGTCTGTTTGCTTTAAAAACACGATACACAGGTTCAATTCATGCTTTTGTCTGGGCGTTGAACTGAATAGACAGAAAGAGAATAAAAGTTTATTTAAAAAAAGGAATAAACACTGAAAAAAAAAGCAGAGTTAAAATTTCTCATTTTCTTTTAAAATATTATCACTCTAAATAAAATTAAAAAATATTTTAAATTGTGTTCAAATTTTATAATGATAATAATGCAATTCAATATTTCCAAACAAAGTATTATTTAGTAGAAAAGAATTTTGTCAACTTTCATTATTTCTTTAAATAAATCAATATGAGAAATAGAAGAAATAGAAAAAGTTGTAATATCGGAGATGAAAAAGAACAAAGCAAGAAAAAAATTATTAAGAGAGAAAAAACTGTCAATTTAGAAACAAGAGTAAAAGAATATTATTTTATTATATTGAAACAATTTTTAATCATTAAATCCAATTTATAGAAATTTAAGAAATGGAAATAGAAATAAATAAAAAAAAGTATGGATAAAATGAAAATTTTTTGAATCATCACAAACTTAGCAGATTATTAAACCCCCCGTCGTAAGGAAAATTGATAATATTGAATTTCCGGTTGCCCACAAAGACCGTGTATTGTCGTTTACGTACTTCACAAATTCTAGAAGACCTTTATCGATGGCCTTTCGTCGCTCTCGTGCGCTTAATACAACCCCACTAACTTACTTGTGGTTCACCTCGAATTGCTTTACTTTACTCAGCTAAATCCATTACAACCAGCTTCAAATAGCCTTAAATACTGATTTATATTTAACGCTCTTGATAACAGCTTTAATATTTAAAAATCATTATAGGGGTAGAATGACGTATTGTCTATTGTCAGGTTATACCATTTGTGAGATATTACCAATTTGGAAATGTTATTAATTGTCCGGCATTAACAATTACAAAATATTATCAATTGTGACATATTCCTTTCCTGCACGAAAAAAAATAGTTTGGAAAACTTTTACCATATTTTTTGTTTTACCTTGGATTAAAGTCACAAAACTGCAGAATTGTATTTAAGATCTTTAAGATATAAACAATAATTTTTGAGTATATCCAATTATGATATACTACTATTTTTGAAATTTTACTAACTGTGGGATTAGGGTTGTCTAAAAAAAAACAAAGTCCGAAAGGTTTTGCTCTTACGACTCAACTTTATTCCAAATTAAGACAAAAACTATTTCTTTAACATGAAAAATTGTCAAACAACGATCTTTCCTATAAAAAAAGGTGCTTAAGAAAATTTGATTGAGTGTAATTTGAAAAATTATCAATTTTCACTAATATTTAAATGTGATTTTATTTGTCTAAACCATTTGCTTTTATTGTTTATAACAATTATTCTTCTAATCTAATCTAATCTAATTCCCTCAAGCGAAAAAGTAATTTATAATCCATTATTCGATTTACTTTACACTTAATTTTTTGCATTGATTTTTACACGAGTGAACGTTTTTCACTTTTTTGTAGAATTCACCTTAGACATGATAGTTCTTTTTAAAATTTACAAATTTAATTCTCATTGAATACTTCTGAAATTATATTAATAATTTACAATTATTATGTAAATTGTAAAATTGTGAACAAACTTTACTGTCTTAAGTTAACTATATAACTTTAAAAAAATAAAAAAGCCTAATTTTAGGGTATTACCCTGCATTTTTAATATTTGTAAATTCATCTTGAATATAAGCAACACAACATTTCACTACATTGTAAAATGATTATTCGTTTAATCTCCACATAAACAACTACTTATAGTTCAAATTCCATAGAGCAAAAAAGTCGCCTCATGGAATTCCATATGGCAAAATTACTGACAAAAAATAAATTTTTTTAATAAGAATGTGGATATAAATTAATTTACAATTCGAAAAAAATGAATAAAATTAAAAAAAAAAACATATTTTGAAAAAATAATTGAAAAGTGACGAAAGAAATTGAAAATTAATTAATAAATTGTTTAACTAATTTAATATTGAAGAAAATAATTAAAACTGAAAAATTTTTATTTGAAAAAATTAAAGAAAAGAATTGAAACTTGCGGAAATTGAATTTAAAAATTCGGGGAAAAATTGAAAAATAATGGAAATGATTAGAAAATGAAGAAAGTTTTTGGAAAATGATAAAAATAGTTGACAATTGTATCAAATAATTAAAATCACAAAAGAAAAAAATTGTTAAAAATTTAAAAAATTTTTAAATAATTTTAAATTTACTATTCTCAAAGATTAAAGAAAAGAATTAAAACTTGAGAAATTGACTTCAAAAATGAGGGGGGGAAAAATTAAAATAAAATTGAAGAAAAATGTTGAAAAATGATAAAAATAGTTGAGAATTGTAGCAAAAACAATTAAAATCATAAAAGAAAAGAACTCTTAAAAATTAACGAAATCTTTAAATAATTTTAAATTTACAATTCTCAAAGAGTGGATTAATTAAAATTTTAATCAATGGAATTTCAAATTCATTAAAGTTTGAAGAATTATATAATATATAATAATTGTAATTGTAGTCTTGTTTATCTCAAAAATATTCTGTAATTTTTTAAATTATTTTTTACAAAATTATTGTTTTTTTCAATATACAATTATTTCAATCAATTACTTTATTATTAAATTTATTTTTCAATTAATTTTAAATTACTTTATCTCATTTTTAATTATTTTTTTACTAATTTTATAATTTTCTTTATTGTTTATCGCAAATTTTAGTTATCTTTTCTATTTACAATTATTTTCATCTTTCTGCAATTATTATCTTATATTACAAATACTTATAGGTTGAAATTTTTTCAATTTTTTTTTTACAAACTAAAATTATTTTCTTTAATTTTGAATTATTTTTATTACTTTACAAATATTTTCTCCAATTTTATATTATTTTTCATTATTCTTCAATTAATTTCCTTGACTTTAAAATATTTTTCTCAAATTTTAATAATTTTCTTCAATTCCAAATATTATTATTATTTTGCAATCAATTTTTACAATTTTTAATTACCGTCGAACAGGGGTATTCTGCTATACCGGGGGCTATTATGGTACAAGCTGGTTTTCTATTTCTAAAATATTTATTTTGAAATTTATAAATATGATTTTTATTTGTAAATATAGTGTGATATTTCGAAAACGAAATAACAGTATTGTTTCTAATAAATTCTTTGTCAAAAATCCGGAAAAAATTCATATATACATACAAATGTCATTAAAAAATTGGAAGTTCTCTAAAAATCTGCTTTGATCTTAATATTGACAAACTCAATGTAAAATTGAGAATTTAGTTGGGACTATATTCACATGATAAGCTAACTTTTTATTAAGAATAAAACAAAAAAAAGGATATAATCTGGATATATGAATAGTGAATCTGGAACTAAGTGACGTGAGTCATTTTCTTGGAAAATTTTTATTAAGAATTTAAGAAAAAAATGGTTAAAAACTAAAAGTTCTGCACATAGCGGGGCTATTCTGGTACAAAACTATTTTAATTATTTTATGACAAGTCGTTTTATTAAAAAAGTGAAAAAGGTTTCTGGGCTTTGGTTTAATTGTTTTTATTAAGTAAATGTTTTATTTTTTGTCAGAAAATTAAAAATAACTCAAATTTGTCAAACTTGACGAGTGCATCATAACCTCAAAAACCACTTATATTAATATCATATTATCTACAAGGGTTTTAAGTTAATTTCAATATTGCTTGACATAAAATAGCTCAAAACGTTATTATGGACCATATTAAGTCGTTTAATTATTAAAATAACATAAAATACAAATTTTGAAAAATTTCATTATTTAACTTTATATTTTCATAAATAATTTCCATAATAATAATTACTATTTGGCGATTTATAAAAAATTTGTCTCTGGGATATCTATAAGGTTCCCACACAGTTTAATGCAAAAAATAAAATGCTTTCTTTATTTTATAAACAACATTACAAATATGTATATGTTGCAATTTTTTAAATTATTTCTCAAAAAATTAAATTATTTTCTTCAATTTCTAATTATTTTTATTACTTTGCAAATATTGTCTCGAATTTTTTATTATTTTCATTACTCTTCAAAAATTTCCTAGATTTCAAAACATATTTCTCAAATTTTAATAATTTTGTTCAGCTTTTAAATAGTTTCATTACTTTCCAAATATTGTCTCTAATTCTTGTATTAGTTTCATTACTCTTCAATTAATTTTCTAGACTTTAAAATATTTTTCTTGAATTTTAATAATTTTGTTTAAATTCCAATTATTTTTGTTATTATTTTGCAATCAATTTCTTCGATTTTTTATTAATTTCACTATTCATTTCTCAATTCAATACCTAAATTTTCAATTATTAATCTCATTTATCAATTATTTTTTTCAAATTCATTTTTTCTTTTACTTTTGCAGTTATTTTCTCCACCTTTTAAAGATATATTAATAATTTTTTAATTTATTTCCTAAATTTTTATTTATTATCTCAAATCTAAGTTACTGTATCCACGTTTCAATTCTTTAATCATTTCTCAATTATTTTTCTCATATTCCAAATAACTTTCGACAATTTTTGATTATTTTTTTTTTTGTTAAAATGCAATAATTTTCACAAATTTTATATTATTTTGATTATTTGTTGATTTATTCTGAAAATTCCAATTATTTCTCTCAAATTTCCATTATTTTCTTCAATTAACGATTATTTTTATCATTTATCTTCAATTTTCAATTACTATTCTTATCATTTTGCAATCAATTTCTTCAATTTTTAATTATTCTCACTACTCATTTCTCAGTTAAATTCCTAAATTTTCAATTATTTATCTCATTTTTTAATTATCTTTTTCAATTTTCATTTTTTTTTTAATACTTTTGCAATTATTTTCTCCACCTTTTAAGTAGATATTTTAATCATTTTTCAATTTATTTCCTAAATTTTCATTTATTTAAGTGAAATCTAAGTTATCGTTCCCACTTTTTAATGTTTCAATTAATCTTCAATTATTTTTCTCAAATTTTAATTACGTTCGTTAATTTATAATTATTTTTTTTCATTTGCAGTAATTTTCACAAATTTTTTATTATTGTGAATATTTGTTGATTAATTCCGAAAATTTCAATTATTTCTCTCAAATTTCCATTATTTTCTTAAATTTACGATTATTTCTATAATGTTGTAATTATTTTTCTAAGTTCAATTTTTTTCGACATTTTTCAATTATTGTAAAAAATATGATTTTTGTTCTTTAAATTTTTTAAGTTTTAATCATTTTTCAATTATTTTTCTCAAATTTCAATTAAGTTGGTCAATTTTTAGTTTTTTTACTTGTAATGATTTGAACACAAATTTTATATCATTTTGATTATTTGTTTATTATTTCCAAAAATGTACTTGAAATCAAATTAAATTGTCGAATTTTGAGTTACAATAATTACGCTAATTAAGAAACTCTTTAATTTATTATTGTTTTATTTCTCTCTTTCCTCCCTTCTTGGTCAATATTAAGTTTGCAGATGACAAAAATTTACAAGTCGCCGTCCCTGTTTTAGTTACTTGCAGCAATTTAATTAATTTATTCACAAAGCAATTAATTTTTGAAATCAGGTAATTATGAAGAAACCAGTCCTTTCCAATTTGCAGCAAAAATGCATTTCAAAGTCAATGTTTACTTGGTGAAAAAATGCAAAAATGTGGTTTAATTGTTGGTGTCACTTTCTCGCCTTCTCGTAAAATCCATTAATCACGATCGATTGCCGGTTAAAAATTCAGGTAGCTGATGGTTGATTCGTGGAGCGCCACTTAACGAGATCCTTATCAAGAAGGTCTGCGTTTACATAGTATTTGATTGGCCGCGAAGGTGTCTTACCTTGCACCACGTTGTCCGAGTGTGAGATCAAATTATCAGAGAGCAGTTACATCGATCATTCCCAACGGATGATAAACACTAGCTTGAGAGTAATTTAATAAGCGATTGCGTTCAAAATCGAACACTGATAGCTTCTCCATTTTGCTACACTTGTTGAGCTGCTGCTACTACTCTCGAGAAGAGAAAAAAATTTATCTTCCCATCAATCTCCTCTTCTGGACCGGAAGAAATAGTTTTCAAGCTGTCTATACACCTTCATTCGGGCACTCGAAATTTATCACTCCCTGCCAGTTATTCTCAAAGCGAATTTATTCTTGAAAAGAATAATAAATGTCCATTTAAAAACAGAACACTTAAAACATTTTATTTTTCTCGGGGATAAAACTCTGTAAGAAAATAATCGATATGCTAGTGGTTTTCGAATTTCTTTCTTAGGAGACAATAATACAACATTTTGAATCTAAATATCGGTTAAGTGTTGACCAATTTAATTAACAATCAAGTTAACTAATAGTTTACTATGAGGCAATTTAAAGCGCCTAATAGATGGTAATTCTTTTTTTTTTTATAAAGAAAGTTATCTATAATAAAAAAAAATGATTAATGTACACTGTTAAAAAAAAGAAACGTACTTTACACCAAAAAGTGCGAAGAAAATGCAATGCATCCTTAAAAGTGTTGATTTTTTGTAAGTTACACTTTTAAATTGCAACGCCAGTGTTACGGTGCTAAGTTGTTATGACACATGAGACATCAACACTGATTGGTGCGAGTGCCACTCGCGATTACACATAACCTACAATCACATCCATAAAAACACAAATTCTAAACTATCAATACACATTTTTACTCAAAAGTCATACACTCAAGTTAATATTTAAAATTGTCAAGAGCACAAATGATATTACACACAGCTAAACAACAAAGCCACAAACGTTTTAATGGTTATGCTCAACAGAATTGACAACGCAAACATAACATATGACCATATGCAGGGATCACAGTTTCTCCCCTTTTTCACCTAATCCCCTTTTTTCCCCCTTTTCCCCTTATTTTCCCCTTTTTTTTAGAAAAATCACCTAAAACACCTAAAATCAACATTTTTCTCTTCTTTGACCTTCTTTTTTTAAAAAAGTTTATATTTTTTCACTTTCGGAAATGCAAAAATTTATCCTTTTTTAGGGTGTCTGTAGAATGATGAGAAAGTAGTTATTGAATTTAAATGTTTAAAAATAATTTTTAACTTGAAATGGTTTTTTATTATTATTTATTGAACTTATTTACATTTTAAACAGGAAACATAAAAAAATCATAAATAAATTAAAATTATTTTAAAAAGTTATATAATTTTCTTATTACCATGTATTCTTAATTTATTAATTAAAGCAAATTAATTTATTGGATAAAAAAATTTTTTAATAAATATTTTTTACTCGTTTTAAACAAATATTACTAGTTTTGCATCATAAAATAAAACCATGTATTCTTGCTGAAATACATCAAATTTATTTTATTAGATGAAAAAAAATTGTTTATGAAATATATTTATTTATTTCAAACAAAAATTAATTGTTTTGAATTAGAAAATATAAAAGTACAATAAAAGAGATTAATAAAAATAATTTGAATTGATTTTGTTATATTTCGCTGAAAGATTTTTAATTTAATTTCTTTAACATTATATCAGAAAATTTTACATCACAGATTTTTATGTTTCCTGTTTAAAATCTAATTATTAAATAAATAATTTAAAAAACCATTTGAAGTTGAAAATGATTTTTAAAAATATTTAATTGCAACAACCATCTTCTCGTCATTGAAAAGACAACCTATTAAAAGATAAATTTTTGTATTTCCGAAAGTGCTCTTTCTTTTGAAATTTTCATTAACAAATTAAACAAAAAAAGACTAAATTACTTAATAAAACTGTTTTGAAAAAAAGAAACATTAAAATTTTGTAAAAGAAAACTTAAATTATTAATATAACCCTTTTTTCTTAATTTCCAAAATCCCCTTTTTGAAAATCGAAATCCCCTTTTTTACCTAAAATTGAACGAAGAAACCACTGTGATCCCTGCCATATGACATACCAATTTTTTGTAAAAGAGAATATATTTTTCAAATTCTATTCTATGTGGCACTTAAAGATCCTAAGTATTTTTTAAATTCTTGAACATATGTTCAAATAAAAACAAAATTTAAGAAGAAATTAACAAAAATATATTTATAATTTATGGAAACAAAAACGGTTCTAAAACTAGAGGCAACATATCAATTTTTGTAAAGCACAATATTTACTTGAAATTCTATTCAACATGGCACAAAAAGTTGCTACATATTTTTCAAATATTCTTTAAGATATTCTAATTTTCTAAATTCAAAACTCTATTTAATGATATTCTTATAAATTATGGAAACAAAATCAGGTTTTAGACTACAGACCAAATCAAAATTTTTGTAGAATTGAATATTTTTTACACATTCTATGGGAAATAAATCTCCTGAATATTATTTTAGAATCTTTAAGAAAATCCAAATTCAAAAAAAAAAAAAAGATGATATTTTTATAATTTATGAAAACAAAATCAGGTCTTAGACTAGAGACCAAATATCAATTTTTGTAGAATCGAATTTTTTTTTACAAATTCTATGGCAAATAAATTACCCAAATAGTGTTTTCGAATCTTTAAGAAAATCCAAATTCAGAACAATAAAAAAAAATTGATGATATTTTTATAATTTATGAGAACGAAATCGGGTCTTAGACCTGAGACCTAATATCAATTTTTGTAGAATGAAATATTTTTTACACATTCTATGGAAAAGAAATTTCCTAAATATTATTTTATAATCTTTAAGAAAATCCAAATTCAGAACAATATTTAAACAAAATTGCTGATATTTTTATTATTTATGAGAAGAAAATCAGGTTTTAGACCAGAGACCAAATGTCAATTTTTGGACAATCGAATATTTTTTACACATTCGATGTCAAATCAATTTCCCAAATATTATTTTATAATCTTTGAGAAAATCCAAATTCAGAATTGAATTTAAAAAAAAATAGCTAATATTTTTATTATTTATGAGAAGAAAATCAGGTTTTAGACCAGAGACCAAATGTCAATTTTTGGACAATCGAATATTTTTTACACATTCGATGTCAAATCAATTTCCCAAATATTATTTTATAATCTTTAAGAAAATCCAAATTCAGAATTGAATTTAAAAAAAATAGCTGAAATTTTTATTATTTATGAGAAGAAAATCAGGTTTCTAGAGCAGAGACCAAATGTCAATTTTTGTAGAATCGAATATTTTGTACACATTCTATGGCAAATAAATTTCCCGAATATTATTATAGAATCTTTAATAAAATCCAAATTCAGAACAATAAAAAAAATTGATGATATTTTTATAATTTATGAGAACGAAATCGGGTTTTAGACCTGAGACCAAATATCAATTTTTGTAGAATCGAATATTTATTTTTTAACATACTATGGAAAAGAAATTTCCTAAATATTAATTTATAATCTTTAAGAAAATCCAAATTCATAACAATATTTAAACAAAATTGCTGATATTTTTATTATTTATGAGAAGAAAATCAGGTTTTAGACCTGAGACCAAATATCAATTTTTGTAGAATTAAATATTTTTTACACATTCTATGGGAAATAAATCTCCTGAATATTATTTTATAATCTTTAAGAAAATCCAAATTCAGAATTGAATTTAAAAAAATAGCTGATATTTTTATTATTTACAAGAAGAAAATCAGGTATTAGACTGGAGAGCAAATGTCAATTTTTATAGAATCGAATATTTTTTACACATTCGATGGCAAATAAATTTCCCAAATATTATTTTAGAATCTTTAAGAAAATCCAAATTCAGAATAATAAAAAAAAAATGATGATATTTTACAATTTATTTGAACGAAATCGGGTTTTAGACCTGTGACCAAATATCAATTTTTGTAGAATCAAATATTTTTGAACATTCTATGGAAAATAAATCTCCTGAAAATTATTTTATAAACTTTAAGAAAATTCAAATTCAGAACAATATTTAAAAAAAATTGCTGATATTTCTATTATTTATGAGAAGAAAATCATTTTTTAGACCAGAGAGCAAATTTCAATTTTTGTAGAATCGAATATTTTGTACACATTCTATGGCAAATAAATTTCCCAAATATTATTTTAGAATCTTTAATAAAATCCAAATTCAGAACAATATTTAAACAAAATTGCTGATATTTTTATTATTTATGAGAAGAAAATCAGGTATTAGACTGGAGAGCAAATGTTAATTTTTGTAGAATCGAATATTTTTTACACGTTCTATGGCAAATAAATTTCCTAAATATTATTTTAGAATCTTTGAGAAAATCCAAATTCAGAATTGAATTTAAAAAAAAATAGCTAATATTTTTATTATTTATGAGAAGAAAATCAGGTTTTAGACCAGAGACCAAATGTCAATTTTTGGACAATCGAATATTTTTTACACATTCGATGTCAAATCAATTTCCCAAATATTATTTTATAATCTTTAAGAAAATCCAAATTCAGAATTGAATTTAAAAAAAATAGCTGAAATTTTTATTATTTATGAGAAGAAAATCAGGTTTCTAGAGCAGAGACCAAATGTCAATTTTTGTAGAATCGAATATTTTGTACACATTCTATGGCAAATAAATTTCCCGAATATTATTATAGAATCTTTAATAAAATCCAAATTCAGAACAATAAAAAAAATTGATGATATTTTTATAATTTATGAGAACGAAATCGGGTTTTAGACCTGAGACCAAATATCAATTTTTGTAGAATCGAATATTTATTTTTTAACATACTATGGAAAAGAAATTTCCTAAATATTAATTTATAATCTTTAAGAAAATCCAAATTCATAACAATACTTAAACAAAATTGCTGATATTTTTATTATTTATGAGAAGAAAATCAGGTTTTAGACCTGAGACCAAATATCAATTTTTGTAGAATTAAATATTTTTTACACATTCTATGGGAAATAAATCTCCTGAATATTATTTTATAATCTTTAAGAAAATCCAAATTCAGAATTGAATTTAAAAAAATAGCTGATATTTTTATTATTTACAAGAAGAAAATCAGGTATTAGACTGGAGAGCAAATGTCAATTTTTATAGAATCGAATATTTTTTACACATTCGATGGCAAATAAATTTCCCAAATATTATTTTAGAATCTTTAAGAAAATCCAAATTCAGAATAATAAAAAAAAATTGATGATATTTTACAATTTATTTGAACGAAATCGGGTTTTAGACCTGTGACCAAATATCAATTTTTGTAGAATCAAATATTTTTGAACATTCTATGGAAAATAAATCTCCTGAAAATTATTTTATAAACTTTAAGAAAATTCAAATTCAGAACAATATTTAAAAAAAATTGCTGATATTTCTATTATTTATGAGAAGAAAATCATTTTTTAGACCAGAGAGCAAATTTCAATTTTTGTAGAATCGAATATTTTGTACACATTCTATGGCAAATAAATTTCCCAAATATTATTTTAGAATCTTTAATAAAATCCAAATTCAGAACAATATTTAAACAAAATTGCTGATATTTTTATTATTTATGAGAAGAAAATCAGGTATTAGACTGGAGAGCAAATGTTAATTTTTGTAGAATCGAATATTTTTTACACGTTCTATGGCAAATAAATTTCCTAAATATTATTTTAGAATCTTTGAGAAAATCCAAATTCAGAATTGAATTAAAAAAAAAATAGCTAATATTTTTATTATTTATGAGAAGAAAATCAGGTTTTAGACCAGAGACCAAATGTCAATTTTTGGACAATCGAATATTTTTTACACATTCGATGTCAAATCAATTTCCCAAATATTATTTTATAATCTTTAAGAAAATCCAAATTCAGAATTGAATTTAAAAAAAATAGCTGAAATTTTTATTATTTATGAGAAGAAAATCAGGTTTCTAGAGCAGAGACCAAATGTCAATTTTTGTAGAATCGAATATTTTGTACACATTCTATGGCAAATAAATTTCCCGAATATTATTATAGAATCTTTAATAAAATCCAAATTCAGAACAATAAAAAAAATTGATGATATTTTTATAATTTATGAGAACGAAATCGGGTTTTAGACCTGAGACCAAATATCAATTTTTGTAGAATCGAATATTTATTTTTTAACATACTATGGAAAAGAAATTTCCTAAATATTAATTTATAATCTTTAAGAAAATCCAAATTCATAACAATACTTAAACAAAATTGCTGATATTTTTATTATTTATGAGAAGAAAATCAGGTTTTAGACCTGAGACCAAATATCAATTTTTGTAGAATTAAATATTTTTTACACATTCTATGGGAAATAAATCTCCTGAATATTATTTTATAATCTTTAAGAAAATCCAAATTCAGAATTGAATTTAAAAAAATAGCTGATATTTTTATTATTTACAAAAAGAAAATCAGGTATTAGACTGGAGAGCAAATGTCAATTTTTATAGAATCGAATATTTTTTACACATTCGATGGCAAATAAATTTCCCAAATATTATTTTAGAATCTTTAAGAAAATCCAAATTCAGAATAATAAAAAAAAATTGATGATATTTTACAATTTATTTGAACGAAATCGGGTTTTAGACCTGTGACCAAATATCAATTTTTGTAGAATCAAATATTTTTGAACATTCTATGGAAAATAAATCTCCTGAAAATTATTTTATAAACTTTAAGAAAATTCAAATTCAGAACAATATTTAAAAAAAATTGCTGATATTTCTATTATTTATGAGAAGAAAATCATTTTTTAGACCAGAGAGCAAATTTCAATTTTTGTAGAATCGAATATTTTGTACACATTCTATGGCAAATAAATTTCCCAAATATTATTTTAGAATCTTTAATAAAATCCAAATTCAGAACAATATTTAAACAAAATTGCTGATATTTTTATTATTTATGAGAAGAAAATCAGGTTTTAGACTAGAGACCAAATGTTAATTTTTGTAGAATCGAATATTTTTTACACGTTCTATGGCAAATAAATTTCCTAAATATTATTTTAGAATCTTTAAGAAAATCCAAATTCAGAACAATATTTAAAAAAATTGCTGATATTTTTATTATTTATGAGAAGAAAATCAGGTTTTAGACCTGAGACCAAATATCAATTTTTGTAGAATTAAATATTTTTTACACATTCTATGGAAAATAAATCTCCTGAATATTATTTTATAATCTTTAAGAAAATCCAAATTCAGAATTGAATTTAAAAAAAAATAGCTGATATTTTTATTATTTACAAGAAGAAAATCAGGTATTAGACTGGAGAGCAAATGTCAATTTTTATAGAATCGAATATTTTTTACACATTCGATGGCAAATAAATTTTCCAAATATTATTTTAGAATCTTTAAGAAAATTCAAATTCAGAATAATGAAAAAAAATTGATGATATTTTACAATTTATTTGAACGAAATCGGGTTTTAGACCTGTGACCAAATATCAATTTTTGTAGAATCAAATATTTTTGAACATTCTATGGAAAATAAATCTCCTGAAAATTATTTTATAATCTTTAAGAAAATTCAAATTTAGAACAATATTTAAAAAAAATTGCTGATATTTTTATTATTTATGAGAAGAAAATCATTTTTTAGACCAGAGAGCAAATATCAATTTTTGTAGAATCAAATATTTTTTACACATTCGATGGCAAATAAATTTCCCAAATATTATTTTAGAATCTTTAAGAAATTCCAAATTCAGAATTGAATTTAAAAAAAATAGATGACATTTTTATAATTTATGCGAACAAAATCAGGTTTTAGACCAGAGACCAAATATCAATTTTTGTATGACTGAATATCTTTTCTAATTTCTATTCTATGTGTCATATAAATTTCCCAAATTTTAATTATTATTGTTTAAGATATTTAATTTTTAATACTGTATTTAAAAAAAATTATATGATATTTCTATAATTTATGGAATCAAAAACAGGTTTTAGAATAGAGACAAAATATTAATTTTGGTCAAACCGAATATTTTTTTCGAATTTTATTCTATGTGGCACATAAATTTCCTTAATATTATTTTAGATTCATTAAGATATTTTAAATTCAGAAATGTATTTTATAAATTATAAAAATATCATTTAATTTTTTTAAATACAATTCTAAATTTAAAATATCTTTAAGGATTTAAAAAAATAATTGGGAAATTTATGACACATAGATTAAAATTTGGAAAAAATATTCTGTTTTACAAAAATTGATATTTTGTGTCTATTCTAAAACTTGTTTTTGTTTCGATAAAATTTAAAAATATAATCTAATTTTTTTTTAATACGTTCTTATTTTAACACAGCCTAAGGAATTGCTAAACATATTTAGCAAATTTATATACCACATAGAATAGAATTTGGAAAAGTATTCGGTTTTACAAAAATTGATATTTTGTCTCTATTCTAAAACCTGTTTTTGTTTTAATAAATTATAGAAATATCATCCAATTTTTTTTAAATACATTTTGAGTTTGGAATATCTTAAAAAAACTAAAACAATATTTTGGATATTTATTTGCCACATAGAATACATTTTGTAAAAAACATTCGATTCTACAACAATTGATATTTTTCTCTATTATAAAACCTGTTCCTGTTTTTCTAAATTATAAAAATAAATTCCAATTGTTTTTAAATACAATTCTGAATTTAAAATATCTTAAAGAAGCTGAAATAATATTCGGGAAATTTATATGCCACATAGAATAGACTAGAGAATTGAATAAATTGATATGACATTATTTTCAATACTTTGTTTAGGTTATGTCGTCGAGTGATCTTTTTTTGTTTTTATTTACTTCTGTGTTTTATTGTTTTTCACTTTATATATTAAGTTACATTAGGTATATTATGTTTTTGATAAACTGGATTTATCATATTTAAATATTTAGTAATCATTTAGTTTACTAGTAATGGGCTGTTTCAATTTTGAACGTGGGAAAAACATGTCTGGCGTTCGCGCATCGGAAACTTCTAGTCATGTCATATATATAATTGTCTGCTAGTGGATTCAGTGAAAACGAAAATTAGAAGAAAACGTAAAAATGGCTATTCTCAGATGTTGACAAAGGGGGCGAAGAGAGGGACAGTTAGACAAAGAAACTGACAATCGCACTTTTTGGTGCGATTTGAAAGTCCGTTTACACCGCTTGGTTGTAAATGCCAATTTGTTTTAAGTTTACACTCGGCCGGTGTAGTGCACGGCCAAAATCGCACCGATTTCTTAACACCGGTGTAAAGTTGTAAGCGCATACACCATTTTTTTAACAGTGTACCTCGAACTTTATGACAAAATAGAAAAAGAACAATTACATTTTTAGCGCACAACGTGGTGAGCACGATTTGAATGACCCTGAAATAAAATAAAGTAAAATAATATAAAGATATACAAGGAATTAAAAAAATTGTCACAAGAAAATCTTTAGATAAAAATGGCGGGTGATAACGATGAAATTTTGAATGGAATGAGTTTGGAACAACTTCGAGAGGAATGACAAGACTACGTCAATTGAGTAATGTGGAAAATACCCAGTTAATGAAGCGAACTATAATCAGGCAAATTTAAATATACCGCTCTCTCTTTATATGAAGGTTCGAAATATGACATTCTGCTAATAAGAAGAAAGGGGAATTTAAGTTAAGCGTCGAGCATGTAGGGACAAAGAGGGGTAGCAAAGGACAATCAGTTTCGAGCGTTTGTTTACAATTCGCTTTATTAAAATTTAGGCCTCCTACATTTTAAAAACCGAAAACCCTAATGACTTTTTAGAAAAATTGGATAAATTTTATACACTTATAAGAATTAGTAGAGTCAAAATTCCTGAAGTGTAACAGCCAATTTTCAAATTTATTGTATTTATTTGGCTTTATGAAAAATCTAAGCGTCATTATGAACTTATTAAATGGTCCAAAGGATTTTTCGAAAAAATTAAATTTATGTTAGTTATAACAATTGAAGTTTTTATAGTGCTTAATTAACAAATTAATATTTCAGGATATAATGATCGGATTTTAATGAAATTTAGTATGAGTGTGTAGTAAGTATTGTAGTTTTAATTTAAGTAAAAAAAATTTTTAATTGTTAATTCGAAAAATCCTTTGGACCATTTAATAAGTTCATAATGACGCTTAGATTTTTCATAAAGCCAAATAAATACAATAAATTTGAAAATTGGCTGTTACACTTCAGGAATTTTGACTCAGTAACGAAAACAAAATTAATATTTTGGAGGCAGCTTTTGATGGTCACGCGAGATCATGGTTCGATACTTAGAGAAACTCTTTACGGATTATAACGATTTTAAAACAAAATTTTTAGAAGAATTTTATTTGATTCCTATAAGAGTCAAAATTAATTCAAATTGGCTCTCGAAAAGGTTTGAGCTTAATCAGGATTCTTTACATTCCTATTTTTAACACAGGTTCGGAAGGCTCGGTATTTTTTACCCAAAATGGAGAATTACGAAATCCATTATACAATTATCTCACAAATGCTAATTCGGGTACGAGAAACAATGGCTGCGGTTGGTTTTGGGGATTATCAAAAAATTTCACAAACCCTTATACAGCTTGATCTCACTTTTAACGATAAAACCAACATTCAGAGAAAATATCATAATGGTCAAAATAATCAAAGCCAATCGACTAGTCTTTCTTCAAATAAATCTGAAAATAAAAATAATATTCGTGCACAGGGGAATAATAATCAAATTAATTCAAGGTTTAATACTTATCAGTTTAATATGAGTCAATGTGGCATCGCACGAGGATATTTTTATGTAGATAGCAGGAGTCCGAGAAATAATATACAATTGCCAGATATGAGTAAACTGGCTGTAGGCACGATGCGTTCAGTCGGAACTTCGTGCCATCATCTATATGCCGACTTTCAGAATGTAGAAAATGATGTGCTTTAAAATGAAAATAATAACAATGACCGCACCAAACTTTTCCGAAGTCCATTATGTCCGCGAATAATTGTAAATATTTTTTTTAGACCAATGCCGGCTCTCATTGATACAGAAAGCCAGATGACCTCAATTTCTAAAGAATGTTATCAATATTTTCTATCACACGGCAAGTTTAGGGAATAACCTGTATCGAATATAGAAATCTATACAACTATTGGTAAAAAAATCAATCCTTTAAAAAAAAAACAAATCCTATATAAGAAACGAGTACTGAAGGTAAGCGTTAAAAGTTAACGGAAAAGCGTTAACAGTTAACGAAACAGAATACTTTTATACCTGGTTTCTTGGTCAGCTCATTATGCAAATTACCTTGAAATTGAAATTTTATTTCTTAATACAAACAATAGACTATCTGCAGGGTGTCATTATCCTACGATCAAACCCTTGGATAATGAGGGTTAATGTCCTTAGGAAAAGAGAAGAAATTTTAAAGTTTTAATGAAAAGAGAGAAATTAAATTAAATTCTGAAGTTTTACCTCATTATTCAAATATACTTCAAATTTAAATTTTTGTTTCTAAATACAAACAATGGACTAAATAGGCCCATTGTTTTTCGAGCCAACCCTTGCATAATGAGTGTTATAATTGGTTTTGGAAATGAGAAAAAAGTTTCGAGCTTTAACGAAAAGAGAGATAAATACATTTGTGGGGTATAGAAGTGCACAGTAGTGAAAGTTATTAATTAATAGAACTTGAGTGTGCATAATGTGGAAGTGAATAATCCCAATTATTGTGTATTTTTTTATTAAGTGTTTACAATAGAAATGTGTTTAATGTGAAAGTGTATAGTATTAATCTGCTTATTGTTTATTAAGAGCTTGTGTTAAATAGTTCTTAATACGGTGAACAAAAAGTGTTTATTAAAAAAATGAACTGTAAGTGATAAATAATAAATAATAAAGTGACTCTAATAGTAAATATTCATTAAAAATCAAATGTAAAAAGTGACAGTGATTAAAATGAAAGTGTGCAAAATGTGTTGACTAAAGTAACAATATTTAGAAAGTGTTTAAATTTTTTATCTTTTTGTAAAAATAATCAAACAAAATTAGGAAGTAAAACTTACGAAGGATTAATTGATCATTTAGATAATCAAGAAATTGAAAATAATGTACATGTTGGCAAAATGTTGATACTGCCTTCAACATTTATAGGATCACCACGTAAAATGTTAGAACAATATCAATATGCAATGACCATTATGTAGCTTTTCATGGTAAACCAGATTTATTTGTTACAATGACATGTAGTTCAAAATGGAAAGACATTTAAGAAAATTTATTACTTAATCAGTCAGCTTCTAATAAACCTGACACGGTTGCAAGAATCTTTTATGTAAAAGTAAAATATTATTCAAAACTATAGTAGCTAATAAACTATTTGGACAAGTAAAGTCTTATGTTTATGTTATTGAATTTCAAAAGCGCGGTTTACCACACATTTATTTATTGGTTATATTGAAAGAAGGTTCTAAAATATTAAGAGCAGAGAGAGTTGATTAGTAAACTTTTTAAAGTAAAGTTTTTAAATGGTATTAGGTACAGTGCGGTCGCGCTAATCCGGCATTTATATTATATAAAACAATTATATTGATACTTATTTTTTATGTAAACAATTATATAATAGACAAAAAATTGAATTAAAGAATAGACTGAGCAAGTTCAAATAAAAAATGTTTATAAATGTCGGATTACAGAGTGCTTGTTGACAATTTTGTCCGAACTATAGAGGTTTGTGCAAGTACTCGGTATTCCGGACAATTCGCTAATCCGACACTTTCGTGCAAAGCAAATGCCGAACTAACGCGACCGTACTGTATATCATAATTTATTATAATTATTCCTCATATCCTTCATTTTATTCTTTATCTTTATTTTATTTAATTAATTTTTAATTAATCAAAATTTGCAAACTTATATACACGATAAATCAAAGATAACATCAATTTAAATTTATTGCAATGTCTTCTTATCATTAATTTAATTTTTTTATTCTATTATGTATTTCTTTTGTTTTACATAATTATACATAAATGAAACATTATTTTAAGAAATAATAAAATTTAGCTTGCGCTTTTTTCTCTAGTAATGCATGATATTATGATAGGTAATTTTAAATATGATTCAAATTTTCTCGTGGTTCCGAAATTGTCCAATTCAATTATTATTTTAGGGAACGATTGGCTATTAAGAAACGAGGCTATTATTAATTATAAAAATTGTTCATTGACTCTTGGTGACATTGAGGTATCATCGGGTTTTATGAAATTTGATCGAGAAAAACCAAGCGAATTGTTGCGTGTCAAATTTGAGAGCAATATTCAGTATACTCAATCAATAGAAGCGCGTCAAATAATTATTAATAACAATTTTGAAAATAATTTTGAAAGTATGGTGAACTCTGAGAAAATAAAGGTTGATACCGGGTTTGTTGAAAATTTGTTGAATAAGAATTTTATTTCCGAGGATTTAGGCCCAAATAAAGTGCACATAAAAATGAAAATAAAAACAAAACAGGTGAAATTTTTATTGAGAATATTTCCAATGAATTTCATAGTGATGACTTGGAAAATGATAAAATTGATGATACTCTGTGTTAACGACCGAATAAAGAAAATGAGGTACCTGGGAAAATGAGGTAATGCGGGATAGAAAGTTACCTGAAGTCCCTTGGAGAAAAACTGAAGCAGTATAGTTACGGTCATTGAACGGGACAGATCATTTTTGACGCGCGTCTTATTGTCGAAAATGTTAGTGTCGCGACGGGTTGCGGATGTGTAGCTTTGGTGTAAACAGTGTTAGCCTTAGAATTTGAGTTACTTTTGAATTATATTCGTTTGTAGTGCGTGAAAAGTTAATTTGTCTCCTTTTGACTTGATTGTTTTTTTTTGTGAATGGATTATTGACGATGGGCTTTCGCGCGAAGCGCGGCCATCGGTGACTCGACGTTGGCTCGAGGAAGGACAATCAACCAACTTACGTTGTGTTGAGTTTGCCGTTGGTATGTCATAAAAAGTTATTTGTAATTATATATTTCGTTTTGGATTTTATATTGTAACGCATTATTCGCATTTGTATATTTACTAGTATGTTCTGAAAAATCATTTGTTAATTAAAGATTTCATTTTGATTTTCCTTGCATTGTTATTTGCACGTATTTGTCGCATACTTGTGAATTTCCAAGCTCAGCGGGAGGGGAACATCGTTTTATTGTTTTCCTTTTCCTTTTGGGAAGTAAGGCCGGAGTCCCGAAAAGGTACCTGAGAGAGCCCGGTAGATGGTATCCGTCAAGATAAAGTGAAGTCAAGGTCATTACGAGGAAGGTTCATCTACTTAGACTTATTTATTGCCGGCAATTCAGTGGTTATTTTCAGGTAAACACTAATTCTAACATTACTTTCAAAAAGAAGTTTTCAGGGTGTCAATCCCGTAATATACACTCTGAGTTATATAGATCAGTTCTCTGGGTGTGAATTTTCTTCTGTGAATCAATTTGAAGAAAAATTAAGATCTGTAAATGCCTTAAATCCAAATTTAACCACTCAACAACGGGAAACTTTTGTCAATAGAATGTCAAGATTTAAAAAGCTTTCTGACCCAAAATTTGATAGTGCCAATACGGAACCTTATAAATTAAAGTTTAAAGACTATAAGACTTGTATTAAAAACTATTATCCTGTTCTACTTGTCCATCGTGAAAAGGTAACAATGCAATTCAGAAAATGCTTAAGACTGGAATAATTGCGAGTTTTTTTTAAAAGTGATGATTCGGTTTGTGTACGCCTAGACGCAAGATACATAAACGACACTTTAGAATCTGATCATGAATCGCCGCGCCGCCATTAATCAACGAGTTGCTACAGAAATTTCATGGATCACAATATATGTCGACTGTCGACAGACAACTTGCATATTTGCAGATACCTTTGCATGAAGATAGTCAACAATATACTGCGTTCGTGTACGACTTAAAAATTACCAATTCTTCCGATTGCCATTTGGTTTGAAGACGGCGGGATCAGCATTCATTCGTGCGTTAAGGATCGCACTAGGGAATGAGTTTCCCGAAATTTTATCTATATATATTGATGATTTTTTAATTGTAATTAGGGGTATTTTTATAATCATTTAATGGCGTTGGAGTCAATATTTGAGATTCTTCAGACTACAAATTTTACTTTAAAACTTGAAAAGTCTTTATTTTTTCAAAAGAAAATAAAATTTTTGGGTCATGAATTATCTACATCGGGAATAAGAACACTTTCGAATAAATTGAAAATGATCGCAAACTTTGAAGAACTGAAAAATAAGAGTGAATTGCAGTCATTTCGTGGAATGTGTACCTTTTATCGACAATTCACGGCGAATCATGCTCAGCTCTTTGATCTATTTCGAGATCTTTTAAGGGAAAAGTGTCCATAGAATTGGACTGAAATCCATGCGAACGCATTTATTGAAATAAAGTCAGCGATTGTACTGTATGTATAACTCAGACATTATATTCCAGGCGTTCGTTCCTTATCGCTTACAGACTGAAACATCGGATGTTGGTGTAAGTGAACGGTTTAAAAAAACGCACTTTACACCAAAAAGTGCGAAAAAAATGCAATGCATTCGTAAAAGTGTTGCTTTTTTGTAAGTCACACTTTTAAATTGCAACGCCAGTGTTACGGTGCGAAGTTGTTATGACACATATAAGACATCAACACCGCTCGGTGCGAGTGTCACTCGCGATTACACATAACCTACAACCACAACCATAAAAACACAAATATTTAACTATTAATACACATTTTTACTCAAAAGTCAGACACTAAAGTTAATATTTTAAATTGTCAACAATACAAATGATATAACACACAGCAAAACAACAAATTTGACACACACGTTTTAATGGTTATGCCCAAAAGAATTCACAACGCAAACATAACATATGATATAGGGTAACGGCACCAGTGAAAGAACATTTAAGGAAATTCGTACTTTTATAATTCATTATTTTTGAATACGTGTATTGAAAATGTTCTCGCAAATAGTTTTTAAATAATTTTATTAGTGTAGAATGCGATGAATAAATTTAAATTACATAAATATAGAATATAATTATAAAATTTAATTAATAAATAAAAAATATCCATTTCACCAGTATGATAGAAAAAAATGTCTCTAATGTTATCAAATAAATTTTAAAACTTACTTTTATTAACATTTTTTGGATTATTTGCCTATTAGGAACACTTTTTAATGCAATATCACTTCTAACCAACTTTTTTGTTTACGTTTTTAACATTTGTCATGTTCGATATTATATCTTTTGATAACTACTTCAGATTGTTCATTTGCATGCAAATGAATGAAATTCTTTCACTGGATAGTTATCAAATTTATAACCAGTAAAGGAATTTGTATTTCTTGATAATATTTTATAAATAATTAAATGTTTTGTTGAAGAAAATACTTAAGTTATATTAATTTAAGTTAATTAAAAAAGACAGACATCAATGAAAACAATTTATATTAAAGAAATAAAAAAATGATGGGAACGTGTTCAGAGTTTTGTTCTTTTAGTAAAAGGCATACGTAACCTACTAAAAGTTTAAAAATTATTTTCGAACATAAATTGCATGTTATATTTGATCGATGCCCTATATGCAAAATTTGAAGATAATTAGGAACCTAAAAATATATTATTGGTCACAATAAAAACGATGATTTTCTCAGTATTTTGGAAAAAGTTTATTTTGTTCTTTTACTGGTGTCTGTTCTTCCACTATG
The DNA here is from genome assembly GCA_037103525.1 of Ganaspis brasiliensis. NCBI lineage: Eukaryota > Metazoa > Arthropoda > Insecta > Hymenoptera > Figitidae > Ganaspis > Ganaspis brasiliensis. The sequence continues at coordinate 57,086 of JAZKLR010000594.1, read as the reverse complement.
GTGCCACTACCCTATCAATTTTTTGTAAAAGAGAATATTTTCTTCAAATTCTGTTCTATGTGACATTTAAAGATCCTAAATATTTTATTAGATACTTAAACATATGTTAAAATAAAAACAAAATTTAAAAAGAAATTAACAAAAATATATTTACAATTTATAGGAACAAAAACAGTTGTCTATTCAACATGGCACATAAATTTAATAAATATTTTTTTTTAACATTCTTTAAGATGTTCTAAATTCAAAACTGTATTTAAAACAAATTACCTAATATTTATTTAAATTATGGGAACAAAAACTGTTTTTCTTAGACTAAAGACAAAACACTAATTTCTGTAAAACATAATATTTTATACGAATTCTATTCCATGCAGCATTCTATATCTATGTGGCATTCTATGTGGCAAATAAATTTCCCAAATAATATTTTAGAATCTTTAAAATATTCCAAATTCAGAATTGTAATTAAAAAAAATTTAATGATATTTTTAGAATTTATAAGAACAAAATCAGGTTTTAGACCAGATACAAAATATCATTTTTTGTAAAACCGAATATCTTTTCCAAATTGTATTCTATGTGGCAAATAAATTTCCCAAATACTATTTTAGAATCTTTGAGATATTTCAAATTCAGAATTGTATTGAAAAAAAATTCGATAATATTTTATAATTTATGGAATCAAAAACAGGTTTTAGACTAGAGACAAAATTTTAATTTTCTTAGAATCGAATATTTTTTACAAATTCTATGGCAAATAATTTTTCTAAATGTTATTTTGAAATCTTTAAGATATTCCAAAGTCAGAATTGTATTGAAAAAAAATTCGATGATATTTTTATAATTTATGGAATCAAAAACAGGTTTTAGACGAGAGACAAAATATCATTGTTTGTGAAACCGAATATCTTTTCCAAATTGTACTCTGTGTTGCAAATAAATTTCCTAAATAATATTTTAGAATTTTCAAGATATTTCAAATTAAGAACTGTATTTAAAAAAAATTTAATGATATTTTTAGAATTTATGGGAACAAAATCAGGATTTAGACCAGAGACAAAATATCAATTTTTGTAGAATCGCATATCTTTTACAAATTCTATTCTATGTCGCAAATAAAATTTCGAAATATTATTTCAAGATCTTTAATATATTCCAAATTCAGAATTGTATGAAAAAAAACCCGATGATATTTTTATATATTTTTAAATCAAAAACAGGTTATAGACTAGAGACAAATTTCAATTTTGTTAGAATCGAATGTTTTTTACAAATTCTATAGCAAATAAGTTTCCCAAATTCTATTTTACAATCTTTAAAATATTGCAAATTTAAATCTGTATTTAAAAAGTATTTAATGATATTTTTAGAATTTATGAAAACAAAATCATGTTTTAGACCAGAGAAAATATCAATTTTTGTAAAACCGAATATCTATTCCAAATTGTATGCTATGAGGCAATTAAATTTCCCAAATACTATTACAGAATTTTTAAGATATTTCAAATTCAGAACTGCATTTAAAAAAATTTTAATGATATTTTTAGAATTTATGAAAACAAAATCATGTTTTAGACCAGAGAAAAATATCAATTTTTGTAAAACCGAATAGCTATTCCAAATTGTATGCTATGAGGCAAATAAATTTCCCAAATACTATTTTAGAATTTTTAAGATATTTTAAATTCAGAACTGCATTTAAAAAAAATTTAATGATATTTTTAGAATTTATTGGAACAAAATCAGGTTTTAGACTAGAGACGAAATATCAATTTTATTAGAATCGAATATTTTTTACAAATTCTATGGCAAACAAATTTTCCAAATATTATTTTAAAATCTTAAAGATATTTCAAATTCAGAACTGTATTTAAAAAAAATTAGATTAAACTTTTATAATTTATGGAATGAAAAACAGGATTTAAACTAGAGACAAAATATCAATTTTTGTAAATTCGAATATTTTTTTTTACAAATTCTAATCTATGTGGCACAGAAATCTCCTAAATATTATTTTAGATTCTTTAAGATATTTTTAATTTAGAATTGTATTATATAAATTCTAATAATATCATTAAATTTTTTTTAAATACAGTTTTGAATTTGGAATATCTTAAAGTTTCTAATAAATATTTATGATATTTATTTGCCACATAGAATAGAATTTGGAAAAGACATTCGGTTTTACAAAAATTTATATTTGGCTCTATTATAAAACCTGTTTTTGTTTTAATAAATTATATAAATATCATATATTTTTATTAAATACAGTTCTGAATTTGGAATATCTTAAAGATTCTAAAAAATATTTTGAAAATTTATATGCCACATATAGAATAGAATTTGGAAAACATAATCGGTTTTACAAAAATTGATATTTTGTTTTGAGACAATGAGTCATATATACAAAAAAGAAATAGTTGCTGAAATAGTTTATATTAAAAAGAAGAAGAAAATAGTATTAATAAAAATCTGATTTACAATTTTTTAGTTCGTCATTTAATTCAATTTTACAAATTTTAAAATAATTTTATCTCAATGTCTTGAAAATTTAAACGATGGTTTCAAAATTAAAATGTACTTATTTATCTATCCTTTTAATTTGAAAATCTGTTTATTTACAATCAAGCCAGTTGTCACTGTTCATTCGTACGATGAAGGTCTATGTAATGACGATCGTCTTAATATATTTACAATGGTTTTTAATTTTTAATTTTTGACCTAAAGAAAAATATTTTTTCTTTTTTTTATTTATGTGCTGTTTCATGTGTGCCTTATATTGTTAGTTTAAATGGTGAGTGAACGTCTATTAATATAAAATTAAAAAAATTGTAATAATTTTTCTTAAAAATTTTATACCTATACAATTTTTATATTTATATTACAGTCCTGAAAATGAGAACGGTTCGTTTCTCGAAACGTCGGCTTATAATTGAATAAAATAAAAAATATAAGACTGTCCGCAAGTGTCGTTATTCTTTTGATATTTTGTCTCTATTCTAAAACCTAATTTTGTCTTCATAAATTATAAAAATATCATCTAATTTTTTTTTTTAAATACAATTCTGAATTTGGAATATCTTAAAGATTCTTAAATAATATTTGGGAAATTCATTTGACATAGTATTTGTAAAAAATATTCGATTCTACAGCAATTGATATTTTGTCTCTATTCTAAAACCTGTTCTTGTTTCCATAAATTATAAAAATAAATTCCATATTTTTTAATTCAATTCTGAATTCAAAATATCTTAAAGAATCTAAAATAATATTTGGGAAATTTATGTGCCACATAGAATACACTAGAGAATTGAATTATTTGATATGACATTTTTTTTAACACTTTGTTTAGGTTATGTCGTCGTGTAATCTTTTTTTGTTTTTATTTACTTCTGTGTTTCATTCTTTATTGCTTTATATATTAATTTATATTAGGTATATTATGTTTTTGATAAACTGGATTTATCACATTTAAATATTTAGTAATCATTTAATTTACTAAATAATGGGCTATTTTAATTTTGAACGTGGAAAAAGCATGTCGGAAACTTCTAGTCATGTCATAATGTGTCATATATATAGTTTTCTGCTTGTGGATTCAGTGAAAACGAAATTTAGAAGAAAATGTAAAAATGGCTAATCTCAGATGTTGACAAAGGGGGCGAAGAGAGGGATAGTTAGACAAGGAAGCTGACAATCGCACTTTCTGGTGCGATTTGATAGTCCGTTTACACCGCTTGGTTGTAAATGCCAATTCGTTACAAGTTTACACTCGGCCGGTGTAGTGCACGGTCAAAATTACACTGATTTCTTAACACCGGTGTAAAGTTGTGAGCGCACATTCCATTTTTTTAACAGTTTCTGTACCAATTTGATGAAAATAATGATCCTTGAATCGTTTCCTCGGTAAGCAGATGTTTAAATTTCGCTGAGATGAATTACACGACGACGGAAAAAGAACTTCTCGCCATCTTGTATTCAATCACGAAATTACGAATCTAACTCCAGTGAACACGAGTACTCGGTTAATCCGGCGGTGTCTAATTGTTCTACAGTATGATTTTAAGGTGTTTTTCTGTCGTGGAAGAGATAATATCGTAGCGGTTTCTTTTAGTCGGAATCCGCGGGGTATTTCTAAGAATAGTTTGCAAAATAAGATGTCGGTAGATGTTATTGAGATAAAAAATAAACTTTCGATTGATTGTTGTTCGGTCAGTATAAATAAGCTGGATCATGATCTAACGGAGTCTTTGAGGAATTTAAGTGATCTTGAAAAGAACGATGTAAATATTGAATTGATTTTGAATAAGATAAAAAAGGGGGATCAAACGGATTTTCATGTTACCAAAAATTCTATTCTATTTCGACAAGATAAATTTACAAAAATGTAGCAAGTAGATGTTCCTCATAATTATTAGTCATCAAATTAGTCATCAATTAATGGATTGTGAGCACTCTAAGATAGGTACCCAGGGAGTGTATAAAACATTAATGCACCTAAAACAGTTTTATTACTGGAAAAAAATGGGAAAGGATATTAAACGTTTCGTTCTATCGTGCGTGTAAACCACGTACCGGGAATGAGTTACATTTAACTCAATTAATCTACGGTTTATAGGAATTCTTTTGAAGAAGGTTGTTTAGGGAATATTTTTAAATTATTTATTAATGGTTAGCACAGATGTAGGCTCCGGAAGCTAGGACCACGAAAATTCCTTAGAATTTCCGATCCCCTCGCAACTGGAGGTGTACGTTTATTTATCCTTCCAACAACACCAGAAGGATTCTTTTATTTTAATTACTTAAAGGTTATGGGGGCTCAAGGAACTTGAATAAACTTCAATAACAACTTTAATTAAGATAATTATATCAAACCGTATTTGGTCCCTTAGAAAGCCATCTCTGCTCTCCTGATTCACCTTATACCTTATCCTTATTCTTATCATTATCCTTATCTTTATCCTCATCCTTATCCTTTTCCTTTGTTTAAGAATGACTCCTTGTCCAATTGAAAACTGTCCACTTCGCTGACGGCAAATTATCACACACTCGCGCACAAATTCCATTTTCTATTTTAATGTTCTTCTCTTCACTCTCAATTTCCAACTGAACTTTTCTTATCTGTCCAGCCCTCTCATTCTCCATCCTTTTCTTCTATTCATCTGAAACACCTTTTCTCCGCCTTTCATGGTCAATGTCCCAAAACCTTGACGCCAGGTTGTTATGTCAACAAATAGTCATTGTCTCATAGTAAACTTGAAACTCGAGTTCAAATCATAAGGCATTAAATAAAGACATTATTTTAATCTCTCAAATATTACATTTATTTTGGTCGACAACAGTGCGGTTTGTGCCAACGCGTGAAAATTGTAAATGTTAAGATGGAAGAGGCGTTTAATTTAGTGTCCTCTTCAGAACCAGGTGATCTGGTTTGTGTTGATTTTTTTGGGAGTTTGTCAAGGTCAAATGGAGGTCTTCAATATATATTCGTCGTCATGGATGAATTCCTAAAATATATCAAATTATATCCGATTCGTAGGGACACCACTCAGATTGTTTTAAAAAATTGCGCGAATTGTATTTTCCGCAAATCGGAAAGCCAAAGCGAATTTTGGCTGACTATGGATCACAATTCACTTCGCAAAAATAGATTAATGAGTTGAAGGGTTTAGATATTAGGGTTATATTTTCTTTGATCAGGCATCCTCAAGGTAACCCGATAGAGAGGGTCATGAGTGTCATAAGGGTTTAAAAAATTATAAGTTTTTCAGACACCAAGTATATCGAAAAAGATGTAAAAATTTTTATAGCACGTGAAAAAATAAATTAGAGTTTTGTAAAGCAAAGTCGAGTTTAGAAGCTGTCGTCCAAAATAGTTTTAGAAAAGGGGGATTTAGTTTTGTTGCAAATTCCGTAAATATCTGACGCTATGAAATCGGTAACACGGAAATTTTTTTACATCTATTACGGGCCGTATACAATAGTTAAAGATTTTCGGAATAATTCTTATGAACTAGCTCAACCAAAGAATCATACTCAAATTGTGAGGATTCATAACCGATGTCATTTAAAAAAATATCGCACTCCTACCGAGGTCTAAATATTTAATTTCTATGTCATTTTAAATGATGCCTTCAGGTAATATTATAAAGTAAACAAAATACGTGTCTCTTCTTACTATTGTAATTATTATTATTAATAATTATATAGTCGACGCTTTTAAATATGATAATAGAAAGTTGAAATGATGAAGAGGTTTATTTGCATTTTAAGTTTGCCATGACGAGTTCAGTAGGACCAGATCGCGAAAAATGAAACCATGGAAAAAAAATTTTACTTTTAAATTCCATGGGTTCTTGATTATTTGCAGGCTATATACATCTTAAAGTATTGAATAAAATAAATATCAACGCGAAATCAGTTGTCTGTTCAAAAACTCAGGCCTGTTTCTTTGTAGTATCGAGATTAATAAAATTGAACAAAAACGTAACACGAAACAAAAAGTTGCATTTTATTGAATAAATGTTACTTTTTACGTACTATCGGTTATTTTCGGATAGAGTTAGGTTAACTGAAAGTAACTAAATTAAATACTTAAAAGAAAAAATTTTTTATAACATTTGTAATGAAAAAGAATTTGACCGCTTTTTTTAATGTAACGTAACAGTCCAAAATCCCAAAAAGGTTTTTAACGCAAAATCTATCACGTCAACTAAATACAATGACATAATTTTTTTCGAGCATTTTTATGTTATTTTCTAAATAAAATATAAAATCAGCAACATATTTAATTCTTTTTGTTTTCAGAGCCAAAATCGATTTGTAAGGTAACAGTCTTTTTTCACCCATATCACAACATCCCGAAAAAAGTATCTTGATCTGTGAATAAAAACCATATATTGCAATGTATTTTGATACACTGAATCTGAAATTGACATAAATTGATTGAACATTAAAAATATACATACATTAAGGGCATGTGATGGATTATGACGTCACTGGTATAGGCAAACTTTGTCTGTAACTCTTCTCCTAAAATATTGAATATTTTGTCACGAAACTTGATGCTTTTACTTAAAACATCTTTAGGAAGGTCTCTCTGACCCGAATTTGCTCAAATTTTGGTCCAAAATTAATTTTGGATAATTTTAAAAAAATTGCATTTTTTTCAAAACTAATTTTGATTCAGAAAGATCTTTCTAATAATATTTTAGATAATTCTACCTAGTTTCGTGACAAAATGTTCAATATTTTGGCAGAAAAGTTACGGAAAAATTTTGCCTAAACCAGTGACGTCATAATACATCAATCCCCTTAATACATTATATTTAAAAAAAGCGACGCGAAAATAGCGCAAATTGTACAAAAAATAGAAAATGTCATCCATGTTGAATCAAACTTTATCTTATTGATTAAAATTAATAATACCAGTATGTGGGGATTTTTGGGGTCGGTGATAATGAATTTGCTTAAAATTTTTCAAGATTCAAAATAGCTGATGTATAATAGCGGACAAAAAAGCATTATTTTCTACAAACTTAATAAAACACAGTATTTATCGGGTTTTGGGATCGCTGATAATGAATTTATTCATGATTTTTCAAATTTTTAAATGGCAAATGCAAAATGGCAGACAAGAATTTTAAATTATTGATTAAATTAATGAAACTTATTATACATTCTTATCCTACTATTAAGGGTCAGGATAATTAAGGGGGTTAATTATTAAGGGTTATAATTTCTGTGTCATTTAATTTAAATCAGAATTGTATCTTATTATTTGTTTTATTATGTCAAATAAAACAGCAAAGTGTCCTAAGAAGCTACCTGTTTATGAAAGATTAAAAAAAAACAAGAAATTCTTAGAAGGATATTGCAATCAGGCTCCTCTGTTGAAGATTTTCGACAACGTTGTGAAGATGCATCCATGGTGTAAAAACTAAAATACTTCACGAGGATTAAAGAATGTCCGTCTTTTTATATATGTATGGACATTTATGTATGTATGAATTTTACTTAAAATGATTATTTAATTGCGAATTTTAGATCATTAAATGACAGAGAATTACGATCGTTGAAAATGTTTATTCTATTTGTGATATTTTTCTACGCCCTAGATCTCGGTATTATTATGCATCATTCATAATTTATTTTGTTCTTGCGCAATTTTTCTTTTATATTATAATTATAATGTTTTTTTTTGTCTGAATTTTTATTAAATACATGATTTTCATGGTGTAAAAATATATCAGGGAAACTTTCGTTGAACCAAACTCATTCCTTCACTTGATTAAGATAATTATTTTTTTTTTTTATAAAAAAAATTATTTATAATAAACAAAATATTTTTAAATATACCTCGAACTTTATGACAAAATATAAAATGAACGGTTACAACTATTCAAATTAAAAAAATATAACTATTAAACATACTTTATAAAGATAACAAAAAAAACTTATTTATGATTTTATGTTTAGGGACAGAATCATCAGAATATAGTGCTGAATGATATAAGTCGATAATTAAGCATATAAATAAATAAATATTGTAATTTTTTAAAAGATTAAATTTATATTCTTATTTTGATTCTTATCTGTCAGGTCAATATACGTTTAAGCACAATATGTTTTTTTCAGATATCTAAACCTAACCTACAAAATTATTTACTTTATACACTATTTATTTTGTGGAAAATACTTTTTTAATATTAGAAATAATTAAAGAATCATTCGATTTTTTAAGAAAAAGAACCTACTATCAATTATTATTTTAGAAACTAAAAATAAATACATTTGACTTAAAATATAAAGTTAATAAGCTAGAAATATTTATTTGTTTAACAAAATAAAACGAGATTTACACATCAAATTTCCATTTGCACAATCAATTTTTAATTTCTTTTTCTTTATTACAATAGCCAACAAATGATTTTAAGCTCTAAAAAGATTTGTTCCTGAAATCTAAACGGGAAAAATACTCAGGCATAACAAATTTCAAACCTCTAAGTTTAGAAGATAAGAAAGGGGACACGTTTAAAAAAAATTCCGTGTCAACACTATGACCATTAACTCTAATCATTTTTCGCAACATTGTTCGTGTAATCTACACTATGTAGGAACTTGTTAATCCGGTCGATTATATTTTATGGTAAAAAAAAAACATAAAAATAATGAATTTTTGCATTTTTTTCAGTAAATTAAAAAAATATAAAAACATATTTTAGACAAAAGTTGTAGGTCTCATTGAAATAAGCATTTTACTTTTATTAAAATTTTTTCCAAATGTGCATATTATTCGAGAGAAATGCAAAAAAAGTAGATATCACCATAAAAGCAACCTACACTGAGAAAAAATGCTATAAAATCAATTTTATATTGGTTTGATGTAACATACGGTGTATTCACCACCGTTCGAACAAATAATTTTTTGTTTTAATAGTACAAACTTTTATTTTTAATAATATTGTTTTTGTTAAGATTAACTTTTAAAGCAAATAAATATCAATTGTCTCAATGAAATATTTTTTCAAAATAATAATAGCATTTTTTAATGGTAACAAAGAAATTATTCAAACTACAGCATATGCTAAAAACGTTAAAAGAAAATGTTGTAATCTGAATGGGGTACTGTTTCTATAAATAAACTATAACTTAAATTAAAAAATGTTTAATTTTTAAAGTTTTATAGCATCATTTTTTTGGCGTTATTCGAATACATCGTTCATTGAATTTATAGATTATGCCATACGTTTTTTAGCACGATGCTTTTGGGGGTATTCAAATACATCGTTTATTGAATCTATAGAATATGCTAAAAATTTTATAGCATCTGCTTATGTTTCTGAATAATTGCACTTTTCAATGCAAAGTACCATATTTTGAACTTAATAGTTTCCTTTATTTAAGTTAGAATGATAAACAGTTAAATTAATAACAGAAAATTTTGTTTTAACATCATGACATTTAATAGCAGCCGCACTATTAAATTAAAGACATTTTTTTCTCAGCGTATAGACACTTTATACCAAGATTAGGGATATTCAAACCATTGTACACATTTCTTATGTAATTTGATGCGCCTATTACCAAAATCATAGTAAAAATTGGAGACTGAGTCATCTTCATGGTAAAAACCATAAAAAACCATTAAAATAATTTTTTTTTAAATTTATTTCAGTAAATTAGAAAAATATTAAAAAATACTTTTTACAAAAGTTGTAGGTCTCATTAAGATACACATTTTATGTGTTATATATTTTTCTCCAAAAGTAAATAGTTTTCAAGAAAAATGCAAAAAAGTGTCAACCACCATAAACACAGTAGACTATACTTACATAAATACGAAAGTGAAAAATAAACCAAAATAATGTTAATTAATGTTTATAAAATTGGTTTAATGTGGTTGTTTAATGTTAATTAATTAATGTAATATTACGGCTGAGGGTAATTTAATATTGATATAATGTAGGTATTTATAAACCAATTTTCACTATGATTTTCGTAATCCACTGAAAGTGGAATATAAACAACGGTGGGAAAATCTCTTAAACACGTTTAATGTAAAATATACTACACAACTTTTTTTATTGTAAGTTTGATTTACTTTAAACAAAGTTTAGTTTTTAATTCAACAAACAAAAATTTATTTTCAAACAGAAGATATATTTCAATCAAAACTTAAGATGTTTTTGATACATTGAAATTAAACTTAAAAATATTATTTATTCAATCAAAACCATTCAAACAAATACTTATAATCAAGAAAATATTTTTCTCATTGTTTTCTTAGAGTTTCTTTACTTCTTAGACTTAATTTAAAAGTAATTTTCTACAGAATTTATATAACTCTAAGTGATTATCGTTTAATTTCTTTATTAAAACATGCAATCCGTCAAATTTTATAAACAAAAATTAGAAAAATTTGTTAACGTTTCTTATGTTAAAAGACGTTAATGGTATTAAAAAAATGTTTAATGTAAAGATTGTACATTATGTAGAATTTCCAAATAAAATTGTAAATTATATTTGTTTGAATTTTATAAATTATACTTTGTAAAAAAATGTTATCTATTTTATAAGTATTTTAATTTTGTTTGTTAAACATTGACGAACTGCTTATTTGAAAAACAAGTTGCACACAACAATGACGTAGAGTTATATCTGTTTTGTAGTAAATTGCCTTTAAAATGAGCTTATGAACATTAAAAAATAGGGGTGGTGGGGGCAATGCGGGGTACCTAAGGTTAGAAGCTCAATAAAACTAACATTATTGATTCAAAAATATATTATTTATTATAATAATAATCTTTGATAATCAATCTTCCATGAGTAAATCTTATTTGGAACATTTGTTACTAAATTAAATATAAAACTAAGAATAAGAATAAGTAAAAAAATCCAAATCTTTTATTTTACGAAACGTGGGGTCAGTATGGAGTAATATTAAAATCAATCTATTTTTGCCTACAAATTTCGCAAACACCTTTATTGATCTTATAAAATAAACTAAAAACCAGTTTAATGCGTAATTTTTATTCTCTCATGTAAAATTAAATTACAAAATTAACCTCAAAAACAATAACTTTTATAACAGAAATAAACAAGTGGTTACCCGAGTCGAAATTTTGAAGCTACTTTGAAGCTCATGAGGAACTTTAGCTTCTACTTAACGACTTCTTAATTTTTAGCCTCTTCTTTACTTCTAATAATAATATTTCCTTCTACTTTACGTCTATACACATGTTTCAATTTTCCAATCATTAAAATTAGCAGCTCTTTTACAGCTCCACATTCCCAGTTATAAAGAAATGAAAATTTTGATTCTACTTTAAACCTGCAAGTGAAACTCAGTCATTTTTTCCATTGAAATATACTTTTTTATTTAACATATAAGAAAAACGGGAGTTAAACTAACTTTTTCTTCAATTATTGTTCCTCTGATTAGCCCTTAAGAGGAACAAATTTTAATCTATAACCAAAACCCAATAATTTGTAAAATTAGGGAAAATGTGTATCTTTCTAGATGCACTTGTAAAAAAATAACAGTTATTAACAATAATTTGTTTAAACAATTTTGAGTGGTAATTGTTGTTAATTTTGATAAATATCTTATTTTTTCAATATAAAAAGTAAACAAATTAAAAAACTACTACTTGCTAGGTGTTTTTAAATGTTATAAATTAACAATAATAAATTGTTTTAAAATATAAAAATAATAATTTATGGTCAATAATTTTTATTTTTCTAACCAGAGCCCAGTAATTTATTTGTAAAATTAGGAAAAATTTGTATCTTCCTAGGTGTATTTGTAAAGAATTAGTAATTACTATCAATAATTTGTTTAAAAAATTAAAATTGATGAAAATAAAATTAAAAAAATGTATATAAAAAGTCCAGAAAAGAAAATTAAAAATCCTTCAGAAAAAAAAAGTTTGGGCAAATTAAACCAAAAACATTTTTATAATATTACACTGAAAGCAAGTCCAACAATAAATTTAGAAAAATAAAGAAAATCTAAAAATTCTATAAAAGAATAAGTCATAAGTTTGCAAAAAACCTCGCAAAAACTATTTAAGATTTAAAAACAAATTGAATAGGTGCATTAATAAAAAAATAAGCGTATTTATTTTTAAAAATATGAAAAAACTTATGAAACTCAACGAAATAATAATAAATAATAATTATTATTTATAATTTATTTATCAATAAAATAAAATGACAAATACAACAACAAAAAATATCATTAGTAAAAGGAGAAAAAATCTTTAAATTTTGTAAAAATAAGAAATTATAAGATAAAATTTAAACAGTTTCGAAAAAGAAACTGAATTAGAAACTAAAGAAGAATTACAAATATTGTAAGACTTAAAAAAAGGATTATTGTGAATATGAAAAATAATTAATATTATTTAATTATTTTGCATTAACTAATGTGTCTTTAAATTTGAATTAATTGACATTTAAAAGTTTGAAAAAATTGGAATATGAGTTTATTGACGTTTGGAATTTATTTAAATTATAATGACCTAAAGATATAAAAATTTGATATTATTTTTTGCTATCTTCATACCAAAAATTTGTAAATCGTAGGTATTTTGATTATCTATATTAGCCCAATTATTTAAATTTTATAAAGATTAAAATATTAAAATTGAAATTTTTAAGATTTATCCACAAATTTGTGGTTTTTTTATGGTTTGTGATTTTTTACATGCAGTATTAGACATCCGGAGAATTGTAAAGTTTTTTTTTTATTTCAATCATGATTTTAATGCAAATGCTTCAATGATTTAAATCAATATCAGCCTGTAACTTGACAATAATAAATTGTTTAAACAAATGAAAAATACATAAAAATCTCCGTAAACATTCAGAAATTGGCGATATGTAACAATTTTGTTGAAAAGTCCTAAAAAAACTATTCGTAATTTGTATCATAAGGACACTGAGAAAATTAAATATAAAGTTCATAAGCGTCGGTAGCGTAGTGGTTAGTGCGTTAGATTATAAGTGCGTAGGTCGTTATGTCGTGGGTTCGAATCCCCACTTGCATTATAATAATTTATTTAGTAAGTTTAGACTATTTCCAGCTTGTGTGTATTAAGTGTAACGAATTCTAAAAGCGCATGAATTTTGAATATTTATTTAGTATTTTTTTTTATAATTTCATTCATATTAATTTCAGTTTTATTCGCAAAAACAGATTCTTTCTTTGTTTAGACTTTAGAAGATCAATAAAAAGGGGGTCTTGAGCGTTAAAAGAGGCCTTAATATAGTTGAATATTAGCTTCTACTTTAACGCTCTCATCGCGGAAACAGGAAATTTCTTCCAATAATAGCACCAAAGTAGAAGCTAAATTGTATTGAATTTGCTTCTACTTTAAACCTCTATTTCCTAAAAATTTTGGACTATGTAGCGTTAAAGTAGCCTCAAAATTTCGACTCGGGTACCTACTCTTGTATTTAAAATATATTATTTACATAACAAAACGTTATAAATAGTGTGTAAAGTCACCAAAAACAATTTTTTTTTTTATAAAACAAAAACATGATTGGTTTTCAGTTCATTATCCTGCTCTCACTTTCTAGACGCCGTCTTGCCCCCACTTACGGATTTTCATTAAAAAATTAATTTCTAAAAATTAAGTTTCGAAATGAGAATAAACCAGTGATTTACTTCAAGTGTAATCATTGTTGAACATGAATAAAATTATGTAGTACATAAAATGTTGTTATTAACATAACAAACACAATCTATTGTAACGGTGCTATGTTATACAAAAAATGATTATGATTGGTTAGTTAGTTTCTTAATGAAGGCAGGCCATGAAACATTCCAAATCACACTTTTTCAAGATTTTCTAACTGAAATATTATTTAAACCATTTTTATTACCATTTTTATGGTCCTATTGGACTGCGGGGATTTGTGTAAATAAATAAATAAATAAATAAGTAGATTTAAAATTTTCAAAAATCTGGTAAAAAAATTTTTCAATTTTCACTTGAAAAATTCGTGTTTCAGAATTATAAAATAATAATATCTTAATCTAAACTCTAAAATTTTTAAAATTGATTAATTTAAAATTATCTAGTATATTCGATTGTATAAACTTATTTGTGTCTTTTAAAAAAATAATTGTTGAGAAGTTTCTTCCTCGACTTCTTGATTCTACTTGTCATCAAATGTTTAAGCCATAAGACGCTACTTTCAACTAGGAATTCATCGATTGCTTTGCGAATGTATTCCCAGCAACTTAAGCGAATGACCGATTTAATCGCTCAAAATAAATTTTTGACTCATTGATTACGTTATAAGGATTTTAGAAAATACTATTTTCACTATAATAATATTAATTGCATTAATTATTAAATTATTTAGATATCAATTCTCATATTCCGAATGAAAATAGACAACAACTGATAGATTCTTTTGAAAAAATTTATGTCCAGTCTGAAAGGCCGGAAGCGCCTAAGACGAAAACAACTCTCCATTTAAGGTTAAGGGGAGGGTACACCTTGTTTTTCAGCTATATTAAGGAATTATTTTAACTGGTCAACAAAATTAGTTTTATAGTAATTTTTTGCAAGGAATTGAATGGTCATAAAATAAAAAGGGTCAGAAAATATTTTGACCACTTTATTTTCCAGCGTGGTCTGTAAAAATTGTTTTTCTCACAAAATTGAGGTACTTGTAGTTGATGTAAGGTACGGATTTGCAAAAAAATATTTTCTGACCCTTTTTATTTTATGGCCATTCAATTTCTTGCAAAAAATTACTATAAAAATAATTTTGTTGAACAGTTAAAATAATTCCTTAATATAGCTGAAAAACAAGGTGTACCCTCCCCTTAAAAGAACACGAACCATTTCATTGTATGCCAAGAAGACTAGCGTTTATTGAGAGAGCTAAATTAAAGAAAATAATTGACGATTTATTAAGGGGGTCTTCTACTCTCCAGGCCCGAAATTCAGTGGTTTTTTTAGAATTAATTGTGAAGAAACTTCTGAATATTTTTTGACAATTTTTTTTTATTTTTAAGATACATCCTTTAACTTTGAAATTTTCTTATTCATGATGAAAAATAAAAATGGTGGTGATCTTGAAACGCCCTTGCGTAAACGCGTTTCAGAAATGCAGAGGTCTCGCTTGAGTCACGGTTTTCGCACTGGGACAATCCAAAATCAAAAAACGAATTTTTTTCATGTGTATAGTTGCGTTGACTATTTTTTCCCGTGGCAGATTTTTATTTTTTGATTTGTCAAAATTATGCGAAAATTCGCAAAAAATTTTCATTTTTTTCTTTTTTTTTTTGACTTTAAGGTGCTATAAAAAAAACGAATAAAAATTTCAAAAATCGTACACGGAGAAAAATAGCTGCATCATTTCTGAGTAATTTAAAAAAAAATTAAAATTGGACCATTTTTACTATAAAAAGCGTGACTCAGCAGCTTAAAAAACACTACTTTCGGGAAAACGAGTTTAAAGTTAACACATGGTGTATAACTTGATTGTAGTAACTTATGAGTTAATCTGCTAATATCGGGTCCGAACAAGGTTTTTTGTTTTTATAGGGGTTTTTGGACATCAGCAAAGATAAAAAAATTATAAATTGGTAATTTGTTTATTATGGAATCATTATAAATAAACAAATGTTACAAATGAAAACAAAAATTCGTGGGTTTTTTCGGTTCCCAGAAACATGCAAAGGACGTAATTCTCACGAAATCCTTTCTGTGGCGTATTCTCAGATACATATAGATTGAAATAAAAAAGAAAAAAAAATTTTTTTTTTTTTGAAACCCCGAGAGTAGAAGACCCCCTTAAAACGTGATATTATTAGGCATAGTGATTCCGAGTATTCGTCACTTGTTGTACTGATTAAAAAAAAGAATGTCAAGTTGCGCATGTGTATAGATTACAGAACTCTTAATAAACATCTTGAATCAGATAATTATCCTCTTCCCTTAATGAAGTATCATACATTACTATATTGAAGGGTAACAAAATTTTTAGTTCATTAGATTTAAAGAACGGATTTTACCACGTAGGAATCGCCGAAGAATCAATTAAATTCACATCGTTTGTAACGCCTTTTGGTCAGTACGAGTTTCTGAAGATGCCGTTCGGCTTGAAAGTAGCTCTTAAACATTTTCAGAGATTCGTCAATATAGCTTTAAAAGAACTTATTGAGTTGGGGGACATAGTTGTGTATTTGGACGATATCCTTATCACAAAGGAGACTATCGAGCATCACTTCATTGTATTAAGAAAGGTTTTTGAGCTGTTGGTGGAGAATGGCTTTGTATTACAGATGACGAAATGCCATTTTCTACTGACTGAAATTAATCACTTAGGATACAAAATTTCCGAGAGGGGCATAAAACCAACGAACGAATGTATTCTGTCAGTTTTGAAATTTACGGTCCTTAAGGAAATAAAAGGGGTTCAGAGTTTTCTGGGATTGGTGTCTTACTTCAGAAACTTTATAGAATCCTTTTCATTAATTGCCAGACCTTTTTATAAAATATTATCTAGGAAAATACTTCACGAATATATTAGTTATTTTTTATTTAAAATTGCATTTTTTAAAAATTAAATGGACAGCGATAATAAGTAAAGACTATTTGAGTTGTTTTTATTATCTTGTCGGTAATTTAGAACCACTGGACGAAGATAGATAATAACCTTGTGATGCTATATAAACTGAACAGTTCGAGCAGAAATTAAAAGCAGAAAAAATTGTTTACTTGAATAGTATTGTCAGTTATTTGTCTAAAAGGCTTCAAACCAACGATGAAGTTTGCAATTATGAGAATCCTAATGTTATTCTTCATTATTTGTTTACTGCAAACATTTGAAGCAGAAGCACAACGCAGTATGTAACGTATATTTTTGATTTGCTACTAAATTAAACATTTAAGACTAAATTATATTATAACAATTTTTTTTTAAATCGGACAAAATTTAGGGCGGGCTCAAACTCTTTAAAATTTCCCATTGATTTTACATGGGAAAATCACACTTTTTCGTAAATTCTCTACAAAATCCTTAAAAATCACTCAAAACAGCAATAAGAAAAACCACATCTTAGAAAAAAGTTGTGTCTTTCTAGGTGCATTTGTAAAAAATTAATTATTATTAACAATAAGTTGTTTAAATAATTGCAAATTGTTATTGTAATTAATTGTACTGAATACTTTTTTTATTTTTAATTCAAAAAATAGTTTAGTCAGAAAAAGCTACAATTCGCTACGTTCTTTTGCATTTAATGAATATCAGTTGACAATAATAAATTGTTTAAACAGTGTAAAAGCAATAACTTATAGTCAATAATTTTTCATATTCTAACCAGAGCTCATTAATTTCTAAAATTAGGAAAAAATTGTGTCTTTCTAGGTGCATTTGTAAAGAATTAATGATGATCAACAATAAGTTGTTTAATCACTTGCAATTTTTTAAATTTTAAATGTAAAAAATATTTGACCAGAAAAAATTACAACTCGCTTGGTTTATTTGAATAATAGTTAAAAATTAACAATATTAAATTGTTTAAACAATGTAAAAATTAACTTATAGTCAATAATTTTTCATATTCTAATCAGAGCTCATTAATTTGTAAAATTAGGAAAAAGTTGTGTCTTTCTAGGTGCATTTGTAAGGAATTAATTATTATAAACAATAATTTGTTTAAACAATTCTAAACTATTGTTGTGATTAATTTTACTGAATATTTTTTTAATTTTAAATGTAAAAAATATTTGACCAGAAAAAACTATAACTCGCTAGGTTTATTTTAATAACAGCCGTAAGTTAACAATAATAAATTGTTTATACAAATGTAAAATACATGAAAATATCTAAAGCCATTGGTTAATTGATGCTATGCAACAATTGTGTTAAAAATCCTATAGAAACTATTAATTTGTAATTAAAAAAAAAACTATCATTTTTTTGCATTTATGGGGGTTGTTTATAATCCTATAAAAATTGTTAATATTAATAAATTATTGAATAAATTATAGAATATTGTTGTTTGGGGACTTTTAAAGATGTAATTTACTGTATTGATGTTTTGAGTGATTTTTGAGGATTTTGTAGCGAATTTGCAAAAAAGTACATTTTTCCTATGTAAAACCAATGGGAAATTTCAAGGGGTTTGAGCCACTCGTAAATATTGTTCGATTTAAAAAAAAAATTAAAGAAAAATAGGGGTATTTTTTTCGATTAGGAAACTTTTTGGGGGGTAGAAGCAAAACATTTCAAAAAACTTTTTCTAATGTACATTTTTGGACCACCCTTATGTTCTATATATTGTGTTAACAGCCTGAAAAGCTCAACGAAATCTTGAAGAAATGTTGCAATAGTAGTCTTTTAATTCTTGTCATTAGTGTTTTTTTTTATTTATTATTTATATCGAACAAATCAAAAACCTATATGATTTTGCTCCAAAGAATTGGATTTTTACTTTTATTCATTAAAATATCGTGCTTCAAAGTCAACAAAGGATGGTAACACACAGTACCGGCCAAATTTGTCAGTCCACCCATTTTTTAAGAATTGAAAAACTTCTCTAAGCGTACAAAATATAATCATTAAAATTTTTTTTTTTTTATTTTCTAAAAGTAGATAAAATTCTGAAGAAAATAAGACCTGAGTGAAATAATTTAGCCCATTTTCCATTGAAATATATATTTAAAAAAGTGGAATTTTAACTGTTTCACAAAAATGCAAATTCCTGACGAAATTACCATGGTTTTTTGAAGTTTCTATGCTTGCTTTCAAGGTAACTTTCTAAGAAATAAAACTATTTTATAAGCATTAAAGTGCAATTTTTATCTTAGAATATGCAGGGCTTGAAATTTGGACTAAAAAAGATAGGAAAATTATAATTAACGTCTTGATGTCAAATATAGCTATATAAAATATAACAAAGTTGTAATTGTCAACGAATTTCGGAAAAAAATATAATATATTTATTAACATTTTTAAAATTATTTTTATATCATTGTAATGTGTTCAAATTTTTATAAATTGTTTTGTCCAAATTCCGAGCCCTGCATATTCTAAGATAAAAATTACACTTTAATGCTTATAAAATATTTTTATTCCTTAGAGAATTCCTTAGAAAATTTCACTTAGGTCTTATTTTTTGTAGAATTTCATCTACTTTTAGAAAATAAAAAAAATTTAATAATTACTCTCTAAATTTCTTGGAGTGAGTTTTCACTTCACTAAGAGTGGAAATTGAACCACTCCAATTCGGTGTTAGTTTTTGAAAATTCAACATGGCGAATCCAATATGGCAGACAAAAAATTTAAAACTTTTCGGATTTGTTTAAAACTAGCTACTCAGGAGTTTTTGTGGTCGCTGATTACAAATCCGGTGTTAGTTTTTGAAAATTCAAAATGGCGGATCCAATATGTCAAACAAAAATAAAAAACTTCTCGGATTTGCTTAAAACTGGCTACTTGGTGGTTTTTGGGGTCGCTGATTACGAATCCGGTGTTAGTTTTTCAAAATTCAAAATGGCGAATCCAATATGGCGGACAAAAAATGAAAATCTTATCGGATTTGCTTAAAACTGGCTACTCGGGGATTTTCGGGGTCGCTGATTACGAATCTAGCAAATTTAAAATGTCGGAAAAAAATAAAAATTTTAACGGATTCAACCAAAACTGGTTTTAAGCGAATTCAATGAATTGTGTAATCTGCAACTTCAAATAAGTTCCAATTATCGAGTTTCAAGCGAATCTGTCCGATTGTTAAATTCTTCATCGACATTGACAGATATTGACACTCGTATTCAGTTTCTTATATTTTATCCTCACATTTGAAGGTTTTTCGCGTAAATTGCTACTTTCGAATTTCTAAACGAATAACACTAAATAAGTGAGTTTACGAATGTTACAATTGTTATCGCGCTGACCGTCTTCTGACGTGACAACGTTTTACTCCGACTTCAAGAAATTGGAGTTTTTAATTTTTTTTTGTCCGCCATGTTGGATCGGCCATTTTGAATTTTAAGAAGCTGACACCGGATTCGTAATCAGCGACCCCAAAAACCCCTGAGCAAGGAGTTTCAAGCGATTTTAATCATTTTTCCCCCCTTTTTCCAGATTTTTAAAAAACACATTTTTTTAATCGCAAAAGTCACGTAAGCCCCCTTTTTACAGTCCAGGTCACATATGTTGATTTCTGTGAATTTACTTATTACATGAACTTGCCTAGAATAACTGAAAATAATTTTATGTAATTCAACAAATTGCATAGCGTTTTTTTCTCAGAGAAAAGTTTGCAGTCAAGATATCTAATTCCCCATACGTTTTCTTTGCAGAGTTGTGTAAAAGTGGAAGAGGATCATGTCAGGCAATGTCTTGTGCCGCTAAATATTTTAAAGAAGATGATGATGAATGTAAAAGCATGGGCAAAACAATGAAAGGAAACCCTTATAGGTGTTGCCAAACAGGAGCAGACAAATATGGTTAGTTGTCAGCTTTCATAATTCTTGTAAATTTTTTTCTCTAGTAGAAAAAAACCACAAATAAATAAAGCTGCATTACAAAAAATAATTGGTGATTTTTATAATAAATTTATTACTTAGAATCCTTATCAAACTATTAAAAAATATATCGCTTATAGTATTTAAATCATACACTAAGAAAAAAAATTCTTGAATACCGAAAGTGATATGAATTCAGTATTTAAGGGGTTACACCACTGTAGACGGCAAAAAAAAGTGTTTTTTGCGATTTTTTTTTTTGGTAGAAGGAACAGAAGAAGAATAATTCTTTTTAAGGATATTGTTAGACATCTTTTAAAGTTTAGAAAAAAAAAATTTATTAAAAAAAATACAAAATAGCGGCGTTAGAGCAACTTATGTTAGACTGTGTTTTTAAAAATGGCTCTACTGCAAGCAGTACACAGGGCGTAAAAATTATTCTGTAACAAAATAAAAAACATTTGCTTAATCTACATTAGAATAGCTACAGAAATACGTAGGGGATTTTAAAAATATTCATTTTTGTTAAATTGGCGAGAATTCAAAGTAAAAGTCAAATTTTTGACCAAAAAAATGAGTACTTAATTGTGTCTAAAAAATCGAAATTATAAAATATTAAAAATCGGCTACGTATTTCTGTGCGGAATGATGTTTTAAATAAATGATAAAAATTGAGAGTTAAATTAATAAAAATTGTTTGAGTTATACTGCTTGCAGATTTGCAAAAATGTGTTTCGAGAAAAACGCGTTGGCGTCACACCACTGTTGACGACTAAAATTAAGCTCTTTTTTGCGAATTTTTTTTGTAGAAGGAAAAGTAAGAAAATAATAATATTTTAGGATGTATTTAGGTCTGTCTTACAGTGAACAAAAAAAATATTTTTGACTGAAAAATGTTTCAAAATGGCGTCATTAGAGACGTTCTCCCGAAGCATGTTTTGCATGAGATGCTTCGTAGCACCAAGCAAAGCTGTTGAAAAATTTAATCTGATGAAAAACAGGCACCAAACTTTTTTCTCTGTATTCTAGAAGGTTTAAAGCATCTTTTAAGCTAATAAAACTAAAATTGATTTTTTGAAAATTCTACAGTGGTGTAACCCCTTAACATTAATATTTCAAAAATTTATTTTATACAATGTATAGGTATTTCCTGTTTTACTTTAACAAGTATGATTTGAATTTTACAGTTTTATGCTTTTAATAAGAATTTTATTTAAAACCGTATACGTAGGTACTTTTAAGATAAAATATTGTGAACTTGAAGCAAAAAAAAATTTATTTTTCCTGATGTATTTTCATCAATAAATTGAATAAATAACGACAACCCTAAAGATATCAATATTCAAATCAACGAAAGATTCGATTTATTGACTTAAATGCCTATTAAGAAATTTAACTATAACTAAGAAATAAGTTTGCCTTCCTTAGCTCATCTTCTCCACTTGAAAATATTTAGATATAAAAGTATTAAAACTCTTTATTAAAGAGTATTTATTTTGCCTAAAATGTAGCTGGAATTTTTTATTCTATGCCTTTGATAATTTATTTTATACTGAAAATTTTATTTACAACTATTATTAATATTTTGCATCTAAAATTTTATTTTCATATTATTCAAACAGTGTCTATTTGTACAGAAATTCTCGACCAATCCGAAATTCGCAAAGAAAATCTCGACTATCGGAAAATTACTCGTACAAGTACGAATAGTTCATCTTATGTGGTCTGACTATTAGTACAGAAAATTGTCGAAATCTTTCTTTTTGAAAAAATTAATGTTGGCAGGGTATATTTCGGTAAAAAAACACTGTAGGTGGAACAAAAAACCCTCTGATTTACCCTTTACAAAAATTGTATCATGTTTTTTTACATCGGGGCGATCAACATTACCGAATGCTTACTCATATAATCACACTCTTAAACTCCTCCGCCCAATCAGGTCTCCATCATCGGTCAATCTGCGGCAGGTACTCAACCAGATTTTACAAACTAACCTTCTTATAAGAACCTTGTTTTTCAAAATATCTGTTTATGACGTATCTATTATGCCTCTGACGTATCTATTCCATCTTTGATATTCTAACCTTATAACTACCTTAAAACGTTTAGAACACGTGTCTTAAACGTGTGCTTCAAAAAAGTGCATTTTTTAAAAATGTTAGTAATTTTAAAAGGTTAAAAAACCTATGCTGTCAAAGCATGAATTTTATTAATACAATGTTTATTTAAAATTAAAGGTAACTCAACTTAATATTCATAATATTTTAAAACTCATAGTTTATATCAATTAATATCTGACTTTCCAAAAAATTTTCTTAAGGGGTCTGTCTCATACAAACGACCTTTTTTTCAAGATTTTTTTTTTCATTAATTTTTATTTTCAGCTTTCTTGTTTTCGCACATCAAAATTTACATATTAAATTATAATAAAAACCTTTGTTTATTATTTTTTATAGGTTTTTTTCCGAGAAATCACCGCTTAAACTATACCACTTTTTTTTCTGTTTGTCACGATATCTTTAGAAAGATGCATGTAAAAGTAAAAAATAAAACGGATTCTTAAAATATAGATCACTCGCTATGGCATGAACTAGGATTTTTGTGATCGGGTAAAAAAAACAAAATGGCGGCCGTTTGAATTTTTTTACCTTGTTTTTACAACTTAAATTGTTTGAAAGTATTAGTAAATATTGATGGAAAATTAAAATCCTAGTTCATGCCAAAGCCACTTATGTGTAGAAGAAGTCCTGAAAATTTGATCCCGATCGATGCAATAGATTTTTGTAAATCGTGACAAACTCGTCAAAAAACACGATTTCGAGAAAAACGCGTTTAAAACAAGTTTTAAAAAAAATTGCTATTTTTGTTATATTTTGCAATAAAAAAATAAATATAAACAAATAATTAAATATACAAATCAAACTATACAAGTCTTTTCCCAACTTTAGACAGACCCCTTAATTTGCAGTTATGTATTTAAATTTTAAAAAAAAATTTCAATTATGTATTTTAAACTAGAATAGCTTCAAGGTATAGATTTTTAAACAAATATTGTATTAACTTTTTATACATTTTGTAATATTATGTAATATAATTATGTAATCTATTTACAGTTTATCTGATGAGGATATAGAATTCTGTATCGAAACGCGTCATGCGTATTGATTAATATTATTATTATACTTTTATTGCTTAGATCATATACATAGATCCATACAAAGGAGTATTACATCGAACATAAGAAAACTATATCATCATTTATATTAATTACAGCTTCGCATTAAAGAGAAAACGTTCCTGCTCTGCTCTATACTTTAAAATTTCACAGACAGCTAAAACGAATATCCTAATCAAGGAGGGCTCATTAGCAGACATAACTTTGAACCAGTAATCCACATAGTGGACAGAGGTGATTTGTTTCGACAATATATTTTTCTTTTTTCACTATTATTCTTGGATTATAGATATTTAGTAATCTAATCTGAGCAAATATACGTTTATAAAAGTTTCGTTTTCTTTTTTTATTTTCTACAAAAAATTTTTTTAATGCCTGCCAATACCTTGATTTCATAGAAGTAACGAAATAGAATAAACAAAAATTTTGAAATCGCTAATTTAATTGTT
Organism: Ganaspis brasiliensis; assembly: GCA_037103525.1. NCBI lineage: Eukaryota > Metazoa > Arthropoda > Insecta > Hymenoptera > Figitidae > Ganaspis > Ganaspis brasiliensis. The sequence continues at coordinate 32,457 of JAZKLR010000594.1, read as the reverse complement.
ATTTACCCCCTATTACCCCCTAAGAGGGGGTAGGAATTTCAAATTTTACGAAAAGTTGAGTTCGGTGTCTATTCCTATATTTTTTGGACCGCTGAAACCGAAAAAGACCATTAAAAACAAATTTCACCCCTTCTTCACCCTCTATTACCCCCTGACAGGGGGTTGATATTTCAAATTACGAAAAAAAATTGAATAGGGTGTTTTTTCCTAAGGTTTTTGGGGTGTTAAAACCGAGAAAGACTACCAAAAACAAATTCCCCCCTCCCTTACCCCCTATTACCCCCTAAGAAGGGGTAGGAATTTCAAATTTTACGAAAAGTCGAGTTCGGTGTCTATTCCTATGTTTTTTGGAGCGCTGAAACCGAAAAAGACCTCCAAAACAAATTTCTCCCCTACTTCACCCCCTATTACCCACTGATAGGGGGTCGATATTTCCAATTTAGAAAAAACATCGAAAAGGGTGTTTTTTCCTAAGGTTTTTGGGGCGTTAAAACCGAGAAAGACCACTAAAAACAAATTCCCCCCTCCTTCACCCCCTATTACCCCTGGGAGAGGGTTGGAATTTCGAATTACACCAAAAGTCGAGTTCGGTATCTATTCCTATGTGTTTTGGGTCGCTGAAACCGAAAAGGCACCCAAAAACAAATTTTTCCCCTTCTTCACCCCCTATTACCCTTTAACAGGAGGTTGATATTTAAAATTTCGAAAAAAAAATCAAATAGTGTGTCTATTCTTAAGGTTTTTTGGGCGATAAAACAGAGAAAGACCACCAAAAACAAATCCCCCTTCACCCCCTATTACCCCTAAGAGGGGTTGAAATTGCGAATTTCAAGACAAGTTGAATTTTGTGTCTATTCCTATACTTTATGGGTCTCTGCAACCGAAAAAGACCCCCAAAAACAAATTTCTTCCCCCTTCACCCCCTATTACCCCTGGGACGGGGTGTTTGTCCCTATGTTTTTTGGGGCACTTGAACCGAAAAAACAACAAAAAAAAATTCCTGTTTTCTTTACCATGTTTTACACCCTGGCAGTAAATTCAATTTTTAATTTTACAAAAGTAGAGTACGGTGTCTATTTTATTATGAAGTTCGAAATTTCAACCCCCTCCCAGGGGATAATAGGTTGTGAAAAATGGGAGAAATTTGTTTTTGGGGGTCTTTTTCGGTTTCAGCGCTCCAAAAAACATAGGAATAGACACCGAACTCGACTTTTCGTAAAATTTGAAATTCCTACCCCTTCTTAATATCCTGCAATTCAATTAAATATAATTATTATTGTATTTCGGAAATTTTACATATTTTAAGGTTATTTTTTCTTAAATTACTTTTCTTGGAAATTAGAAAAAAGTATTGAAAAAGTACACAACCCAGAAGATCCCATGAAACTGTGAATTGAAATATTTAGATTAATATACTAGAAAAAGAAATACACAAAAAAATTGACCAACTCTTTCCAGATGTAGGAGATATAAACTAAAAAAGAACAAACTGTCATGTAACACAAAAATAGAAGAGCACTCCAAGTGCTTAGAAACTATTTATATACTCTATAACCACTTTCTCTTTTGTATATTAATATAGTAATATATATATAGGGTGTTCAGAAATTATGTAGACAATTACAAGTAATCATTATACTTTTGTTAGGTTAAGGGCATGTGATGGAGAATGACGTCACTGGTATAAGCAAAATTTGTTCGTAAAGTTTATGTTAATAAACTAAATATTTTGACACCAGACCATATAGAATTATTGAAAATATCAGTAAGAAGGTCTCTCTGACCCAAGTTTGTTTAACTTTTGTCTTAAAGTAAATTTTTAAAAAAATTGCTGATTTTCGGAAAATTAAAACATAATTAATTTTAACGTAAAAATTTAAACAAACTTTGGTCAGAGAGACCTTCTTAATAATATTTTAAGTAATTCTCTAATGTTTGGTGTCAAAATATTTATTACTTTAAAAGAAAGTTTACAGACCAATTTTGTTCATACAAGTGACGTCATTCTTCATCACACGCCTTTAAGGTAAAAGGAAAAAATTTAAGATTTTTAAAATTAGGGACTTTTAGTTGCTTAATGTTGAATGTCAAATAACAAAAATTTATATTAATTTTTTATTATGTTACAGATAAGGATAAATATACTCTGATTTATAAGAGAAAAGATAAATCGACGAATTAACAGGCATGGAGGACAAGTTTGATTAAATTCAAATAAAAGAAACTTGAATTTGAATTCCTCAATTTCTAGTATTAAGTTTTATATATGTAAAAATTTGAATTGTTATAACAAATTTACTATTTGGAAAATCATACTTTCATTTCTTAATCAGTGACTGTAAAAAACTTCTAAATTCTAATTTATGTTCAAGTTTAAAAATCTTTAAAAAATTTGTCCGCTATTTTGAGTACGTCATATTTAATTTTCAAAGGTAAGTTCAGATCTGTAACCAGAGGCCCAAAAAACCCCTAGATATCAATTTATGGCAAAATTCGTTAAGCACATCTAGGGGTTTTGGCCAGGTTTTTTGCAATCTGGCCCACTGTGAGTGTAAGACATTTTTTATGCTTGACAACTGCCAAAAAAGTCATGTTTGACAGTTAATTTAGCATGTTGTTGCCAATTTTTAGTTATTTTCGTTATTTCCTTATATTTTCTTCAATTTTTCAATTATTCTCATCATTTTTCAACTATATCCTTCAATTATTAATTTTTTTTCCGCAACTTCCAATTATTTTCTACAATTTTTTCAATGTTCAAAAACGTTAAAATTTTATAATTATTCTTTGATTTTTTAAATTATTTTGTTCGGTTGTGTATTAAAAAAAAATCAATGAATTAAATTGATGCTAATGTAAAATTTTCTCTCAATAAACTTAACTGTAAAATGTGGATTTAAATAAATATAGCCCTGATGATGGTTTGTAATGAGAGACCGAAACGTAGGCGGCAACAATAATAAATTAAAAAGACTATTATTTAATACCAACATCAAACCAGATTCTATTGTGGCAAAATAAATAATAACATCAATATATTTCGAAGTACCGATTAAGTTTCCGGAAATATTACCGGCCAATCTACGAGCTCTATTTGTCTAGCAAATGAACATTCTACGTTTTTACTATTCGGAAAGTTTAAGAGTCTGACAAATGGAGTTTCAGTGACTTAAATATTCGGAAAAATGTCGAATCTGATAAACACAACTTCTAAGAAATACACATTCGAGAATTTAAACATTCTGCCAAATGAAAATTCAAGAGGTTAAATATTCTGAGAAATAAAGTTTTGTGAGGTTAAATATTTCGACAAAAATAAATACTATTTCTGGAAAATGTATTTTCAGGAAGTTTAATATTTCGACAAATAAAGTTTCAGGAAGTTAAATATTCAGACAAATGAAATTGCGGGAATTTAAATATTCGGATAAATAAATTTCGGTTCATTAAACATACTGTAAATCGAGTTTTGGTCAAAATGTCGGCTTCCCAAAAAATACTGGACCAAAATTGCATTATATATTGGAAGCTTTGGCCACCAATATTAAGCAAGGCATTGGCCTATCGTTACTTTCCCACTAGGTGTATTGGATTTCAAATCTCTCTAATGAAATATAGTACAGAGTTCTTCTTTGTTCTAGTGAATTTAACCTTCCTGGAAAAGTGGACCAGAAATGACCTAGACTTTGATAGTATACTTTTGGGTACTTCAGAAAAGTTGGTTTTTACATTTTGAGGTTAACTTCCTAGAAAAAGTTGACTAAAAATGACCTGGACATCGGTTGACTCCTGGTGTACTTTTGAGAGGTCAATTTTTACATTTTGAGATTAGCTACCAGGAAAAAGTTTTTTCTAAGATGACCTGGAAATCGGTTGGGTACTTACATAGGTACTTTAGAGAAGTCGATTTTTACAATTTGAGGTTAACTTTCATGCAGTAGATATCCGCTATATCCACCATTAACTCTGCTTTATGCACTGATGTTTAAAAGCTTTTTTTCAATCCTTACATTTGTGGTCGGTCTTAGCCTGGCACTTTGATATTTCGCCAAGATACTCGCCATATAAAACATGGGAACAATTCTGATCAGGAGCCAGCTAGACGCCCGAACAATGCCTTGCTTACATCTGGGCTTCCCTACCAGTGCACACCTATCTATTAATAGGTTCTCCCTACAACCTGTCAGGCCTCTTTTGCACCCACGTTGTTCACTTATTGCACTCCAAACTGGCTCTATAGATGTTACTATTCTTTCTTTTAGGATGCTAGTAAATAGCTTGTAACAAGTGTTAAAACAAGCTACCGGTCTATAATTTTTTGGATTAGACAAATCTCCTGAATTTGGTAAGTGTACCGTTCGACCTTCTACCAACCACTGTGGTATGGGATGTTCTCCGTAAAGAAAGGTTGAGAAGATGTGGGCCATATGTCGGTGAGTTGAAGTAAACTTCTTCCACCATAGATTATTAATCTTATCTGGCCCGGGTGCTGAAAAGGTTTCCGTTTTAGCAACTATATTTCTAACCTCTTCCTCAGTAATTGGCGGACATGCCTCATTAGGATGGTCAGGCCCCTGTTCAAGACAGAAGCTTCTGAAGAGTGGTAAAGACGCATCCTCATCGTTGTCTGTATGGGACGTCCTATAGATGTTTCTCCAAAAAGTTTTAACCTTTTCACGACATGGGGGGTTAACAACGACTGATGTTTGTGGAGTGAACAGGCGGGAGGGATTAGTATAGCAAAGATATTACTTTGCTTAATCCAGTCAATCCGCCATTCTAAACATTCTCTTATGATTACAAGAGAACGTATCTTCTCAATCCAATGTTGCTTGATGGTCTGCAATTTCGATTTTTTCAAAGTGTGATGCAATCTTTTTAGAGTTTTGGCAATTTCTAAAACTCTTGGTGTAAAACTTTTATTCAATTCTAGATACGCTATCACACTCTGTAATTGAGAAGTGTGTCGTCGAGCCACCCCTATCTTAAACTGTACTTGTTTGATCCGTTTGCAGGTTTTAGCCACTCGTTCTGAAACAGACTTCCTGTTATTTTCACGAAGCAAGGACACTTCTTTATCATATACCGCACAGTTCAATGTCCAGAGATCTACATTTTCAGGGAGTAATGAGTGTTCTTGATTTCCCTCAGCCATTTTTTGTCCATTTTTATGAAAACCTTAAGATAAATTTAACAAGTTTATTATTTTTTTTTTCTTTTTTTTTACAAAACAAGTTGAGGAGAGGAAAAAATGCATTAACGCACTTGTTCGTGTGGGACTCGACCACGTGCTGCGGTAATACCTCACTAAAACAATCTCTCCCATTCTTGCTTTACTTACTCTAATCCGCTATTGCTTCATCCGTTCTCAAAGGTAAGCAAAAGCATTATTCATTTGCTAGATACGTTATTCCTACTTCTTGCACTGTTGTTCTCACCCATAGCCGCCGATGTTTTTAAGCGGTGGTCAAGAATTATTATTATTCATCTGATTAATCAAAGAAGACTACTGAATAGAGAAGTATTTGCAAAGACAAATGAAGAATTAATTATTCTTTAATTTATCATTTTCATGAAATCCTTCTCAATTTCATTTTTTCATTCTTATTCTAAAACAGTTTTATACATTCAAGAAACAGTTCGATTGCGGAGAAGCGACAAAATTTTACATATTTCCCACAACTCAATGAGGGATATGAATTATGCACCCTCGACTTTGAAATTTCAGGGAAAATCTTTTGAAGAGGAAGAAATTCTCGATGACTTTATTTTTTTCTCTTTCCAGGAAAACATTTCAAGAAACGTTTTTTACTACATAATTTTAATTTTGAAGGAGAAAAGTTTTTAGAGGAAGAACAGAGAATAAAACCACTTCCAAGTTGTTTAAAACACGTTTTGAATAGTTAACAAGTTATAAAAACTTGTATAAACAGTTTTAAATAAGTTGCAAATAATTTTAAGTTTCTATAGAAGCAGATTTGAAATATTGTAAAGCTTTTTAAACATGTAATGAACATTTTACTTTTATCGAGACTAAACAGTTTTAAACTAGTTTTAATATTTAAAATATTCAAAATTTTTAATATTCTACACATAAAATATATTCAAAATTTGTCCGTAACTTTTCTCTTAAAATTTTAAATATTTTGCAGGGCTCGAACCGGTAAAAGTACTTAAAAATACGGACTTTACGGACCAAAAATTCAAAATTACGGACTTTTACGGACTAGTTACGAATAAACATTTTGTATCCCGAAAGACTATTTTGAGTGTGATAGAATTAAAATACAGTAGAAAAGTAAAAAGAAATTGTATTTTTTATGTTTAAAATAATTTATTTCTTTGAAAATAATAGACAATTTTATTAATATTAAATAGAAAAATATTAATGAGTCTGAGTCAAATAAGAGAACAATTATTGTAGGTATACTTATAACATAGGCACAAAAAAAAAGCTTTCTGTGCATTTAAATAGACCTATAAGTCTTATTATAGTACTAGCAACATTAACGCGCGCCAGAAACTTTGCATTGTTATTTATTATTAAAAACTATAAATTTTTGCAACTTCAAATACTGAAAATTAGGAGAATAATTACAAAATTTAAGAAACTAACTGCAAAATAACGAAAATAATTGACAATTGAAAACAAAACTCGAAAAATGTCTAGATAATTATACAATTGAAAAAGAATAATTTAAATAATTGAACAATAAATATTCAAATTAAACAAGAAAATTAAAAAATAAACTGTTGGAAATAATTGCAAATTGAAAAACTGAATTGAAAATCGACAAAATATAATGGAACTTGAAGAAAATAATTGAAAACTGAAGAAAATAATAACAATTTCGAGAAATAAATTGAAAATTTAAGAACTGGATTGAAATTGGAAAAATAATTAATAATTTAAAAAAAATTACAAAAGGACTGAAAAAAAATTAAAATTGAAAAAATTAAAGAATTATTATAAAATTTTTAGAGAATAATTGAAATAAGTGTGCAAACAATTGAAAATTGGGTAAAATAAATAATAATTGCAAGAAATAGTTGAAAATATATTAATTGACAATTGGAAAAAAATACTTTAAAAATATGAAAATTATATAAACAATTGTTGGAAATAATTGAACATTGAACAACTCGATTAAAAATTGAAAGCAATAATTACAAAAAAAAGGGGGAAAAAATTGAAAAATTAAGAAAATAATTAGAAATTGCAAAAAGGAATTGAATTTCACAGAATAAACTTAAAATTGAAAAAAGAAGATAATTATTGAATATAAGATAACATAATTAAACAACTGCTTTTAAAATTAAAACAATTTATTGCGATACTCGAAAAAAAAAAATTTAAAAAAGGCGAGAATTTTTTAATATTAAATACAATAATTTAAAATTGAAAAATGAAATTTGAAGAAAATAGTTGTAGAATTAAACAATTGTATTGAAATTTTGAAACAATTTTTACCAGTGAAAAAAAAAATTGCAAATTGAATTAAACAACTGAAAAGTTAAAAATTAAATTAAAATTTGAATAAAAAATGTAAAATTGAAGAAAATATTTAAGAGTTTAAGAAAATAGTTGTAGAATTGAAAAACTGAATTTAAATTTAAAACAATTTTTATAATAGACAAATGAAAAAAATTCGAAAACTGTCAAGAATAATCAACAAGAAAACAAAATAATTTAAAAAGTTAAAGAATAATTATAAAACTTCAAGAGAATGAATGAAAATTGAAAAAATTGTTGAAATTAATTGAAAGTTGCGGAAAATGAATAATAATTGAAAGAAACAGTTTATGACGAGAATAATTAAAGAATTGAAAAAAATATCTGAAAAATAACGAAAATAATTGACAACTGATAAGAAACTTCGACAAATCGCTAAATTAAAACAATTTTATTAATTCAAAAAATCGTTTAAAAATGAAAAAAATGACTATAAGTTGAAAAATGAAATTAAATTTTATACAATTTAATTGAAAATTCAAAAAAGTAATTTATAAATGCCGTGATTTATTAAATGTAGCAGAAAATAATAAAAAACTGGAAAATAGAATTGAAATTTTAAAAAAATCCAGAATTGAAGAAACTAATTGAACATGTGAATTATAGTCATAGAAACTTATTGATAATAGAAAAAAATGGACAAAAGGCAAGAACTTTTAATAATAAAGAAAAAAATTGAAAATTGAAAAATGCAATTGTAATTTGAAGGAAAGAAAATGGAGAATTGAAGGAGATAGTTTTAGAATCGAACAATTGAGTTTAAATTTTAAAACAATTTTTATGAGTGAAAAAAATAATTTAAAAAATCATGGAATTTTTAAATATAAAGGAATTAAATTGAAGTTTTAAGATAATAATTGATAATTCAAGGAAAAATTACAAATTGATGAAAATAATTGATAGTTGAAAAAAATTCTAAATGTGTCGAGAATAATCGTTATTAGAACAAAGCAATTTTAAAAATTAAGGAGTAATTATAAAAGTGGATGCAAATAATTATATTTGAAAAAACTTTTTTCAAATTATGAATTTATTAATTAATAATCTAAACTAAAGAAAATTCTAGGAAAAATTTTAGGAAATAAATGAAAATTGAAGAAATCAATTGGAACTTGAAGAACATATTAAATTTTCAAGAAAACAACTGATAATTGAAAAAAGGCGAGTATTATTGAATATTAAATAAAATAATTAAAAATTGAAGAAAGGAATTGAAAAATTGAAACTCAACCGTTTTTACACTGCTTAAGGCCTCTTATCTTAGAATTTACGGAATTTGCGGACTTTTCTAAACAAATTACGGACTTTACGGACCTTTTTTTAAAAAAACGGACTTTTACGGACCATAAGTAAATTTACGGACTTTTACGGGATTTACGGAGCTAGTTCGAGCCCTGTATTTTGTCACGAAACTTGGTACATTTACCTAAAATTTCATTAGGAAGGTCTCTCTGACCCAAATTTGTTTAAATTTTAACTCAAAATTAGCTTTCGCAAATTTTCGAAAAGTACCAAATTTTTTTTAAATTTATTGTGAGCCAAAATTCAAATAAATTTAGGTCAGAGTGACCTTCCGAATGATTTATTGGCAAAATATGTCCATAAACTTTGTAACCTTAAAACAAATTGTTAGTTATTTACTTTTTAACTTAAAGTAATTAATTATTAAACCAAGGTTACACTGGCGTTGTTTTCTAAAAAAAAAATTGTTTTTTATCCTCTGGCTCCGTTTAGAAAAACTAAATAAAACAAGAAAACTAGTATTATTTATTAATTAAATTAATTAAGCAACGTAACTTACCGGGCTTCTAATTATAATCTGCAAAGAGGGCTTAAATTACTAACAAGCTTAATAATTAAATTTTAAAAAAAAGACAAGAATCTAGAATTTTAACAGTTGGAATTTATTGAAATATTTTCATAATACTAAATAATTTTACAATTTGAAATTTGTATTCTAAAGCAACACAATTACTTGGAATTATAAAGATAATAAAATTAAGATTTTGAGTGACCTTTCGTCACGATATTCTATGATAATTTAAATAAAATTAATAAAATTTTTTAGATGGGTCAAAATTAAAAAGGAAATAGATTTTACAAAAGGCAAGGGGTCAGTATTACATAAGCGAAGAGAGAGATAGAGAGAATTTTAAAATTTACATGAAATTATAAAAGACATTTTAAAAACTGAAGAATTAAAATTGAATCAATCTAGTATTGAAAAAAGTATAATTCACCTAATTTAAATATACTTTATCACATACCTTTAATTTTCTTCTGTTACTGTTGTCGTTATACTTGCACTTTTACATCTTATTATTTATAAATCAATGTGAAAAGAAAATAGTGACAAGAAGAATATGAAATTGATAAAAGTAGTCAGTTAAAGATTATCGATAAATTAGTGCCTATTGTGCCAGAAGATTATTTGATAACTGAACAAGTTGAAAATCAACTAGAGAATCTTAGTTGCTGGAATTTATTTATGATTAGCTCATTTTGATATCTTGTCGAAAAGCGATTATCTAATAACTAGCTCCGTGAAAAGCGCATGAACATGTAGCGACAAGTATCGGGGTGTGACTCCTATTAAACTGACACTGCAAGCTAGCAAATCTACTTTAATTTGTTTTGGTACTCGCAATCTCCACTGAATGATAATTGACTTACGACTGACACTTTACCAATCAAATTCTCACTGCAAATAAATATCACATACAAAAACAAATAATTCTCCTTTTTTTTTAATATTTAATTTTTGCAATAAATACGCATTTTTCCGAACTAACTGCAACATGTAAAGAAATAAAAAATGACAAATTCGACGGAATGCAGTTTTGCAAATTAATAATAATAATCGCACACTTCATTCTTTCATTCTTTCATTCTGTCCACACCTGAAGTTTGGCTCTATAGATGTTTTTATGTTTTAAATCAATAACTTTTGAAAAAATGTATTTTTATATTAATTATAAGATTTCTAATTTTATTTATTTAATTATTGATTCTCCTGATTCTAAATTTTAAATCAATTGACAAATTTATATAGTTTATTTTCAATAATATTAATGTATTACAATACAAAACGTGTCTTATTTCAAGCTACTTTACAGATTTTAATAAAGATTCAACGAATTTTAAATTTAATATGAAAATTAATGAATATTTTATGTTATAATTTATAATAATATATGAATAATTTTCATAATAATATTTCGTTTTTTTAATTACTTCTAAAAAAGACAATATAAATAAGAATACAGAATGAAATATCATGATATAATTGGAAAAAAGCGAGCACTGTTTTCAAATATTTATTAAGATTTTTAAATCCCTTCTTTATTATTTATTCCTCTTTTAATCATTTCTTTTTTTAAATTGAAATCTTCTTCTCTATTTTAAATAAAAATACATACCAACTTTAATTTCTCGAAATAAATGTTGTATTTTTTATCTCAAAATGCTTATTTTTTATTGGTAAATTATTAAACTTATTTAATTTTTAATTTTATTATAGGTTTCAAATTAGGATCAATTATAATTTTAATCAGTTCAATTGTAAAAACAAAAAATAAGATTGACTGAAATATATTTTTCACTATATTATAGATTTGCCAAGCCCGTCAGGCTAAAAATTCATTAAAATCAAGATCAAGATCCCAAAATTTTCACAAAAAAAGCGCTGATCACAAAAATCAAATATCTAAAATAATTTCATAAAATTAAAGAAAAATAACTATTTATTAATAGAAGTTTGAATTAATAAAAGAATTTAGAATCGATAAATTGAAATATTAATTGATTTAAATAATATTAAAGTTTGGATCGATTTAAAATTTCCAAAAGTTCTTTAAATTCTTATAATTATATGGGTTTAAGTTTGAAACACCTAAAATATGCATTGTTAGAATTTGAAAATATTTGAAGTTCATAATAGGTCTAGCATGAATTAATCAAATTCGAACAATTAAAAGTTTTAAGTAATTTAAGTTTAATATTACTAAAATTTTAAAAATTCAAAGTTCTTATACTAATTATTAAAGTTTGAAGCAATTAAAATTCGTATTAATAAAATCAAGTTTAAAATTTGTAATTTAATTTAATTTGTAAAGGTAAAAGATTGGAATAATTGTTCCCATGGATTAAATTAAAAAAAAGTTATACATTTTAAAACTTTAGTTATATTTCAATTTTGATTAATTCAAGTTTGAAATATTTTCAATTTGAATCGATAGAAGTTGTGAATTTTTTAATTTCGAGGAATGAAAAAATATTGATAAAAATTTTGAAGAATGGTTTGTTATTAATTGAATTTTGTAAAAAAAAATTTAAAATAAGGAATTCTTATTATCAAAAGATGTTTGGAATAAATTAAGTTTGCATAAAAGTTTAAATATATTTTGTTCACAGCACTATTGAAAGAGAAATATTCTTACTTTTTGTAACATACAATAATTTTTTTTATTTTTAACTAGGGAAGAAAATCTGATTTATTTTTTAAAATTTATTTCTATTTATTAATTTGTAACAAATTTTAATAAATCAAAATTAATTCACAAAATTTAATTTCATAATATATAATTAATTTTATCTAAATAAGTTTATAGTTTATTTGTTGTATTTAAACTATATATTAGCCAATAAAAAATGCAATTTTCGCGTTCTTCTTTTGCTTAGTAATAATAATAATCCCAAACTTTATTCATTCATTCTTTCATTCTGTTCACATCTATTCATGTTTTTCTGTTTTAAATCAATAACTTTTGAAAAACTGTATTTTTATATATGATTTCTAATTTTACTTATTTATTTATTAATTCTCCTGAATTTTAAATTTAAATTAAGTAATAAATTTATATTTTATTTTTAACAATAGTGTATTAAAATATAAATGCATGTTTCCCTTTAATCTACTTTACAGTTTTTAATAAAGATTGACACCACTTTAAACATAATATGAAGATTAATGAAAAAATATGTAGATATAAATAATTTAAAATAATTTAATGTTTCCAATATATTCAACGATTTGATTATAATTTTATTGAATACAACATAAATAAGAATAGAAATGAATATCATAAAATTAAATTGAAGAAAGCGTGCACAGTTTTTCAATATTTTTTAAGGCTTTTAAATGCCGTCTTTATAATTTATTGCTTTTTTTGGTAGACTTACGTTTGTTAAACTAAATATATTTTTGGTTGATATAAAAATTCCTTAAAATTTAAAGCGTAGAAGTTTAAATTGAATGATATTTAAATTTTTGGAAATAAGATTTTAAATTGTTTTAAATGATTCTTAGGAAGAGAAGTCTGCGTAAATAAAAAATTTAGAATCGGTAAATTCAAGTATTAATTAATTAAAGTTTGAATTAAGTATAAGTTTGAATTTGATTTGAAATTTCCAAATTTCTATAAGTTGAAATTAATAGTTTTTATATTTGCAAATGATTTCAGGTTGCACTGTTTCCAATTTTTTAAAATATTTTTAGACTTAAATAGTGGAAATTGTAATCATAAAGTTTGGATTAATTTAAGTTCTAATATTAAAATTCACATTTTTTATAATTTAAAGATTTTAATATTGGCTGAAGTTTGAAATTCCTAATTTAAATATGCACTGTTAAAATTAAAAAATATTTATAAGTTTATAATAGTTTTAACATGAATTGATTAAAGCTTGAACCATTAAAAGTTTTAAATAATAATTGAAGTTTATTATTATTCAAATTTGAATAATTCATAATTCCTACATGTATTATTTGAATACACTTTTTGCGCCTCAGATACAATAAAGATACCATAATATTAAAGTTTAAGACACTTTCGAGACACTTGTTTTTAGAGTAAACTAATTAAAATTTGAAACAATTTGCATTCATATTAATAAAATCAAGTTTAAAATTTTTAATATAATTTAATTTGTAAAAGTTAAAGATTGAAATAAAATAAAATGAACTCATTTTTATTTTAATTTCTAAAAAACACAAATTATTTCAATCTTTCACTTTTACAAATTGAATTAAATTAACCCTCAACTGCTAAACTGGGTCTGACAGACCCGGTAGACCTTTTCCGCTCTCTCCTACACCAGACTGTACATTGAAAATACTGAAAAAATGGCTCTAAAAACCCGGGTTTGTCAGACCCAATCTAGCAGTTGAGTGTTAAAAATCTTAAACTTGATTTATAAATCTTAAAAATTTGGTTATATTGCAATTTTGATTATAATTGAAGTTTGAAATAATTTAAATTAATAGAAGTTAAGAATTTTTTAATTTGGAAAAATTAAAATTTATATCGATAGAAATTTTTGAGAATGGTTTGTTCCTAATCAAATTTCGTATTGTTTAAAGAAAATTTAAAAATAAAGATTTCATATCAGTAGAAGTTTGGAATAAAATAAATTTGTATAGAAAATTGTATTAATAAAAAATATTTTGTTCAAAAAACTTTTTAAAAAAATATTCTAATTTTTTTTTAACGTACTATAAAAACTTTTTAATTTTAACTTAGGAAGAAAATCGAAATTATTCTCTAAAATTTCTTTGTATTTATTAATTTATAACACATTTTAATAAATAAAAATTAATTCACAAAATTTAGTTTGATAGTAAAATTAATTTAGTCTAAATAAGTTCAATTTATTTTTTGTATTGAAACTATACTAGCCAACAAAAAATGCAATTCTCGCGCGCTGTAGCGCGCGTATTTTGGCTAGTTTTATTATATTTTGACAATTCGCTGAGAATAAAATTTGTTTGAATCAAACATAAACTTTTTTTTAAACTTAATTTCACGTTGTTATGTAGTCAAACATAATAAAAACAACATGAATAAAACATAATAACAAAAAATTTAAAAAATACAAATAGATGATGTTATTTGTCAATAATATTTTTCATTTTTCTACATGTTACTGAAAGTTTTATTTATATCCAATAATCAGTTTTTTAATTTACTCATTTAGCAATAGACTGTTGAACAATTTTAAAAAAAAGCTTGTATTGTATCTCAAGCTACCTACAATCTTTGTCTCTCTATACCGTAACGGACGAACAGCGTAACGGCTAAAAGCGTTATAGCTGGCTGATTTCTTATATAGGACAATTTGCAGGAATTAGACGATTTTGATTTATCTACTAAACTTTCTTCTTTCTCCATGTTACTGACTGTTTTATATGCAGTAGTTAGCTTCTTAGCATACTTATTTAGCAATAGACTATTATTTATCAGAAATCAGAAAAAAAAATTCTGATTAGACCTTTGGAAGTTTTGATAACCAATTTAACTAAAGATTTTTGTAATTTAATTTATCTACCCATAAATCTCCTACAAAAAAAAATGGAAGAAATGTTGAATAACATTCTAAAATCGTCAGTTTGTTTTTCAGAAGTTTCGATTAAAAATAGTTTTGAATTTGTTAAAAAAAATGAAAAATTCAGCTTACCAGAAGAATACGCACTAATTTTTTGTAGATATTGTGTCAATGTTTCCAAGTGTCCCTTTTGAACTTATTCGCAAAAGAATAAAAATAGATGGATGGAAATTAAGAGATCTACCTGTTTACAATATGTTGATTTCATTAATGGAATTGAATTTCTAATAAGTTCAATCTATTTTAAATTTATTGGCAAATTTTATAAACAATTAAAAGGAACATCAATTGGCTCTGTACTATCTTCAATATTAGCTGAAATGGTGTACGATGATTTAGAACATAATATTTATAAAAAACATAAATTTCAAAATTTGTTTTACTTTAGATATGTAGATTATACGTTTGTGCCTAACAAACTATACAGTTGTTTTTAGAGGCTTTTAATAATTATAACAAGGTTTTAAAATTTACAATTGAACTGGAATGCGCGCTTTGGAAGTTCCAGTATTTTTTATTTGACGCATTTTCAATTTAAGATAATTACACAATTTCTATTATACATATAATAATTCAAAGTATTGAGAATTTTTTTTGAGCATGTAAATTTAGCAAAACTTGTTGTAAAGTTTATCTAAAATGAAGAAAAAAAATAGTTTGTAAGAGACGCATACACGAGTGTGGTGAGATGTCTCAACAAATTTACAGTTGTGCAGACTGAAAAGAAAGTGTCGGATTTTATTAACTTCGCCTGTCGGTGAGTTTAGACGAGACACAAAAAGAACGACCACATCGTGGTTACCATTGAACCAATGTTTCTCTGTAACATTAGCGCGATAAGGCTCAGGAAAATACAATCCTTTTACATATTCACTTATATACAAATCCTATGGCAAACCTTTGATATTTGTGTGAGTGTGTGTGCATACAACTATATTCCAGAGTACATAAGCATTAGAATATCTATCCTATTGTTTCCTTTTTTACCCCAGAACTGCTCGCAATACCTCTTTGTGTTTTTAATCTCACTTGACTGCAGTTTTAAACTTTTAAGCTTTTCTATTCAATTTTCAATTTAGCTCATTGTTATTTAATATGAGCGATTTCTGTATTATTTTTTCATTTTGATTTCTTTACTACTCGAATAAATATTTAGTACTTCATGAATCATGGGATATTTTTACTCTGATAACATTGCAAACCAAAAAAAGTAAAGTCGTAATTTTAATGCTGTCTTTTTTTTCTCTGTTTCTCTTCAGGAGACTTTAAAATTTAGTGCTAATTTTTTTAAACAAATTGTTATTGTTAGTTTGCAACTGTTTATCAACTTAGACAACAGAGTTGCAACTTTTTCTCTAATTATGTAACTTTTTAAGACGCATGCAAACAATTACTGCATAACAAAAAAATAAAAAAAAAATAAAATGTATATTTTTCTCAATTTTGTAACTTTTTAAACATAATTATACCAATTACTGAAGGCAAACTAAAAATAACAATTCTACACATTGTTTAAATAAATTATTATTGTTTTATATCAACTTTTTATTAAATTAAATGATTAAATCACAGAGTTGCAACTTTTTTCAATTTTGAAATTTTTCAAGCTAAATGTTACCGATTAATAAAAACAAACTAAAAATCAGAATTCAATCTATTGTTTAAACAACTAATTATTGTTTAACTTCAACTTTTATTAAATTAAACTATGGAAATCTAATTTTTTAAAATTTTTTAACACTCTTAGAGGAATAATACCAATTACTAACAAAAAATTAAAAAAATAAAAATTATAAATTGTTTAAACAAATTGTTATTGTTTAAAATCAACTTTTTATCAAATTAAGCTAAACAGTTGCATCTTTTTTTAATTTTGAAATTTTTCAAGACGAATGTAAGGAATAACTAGCAACAAAATAAAAATAACAATTTTACCAATTGTTTATGCAAACTTCATATCAAATTGAACTACAGAGTAGAAATTTTTTGGGAATTTCGCAACTTTTCAAGCTAAATGTTACCGATTAATAAAAACAAACTAAAAATCAGAATTCTATCTATTGTTTAAACAACTAATTATTGTTTAACTTCAATTTTTATTAAATTAAACTATGGAAATGTTATTTTTTCTTAATTTTTCAACACTCTAACAGGAATAATACCAATTACTAACAAAAAATTTTAAAAAAAATTTTATTAATTGTTTAAACAAATTGTTATTGTTTAATATCAACTTTTTATCAAATTAAGCTACAGATTTGCATCTTTTTTTAATTTTGAAATTTTTGAAGACAAATGTAACGAATAAGTAGCCATAAAATAAAAATAACAATTTTATCAATTGTTTAAACAAATTATTATTGTTTAATTTCAACTTTTTATAAAATTGAACTACAGTGTTGAAATTTTTTCGTAATTTTGCAACTTTTTAAGCTAAATGTTATCGATTTTTAAAAACAAACTGTTAGTCAAAATTCTATCAATTGTTTAAACAAATAATTATTGTTGAATTTCCACTTTTTATCAAATTAAGCTATAGAAATCCAATTTTTTGTCAATTTTGTAACTTTTCAAGCTAAATGTTACCGATACATAAAAAAAACTAAAAATCAAAATTCTATCAAATGTTTTAACAAATATTTATTGTTTAAGGGCATGTGATGGAGTATGACGTCACTGGTATAGGCAAAATTTGTCCGTAACTTTTCTCTTAAAATATTAAATATTTTGTCATGAAACTTGGTAGAATTACTTAAAATGACATTAGGAAGGTCTCTCAGACCCAAATTTGTTTAAATTTTGGCCCAAAATTAATTTTGGGAACTTTTCGAAAAATTGCAATATTTTTTAAAAATCAATTTTGAGCTGAAATTTAAACAAACTCGGGTCTGAGAGACCTTCTTAATGACATTTTAAGTTACTCTACCAAGTTTCATGACAAAATATTCAATACTTAAAGAGAAAAGTTACGTACAAATTTTGCCTATATAAGTGACGTCATACTCCATCACATGCCCTTAATTGTACCTTTTTATCTAATTAACCTATAGAAATGCAATTTCTTTCTAAAATTTGTATTTTTCTAAGCTTAACATGGTGCCTTAAATTGTCCAGAAATGTCTTAAATTAAGATACTTTTGAAGTCTAAGACACGAAAAATGTCTTATTTTAAGACATTTTTGAACAATTTAAGACACCTGTTTTGGCAGTGTATCAAATGATTAAAAAAATAATTATTGTTTAATTTAAACTTTTTATCAAATTAAGATTTAAAAATCCAAACATTTCTAATTTTTGCTACTTTCTAAGCTCATTTATACCAATTACTAATAACAAACTAAAAATAACATTTCAACTAATTGCGTAAACAAATTAATATTTTTTTATATCTACTTTTTATTAAATTAAATCACAGAGAAGAACTTTTTTTCAATTTTTCAATTTTTGAAGACGAGTGTAAGGAATTACTAGCTACAAAATAAAAATAACAATTCTACCAATTTTGGTAATTTTGAATTCATCACTCGGTGAAAATTTATAAAAACAAACTAAAAATCAAAATTCTATCAATTGTTAAAACAACTAATTGTTGATAAATTTCTACTTTTTATTAAATTAAACAATAGAAATGTAATTTTTTCTTAATTTTTTAACATTTTAAAAGGAATAATACCAATTACTAACAAGAAATGTTTAAAATTTTTTTTAAAAAGATTCTATTAATTGTTTAAACAAATTGTTATTGCTTAATATCAACTTTTTATCAAATCAAGCTACAGAGTTGCATTTTTGTTTAATTTTGAAATTTTTGATACGAATGTAACGAATAACTATCAAAAAAATAAAAATTTTACCAATTGTTTAAACAACTTATTGTTGTAAAATTTAAACTTCTTATCAAATTGAACTACAGAGTTGCAATTTTTCCGTAATTTTGAAATTTTTCAATTATAATTGATAGAATTATTATTTTTAGTTTGTTCTTTTTAAACGCTAACATTTAGCTTGAAAACTTGCGAAGTTACGAAAAAATTGCAACTTTGTAGTTCAATTTGATAAAGAGTTTCAATTAAACAATAATAATTTGTTTCAACAATTGGTAAAAATTAATTTTTTTGCTAGTTATTCGTTCCTTTTGACTTTAAAAATTTCAAAATTGAAAAAAAGCTGCAAGTCTGTAGCTTAATTTGATAAAAAATTGATATTTTTATTTTTTTATTTTTACAAATTCCCCGCAGATATTAAACATTAACTATTTGTTTAAACAATTAATAGAATTATTTTAAAATTTTTTTTAAATTTTGTTTAGTAATTGGTTTTTTATTCCTTTTAAAATGTTGAAAGATTAAGAAAAAATTACATTTCCACAGTTTAATTTAATAAAAAGTAAAAATTTAGGTAACAATAATTATTTGTTTTAACAATTGATAGAATTTTGATTTTTAGTTTATTTTTATAAATCGGTAACGTTTAGCTTGAAAAGTTGCAAAACTTCGAAAAAATTGCAACTCTGTAATTCAATTTGATTGACTCGGAGTGATTGATTAATTCATCCTACTTATGAAAATTTTCACCAAGTGATAAATTCAAAATTATCAAAATTGTTAAAATTTTTATTTTGTTGATAGTTATTCGTTACATTCGTCTTCAAAAATTTAAAAATTTAAAAAAAGCTTCAACTCTGTTGCCTAATTTGATAAAAAATTGATATTAAACAATAACAATTTGTTTAAACAATTAATAGAATTATTTTTCAAAGTTTCTTTTGAATTTTTTGTTAGTAATTAGTATTATTCCTTTTAAAATGTTGAAAAATTAGGAAAAAATTACATTTCCATAGTTTAATTTATTAAAAAGTAGAAATTTAACAATAATTATTTGTTTTAACAATTCATAGAATTTTTATTTTTCTTTTGTTTTTATAAATCGGTAACATTTAGCTTGAAAAGTTGCAAAATTACGAAAAATTTGCAACTCTGTAGTTCAATTTGATAAAAAGTTTAAATTAAACAATAATAATTTGTTTAAACAATTGGTAAAATTTTTATTTTTATATTGTTGCTAGTCATTTGTTACATTCATTTTCAAAAATTTCAAAATTGAAAAAAGTTTCAACTCTGTTGCTTAATTTAAAAAAAAGGTTATATTGAACAATAACAATTTGTTTAAACAATTAATAAATTATTTTTTAAAGTTTCTTTTACATTTTTTTTGTTAGTAATTGGTATTATTCCGTTTAGAATGTGGCAAAATTAAGAAAGGTTGCAACTCTGTAGCTTATATTGATATGTTTAAATTAAACCATTAGAATTTACTTAAACAATTTATACAATTTTTTTTTAGTTTGTTGTTACTAAATGGTTACATTCGTCTTGATAAGTTGTAAAATGAAGAAAAGTTGCAACTCTGTAGCCTAAGTTGATAAATTGTTGTAAATAAATTTGTTTAAACAGAATAGCAATTGCATGAAATAATTCTTAAAAGTTTATATTTATGCTAAGGTAAAAGCACCAGTACCTGGCCACTTTTGAAGGGGTGTCAAGTTTAGCGATATTTTGTACTACGATAATTAATTATATTTTACGAAATGTTTGGATTTTCGTTTAACTTACATATAAAGGATTCGAATTAATAAAAAATTAATTATAATAAATGTTTTCCTTAAATTAAAAACTTGAAATAAAAATATATCTTCTTTGCAGCAGAAGTTGGACAGTACGCTATTTGGACGGGCCTAGTAGTTGGACATAAGACCCTATAGTTGGACATTTAGGAAAATACATATTCTATTATAGATTATTTGTTATTATTTATTATTAATACTTTTATTGTCAACTCCTAAATTAATTAGTTAATTAGGTTTTTAATTAATTGATTATTTTATTGATTAATTAGTGTCTGCAAAGTGTCTGTCCATCTACTGGGGTACGTATAAAAAACGGCAGGTAAACTTGGACAGACAACTCAGAGTAGTTTTAAAAGAAACGTCTTAAATAATTTTTTTGCTAAACATTTTGCATCTACGATTAACAAATTTAATTATACCTAAAAACTAACTATCTGAAGGGTATCTATAAATTTTTTCATTTAGTTTGGAGGAAATTTTAACTCTTTTTTGCTATTGTCCAACTACTGGTCCCAATTTTTGCTTTGTCCAGGTACTGGTGCTTTTACCTTATTTATTGAAAATGGTTCCAAAATTTTCAAGGATTCTATACCATTTCTACAAAAACGAATTTTTCCCCATGTAAAATAGACGTGAAACTTTGTGCGCTTAGAGGGACCTCCAAATAAACAAACAGCTGGTAATTACAAAAAATTTCATTAATCACTTGAAAAATTCGTGTTTCTAAATTAATATCCTAATCTAAATTCTAAAATTTTTAATATTAATTAATTTAAAATTATATAATATATTCGATTGTATAAACTTAGTTGTGTCTTTTATAAAAATAATTGTTGAGAAGTTTCTTCCTCGATTTCTTGATTCTACTTGTCATCAAATGTTTAAGCCATAAGACGCTACTTTCAACTAGGAATTCATCGATTGCTTTGCGAATGTATTCCCAGCAACTGAAGCGAATGACCGATTTAATCGCTGTCCTCTTCTGCTAGAAACGATAAGAAAATTGCTTCAAGCATTTGACGTTCAGCAAAAAGTTGTTGCTTTTGTAACTTCAAAATAAACTTTCGACTCATTGATTACGTTATAAGGATTTTATAAAATACTATTTTCACTACAATAATAATAACTATATTAATTAATTAAAAAAATATTATCTCGCTTCTAACATAATGTATAATGATATAATAAAACTTAAAACAACATAAACACTAGGATGTCAAAAAAAAAAAAAAATTCTTGATGCTACCCCCTAATTTTGTTCTACATCAAAAAAAATAAGACGTATTTTTATTTTATTGTTATTTTTTTAACTTAACATTTACCAGTGCCACACTATTAAATTCTTATAGAAAAAATGTATTTTTTGGTCAATTAGATATAAAATCTATAAAATTTTATATTAATTAACCTGCAAATCACGTTTTTCTTCAAAAATGTCGAAAAAATGAAATCCATTGCTTTATTTATTAGGTAAATTATTTTTAATATTTTTTATAACGTTCTAAAGAACCCCCAAAAATAAAACGAAATTGGAAAATAAAAAATAAAATTTGCACGATACATTTGTTTTATTTGTTTTAAATGTTTTAACTAACAAAAAAATATATTACTGTGTTATTTTTTAATATTTCTTAAATTGCACTATTAATTGTTGTTATTTATTAACAATTTTTAGTTCTTACTTATAAAATTATAGTATTTTCTCCTTAATTTGTAATTCAATATATTTCTTTCAATAAGAAAAAAGATTTATTAGTATATTATTATGCTAGATATTGTTTAAACAATTTACTGCTACTCATAACTTTTGTATAAACGTACCAAAAAGCTTCCAGTTTTTTTCTAAATTTTGCAACTTTCTGGCTACAGGACAGTCTTATATGTTATAAAACATTTTTTAATTTATAATTTAACTATTGTTTAAACAAATTCTTCTTCTTAACTAGCAATATTTTATAAATCTTAAATTTATAACAATTTTAATTTTTTCTTCTTAGTCTGTAATCTAGTATATTGTTAAACTTAAAAAAATAATAATTAGTATATTGCTACATTAAAAATTGTTAAACAAATTATTTTTAATTTTTTTTTTTTTTAATTTTTGTATAGAAATGTACCAAGTGGAAAAATATAATCAGCAGTTGAGTACCAGAGTCGGCGACTTGTGTATGGTACGTCTGCAAATTCCATAGAGCAAAAAAGTCGCCCTATGGAATTCCATATGGCAAAATAACTGACAAAAAATAAATTTCTTAATAAGGATGTGGATAAATGAATTTACAATTCGAAGAAAATGATTAAAATTAAAAAAAAAACATAATTTGAAAAAATAATTGAAAAATGACGAAAGAAGTTGAAAGTTAATTAATAAATTGTTTAACTAATTTAATATTGAAGAAAATAATTAAAACTGAAAAATTTTTATTTGAAAAAATTAAAGAAAAGAATTGAAACTTGCGGAAATTGAATTTAAAAAGTAGGGGAAAAATTAAAAAATAATGGAAATAATTAGAAAATGAAGAAAATTTTTGAAAAGGATAAAAGTAGTTGACAATATTGTATCAAATAATTAAAATCATAAAAGTAAAGAATCGTTAAAAATTAAAGAGATTTTTAAATAATTTTAAATTTACTATTCTCAAAGACTAAAGAAGAAAAGAATTAAAACATGGAAAATTGAATTTAAAAATGAGGGGAAAAAATAAAATATAATGAAAATAAAATTGAAGAAAAATGTTAAAAAATGATAAAAATAGTTGAGAATAGTAGCAAATATAATTAAAATCATAAAAGAAAAGAACTCTTAAAAATTAAAGAAATTTTAGAATAATTTTAAATTTACTATTTTCAAAGTGTGGATTAATTAAAATTGTAATCAATGGAATTTCAAATTAATTGAAGTTTGAAGAATTATATAATAGGTATATAATAATTGTAATTGTAGTCTTGTTTATCTCAAATATATTCTGTAATTTTTTAAATTATTTTTTACAAATGTTTATTATTTTTTTCAATATACAATGTTTTCAATCAATTACTTTATTATTAAATTTATTTTTCAATTACTTTTTCTCATTTTTAATTATTTTTTTATTAATTTTATAATTTTTTTAATTATTTATCTCAAATGTCAGTTATTTTTTTTATTTACAATCATTTTCATCATTCTGCAATTATTTTCTTATATTACAAATACTTATAGCTTGAAATTTTTTCAATGATTTTTCACAAACTAAAATTATTTTCTTCAATTTTAAATTATTTTTATTACTTTACAAATATTTTCTCCAATTTTATATTATTTTTCATTATTCTTCAATTAATTTCCTAGACTTTAAAAAGTTTTTCTCAAATTTTAATAATTTTCTTCAATTTCAAATATTATTATTATCATTAGTGCAATCAATTTTTACAATTTTTAATTATTTATCTCAAATGTCAGTTATTTTTTCTATTTACAATCATTTCCATCATTCTGAAATTATTTTCTTTTATTACAAATACTTATAGCTTGAAATTTTTTCAATTATTTTTCACAAACTAAAATTATTTTCTTCAATTTTAAATTATTTTTATTACTTTACAAATATTTTCTCCAATTTTATATTATTTTTCATTATTCTTCAATTAATTTCCTAGACTTTAAAAAGTTTTTCTCAAATTTTAATAATTTTCTTCAATTTCAAATATTATTATTATCATTAGTGCAATCAATTTTTACAATTTTTAATTATTTATCTCATTTTTCAAACATTTTTTTCAACTTTCATTTTCTTTTATATTTTTGCAATTATTTTCTCCGACTTTTAATTAGACATATTAATTATTATCTTAAATGTAAGTTGCTTTATTCACGTTTCAATGTAATATCAAAAATTTGAATTATTTATATTAAATTCTCATTATTTTCTTCAATTTGCGATTATTTCTTTCATTTTTCCATTACTTTTTCTCATATTCAATTATTTTTTAATGAATTTTGAATTTGTTTATAATTTATCACAACTTCCACTTATTTTTACAATATACAATTATTTTGTCATTCTAAAATTATTTACTTTCATTACAAATATATGTTGCAATTTTTTAAATTATTTCTCAAAAAATTAAATTATTTTCTTTAATTTCTAATTATTTGTATTACTTTGCAAATATTGTCTCGAATTTTTTATTATTTTCATTACTCTTCAATTAATTTCCTAGATTTTAAATTATAATTCTCAAATTTTAATAATTTTCTTCCATTTTTAATTATTAATATTATCGTTTTGCAATCCTTGTCTTCAATTTTTAATTATTTTTATTACTTTTCAAATATTGTCTTGAATTTTTTATTAGTTTCATTACTCTTCAAATGAATTTTCTAGACTTTAAAATATTTTTCTCAAATTTTAATAATTTTCTTTAAATTCCAATTATTTTTGTTATCATTTTGCAATCAGTTTCTTCAATTTTTTATTAATCTCACTATTCATTTCTCAATTCAATTTCTAAATTTTCACTTATTTATCTCATTTATCAATTATTTTTTTCAATTTTCATTTTCTTTGATATTTTTGCAATTATTTTCTCCGACTTTTAATTAGACATATTAATTATTTTTCAATTAATTTTCTACATTTTTATTTATTATCGCAAATCTAAGTTACTGTATCCACGTTTCAATTCTTTAATCATTTTTCAATTAGTTTTCTCTTATTCCAAATAACTTTTGACAATTTTTGATTTTTTTTTTTTTTTGTTAAATTGCAATGATTTTTACAAATTTTATATTATTTTGATTATTTGTTGATTAATTCCAAAAATTTCAATCATTTCTTTTTAATTTCCATTATTTTCTTCAATTAACAATTATTTTTCTCATTTTGCGATGAATTTCTTCAATTTTCAATTATATTATTCTCACCACTCATTTCTCAGTTAAATTCCTAAATTTTCAATTATTTATCTCATTTTTCAATTTATTTCCTAAATTTTCATTTGTTATCTAAAATCTAAGTTATCGTCCCCACTTTTCAATGTTTCAATCAATTTTCAATTATTTTTCTCAAATTTTAATTCGTTCGTCAATTTTTAATTTTTTTTTTTCTTTTGCAACAATTTTTACAAATTTTTTATTATTGTGAATATTTGTTGATTAATTCCGAAAATTTCAATTATTTCTCTCAAATTTCTATTATTTTCTTAAATTTACGATTATTTCTATAATGTTGTAATTATTTTTCTAAGTTCAATTTTTTTCGACATTTTTCAATTATTTTAAAAAATTTGATTTTTGTTCTTCAAATTTTCAATGTTTTAATCATTTTTCAATTATTTTTCTCAAATTTCAATTAAGTTTGTCAATTTTTAATTTTTTTTTAACTTGTAATGATTTGATCACAAATTTTATATTATCTTGATTATTTGGTTATTATTTCAAAAATGTACTCGAAATCAAATAAAATTGTCAACTTTTGAGTTACAATAATTACGCTTATTAAGAACCTCTTTAATTTATTATTTTTTTGTTTCTCTCTCTCTCCTCCTCCCCTCAGTCAATATTAAGTTTGCAGATGGCAAAAATTTACAAGTTTCCACCCCTGTTGAGTACTAAGGAAGATCAGAAGTAACTTTATTTTGCAAACTGTTTCTAAATATAGAAAAAAATATACAGACTGTAAACAATTTTTAATATATATTCAGACATGCTGTACAAAAATTCAGAGAAAATAATATAACTATTTTAATACATTTCTACAAAAAATTGAAAACAATAACAATAATTTGATTAAACAATTTTTAATGTAACAATATACTAATTAACATTCTTTTTGGTTTAATAATATACCAAATTACAGACTAAAAAGAAAAAAGTACAACTGTCTACATAAGATTTAAAAAATATTATTAGTTAACAAAAAAAAATGTTTAAACAATTGTTAAATTATAAATTAAAGAATGTTTTATAACATGCGACTAGGCTGTAGCAAGAGAGTTGCAAGATTGAAAAAAAAACTAGAATTTTCTTGGTACATTTCTATAAAAGTTATGAATTCTTTAGCAATAATTTTTTTAAACTATTACTATACTATTACTAATCATTAAACTAGCATCTCTCCCTTTAAGAAATTCCAAAAAAGTACTTCTAAAATAAGTTAAAATTTATTTAGGGCATATAGCATTTTTAAACATTTTATCTATAAAACATTTCACAAACGTATTAGTTATTCTTATCAAGAATAATATATATGCGTTTTTAAAAATTTAGGTTACATAGTTTAACTTGTAAAAAAATTGGAGTTTTCAACAATACAATTGACAGAGAAGATTTGTCAAGACTATATTTGAGTCGTTTTTGTTATCTTGTCTGTAGTTTACAACCACTGGACTACAATAAATAATTCCCTTTGTGCAGCTATATAAACTGAAAAGTTCGGGCAGAAATTAAAAGCAGAAAGAATTGTTTACTTGAAATAGTATTGTCGGTTATTTGTCTGAAAGGCTTCGAACCAACGATGAAGTTTGCAATAATGAAAATCATTTTGTTATGCTTCATAATTTGTATATTGCAAATCTTTGAAGCAGAAGCAGCACGCAGTACGTAATGTACATTTTTAATTTGCTACTAAATTAAACATTTAAGACTAAATTATATTATAACAAAATATATTTATGTGTATATTAATGTTGCCCATAAAGACGAAAGTTTGAAATATTTTGCTCCTATCCCTCAAAAAGTTTCTAAATCGAAAAAAAATACCCCTATTTTTTTAAATAAGACAATATTTAGGGGTGGCTCAAACTCTTTAAAATTTCCCATTGATTTTATATGGGAAAAACGCACTTTTGCGTCAATTCGGTACAAAATCACTCAAAACAGCAATACAGCGAATCACATCTTGAAAAGTCCTTAAACAACAATATTCCATAATTTAATAATATTAACTATTTTTTATAGGGTTATAAGCAACCCCCATAAACTCAAAGAAAATGACAATTTTTTTAAATTACAAATTAATAGTTTCTTTATGATTTTTCAACAAAACTGTTAAATATCGTCAATTTACGAATGCTTATAAATATTTTTATGTATTTTTTATTTGTTTAAACATTTTATTATTGTTAATTTACAGTTATTATTCAAATAAACCTATAGCTAGTTGTAGTTTCTTCTGATTCAACTATTTTACACATTTAAAAATAAAACAAGTATTTAGTAAAATTAACCACAATAACAATTTGCAATTGTTTAAACAAAATTATTGTTAATTATAATAATTCTTTACAAATATATCTAGAAAGGCACAACTTTTTTCTCATTTTACAAATGAATAGGCTCTGGTTAGAATAAGAAGAATTATTGTCTATAAGCTATTATTTTTAATTTGTTTAAACAATTTATTATTGTTTATTTACAGCTATTATTCAAATAAACCTATAGCGAGTTGTAGTTTTTTCTGAGTCAAATTTTTATTACACTTAAAATTAAAAAAGTATATTCAAGAAAATTAACCACAACAACCATTTGCAATTGCACTGTAAAAAGAAACATCTTAAAATGCATTGTAGTCACTTTTAAGACGTTTAATGTATCTAATATTTCGGCTTCCATCTTAGAAAACTAAGGCATTTTAAGATAGTTTTGCTAACTTTTCAGAAACATCTTAAAAGTAACTACAAATGTAAATATAATTAAGATATACCTACTTTTTGCAGAGTGTTTAAACAAAATAATGTAAACAATTACTAATTCTTTACAAATGCACCTAGAAAGACAAAACTTTTTTATAATTTTACAAACTAGCGTAATGAACCTCGCTCGCTGACGCTCGCTCGGTCATTAATATTAATTTAATTGTTTATTGATGTGGACATTTCATAAAATATTAGTAAACTTATTGTTAATTGAATGTTTAATATTTTTTTTACAAATTTTTTATATTTCAATAATTTTTATTGTTATGTTTTATTATTATTATATTGGAAAAAATAAATCTTGTAATATGTAATGTATTATTTACATCAATATTATGAAGCTATTAATTAATGTTGTCTAATTGAATTATCACTGATCGATTATAGGTACTAATTGAGTATGAGTTCTATTATATTATTATTGCAAAATTTGAAGCTTGATAATCTAAACTATTTTTGTAAATGATCACAGAAAAAATATAAAAAATCTTAATGGATCTACATTTTTTTTTAAATTAAATTTTCGAATCTGAGTTTATTTCCGTTATGTTTCTATATTGGAATAATGTTTGTTTCCACATAGAAAAAGCTTTGTGATCGTTAAAATTTTCATTTATCCAAAAATAGTCTAAATCGACACATTGTCATTTAAATTATTTCGAAAAACTAATTATTTCAAAATGTAAGAAAAATATACTTAAAGTAGAATACAAAATAAAAAATTATTCTTAAAAAACAAATGAAAAAATTGCGCGTAGGTTTTTGTCGATTTAACACATGCGCAGTAGTTTTTTACAAACATTACACATGCGCAGTAGCTTTCTACAAACGTTAGGTATGCGCAGTGGTAAAAATCGTAACAAATAATGATTGTTTAGCAATTTCCACATGAATTGACATTAAAAAACATGTTAGCAAAAAAGTTTAATGCAATGTTTAAAACATATAATTTTAGAGACTAAATTGTACGCACAACATTTTACAAGTGGAGAAAAACGAAATTTTAATTTTCGTTGGAATTAAAAAAAAAAAAAAAAAAAAAAAAAAAAAAAAAAAGCACCTTTGCGCATGTGCAGTTATCATGTTACCGTGTTACGCATGCGCAATAATAAGACGGAATTTACTGCGCACTTATTAAAAAAAGTATGCTATATGTAGTGAAAATTTAATTATCTGGTGAAGTACAGCACTGCGCATGCGTAATTTTTGAATTTAATTAGAGCACATGTGTGACTATGACTGTGCATGATTGCGCATGTGTAACAGCAATACAAAACAACTGCGCATGTGAAATGTTTGTTTAGTAGTGCGCACGTTTACACAGCTGTGGTGCACTACTGCGCATGTGCAACAATATGTTGTTCATAAAAAAATGTTCAGTTTAACATGTTTGACACGAATAGTGCCAGTGCGCATTGTTACAAACTATAATAACATGGTGAAATGAACATTTTTGTAAGTAACCTATTGGAAAAAGTAGGTGAACTTTGAAGTCTGTACGACGATGAACGAAGTTTTTTCGGTATCGTATTAATATAATAGAAGATTACCACGTACAATTTTATGAATATTGGGAGAACTTTCAAACTAGTTATTCTCAATAAATAAGTAAATTTTTACAAAACTTTTTTAAACACTAATTATATGGAAGATTTTCTGACAGTATGTTAAATATTTATTACCCCCCCCCCCCGGTACCCCTAGAAAATGGTTTTTAAAAGTATGAAAAATTGAAAACTTTCAGATCAAAATTTGTTACATTTTATAAACATTTTAAAGAAAAAAAGATTAAAATTAATAAAATTAAATACACTTTTAATGTTTTTATTATTTTTTATGTTCAATAATATAAATTTTTCTATTAAATTTCTTGAATTCCAATATTTAAATTGAATTTTGAATATTCTTTTCTATTATGGGTCATTAATTACAATAATAATGAAAAGAAAACAATTTTAACAAATTTTTTAAATAAAAGTACCTTTGCGCATGTGCAGATATCATGTTACCGTGTTACGCATGCGCAATAATAAGACGGAATTTACTGCGCACTTATTAAAAAAAGTATGCTATATGTAGTGAAAATTTAATTATCTGGTGAAGTACAGCACTGCGCATGCGTAATTTTTGAATTTAATTAGAGCACATGTGTGACTATGACTGTGCATGATTGCGCATGTGTAACAGCAATACAAAACAACTGCGCATGTGAAATGTTTGTTTAGTAGTGCGCACGTTTACACAGCTGTGGTGCACTACTGCGCATGTGCAACAATATGTTGTTCATAAAAAAATGTTCAGTTTAACATGTTTGACACGAATAGTGCCAGTGCGCATTGTTACAAACTATAATAACATGGTGAAATGAACATTTTTGTAAGTAACCTATTGGAAAAAGTAGGTGAACTTTGAAGTCTGTACGACGATGAACGAAGTTTTTTCGGTATCGTATTAATATAATAGAAGATTACCACGTACAATTTTATGAATATTGGGAGAACTTTCAAACTAGTTATTCTCAATAAATAAGTAAATTTTTACAAAACTTTTTTAAACACTAATTATATGGAAGATTTTCTGACAGTATGT
Organism: Ganaspis brasiliensis; assembly: GCA_037103525.1. Lineage (NCBI taxonomy): Eukaryota > Metazoa > Arthropoda > Insecta > Hymenoptera > Figitidae > Ganaspis > Ganaspis brasiliensis. Next base: position 1,669 of record JAZKLR010000594.1, on the reverse strand, counting down.
TAAATATTTATTACCCCCCCCCCCCCCGGTACCCCTAGAAAATGGTTTTTAAAAGTATGAAAAATTGAAAACTTTCAGATCAAAATTTGTTACATTTTATAAACATTTTAAAGAAAAAAAGATTAAAATTAATAAAATTAAATACACTTTTAATGTTTTTATTATTTTTTATGTTCAATAATATAAATTTTTCTATTAAATTTCTTGAATTCCAATATTTAAATTGAATTTTGAATATTCTTTTCTATTATGGGTCATTAATTACAATAATAATGAAAAGAAAACAATTTTAACAAATTTTTTAAATAAAAGTACCTTTGCGCATGTGCAGATATCATGTTACCGTGTTACGCATGCGCAATAATAAGACGGAATTTACTGCGCACTTATTAAAAAAAGTATGCTATATGTAGTGAAAATTTAATTATCTGGTGAAGTACAGCACTGCGCATGCGTAATTTTTGAATTTAATTAGAGCACATGTGTGACTATGACTGTGCATGATTGCGCATGTGTAACAGCAATACAAAACAACTGCGCATGTGAAATGTTTGTTTAGTAGTGCGCACGTTTACACAGCTGTGGTGCACTACTGCGCATGTGCAACAATATGTTGTTCATAAAAAAATGTTCAGTTTAACATGTTTGACACGAATAGTGCCAGTGCGCATTGTTACAAACTATAATAACATGGTGAAATGAACATTTTTGTAAGTAACCTATTGGAAAAAGTAGGTGAACTTTGAAGTCTGTACGACGATGAACGAAGTTTTTTCGGTATCGTATTAATATAATAGAAGATTACCACGTACAATTTTATGAATATTGGGAGAACTTTCAAACTAGTTATTCTCAATAAATAAGTAAATTTTTACAAAACTTTTTTAAACACTAATTATATGGAAGATTTTCTGACAGTATGTTAAATATTTATTACCCCCCCCCCCCCGGTACCCCTAGAAAATGGTTTTTAAAAGTATGAAAAATTGAAAACTTTCAGATCAAAATTTGTTACATTTTATAAACATTTTAAAGAAAAAAAGATTAAAATTAATAAAATTAAATACACTTTTAATGTTTTTATTATTTTTTATGTTCAATAATATAAATTTTTCTATTAAATTTCTTGAATTCCAATATTTAAATTGAATTTTGAATATTCTTTTCTATTATGGGTCATTAATTACAATAATAATGAAAAGAAAACAATTTTAACAAATTTTTTAAATAAAAGTACCTTTGCGCATGTGCAGATATCATGTTACCGTGTTACGCATGCGCAATAATAAGACGGAATTTACTGCGCACTTATTAAAAAAAGTATGCTATATGTAGTGAAAATTTAATTATCTGGTGAAGTACAGCACTGCGCATGCGTAATTTTTGAATTTAATTAGAGCACATGTGTGACTATGACTGTGCATGATTGCGCATGTGTAACAGCAATACAAAACAACTGCGCATGTGAAATGTTTGTTTAGTAGTGCGCACGTTTACACAGCTGTGGTGCACTACTGCGCATGTGCAACAATATGTTGTTCATAAAAAAATGTTCAGTTTAACATGTTTGACACGAATAGTGCCAGTGCGCATTGTTACAAACTATAATAACTGGTGAAATGAACATTTTTGTAAGTAACCTATTGGAAAAAGTAGGTGAACTTTGAAG